>JAJTUV010001316.1:0-600000 GCA_021653895.1 Mastomys natalensis | reverse complement strand
AACCTGCAAGCTCTGGGTTCTAGTGTGAGCCCTTGCAATTAAGGAAGACACCCGACATTAATTAACCTCTTGTCTCCATACAAATGTGCACACACATGGGCACCAACATGAGTGCACATGCACACACACAGACATACACACATACACAAGCATGTACAAACAGGAAAAAAAAAAAAAGATGAGCAGGTGAAGATGCTCACCACCAAGCCTGACTGCCCAGGTTCAAGTTTCACAATCCACACGGTGGAAGAAAGAGCCTAATCCCCAAAACTGTCCTTCAATTTCCACTTTGTGCTGTGGATCATGTGTACACACACACACACACACACACACACACACACACACACACACACTGTCTTAGGGTTTTACTGCTGTGAACAGACACCATAACCAAGACAACTCTTATAAGGACAACATTTTTTTTTTTTTGGTTTTTCGAGACAGGGTTTCTCTGTGTAGCCCAGGCTGTCCTGGAACTCACTCTGTAGACCAGGCTGGCCTCGAACTCAGAGATCTGCCTGCCTCTGCCTCCCAAGTGCTGGGATTAAAGGCGTGCGCCACTATCGCCCGGCATAAGGACAACATTTAATTGGGGCTGGCTTACAGGTTCAGAGGTTCAGTCCATTATCATCAAGGCAGGAACATGGCAGCGTGCAGGCAGGCATGGTGCAGGAGGAGCTGAGAGTTCTACATCTTCATCTGAAGGCTGCTATCGGAAGAATGACTTTCAGGCAGCTAGGGTGAGGGTCTTATAGCCCACACCCACAGTGACACACCTACTCCAACAGGCTACACCTTCTACTAGTGCCACTCTCTGGGCCCAGCATAAAACAGAAGTTTTGATATGGAAAGATTAAAAAAATACTAAAAGGAGGGGCTTGGGGGCTCAGTGGTTAGGAGCACTGGTTGCTCTTTCGGAGGACCCAGGTTCAATTCCCAGTTCCTACATGGTGGCTCCCAACTGTCAGTAACTCCAGTCCCAGAGCGTCTGATGCCCTCTTTTGGCCTCCTTGAGCACTGCATGTGCTTGGTGCACAGACAAATGCAGGCCAACACCCACACACATAATATAAAATGGAAAAAATAAAAAGACTAGAACAGGCTATATGGAGAAAATAGAGCAAACACTAGGGGGCGATCTGTAACAGCGTTCATAGAAGTTTAAAATTTTTCACATCCATAATATCGTTGGGTTTTTTTTTCCCATAACAAATGTAATATTTTCTATTCTATGGGGACAGGGAGGAGACAGCCATTTCCACTTTGTGTAAATAATACAGTGTGAACAGAAAGCTGAATGGTTTAAATATTCTTTCCATCCCACAGAAAGCACACTCTACTGAATCCTTGAAAAGGAGCTGTTTTCCCATTGAGTCTCACCTGGAAAGGTGGATCTAGCCGGCTGCTGCTTTCCGGTGCCACCGCACCTCCTGTTCCAACTGTGTGATCACCTCTGGCTTATAAAGCTGGTGCCTGGTCATGGGGGAAAATGTAGGTCTTACATGTTTATAGAGATTTTTTTTTTGTCTTTTCTGGGACCACTTCCAAATCAGGCATGCTGGCTCATTCATCACCCACCATCTCAGTACTTAGGAGGCTGAGGTGCAAGCAATGCTGTAAGTTTAAGGCCAGGCTAGGATATGTAGTGAGAACTTGTCTCCAAAGAGAAAAAAAAAGAAGAAGAGGAAAAGAAAAAGAAAAAACTCAGTCTCAACAAAGTCAGTCATTTACCAGAGGGAAAAGAACAGCAGACAAATATCTGTCTCCAAAACGGGTCAGCACTCAGCTGAGTGGAGGTGGTGAGCCCCAACTTTAATCCAAACACTTGAGAGGCACAGGCAGGCAGGTCTCTGAGTTTGAGGCCAGCCTGGTCTACAGAATGAGTTCCGGGAATGCCAAGGCTATGCAGAGAGACCTTGTCTGGAAACAAACAGACAAAAAGCTGGCTAGCACTCTTCTGAATGGCTTAAACTATATTCCCCAAGGGGTTTTTTTTTTTTTTTTTGACACCCCTTACAACCTAAGGAAATAAGTTCAACTGAGTGGTCTCTCCTGTCCCCACAACTCCAAGCTCACCCAGTGCAACCAGATTCTTATAGTTCTCCAGCATCATGTTTCAATAGAGCATCTTCTGAGCCAGGGTCAGTATGCCACTCTCTCTGGTGAAGTCACGCACATCCTGGAATGTCAGCAACTCTGGAACAACAAGCACACCCCTCCTTGCTCAATCTATTTGACAGGCATTTATGAGTTATACCAATTATTGACTAGTTTATAGAAACAATGTCTTGGGGTGCTTCCATCTCATGGTGACACAGTATAGTTATATGTGGAATGCAACAACAGGCTCAAATAGGTTTTGGAAGATTGCTTTTCTCTGTGTGTGCGCTATGTATGTCACGTGTGTATAGGTTACAATGCCATGCTGCATGCATGCAGTTCAACTGAAACCTTCTCTCCAGGAGAGAGGGAGGAGTGAGGGAGAAGGAGGAAGAAGGGAGGAAGAGACTCATGAGATGAAGGAGATAAACAAACCATCATATGGCTAGCAGAATAGAAACCTGGAAGATTCTCTAGGGCCCCTCCCCACTGTACCCAGGAGTAGATGACCTTGGCGTGGGAAGGCTCAATCACCCAGAAGCCAGAAAGAGATTCTTGGGCTGTTGAGCCATCTGCAAGCTATGCAGAATGCTCCAGGACTACTTTTGTGAGTTGTCACTCATGCCAGGGTGGGCTTTTTGGTCACACAGCTGCTTTGCATCATCCCTGCTCCCACTAAACAACCCCTCATCTAGCTGGGTGGCGACAGCACACGCCTTGAATTTCAGCACCTGGGAGGCAGAGGCAGGTGGATTTCTGAGTTCGAGACCAGCCTGGTCTACAGCATGAGTTCCAGGACAGCCAGGGCTATAGAGAGAAACCCTGTCTCAAAAAACCAAAACCAAAACAAGACAAAAAAGTAATCCTCGTCCATACTCATATTAATAACCCAATTAAAAAAATCATTGGTTTACTAAGGTGGATGTTGGCACAGCGGTTACTTGGGGCTGTCATGGGTTCATTTTAGATGTGTGTGTATTATGTCTCTCTAAGAAGTCTGTCACGTAATAGTGTAAAAGCCAGCGGACAACTTCATGTAGTTTCTTAGAGGACAACTTCATTGTTTCTTAGGCACCACTTTTTCTTTTTGAGACAGGGTCCCTCACTGGCCCTGGAGCTTCTTAGTAGACTAGACTGGTGACTTAGCTCCAAGGATCTTCTTGTCTGTGCTTCCCCAGCTGGGGCCACCATTCCTGATGTATATGCATATGTATATAATGTATAGGTACATATACATGCATGTATATTTGTGTGTTTGTGCATGTACATGTGTGCACAGGGAAATACATGTGCCATGGTGCACAGAATAACTTTAGGTGTTGATTCTCACAGGTTCTCCTGTTTGATGCTCTATGTACCAGGCTAGTCGTATACACACCAGGCTAGCCGTATGTACCAGGTGAGCTTCAGGGACTCTCCTGTCGCTTCCTCCCTTCTTGCCATAGAAGCACTGGGATTACAAATGTGCACTACCACAGTTGACTTTCACATGGCTCCGAGGGACCTGAACTCAGGTCCTTCATATTTACACAACAGACTTTGGGGCCAAAGTCAGTCCTCATGCTTGTAAGGCAGGCAGTTACAAACTGAGATACCACCCAGCCATTAGATAATAGATTTTCCAATAGTGGGAATTGAACCCAGGGCCTTATGTAGGCTAGGCAAGCACTATTTCCCAACTTTACAATAGATTTTTTTTTAAATTTTTTTATGTGTATGGGTGTTTTGCCTGCAAATATGTCCATGCACCCTGTGTATACAGTGCCCACAGAGGCCAGAAGATGGCACTGGATCCCTGGGGACTGGAGTTTCAGACATTAGTTGCCAGGTAGGTGCTGGGAATTGAACCCCAGTCCCCTGCAAGAACAAGTCCTCTTAATGTCCGAGCAATTTCTTCTTGCAATAATAGCATTTAGAGGAGAGGAAATTCAGTTTACCTGGCATCTATTTGGAATCTATCATTCACTTCTTTCTCCCCCGTTTTCTCCTCCTGGGAAAGTAAAGCATTCTGAGAGGGTCTAATGGGGGAAAAGGTAAAGGAAGCACATTGTTAATATTCAGTATTAAATCTCATTTTAAACCTTGGAACATCCTGCTATAGCAGACAATACACAAAGAACCCTTCAAAGATACAAGCTTAAAAGTTAGAAAACTATAACATCAGTTTTCCTTTTACTATTTTTTTTTCTTTAAAAATTATTTCTTTTGCCAGGTGGTGGTGGTGCACGCCTTTAATCTCAGCACTCGGGAGGCAGAGGCAGGCAGATCTCTAAGTTCAAGGCCAGCCTGGTCTACAGAGCGAGGTCTAAGATAGCCAGAGCTACACAGAGAAACACTGTCTTGAGAAAAAAAGAATATGTTTATGAGTGTTTTGCCTGCCTATACACAAATGTATATGTATGTGCTGGGTAACTATACATCCACTGAAACTGTAGCTAATAGATCCGCCATGTGGGTGCTAGGAACCAAACCCAAGGTCCTCTGCATGAGCCACAAATGTTCTTAACTACTGAGCCATCTCTCCAGCTTGGTATTATCTATTTGAAGGAGGATTAATTATATGAAGCACAATCTGGCCCTGTGTTAGTTTGAGTTTTACAGCTGTGAACAGACACCATGACCAAGGCAACTCTTATAAAGGACAACATTTAGTTGGGGCTGGCTTACAGGTTCAGAGGTTCAGTCCGTTATCATCATGGTGGGAACATGGCAACATCAGGCAGGCATGGTGCAGGAGGAGCTGGGAGTTCTGCATCTTCATCTAAAGGAAGCTAAGAGCAGACTGGCTCCCACACGGCAAGGAGGAGGGTCTCAAAGCCCACCCCCACAATGACAACTTCCTCCAACAAGGCCATACCTGCTAATAGTGCCACTCCTGGGCCAAGTATATATAAACCATCACATTCCACTCCATGGCCCCTATAGGCTAGTTTAAACATATGAGTCTATGGGAGCCATACCAAAGGCAAAATACATTTAGTCCAACCCCAAAGCTTCCATAGTCTATAGCAGTCTCGACAAGGCCACTCCTATTAATGCTACTCCCTGATTCAAGCATATAGAAATCATCACATGCTTCAAGTTTACCTTGTAGTCAAGGATAATCTTGACCTCCTGATTCTCCTGTCACCCCCTCCTAAATTCTGAGGTTACACCATACCCAGCTCACCCTTGCTTTTCCATTACATTGGGTAACTGTATGAAGGATCCCCCCCCAAATGTTTACATTGTATCATATGGGAAATGTAACAGTTTTCAGCCTGCTTATATACTTGGGGAAATTAGAAAGAATACCAAGGCTCTGCTCCTGCTTTAAGAGACTTATTTAATTGGTGTGTGCTGGGCCTGGGTAACAGTGATTTGGTTTTTTTTTTTAATTTAATTTTTAAAATTTCGGCTTTTTTGAGACATGATTTCTCTGTGTAGACTTGGCTGGAACTCACTCTGTAGACCAGGCTGGCCTCGAACTCACAGATTTGCCTGCCTCTGCTCCTGAGTGCTGGGATCAAAGGTGCGAGTCACCACCACCTGGCTAGTTTTTGGGTTTTGAGATAAGGTCCTCACTACATAGCACAAGGCAGCCTTAAGTTAACAACCCTCCTCCCTCGGCTCTTCCAAGTGTTGGGAAGACAGATGTGAGAAGCTACAACCACCCAACTAACAGTGTCCAATTCTTTTCTTTTTTATACTGGCAGAGGGGAAACATCTGGCCTTGCGCATGCTAGGCAAGGGCTCCATCACTAAGCTACACAGAAGCCTCTTTCTTATTTGTATTCTTTATCCTTATACAGGCTAAACTCACCTCAAAAGTTAGACTTCTGTGATTTGTTTCTCCTCTAAGTGATCATTCTATACAGGTGGATGCACTCCTATCATTTTTCAGAACAGCGACCTTCCTATTTGAGCATCTGCATTAAGTTCCCCACCAGAATCACTACCCCTCTTCATGGTTCCTATGCTATGAAGTCACTGTAGTTTTCCAACACAGCCCCTCCCACCGATGCAGGGAAGTAACTGCAGTTCCCTGGCAGTTCTTGCAAACCCCTTCATCAGGGCATTGTAGACATCAGACACTGTGGGGCGACGAGAGCCTGAGGCTTTAACCGACACCACAGCAACCATTTCTGCTTCCCAGAAATGAGTCTCGGCATGCTTAAACTTGAGGTGTACAGGGTCCTGACAATGGCTATTACTTCCCCTGCGTCTAAAGACGTAGTTCATTTGTGTAGGCACTGTTTGCTATGCCATTCTGATTGTCTTTTGGCAGAGATCTGGTACGATACAATTTCAGGTTGGGGATCTAGAATGAGGAGCACTGCAAGAAGCGGAAGCAATTCAGAAGTCTCGGTCAGAAGAGACCTATGGAGTCCACAAAGAGAAGGACAACCTATTCCTTAAGACAGAGCACAGCAAGCTTGGACTGTTTGTTTGTTTGTTTTTCAGTGTAGCCCTGGCTGTTCTGGAACTTATTCTGAAGAGCAAGTTGGCCTCAAGCTTATAGATCCACTTGCCTCTGCTACCCAAGTGCTGGGATTAAGGGCACATGCCACCATTGCCCGGCCGACGTTCTTTAAACGTCTCCCTCCCCTCTCCCTTCTCTATGTTTTTTTTTTTTTTTTTTTTTTTTTTTTTTTAGACAGAATTCACTCTGTAGCCCAAGTTGGTGGTCATCTGAAGTGGAAACTTCTAGCTCTTTGGAAAGTTAGTTCTGTCAAATGATGGTTTGCTGGGGCATACAGGTGAAAGGATGCCTTGCTAAAGCAAGCCCGTGAAAGACTGTTTTCCTGAAGCAGATACAGGTGAAAGGATGTTTGGATAGAGCAGACACCTGAAAGGATGCTTGCTGAAGGAGTATAAATATGACCCTACGGACAGTGAGAGAGGAGCACTGAGCTTTGGTTTGCTCCTCTTCACTATTCTTTGCTAACAACACACATATATTGGTTCTCCTTACCTAGTGTTGTTGAGCTCAACTTGTGGTAACGAAGCCATCGTAAGAAACCTGCCCAAGCCGGGGGTGGTAGCCCACACCTTTAATCCCAGCACTTGGGAGGCAGAGGCAGGTGGATTTCTGAGTTCGAGGCCAGCCTGGTCTACAGAGTGAGTTCCAGGACAGCCCAGGCTACACAGAGAAACCCTGTCTCAAAAAACAAAACAAAACAAAACAAAACAAAACAAAAACCCAAAGAAAAAGAAAAAAGAAAAAAAGAAAGAAGCCTGCCCAATAATGACTTGAGACCTAAAGAACTACTGCTGAACAGGTCCCCCATATCCTAGTAACTTTTCTCTTCCACTACCTCTGCTGAATGGTAGACAGAGAGAGGTTGAACCCCTATTTAAAGTAGGTTGCAAAGAATTTATGCCTACAGTAATCTTTCTGCTTCAGTCTCTCCAGTGCAGGAATGACAGGTATGAATTATTGTCATTCTTGGATTTTTAGATATCTGATTCACAGATTTTAAAAACCAGAGGTTGCCAGGCATTGGGGTGCAAATTTTTAATCCCAGCACAGGCAGGTGAATCTGTATGAGTTTGAGGCCATTCTGGTTTACAGAGCGAGCTTTAGGCCAGCCAGGGTTTCATAGAGAGATCTGTTCCCCCCCAAAGCAAAAAGAAACAAAACCCCAGAGGGGCTATAAATGTTATCAACTTCAAGATGCTTAGTTTGGGTCTTTTCATTCCACTTTCCCAGAGAGCACAGTGTCCTTATGTAATTAGTTGAAAGTCTTCAGAAAGATTAGATTGTTTTTCCCCTTTGAAAGGGAGGAAACCAGAGCTGGGCTGTAGTTCAATGGATAGAGCACTTGGCCAGCACTCATGAAGCCCAGAGCTCCATCCCCAGCACGGGCAGGAGGATTAGGGGAGTAAGGTCATCTTTGCTACATAGTGAGTTGGAGTCCAGCGTGGGAAACATAAGACTCTGCCTCACAAATGGAGGGGGAGAAGGAAGCAGGAGAGGAAGGGGAGGATTAAACCAGGCATTTCAACAGCAGAGTGAAATGGATGAATTTGCTAATTACATGAAGAACAGTCTCTGTGTGCTCACAAAGATGCTCTGAAAAATCAGTCAGTGGCAGAAATGAAGACACCAATTCTTTTCTTAAAAAACCTTTTTTTTTTTAAAAATCACATATATTAATTATAAACAATAATGGATTTCATTATTGCATTTTCATGTACTCCTCCCACTCCCCCACAAAAGCATTTCTGTAAAGCATTTTTCTATTGAGAGTGAGATACCCAGCTGTTTCTGTAGAATAGCCCCAATAGATAAGCAAGTCATGAGACATGACGCTCACTGCCTGAGACATGACACCAATCCTAAAACTTCAGAGCTAATTCACTAAGAGGCAGACCTTCCAGATTAATCTAAAAGCACTTTAGGAGCCAGGCATCGTGCTGCATACTTATAATCCCAGCACTCGGGAGGCAGAGGCAGGTGGATCACTGTGAGTCCACTGGTTTACAGAGCAAGTTCCAGGCCAGCCAAGGCTACAAGAGGCAGAGATGCTGGGAAAAGGGGAGTGAGGTGAGGGAGTACCTTACTGCCAGGTCAGCAGGGTAAAGGTGTGTGCTGCCAAGGCTGATGGCTTGAGTTCTGTTCCTGACTTCTGTAAGTTGTCCTCTGATTTCCATACATACTCCATCAAGTAGATAATATAAATGTAAAAATAAATAAATAAATAAATAAGTAAATAAATAATAAATAAATAATGACTTTAGGATCTAGGTTCGTATTTTACCACATGTAAGCTCTCAAAAAAAAAAAAAAAAAGAGCCAGATAAAAACTAATTAAAAATATCCTTAAATTTCAGACTCGTGATCTCAAAGCCAAATGTGAGACCAAAAACTACATTCATCCAGGTTGGAGAGATGGCTCAGTGGTTAAGGGCACAGGTCACTTCTTAGCATCCACACGGTAGGGTGCAACTCAAGTTCTAAGAGATTTGGTACCCCGTTCTGGCCTCTGCCAACACCGGGCATGTACAAAATACACATATACATATATGCAGGCAAAACATTTATAATATACAAAATACAAATAATTAAAAAAAAAACCTCAAACAACAAAAGCCCTACATCTATTAAGTCAGTCAGGGCAGAGTCTCTTCTTTAATGTATACAAACTGAGAAGGACTCTGAGCTCACTAAGTTAAGGTTTTCCTAAGGCATGCTAAATAACACCCTGCTGTGTGTGATGAAAGAGTTCCAAATGACTAGGATATCCCACAGAGATATACACAAATACACATAATTAAATAAGATCCAGAGTTCACTGGAACTCACCATGAAGCCCAGGTGGCCCGGAACTCACAGAGCTCCAACTGCCTTTGCCTCCCAAGTGCTGGGACTAAAGGCTTGTGCCATGCCAGGCTAAATAAGTTTCTTTGTTACATCTCTTTAATTTACACACGCACACTGTGTGTGTGTGTGTGTGTGTGTGTGTGTGTGTGGTTTTCCCTGGATGTCTTGGAGCTAACCCTGTAGATCAGGCTGGCCTCAAACTCCCAGAGATCTACTTGGCTCTGCCTCTTGAGTGCTGGGATTGAAGGCATTCACCACCACCTCTGGGCTCCTCTTAAAAGATTTTCTATTGTGATATACATTATAAAATCCAACAAAAGCTGATATATACTGTATGAAATGTTTTCCAAATTTAATTTGAAAATCATTTTATGGTCTTTTTACTTTAAAAAATTCATTTAGTATCGTTGTGTGTGGGGTGGGGCATGTGCCGTGGTATACATGAGTTGGTAATCTCATTACACATTTACATGGGGTCCGGGATTGGACTTAGTGGCAAGCACTTTATCCTTGGAGCCATCTCATCAGCCCAGGTATTCACACGTTGTTTGTGGAAGAGCTTAAATCTGAAGTTTCTGACGTCATAGGTCTAATGACGCCATTGACCCGAGGTCACAGGCCTGATGACGTCATAGACCTGCTGCGACCCTCATTTCCTTGCTTGGAAAGAAGGTTTACTATACCTCTAGTTTTATTTTGATTTATATTAGACTTATCTCGAACACACAAACATAATATATTTCAGCAAAAAAACCAAAACCAACAAACCAACCCCCTCAAAACCAAAGGAGTAAAACAGCGTACGTTTTCTTTTTCTTTTTCTTTTTTTTTTTTTGGTTTTTCGAGACAGGGTTTCTCTGTGTAGCCCTGGCTGTCCTGGAACTCACTCTGTAGACCAGTCTGGCCTCGAACTCAGAAATCCGCCTGCCTCTGCCTCCCAAGTGCTGGGATTAAAGGCGGGCGCCACCACTGCCCGGCAGCGTACGTTTTCTACATCGTGTATACTTGACCTTATTTAGTTTTATTTTGTGTTTTGAGGCAGGACCTCACGCAGGTCAAACGGGCTTCAACTGTATTATTCACTCTCATCGGATACAGCATCGGGGTTGCCATACAAATGGTTTGCTTGGTAGAGTTATCATGGAGCTGCCTGGGGTTGATCTAAGCAAGGTGGTGGTGCAGACCTAATTTCAGCATTCAGAGAAGTTGCAAGAAGACTGCAAACTGAAGACTAACCCTAGCAACTTAGGTCTACCTCAACATTTAAAACATAGTGGTGTGTGGAGGGGGGGGGCAGGGGGAGGACTAAGGATATATACAGCTTAGTGGTAGAGCGGCTTGGCTGCCTTGCATACATGGGTTCAATCCCCAGTACCCAAACCAAACAATAAATAAATGTCACTTAAGACAGATAGAGAGAGAAGCACAGGGTCAGACGTGATGGGGAGATGGGACAGGGATCCCACATCCCTTCTAGGCACAGCATCCAGAAAAATTATGGAAAATAAGTTTAAATAATGTGATAGGAAAGACTTTATGCGTAAAAGACTCAAGTCCCAGAGGGACGCCAGGTAGAAACGTTTTGGAGAGAGGCTCGGCAGGCCGCCCAGAACGGCACTCACCAGTCTCCAAAGACACAGGGCCCTGGGGCAGCTCTGCTCCATGACGCCTGGATACAGGAGGGAGAAGGTGCTTACGGTGCTGCAGATGGTTCTGGCGTTTGAGACAGTGATGCCCAGTGTCTGGGCCCCTGGGGCTGGACCAGCTGCCAGAGCCACGCCTTTCTCCCATTGCTGGCTTCAGATCGGGAACGCGCATGTGCCAGCCATGTCTATTCCTGCTCTTGGCCTCTCATCCCAGCTTCTAAGCAAGTCTATCCTTCCCTAAGGAGCTGCAGATCTCTTCTCCTTTAACTTTCCACAGGAATTCCTGTTCCGAGTGCCCCAAATGGGTGAGCACAGGATCTGTTGAATAACCTTTGTCAATCAGAAACATTATTTGCAGATGTTATTTTACTCTCAAGGTGATTTTACATTGATGAAATTGAAATATAAAAAAATCTAATTCCGGGTCCATTGATGGAATTCGTGTGTGTGTGTGTGTGTGTGTGTGTGTGTGTGTGTGTGTGTGTGTTTTGCGCGCGAGCTATTGAGGATTAAGCCCAGGTCCAAGCAAGCGCTTCTCTACTGAGTTATATACCCCCTGTACTTTTTTTTCTCTAAAAAATTTAAAAAATATTTGTCTGAATGTTTTGCCTGCATGTCTGTGTGTGCACAATGTGCCCGGTGCCTGCTGAAGTCAGAAGATTATCTGATCCGATCCCCCTGGACCTGGAGTTACGGATCCCCAGAAGATCAAAAGAGCACAGTGTGTGTAACAGAGCACTGGCTGTCCTGGACTCACTTTGTAGACCAGCCTGGCCTCGAACTCACAGAGACTTGCCTGCCTCTGCCTCCTGAGTGCTGGGATTAAAGGTGTGTGACACCATACCTGGGTGCAAAAAGTACTCTTAACCACTGAGTTTTATCTCCAGCCCCGTGTTTTTTTTTTCTTTTCCTTCCATTCCTTTCCCACCTCTTTTTTCCTCTTCTTCCTCCCCCTCCTTCTCTTCTTTCTCTTCCTCCTCCTCCTTTTCATTTTTGAGAGACAGGTCTAGGGAACCCAGACAGGCCTTGAACTTGCCATCCTACTTCAACCTCTTAACTGGCACCATAGACCTGCAGTGTCCAGCTCAGCTACAATGCATTTTTGTTTAGCTAGAATTCACAGTAAATGCCTCAATGTTCCTTCTCTTCCTCACACCAGCCCCTTCCCCTTTCTGTTTGCTTAGAGACAGGTTTATTATTATTTTTTTAATTATTTTTTAACTTTTTTTATTTTAACTAGCCCAGGCTGGGTTGTCATTCATGGTACTATTGTTCAACTTCCCATGTGCTGGGATTACAGGCCTGAGCCACCATGACCATGTTGAACTTAGCACTCTTTATTACTAAAATCTAATGTAAAGAATGGCCTGCCAATTAACACTAATCATAAGCAGATTTTACGTATTTCATCTTTGAAAAGCTTTGCAGCCAGGAACTACTGACTACTGATCCACAAGCATTCAATTTAACTTGCGTATGTTCATTGTTTGGACTGCGTTTACGAATAGCTCTATACTGTTCTTCTGTAGATGCTTGCCTTTTATTGATACAGACTAATGACAGTCACTTGAAGGTTAGGTAGGAGCTCCTCAGTCACAAAAATGGATTCTGAAATACCACCTTGTCTTTTCGATGTCAGAGAAGGCTGAAAACAGTACAAAAACTATAGCTTGAGTTTGAAAAGTATTCTTTGTTCTAGACATGCGCGCGAGTGTGTGTGTGTACATGTGTGTGTACTTACTTCCTTTAAGGCTGTCTCTCACTAAAACTAGAGCTGGCTGGTAGCCATCAAATCCCAGCAGTCTTCCTGTCTCCATTCTCCAACACCAGAATTACAGGTTCAGGGTGGTTAATGGGATCTGAACCCAGATCCTTCCGAATGTAGAACAAACACTCCTATTCACAAACTCACTGGGTCATCTTCCCAGATCCTTCTTTCAACACCAAACAACTCAGCTCTACAGGATTCTGCAAGTTTAATAGCCAAACTATCTCTTGATAAAAAAGATTTAAGAATTGTATCATTTGTGTTTGTGTTTTGCTGAATAACTGTGTCAATTTCTCAGCAGCTTATAGTAACAGCCCTCAGGCACAGATCTACAGTAGGCTCATGGATCTTAGTTTGGCCTAGCCAGGATTGTCTAGACTTTAAGGCTTCCTACTTTTGGTTGGGGTCTCCTCCATCTATCCTCTATTGGAACACAGGTTGAAATAGCTAGTGTAAAACGGTATTTTAGTCAGGTTGGTCAGAGTTTGGGAGTTTTGCATAGGTGTGTTCGTTGCTGCTTTCGGCTGTAAAGATTTGGGGACTGGTGGTTGTTAGCCCTACCCCACCTGAGGTGCGTGATGCCTGCATCATTGAGAAAGAACACTGGATATCTCTTTGAGGCCCACAAGGAGTGCATGAGAGCGCTGGGATTGGAGATGTGACACGGTAGCCTACTTTGTGAATGAGTAATCCCCGAAGAATGAAGAAAATTGAATATTTTGGAAGTTCTTTGATGAACTTTGATAAGTGGATAAAGTATTTATAATTTATAAAAATAAAAAAAAAAAAATGTGGTTAAGAGAGAGAGAGAGAGAGAGAGAGAAGAGAGAGAGATGGTATTTTAATTATGAGTGGCAGGAACACAGAGGCGTACATGGAAGTAAGGGATTACTTTCTAAAGCCTGAACGGACAGCGTGCACACTGCTTTCCCATCCACAAGACAATCCCCATAATAAGTCTCTTCTTATAACAAACAAACAAGCCAGGTCTGTTGGCACATGCCTTTAATCCCAGCACTCAGGAGGCAAAGGAAGGCATATTCCTTGAGTTTGAAGCTAGCTAGGTATACAGAGTGAGTTCCAGGATAGAGAAACCCTGTCCCTGTCTGAAAAACCCACCAACTAATCAACCAACCAACCAACCAACCAACCAACCAACCAACCAACCATGGTTTCACTTAGCTACAATAGTTTTGGACTCGATAAGTAGCCAAGGATGACTTTGAACGTCTGATCCTCGTGTTTCCACCGCCTGAGCGCTGGGATTACAGGCATGTACCTCCGTGTCCTGTTTTATGTGGCTCTGAGGATCAAGCCCAGGGTTTCCCACATGGAAGGCAAGCACTGACAGAGGCTGCTCCTTCTCCCAAGCCTTTGATGGGTAGGGACCTTTTCTCAGGACTCCTTATTGTTCCAGCACAGAGAGGGAGATTCCTCCCGAACAGCTATTGTCTTTTTTCAGCACTTGCTTCTGCTGTAACTTCAAACTTGAAGGTACTCTTTTTTTCTTCCCGGTTGTGCATTTTTCTCTATTCTTCTGCCCAATGCTTTGCCCCCTTCACTGTAGACCCAGGAAAGCCTAGTAAACAACAGCCACGCCGCAGCCTGAACATTCTTCTGTCTTGATATTTCTTCCACCAAACCATCGGTCTGTACTTGGAAGTTCAGTCTTACTAAGTTCTCTGAGCACGGGCAGAATGTGGCCAGAGCCTTGGCTAGAACATCGCACAAATGGCTCCTGTATGGTTAAAAAAAAAGTCCAAACTCACTTCTGGGGTTTGAAAACCCACCTATCCCTGAGTGTGAAGTCTCCACTCCTCACTCCAGTACCCAGAAACCCTATGTAAGCCTGCCTCCCAGTCAGTTCTTTGCTGCTTCCTGTTTGAGCAGGGATAGCCACTCTCTTGTGTCTTTCCCAATAAATCTCTTGTTGAGGTTTGCTGTGGGTATGATGTTGTGGTATTCGTTGGCTCCTTACTGCCAAGATATCTTTCTCCTCAGAGCTGTAACACTTAGAGCCACTAGCCCAGTTCTTCATAGAATCCTAGTTTCCCTCTGAAACCTCATGAGATGGGACTACACTATACACCTTTGTCTTTGAGCATTCTCGTCTTCTAAGCTACCAGAACAGCCCGTTAAGCTAGGCTTGCAATGATCAAGGACATTTCTGTTCCAAAGTTCCAAACTCTAACACGTTCTTCCCACGAAGGCCTAAGAACCACAAGGTCAGGTTTTATTACAATTGTAATAAAGCTCCGAACCAGTTTTCTATATTAGCCAGTGCGTCTGTTGCTGTGGTGTTTCACCCTGTCAGAAGTGTTCCCTTTGGGCTCACCGTTTGAGGCTCACAATCAATCAAGGTGGGAAAGCCACAGTGATAGAAGCTTGAGGCAGCTGGTCACCTTGTACCTTGTAGTCAAGATGCATGCATGTATGCTGCTGCTGCTGCTGCTGCTGCTTCTTAGAGACCGTCCTCTTTTCTGTGTAGCTCCAGACCCAACTAGGGAATGGTGTGGCCCATTTTCCATGGGTCTTCCCACCTCAGTGGCAACGCTCAGAGACCAAGCTCCGGTAGATAATCCAGCAGAGGCATTGACACAGGCTAACCTGGTTTACATAATTAATACCTTATAGGCACGGCCATTGGCTCGTTTCTACATCCTATTGGGTTGACAATATAAACTTTTATTCCCACCATGACTGACTGTACCCTCAAACCTGACTCAAAACAAAAATCAAAACCAACCAACCAAACCACCCTTAAGCTGCTTTTGTGGTGGACCCTCCCCCCTCAGAAACCAAGGGGTTTCTGACGAGCTGTTGAGTTTGGAGGCAGACAATGGATTCCTTCTCAAGGTGACTCTGGCTTCAGCTCTCTGGAGCTTTGCTGGGAGATAAGGAGAGATCTTGTTTTTCCAAAGAATGACAATTGTGTCTATTTCGGTAACTCCCCAGCCCACAAGGCTTGGGAAACTTCCTCAGAGCTGGGAATCCTCGTTGTCCTCCTTATAGATGATAAGTGTTCTGAGACTCCCTTCCGAGCTTAATCTCGCCTGGCCAAGGGAGCCGCCCCGCTCTTCCAGATAGGGAGCGAGGATGGCAGAGGCCGGGATAATTTGTTTCCCTCTGTAAGCGATGGTAGTCCTGTGTCTGAATCTTAGAAGTTTACTCTCGCGTTGACGTCCTGTTGTCTTCCAGGGTCATTGACTTCGGGTGCAGCTATAGGATTGTTACCTTGATTCTTCCTGGCGGAGGAGAAAATGATGAGTGATGGGCCTCTGTTCTGTCTCGGAGATCCTGTAGTTCTGAACCTCCTCCTCCCCCTTTGTTCTCATCGATATCCTCTCCTGTTCTCATCGATATCCTCTCCTGTTCTCTTTCCTTCCTCCTCCCATTTTTTTCTTGTTCAATGCAGCCCACTAAGTACCTCAACAAACCTCGTTTAAGTATCTCAGGCTGGCTTTAGGCTTGAAGTTCTCCTGCTTTGACTCATGTGTGCCATTAAGCCTCCCCCCCCCCCCCCCCCCCCCCCCCCCGCCTTACTATTTTTTCAAGACAGGATTTCTCTGTGTAGCCCTGGATGTCCTGCAACTCGCTTTGTAGACCAGGCTGGCCTCCAACTCAGAGATCCACCTCCTGAGTGCTGGGATGAAAGGCCTGTGCCATGAGTGGTAGCCAGCAACACTGTTGCTTTTGAATCACTGGTATAAATTTCAACAAACCAGAAAAAGCAAATCATACCTTAGCATTATTGGGGGGGGGGAGGATCTCATGGGTACCCCAAAAGAAACAGGTTCTGCTCTATATTTAAAAAGTATTTTCCAAAAAAAAAAAAAAGGAAAAAAAAAAGAAAAGAAAAAAAAAAAGTATTTTCTATTATTTTTAACTGTGTGTAGGAGTGTGTGCCTGTGCACATGATTGCAGCATCCGGTGGAGGCCAGAGATGTTGGATCTCCTGGAGCTGGAGTTACATTCTGGAGCTGGAGTTACAGAGGGTTGTAAGCCAGCTGATGCAGGTGCTGGCAATTGAACATGGGCCCTCTGGAATAGCAGCAAATGCTCTTATCCACTGAATCATCTCTCCAGCCCCCTTCTGCTCCAGATTTATATGCTGGAAGAATAGCTTTGTTTGTTTAAAACATCCGTAATTAGGCTTTATTCATTATTTTATTAGAAAAAAATTGCAATTTATTAAAAGCCACATTTTCAGCACAGATTTTTAAGCACAAGAAAAAGAGAGGCCTTTGGGAAGAAGAGAAGACTCACAGGAGAGCACAGGTATGGGCTTCTCACAGGAGAGTAGCGACCACTTGACTAGGAATTAGGCATTACGCTTTTAAACACAGAGCTGGCATTTCTAGTTTAGCAGACTTGCCACAATGTTACCTGCTATGCAGAGGTAGCGGGTCTTCAATTTGTAGCTATTTACTTCAAATTCTTTTGTTTATTTTGAATAAGGGTCTCAGATAGCTCATGTTGGACTCAGACTGTGCTGGATTGTTTTATGTTAATTTGACAGGAGCTGAAGTCATCTCAGAGGAGGGAAACTCAATTAAGAAAATGCCTCCATAAAATCGGTTACAGGAAAGCCTGTGAGGCATTTTCTTAATTAGGAACTGGTGGGGAAGGGTTCCGCCCATTGTGGGTGGGGCCATCCGTGAGCTGGTGGTCCTGGGTTCTATAAGAAAGCAGGCTGAGCAAGCCATGGGGAGCAAGCCAGTAAGCAGCATCCCTCCATGGCCTCTGCATCAGTGCCTGCCTCCAGGTTCCTGCCTTGTGTGAGTTCCTGCCCTGACTTTCTTTGATGCTAAACGGTGATGTGGAACTAACCTTGGCTTTTTGGTCATGCTGTTTTATCACAGCAACAGAAACCCTACGACAAGTTGGTACCAGGATAGTGGGGCATTGCTGTGCCAGGCCTGTCTGTGTTTTGGGAGAACTGTGGAAGGACTTTGGAACTTTGGGTTAGAAGAGCCATTGACGGTGGAGAGCTCAGTGAGCTGCTCTGTAGGAGACTGGAGGATAAGCATGTTGAGAGTAGTGCACAAGATGGAGGCCTGGTTGTGAGGTTTCAGAGGGAAGCAAAGGCTCTCCTGGCCCTTTGTGTGACAAAGAATCTGTGGTTCTGGGCAGCTGGAGCTAAAGAGTCCGCTGTGATTAACAAGAGACTAGCACCACTGAAGTAAAAGCTTTGTTTTCCTGGGACAATTGATGCTGGTGGGCTGGAGCTGAGAAATTAACAGTGATTAAGAAGAGAGCAGCATCACCGAGGTGAAATCTGGGAAGTGCTTCCTCAGAGTCAGCACACAGAAGCTGTGTTCCAGAGGTGACCAAGTTGTATCTCATGCTGGCAACAGAGCTTGGTAGTGTAAGAGTCACCCAGGTGCTACTGGGTTTGCAGGCATGATGGGGTCATGGAGAACAGCTGAGGCTTGGCACTGTGAGAGGCAGGGGGGGTGCATTGGTGAAGGTGCAGCCTCAGTGGCAGTTGAGGGCCCAGGATTGAAGGCTCATGCTGAGAAGTTGAGGCTTGGCATCATGAAGAAAGCCCAGGAGAGGCTACTGGTGCAAAGTGCAGCCCAGCTGCAGCAGAAGACCCTGCATTGTGGAGATGCCAGTACCATGGGATGACCACCAAGAACAGCAGCGGTAGGGAACGGAGCCTGCAGAAGCCTAGCAGACAAGCTGTGTGTGCTGCAGAGGGCGGAGTCAGGGAGAAGTGACCCAAGCCCCTTGGAGGAGCCTGAAGATAGTGAGTGAATCCCAAACAGTGGACATTGCTTGGATTTGATTTCTAATTTTGACTGTGCCCTGGTGTTTGTCTCTTGAAGGCTGTATTTAAGTTAGTTATTTATTTTTTATTTTATAGGAGCCCACAGTTGACTGAATTTTTAAAGAGATTTTAGAGGTTTTGCTTGTTTATTTGCTTGTTTTGTTTTGTTTTTTTGAGACAGGTTTCTCTGTGTAGCCCTCGCTGTCCTGGAACTCACTCTGTAGCCAGGCTGGCCTCAAACTCAGAGATCTGCCTCTACATCTCTGCCTTCTGAGTGCTGGGATCAAGGTGTGCACCCCACAGCCAGCTGAGATTTAGGTTTAAAGAGACTTTTTGGGGGGGCGTTCGAGACAGGTTCTCTGTGTAGCCCTGGCTGTCCCAGCACTCACATGACAGCTCACAAGTGTGTGTGATTCTTTATTTTAAGTGTCCATAAATCTAACACCAGGGCATCCAATGTTTGACCTCTAGGGTATCAGACTTGCACATAGTGGATATATATGGGTGTGTGTATGCATGTATGTATGTATGTATAAGTATGTATATGTATGTGTATATATGTATACATACATATGTATACACACATATATATGTATGTATATATATATCCACACAGGCATGACACTCACATATATAAAACCAAAACACATACATTTGTTTTAAAAAGCCTCATGTCCACAGTATCTTTGGGCTGTACTCAAACGTAGATTAGCATGGCCTTCTCCAACTGCTCTGCTTAGAAATCAGGACAGCACGCTCCTTTGTACCTTAACTCCCTTGTTCCCAACTGTTGCAATTGCAGTGACTATTAATTTGGTCTAAATCCGCAGATAGCAAGGGAGAGCACACCAGACTCGGAGTCCGTTCAGACCACACACTTCACAGCTGAGACCCGGGGCAGGTAAGTCACTTGGTATTTCTGAGTCTGAAGATCTTAGATGTCCTTTAACTATTGCAGGAGGTAAATAATCCCGCATAATGCTACCTGCATAAAGGTGCTTTATAAAAATGACAAAAAAAAATGGCTTTGGTTTGGTTCCTAGAGCATTTTTGGAGATTCTAGAAGCCTGCTTCCTCTTTGCAACATTCCTGATTTCCCCTTTCTCCTGGCTGCTACTTCAGCTTCGGCTTAAGCCCCTCTAGGAATCAAAGTCATTCTGAGTGTCTTGTTGTCCTGTGACTTCTTTTTCTCCTTCTTAGAGCAGTTTAAATGGAGGACTGGGTATACTGTTACATACGTATGGAATGCCCAGTGAAATTTATTGCTAGCTAAAAACAATCCATAAAAAGATGATGTCAGTAATTTCTTAAATTTTGAGAGAGTTTAATCTTTTTATTCTTGGATCCATTGGTTAAGCGATGTTACTTTATATATTGACTTGAGCACACACAAGCTTGCTTAGAATGAAAGATACAACTTCAAAGAAGTCAGATGGGTGACTGGAATGACATAGTTTGTGTACTGAATCCTCGAGGGGTCTAAGGTAAAAGAATAGGACCTTCATAGGTGGAACTGACCAAGTTTTCTCTCTTTATTTCAGCCTTTTTGGTCTGACATGGCAGAAAAACCAACTAACACGTCGGTGCAAACACCTGGCGCCGAAGATCCAGTTGAGTGTATCTTTTGTACAGCACTATGCGTTACGTACTTCAATAAGTAGATTCAAAATAATTGACTCTAAGTTGATTCTGGTCCGGACAGCAAAAGAGGCTTGCTATCTTTGGAAACAGATGAACCTTACTATTGGTTAGATTTAAATGTAAATGGTGGTTTAAACAATTGTCAGAATGTTTCTTGACACACACACACACACACACACACACACACACACACGTACGTACGTACACATGTACATGCAAAACATTCTCATTTAAAAGCAAAGGAGACTAAATCAAGATTTAAAGTCACTCTAGGGGTGTTATTAGTTTTGCCTCACTGTAACAAAGTACTTCATGGAGAAAGAGGTGCAGAGACCTACTCACTGTCCTGAGCTATTTATATTGTCCCCAGCCCTGCCCCCCTGCTCCCCTCCTCCCCAGATGGGAAAGCCCAGAAAAGGCAGGAAGCCCTGTTACAGCAGTGTGGAATCTGCCTCTCTGACAGCTACTTTGTGTTGACCACTGGTCCCTAAGACTAGAAGGTTCTAGTTTATCAATCTCCAGTCGGATGACTAGCTGGAAAAGATTTTCTCCCATGCTGTAGTTTATTTCCTCACTTGTCAATCATTTCCTTCACTGTGCAGAAGACTTCTAATTTACTGAAACCCTACCCATCAATCTGCTTTCCACAGCTCTGGTATTCTGGACTTGTTGCCAAAAGTAGTTGTTTGAAATAACTTGCAAAATCTCTTTCTGTTACCCCAGCTGGCTCCCTGAGCTGCCAGTCTTAAAGTAAATCAGTCCTCTTTTGCTTGATGTGTCACAGATCAGTTTCTGAACTGCAAGAAGCTTGCAGTGGATTTGAGCAGATGTTTTCCATCCAGGGAAAACTGTGCCTCTAGGCTGAGTTGGTATAATACAGTGACAAGAAAACCAAGAGTTGTGACTCCTAGAGAAACAAGTTCAGGGGTCTTCTCAAGATAGCTCCTCATGATGCTTCAGTAAGTATCATCTTAAAGAACACATTTTGTTTTCTTGATATAGCCCTGGCTGTCCTGGAACTCGCTCTGTAGACCAGGCTGGCTCTGCCTGCCTTTGCCTCTGCCTCTTGAGTGATGGGTTGAGTGAAGGCACAGGCCACCACAGACCTGGCTCAAGAACACAGAACTTCTTGAGAGCCAGTTTCTATACTGATCCTATTGCCACTGTCTGAAGAGAGAGCATTTCAGCACAGCATGTGGTTCCTGTAATGGGTCCACTTAGGTTCTCGCTCATTTCTGACCCTGTTCTCTGCTAAGTGGTGATGCATCATTAGATCTGGGGCTCCCTCAATTCCACTGTCTAAGGTCTCTTGAGTTTCTCCAAGCCTGTCTGAACTTTTGGGCAGCCGTCCAGGAGTTTTGATTCAACCCATAGGAGAAATTGGTGAGTGCCGAGGGTTCTAATCTGCCATCTTGGATCTGTTTAATGTCCTTTTATATTTCTGTGAGGTCTGTTATAATGTATCCCTTTTCATCTTTGATTTTCTTTACCCAAGTCTTCTCTGTATTTGTCTTCACCAAAACACATACTAAATAACTATAGTAAAACATTTAAAAATTCTTCATCAGACATGACTTCAATACTATTTTCTTTGGGAACTATTGCTAGAGATTTTTGCAATTACCAGGTTACTTGAAAAAACCATATTTCTTATGCAGCTACACTCATATTTGTATGTGTGGTAGATCAGTTGTCTTGACCACATTTAAAAGTACCACAGTATGTATCTTGGTGTTTGATTTGGTGTGTGTCTTGGCTTTGATTCCAACTGGACACGACTGTGTCTCTACAGCATCTGTGGCTATAATTAATGGCTTTGGGGACATTTCATGATATGATTGCTTTGAAGAGAACATGTTGCCGAGGGACACTAGGAGTGGGGACATTCCAGCTGTTCCCGCGAGTGTAGTACACACAACCATGAGTGTGCACTATCCTTTTTATGGCCAGTATGACAGTAGTAGCAGTGGCACTGAAAGTGGTACCAGGCTGGCCTCGAACTCACAGACATCCATCTGCCTCTGCCTCCTGAGTGCTGGCATGAAAGGTGTGCACCACAACTCTTAACCCCGTTCAATTTATAACGAATAGGATTTTGTCCCAGGGTTTTCTGTTTTCAAATAATTTAATTAAGCTTCTTCACATAAGACAAGATGTGATACATGTTTCTCCATGGCTGAATAACAGTGACATGGCCCAGTGGATGGACCCATATTTTGAGCTTCAACACTGCCATCTGAGACATGGGCCCTGATGCATCCCTAAGACTGTGAAGGTCCTTTGTGGCATGAATCACCTTAGTAAGTAGCCATGGTAACCAAGAGACTGCCTTGAGCAGCAGTACCCAAACTTCACGCACCATGACAAAATCCCATTCATTGAAAGTTGGACAGGGCCAGGCCTATGGCACACACCTTTAACCCCAGCACTCAGAAGGCAGAGGCAGTGGCAGGTGGATCTCTGTGTTCAAGGTCAGCCTGGTCTCCATAATTAGTTCCAGGATAACCAGGACTATGTACAGAGACCCTGTTTCCAAAAAAAAAAAAGAAAGGAAAGAAAAAGGAAAGGAGGGAGGGAGAAGGAAGAGAAGAGAGAGAGGAAAGAGAGAGAGAGAAGAGAGAGAGAGAAAGAGAGAGAGAGAAAGAGAGAGAGAAAGAAGAGAGAGAGAAACAACAAGAGAAACAACAAGATGGTAAGCACAGGACTTCAATTAGAGTCCAGTGCCTGGTGAGTAAAAGCTAACACTGGGAGAACTATCACAGTCCCATCTTAAGCCAGTGCCCATGATGGAGCCTCCCAGTCAGCTACAGGGTCAGAAGAGCTGTGGCTACAGTCTAGTGTGTAGTTACTACTACCAGCCACACCCAGGCTCCCTTGGATCTGCAGATGAAACACACACGCACGCACACATGCACACGCTTGCGATTACTTTTGATATACTTTAGCTAAATGGCTGGGCTCTTCTAAGCCTTCTTCAGCTATCCTGCCCTTCTTTTCACTCCCAGCTCAGCATCCTAAATCTGCCCTCAGCTTAGTTGCATTTCAAATCTCCTCACCTGCTACCCCAGGCCCAGTTGGGAAGTGGCCAATGGCCATTCCACCCGAGATCTCACATGGCTGGTGGCTCTTTCTCCCTCTGAAGCATGATTAAAACAATGTCTCCTCCCTTGTGTCTGCTAGCCTGCCTTTGGGGAAAACTGGAAGTCCCACCTATTCTGCTCCGCTGATTGGCCACTAGGATCTTTATTGATTGATCAAGAACCAACTGGGGAACAGGACCTTCACGTTCACATGCAGATTCCCTATCAGAGCATCATAACCATCCTTACAGACTTCCATCCTATCACCTTGGGACCCACTGCAGGAATTAATCTTTATATAGTTTCTTATATGGTGACCCCCAACCATAAAATGAGAGCAGAGTAAACAGACCTGATCAGTGCAGGGTGGAAGCATGCATGGCATCCATTGATTTATACAATTCATGTGCATTAACATTTAAGAAGCACTATAATAAATACACCGTCATTATATTTTGTGGAACTTGTAAATTTGCAAGAGATTTTCATGGGTAAAATGAATTAGTATTCCCAAAATATATTATTTATTTGAATTATTTTTTTTTCCTTTTAGAATTAGCCAGTTTTTAGGTATAATATTGATGTATCTCTTAATACTCTTGGGTGGTAGGTAATGTTAGCAGAAGCCTTCTTTAGCAATTTGGTGCAAAATAAGTTGTTCTCTAGGGGTATAAAAATTTAAAGTGAAGCCATCTGCATAGCTTCTAAAGGTTTATTTTTATTTATGTGTTTGTGTGTATTTGTGTGGGTGGGTATGTACACGCATGTATGCATGCCCTTAGAGGCCAAAAGAGGGTGTCATATTCCCTGGAGCTGGAGATGAGGACTGAGTCCTCTGAAAAGGCAGGAAGTGCTCTTAACCACTGAGACATCTCTCTAATCCACTACTTTCTTAGCTTTATACTTTCAACTGATTTTGTCTGGGTCACGTATATTAACGGGACAATTGTTGTTTTGTTTTGAGACAAGGGTTTACTGTGTGTAGTCTTGCCTGGCCTGGAATTCACTTTGTAGACCTTAAACTCCCAAAGAGCCACCTGCCCCTGCATCCCTCAAGTGCTGGGTTTAATGGCATGTACCACCATGTCAGGCTATAATTGGTTTTCTTTATTAATCCCCCCCCTTTTTTTTTAAAACAGAGTTTCCCTATACAGCCCTGGCTATCCTGGAGCTCGCTCTAGTAGATCAGGCTTGCCTCCAACTCTGAGATCTGCCTGCCTCTGCCCTCTCAAGTTCCAAGATTAAAGATGTCACCACCACACCTGGTGATAATTTCTTTAGAGATTTCATGTGTAGGCTGGCTTCTAAATCACTAGGTAGCTGAGGCTGGCCTGTAGCTCCTGATCTTTCTGCTTTGATTTCCTGAGTGCTGGGAACAGAGATATGTACCACTATACCTTACCTTAGGTTCTCTTACACACCGAATATTATTAAAACTTTCTTTTAGAAATAATTTTAGAATAATGCCCTGGGGTTTCTCAGGCTGTTTCTTTTCTTCAGTTTCTTCCTTACATCCTAGAGACATGGCCTCTTAGAGTGCCTGTCAAAGGTTGACTCAATTTATTTATAACACGGACATCAGCATCTTTGTGAGTTCTTTCTGCAGAAATTCATTTCCTACCTTTGCATCATGCAGACCATAGAGGGATAACCAGTCCTGATCTTTTAAAAACCTAGTCAGTGTTGTCTTTTCAAATGATGTTGTTTCTGATTCTAATGAGAACCTTTTTTGTTTCTGTTCCTAAGGAAAATGAGGGCATCCGATGTTTAACCACTCTTGGGCATTTTGGGTTTGAATGTTTGCCCACTCAGCTGGTGAACAAATCCATCCAGAAAGGATTCTCTTTTAATATTCTCTGCGTGGGTAAGTGCCAGACACTACATTTAAATGATTGTTCCATTTATCTCTTACTCATTTAAACTGGTACCAAACAGCATAATATTGATGTTAATTCAAGACCATTTCTTCATATACGATTTATATATATATATATTTGTTTTTTTCCTTCTCTTAGCTGCATTGTTTAAATATTTAAGAACATTTCAGCCTCATCTGGCGGCAAATTTCTTTAATCTCGGAACTTAGAGAGCTGAGCAGATAGATCTGTGTCTTGGTCAGTGCTCTATTGCTGTGAAGAGGCGCCATGGTAACTCTTACAAAGGGATGCATTTAATTGGGGCCGACTTATAGTTCCAGAGGTTTAGTCCATGATCGTCACGGTGGGAAGTATGTGTAACATGTAGGCAGACAAGATGCTGGAGAAGTACCTGAGAGTTCTTTCTACATCCTGATCCACAGGGACCAGAGAAACAGAGAGAGAGAGAGAGAGAAGAGAGAGAGAGAGAGAGAATGAGACACAGAGATGCAGAGAGAGAAACACAGAGAGATGCAGAGAGAAAGACACAGAGAGACACACACACACAGAGACAGAAACACACACAAACACAAACAGACACAGACACAACACAGCACACAACCAAACACAAGACACACACACACACACACACACATACACAGAGACAGAGTGACAGACAGAGTGACAGAGTGACAGAGCAGAATGACAGTGCAGAGTGACAGACAGGAACAGGCAGGTGACAGCAGAGAGACAGAGAGACAGACAGACAGGACAGACAGACAGAGGACAGACAGACAGAGAGACAGACAGACAGAGAACAGAGACAGAGGACAGCAGAGAGAGACAGAGGACAGACAGAGGACAGACAGAGAGACAGGACAGAGAGACAGAGAGAGACAGCAGAGAGACAGACAGAGAGACAGACAGAGAGACAGACAGAGAGACAGACAGAGAGACAGACAGAGAGACAGACAGAGAGACAGAGACAGTCACTGATACAGAGATAGACAGACAGACTTGGGCCCAGCTTGGACTTTTTGCAACCTCAAGGCCCAACCCCAGTGACACACATCCTCCCAAAAGGCCACACCCTCTAATCCTTCTCAAATAAATGCCACTCCCACTGAAGCTGGTGGTTGAGGCTCACATACTCTTCTGCCTCTGTGGTGATGTGTTTACGTTCCCTACAGGAGAAACTGGAATTGGAAAATCAACCCTGATCAATACACTGTTCAATACGAATCTGAAAGAGACCAAGTCCTCCCATTTCTACTCGAAGGTTGGACTGAAGGTGAAGACGTACGAACTTCTGGAAAGAAATATTCCATTGAGATTGACCGTTGTGAAGACAGTCGGGTATGGCGATCAGATAAACAAGGAAGCAAGGTTAGAGGTTTCTTACTTTTTTACATTAAAATTTAAAGTCAGCAAAAAGGCATTTGGGCTCTATTATGATGTTTTTTCTTTTTAAAAATGAGGTAGAGTTTTTTTTTTTTTTTTTTTTTTTTTTAGACAGGGTCTTATTATGCATCACTAACTGACCTGGAACTCATTATATAGACTCAGGCTGACCTTGAACCCACAGAGATCTGTCTACCTCTGCCTCCCAAGTGCTAGGATTAAAGGCATGCACCACCATACTTGAAGTCAGCCAGCTCTAAAAATTAGTATTTTTTCCTTTTCTGAGAAGACTAAATACAAACTATTAGTTTGCAGTTTCAGGATACGTTTTGAACGAAGACTAGGCAGAAAAAGGATGAAGCAAAGGCACATGGCATGTTGGCTTTACGTAGCTATTTGTAGAAAATGAACATTGTCTTAGGAATTAGTTCGGCTCTACACACTTTGTTCCATGGTAAAATAAGACCCACAGTGTGTCTTCCATTAGTTACTGCAGTCCACTGTAATAAAGACCTAAACCGATGCTTCAAAGCACAGAAACCTATTCCTTCACATCATTTCTTCACAGTTTTGCAGTCCAAAACATTCAGAATGTTCAGTGTCAGAGCTGGTGTGCCAGAAGCAGGCAGATTTGCTGTGAGCTTTCAACCAGCCTGGGCTACTGTCCTGGTTTGGTTTCTATGGCTGTGATGAAAAAACCATGACCAAAAGAACTTGGGCAGCAAAGGGTTAAGTTGGCATACACATCCCAGAACACAGACCACTGTGGGGAAGCCAGCCTGGAGTCAGGAACTGAAGCATTGAAGCCATGGAAGTAATAATGCTTGCTTAAACTGGTGGCTTGTTCAGCCTGCTTTCTTATACCATCCAGGTACCACCCGGAGCACCCTGCCCTCCTACATTGGTCATGAGTTAAAAAAAAAAATGCCCTGCAGAATTGCGCACAGGCGGAGTGCAGGAGGCATTTTGTCAGTTGAGGTTCTTCTTAAAGGACAACTATCACTGGACTGAGGATGTGGTCAGAGGGTCCCCATGATCTTTTCTCAAATTTCTGTTTGTTTGTCTGATGGTTTGTATATGCTTGGGTCAGGGAGTGGCACTATTTGAAGGTATGGCCTTGTTGGAGTAGGTGTGTCACTGTGGGCATGGGTCTTTAATACCCTCATCCTAACCATCTGGAAGGTAGCCTTTTGCTAGCTGCCTTCAGAACAAGAGGTGGAACTCTCAGCTCCTCCAGCTCCATGCCTGCCTGGATGCTGCCATGCTCCCCACATGATGATAATGGACTGAACCTCTGAATGTGTAAGCCAGCCCTGGTCATAAAGTTGTCCTTTATAAGACTTGCCCTGGTCATGGTGTCTGTTCACAGTAGTAAAACCCTAACTAAGACAGTTTGACTCTTGCTTTCTCTCTTGAGCCTGGAATTTGCTATGTAGACCAGGCTAGATTTTAATTCACTAAGTAGTCCAGGGTAATCTGTCTCAGAGCACTCCTCCTGCCTCAGCCTCTTGGTGTTAGGATTACAGGAATGTGCCATTATGATCCCATTTCCCCTAAAATAAAATCACATTCCTTAGGGATTAGGACTTGGATATCATGCTTTCTACTGACCAAACCATTCCTATCTCTGGACCTGAAATTTTATGGCCATGAAATGAATCAATTTTATCCAGTGGCAAACTGTTGAGAGCACACAGTATGGATTATCTTATAGCAAGACGTCAGATTTTGATTCCATTAATGTTATGCTAAATGTTTACATTCTTTTTAAAGCTACCAGCCGGTTGTTGACTACCTAGACGCTCAGTTTGAAGCGTACCTCCAGGAGGAGCTGAAGATCAAGCGCTCCTTAGCTGACTATCACGACTCTCGAATCCATGTCTGCCTCTACTTCATCTCACCTACGGGACATTCCCTCAAGACCCTGGACCTGATAACCATGAAGAACATTGACAGAAGGGTGTGTGAGAGCTGATGAGTCTCTTTAAGGTTCAATGCATCTTGAAGTATTTATATGCATATATATGTGCATATATTTAAATATTTTTTCTTGTTGTCCTTCAAAGCATTTGAATGGACTTTCTAGGACGTTCCTAACAAATTGTCACAGAGTGGATGGTTTAAACTCCCCTTTGCTTTTCCTCACATGACCTATCTTCTGGTGTCTGAATGTACAACATGTTTGTTTTTTTTTTTTTTTTTTGGAGACAGGATCTTATGTAGCCCAGGCTGGCCTTGAACTTGCTATGTAGCTAAGGTTGGCTTTAACATCCTGACTTTCGTGCCTCAGTTTTGGGATTAAAAGCATGCACCACTACATAAGGCCAAATTTCTCCTTCTCATAAGATTGATAATCATTGATTAGACCCTACTATAGCAGTCTAACCTAAAAGTTTCTATTGCAAGTACTGATACATTTTTGAGAGATAGAAGGTTAAGACAGCAATATATAATCTTTAGGGGGAGGGAAATTTAACATTTGATAGAATTCATCTTTAGCTATCATTTTAGGTAAAATTAATTAAAACAATGACTGCATGAGGTATGCTAATGCACACTTGTAATTTCAGCATTTACAGGGATGAGACAGGAGGATAACTGTGAGTTTGAGGCCAGCCTGGACCTCAGTAGTCTTCAGGCAGCCTGAGTTGCAGAGTGAGACTTTATCTCAAAAAATAAAATCAATAAAACAAAACAAGAACAATGTTACCTGTCTGGAGAGAAAGAGATAGAGGAAAAAAAAAAAAAAAGACTAAAATAAACCGGGCTGTGGTGGCACACACCTTTAATCCCAGCACTTGGGAGGCAGAGGCAGGCGAATTTCTGAGTTTGAGGCCAGCCTGGTCTACAGAGTGAGTTCCAGGATGGCCAGGGCTACACCCAGAAACCCTCTCTAGAAAAACAAAACAAACAAACAAAAAACTAAAATAAAACTTGATTTTTTTTCCTGTGACTAAATTCTAACTAGATGACAGCCATTTGTATATATTTTAAAAATTGAATTTACTATATGGTTCTACAAAATAATCCTATGAACCCCTTGACTGGTAATGACTGATCAAATGAAACATGAAGTTTTTCTGATTCTGGCTTCAAACTCGGAGGAGACTCAGAGTACAGGACAAGCAGGTCTGCAGCCTGCTATAGAAAAAGAGACCCCAGACAAAACCTCAGGGATACTAAGAGACATGTAGACTTGCTTTGTTCACAGAGGGGCTTGATTTGTAGCTCAAGTCGTTCTAGAACTCATGATCCTCCTGCCTCGGCCTCCCAGGTGTTGGGATTACAGGTGTTACCATACAAACTTGAACTTCCTTTGACAGACTTCTTATTCTCTAGGGTTTTAGAAGATTCTTAACATTTTCGTGAGTCCCTGGTATAAGATCCTTGCTCTAGGCGCCAGAACCAATGGCTCAGATTGAGGGAGTGGCATCCTGTAGTTGAGGCATGGAGGGACGGACTCTAGGCTCATGCCCATTACATGTGTCTGCAGCCACATAATGTACTGCAGGAATGGCCAGGTCCTTAACAGTGCACATGCTTTTGTACTCCTGCCCCAACATATTCAGTCTGTTCTCCGGTTTGCACAGAGGCCCATTCTGTATGGAAGAGCTAACTGAAGTCTAGGTTCATCTTATTCAGAAGGGCAGGGATTGGGCAGTAGATGATGGGTGTTTTATCTCAAGTTTTCTCAATCTCTTTAACACCTTGTATTTAAAGTTTTCATCTGCTTCTATAAGATCACTAAATTTTTAATCTTAAAAAGTGACCATTTATGATACAGTTGCATGAAGACATACGCTAAGCTGCTCCTAGGCTGCCTCAAATCTCCTCAAGGTCAGATCTCATGCCAGAACACTTTCATTTCTAACCTTGACTTTCATTTCTAAATTTCACAGCTTGAATTTCTTGTGAGCATGTATTCTCGTAGCAGGTTAAACTATATTATATATACCATATATTATGGTCTATATCTATATATAGACCACAATATATTATCTATTATATATGATATGTAAATTACAAATTTAGATAAATTCTATTCATTTATTTTTTTCTACTCATTTATTAGATTTCCCCCTCAGTTTGGCATGTTTGGAAAATATTGGATTTGCCCAAGGATTTGAACAAATGTCATTTGAGCTCAAAGCTGCTATCTATTCATTTGCACCATATAACAGACTTAAACATACATAGCTTGAATTGGGTAAAGCAAAGGTGTATGAAAGATATTGCTTAATACACATTTACGGAGAAACATGAATGACCGCTAAGAGAGAAACTCCCTCCACATTTTAATGTGAGGTCTTTTCATCGTTTGGTTTGATAGGTCGAACCCTACCGCTTAAATCATACTAATTCTAGAGGCATGGGGGCATGGGATTTTTAGAAAAGATACAAGATCAAGACTTCTAAACCTGAGTTCTGATAAAAGACGAGGGCTCAAAATACATCTCAAAGGTAGAACGTTTACCTAGAAACGTCAGGGCTTGAGGTTTAGTCCTCCGCACTCCCCCGAACAGGAAATTTTCTGTGGCCAAGCATGATGGGGCACACCCGTGGTTACGCCCAGTATTCTTCCCAGAATTCCATCGAAGATCCTATCGCAGCAGCAGCAGAAGCAACAAGAAACCATACACAGGATTTTTTTTTTTCCCAGGTTAGGGTTTAGACTGAAAGATGACTGAAGCCGGGCGGTGGTGCGCACGCCTTTAATCCCAGCACTTGGGAGGCAGAGGCAGGCGGATTTCTGAGTTCGAGGTCAGCCTGGTCTACAGAGTGAGTTCCAGGACAGCCCGGGCTAAACAGAGAAACCCTGTCTCGAAAAACCAAAAAAAAAAAAAAAAAAAAAAAAAAAAGATGGCTGAAATTTGGTCCCTCATCCTCCTTAACAGGTGAACATCATACCCTTGATTGCCAAAGCTGACTCGCTTTCCAAGAGCGACCTACAGAGGTTCAAGAACAATATAATGACTGAGTTGACCAGCAATGGCGTCCGGATATATCAGTTCCCTGCCGATGACGAAGCTACTGCTCAAGTAAACAGCTCGGTAAATGTTTTTGATATTACCTGTGCTTTGTTCTCACTTGTGTCTGACAAGCAATATATTTTTTCCTCAAAATACATTGTGGGAAAGTGTTTTGTACCTTTCTCTTGCCTCCCCTCTGTCCCTTCCACTCTTCTTCTCTCCCTCTTCCTTCCTTTCGCCTTCCTTCCCTCTCTCCCTCTCTCCCTTCCTCCCCTTCCATCCTTTTTTGGCAGGGTTTCACGCAGCCCAATTGGCCTTGAATTTACTGTGGCACATAAAAGGCTGACCCACTGACCCGAAATCCCCGATCCTCCTAATTTCACCTCCTGAGTACTGGGATTTCTGTCCCAGAGTTGTACTGTAGATGCATCAGTTGGGACTGGAGCCCCCAACTCTCCATTTTTATTGGTTGTGGTTTTTTATAAAGGTCTCTATCCATTGCAAAGAGAAGCTTCCTCCTTGATGGGAGATGAAAATTCTACTTATCTGTGGGTGTAAGGATAAACATCTAGACAGTAGTTTAGGGATTAAGCTGGTTTAGTAAAGTGGTGACTATAGATTCTTCTCCAAGATCAATGATTTTACTGGCCCTGGGTGTTTGGCTGGGTTTTGATGCTCAGACATAATTTCCTCTTGTTAACCAGGTTTAAGTACAATTAGAGAGCTGTTGGTTACTGCTAAGGTATGTGTGCCACTACTGCACGTAGTGCTATTGTTCCACGATGGTTATTGTAGTTCATTGGTGTCGTGTTTGGACAGGGCTTTTGGTTGCTTCCCTCCCTTGGAAACTCGCATGACACCTTCTGGGAGCATGAAACCAAGTCCTTGAGCAGGAAGCTTTCATGTCAATTCCAGCTCAGGGTCTCTGGACCCTATGTCTGAAGGGCATGGAGTCTTCAGCACCTCTGAGGGGCAACCAAGGACAATATAAATAACCTGTAATATTTTGGAAGTTCTTTGGATAACCCTGACCAGCAACTGAAAAGGTCTTCTCATGCTTGACGGTGGGGTTTTTTTGGTAGATGGTTTTGGGAAGGAAGCATGGTCATCCCAGATGGGAAAATATCACTTAAGCTATATATGTATATTTATTGTGCCAACTTATGTATTATAGGTATTTTTATTATATGTTTCCTCTTCTGGGTGTTTTATGTGAATGAATCATATGTAGACTTTTTAATCTATTGTCTTCAATTAGGGTAATGTTTTCAAGATTTACAGTAGTGCACATTTATGAGTGCATGTGTGTGTGTGTGTGTGTGTGTGTGTGTGTATGTGTGTGTGTGAATGTATGCCCATGTACCATTGTGTGACTATACAATGTTTATTCCATGTTTTGGCTATTATGAACAATGCTATTCTAAGCAATACTTTTCATTTCTCCTGGGTATATTTCTAGAAGTAGAATTCCTACGTCATACAATGACTCTATTTAATGTTTTGAAGATCTACACTTTTGATTCCCAAAACACCGGCTCCAGGGGCTTTGATATCATTTCTTCACCTCAACTCATGGTATATAAAATTTAAAAGTTTGGCTGTGTTACTTAGTGCAAGTAGATTCCACTGTAGTTCTGGTTTGCATTTTTAGTGGCTACAGATGTGGAATGTCTTTCCGTAGGTTCACGTATACTTCTATGTCTTCCTGGGGAGAAATGGATAATCAGAATCTTAGTTCGTTTTAGATTGACGTTTTTCTTGTAAGTTCCAAGGCTTCCTTGTAGTCTCTCACTCCATTTGATTCTCATTCCTGTCATGCTGGGAAGTAACCGAAATTATTCCACACATTGGTCTTTTTTATATACATTGTCCAATCTCTTTATAGCTCCCAAATCACCCCCTTCCCAGATACCAGTCATCACTGTGATACATTTAAATTGAAAAAGGTTTTTGTTTTGTTTCTTTTTGCAGTAATGTGGTCTGAACCTTGAGCAGCATACATGCTAGACAAGTAAGCACTGGCTGCTCACCTCCATCCCCGCCTGAGACGGAAGGATTGGCCTTCCTTTTCCTTCCTCCTCCTCTCTCTCTTCCTCTCTCTCCCTCCCTCCCTGCCTCCCTCCTTTTCTTTTTTCTTCTCTCTCCTCTCCCTCCCCCTCTCCCTTCCTGCCTCCCTTCTTTTCTTTTTCTTTCTTTCTTGACAAGATTTCTCTGTGTAGCTCTGGTTGTCCTGAAACTCTCTCTGTAGACCAGGCTGGCCTCCAACTCTGAGATCCACCCGTTCTACCTTCCAATTGCCAGGGTCAAAGGCATGTGCTACCATGTCCAATTCTTGAATTTTCAAAATTCTTATATGAGAGACTGACCATGCAGCTCCTGGTTTTCTGTGTCTGGCTTATTTCACACAACATACTATCCTCCAGCTCCATTCACTTGAAAATGTTAGTATTTTATGTACATGTGTGACTTGGCTGTATGTCTGTGTACCCATGTCCTGGTGCCCATGGAGGCCAGAGAAGATCAGATCCTTTGAAACTGGAGTCACAGATAACTGATGGTGAGCTATTATGTGCATGCTGGCAATTGAGCCTGTGTCCTTGAGAAGAGCAGAAGTGCTCTTAACCACTGATCCAGTTCTATAGCCCTATCCAGCTCCATTTTGCAGCAAGTGATAGATCTTATTTATCATTAAGGGTATGTATGTCAGGCTAGAGAGATGGCTCAGTGGTTAAGACCACTGACTGCTCTTCTAGAGATCTTGAGTTCAATTCCAGCAACCACATGATGGCTCACAACCGTTTGTAATGGGATCTGGCGCCCTCTCCTGGCATACAGGCATATATGTAGGCAGAATGCTGTATACATAATAAATAAATGTTTTTTTTTTTTTTAAAGAAGTGTATATCCAATATGTTTTCTTGATCCTCTGACCCATCTGTGGACATCTTTTCTGACTTGCTGTCTTATTTATTGTGAATAATGATGCAATAGATGTGAATGTTCAGAGATTCATTTGTTGTGACTATATTTTTCTTTTTACTTTATTTATTTATTTTTTTACTGATTATTCTATTTATTTACATTTCAAATGTTATCCCACTTCCTAGTTTCCCCTCCACAAACCCTTTATTCCCTCTCCTTCCCCTGATTCTATGAGGGTGCTCTCCTACCCACCCACCCACCCATTCCCGCCTCACCACCCTAGCATACTCCCATGCTGGGCATGGAGCCTCCACAGGACCAAGGGCCTCCTCTCCCACTGATGGCAGATAAAACAATCCTCTGCTACATATGCAGCTGGAACCATGAGTCGCTCGTTGGTTGGTGGTTTAGTCCCTGGGAACTCTGGGGGTGGGGGGGTCTGGTTGGTTGATATTGTTCTTCTATGGGGTTGCCTATATTTTTCTTTGTGTGTCAAGCCAGAAATGGGATAGTTGAACCATATTATAGATCGATTTTAGATTTTCTTAAAAAGTTTTGTTAATTGAATTGATTTGTGTTTATATGGTGTGTGTGTTTATGTAGTGTGCATGTATAGATGTGTGTGCATGTGTGACACAAATGTCACGGTGCACATGTGGAAGTCAGAGGACATTTTGCATGGGCCAATTCTTCCTTCCCACCATGTGGGTCCTAGGAACAGAACTCCACTCCTCAGGCATGGAGTACATGAGTTTATCTGCTGAGCCATTTGGCCATCTCACCGTCTCAGCTTAAAAGTTCATTTGATGATCTGGAGAGATGGCTCAGCAGTTAAGAGCACTGACTACTTTTCCATGGGACTTGGGTTCAATTCCCAGTCCCCACATGGGAGCTCACAACTGTCTGTTACTTCAAGATCTGACACTCTCACATACACACACACAGGCCAACCCACCAATGCACATAAACTAAAAATAAATGATCAAAGAAAGAACAAGCAAGCGGGTGGTGGTGGCGCACGCCTTTAATCCCAGCACTTGGGAGGCAGAGGTAGGTGGGTTTCTGAGTTCGAGGCCAGCCTGGTCTACAGAGTGAGTTCCAGGACAGCCAGGGCTACAAAGAGAAACCGTGTCTCAAAAAACAAAAAAAAAAAAAAAAAAAGAAAGAAAAAGCAAAAGACATTTTAAAAAGTTCTTCTGAGTTTATTTTTAGTTGCTAAAACTAAAACTTCTTTCAAAAGATGTCCTTTCAGGTTTTGAAATTTACAGTGTGTTCTTGACATGTAAACTAACTCTATGCTGCAAAATCATGTGGGCATATGCATGTTCATGTGGGCAGACACATAGTGTGTGTGTGTGCGCGCGCGCGCGCGTACACACGTATGCACACATTTGGAAGTCAGGGCATGACTTCTGGTGGTGTTTGTCATTTGTCTGCCTTTTGTTTTTGAGACACGGTCTCTCAATGACTGAGATCTTACCGAGTTGGCTGGGGTAGGTGACTGGCAAGTCCTTGGGATCCATTTGCCTGCTGTCATTTCCCCAGTGCTGAGGTTGCAAACATGTGCCACCATCCCTGTTTTCCTTGTCAGACTCCAGTCCTCATGCTCACACAGGAAGCACTTGATCGATGAAGCTATCTTCCTAGCCTTCCGGAAGGCATATCCAATATTGTTTATTAGCATACATTATGCTGTGTATTCATTAAATAACAACAACAACAACAACAACATAATACATTTGAGCAGGATCTTACTAGTTAGCCCGGGCAGTCCTGGAACTCACTCTGTAAACCAGCCTGGTCTTGAACTCTCAGAGATCCACCTGCCTCTGTTTTCTTAGTGCTGGAATTAAAGATGTGTACCATTAAGCCCAGCTTAATTTTTATTTTTAATAGTCTCTTCTGTTAACTTATATACTATCATTAAGAATAGTTTTTAGGGACTGGAGATAATGGCTCAGTGGTTAAGAGCATTGACGACCCTTCCAGAGGTCCTGAGTTCCATTCCCATGCAACCACATGGTGGCTCACAACCATCTGGAATGGGATCTGATGCCCTCTTCTGGTGTGTCTGAAGACAGCAACAGTATCCTCATATACATAAAATAAATAAATCTTAAAAAAAAATTGTTTTCAGCTGGGCATGGTAGCATACGTCTTTGATCTCTGCATTCAAGAGGGCTAGCCTGGTCTTCAAAGCGAGTTCCAGGATAGCCAGGGTTACAAAGAGAAACTATTTTGAAAAACAAAACCAAAAGAAAAGACACACATATAAAAGAAAAAAATAGTTTTCATATCAACTCATCAATATCGTCTCTGTGTTTAGTGTAAGGATAATGTGAAGAAAATTATATGTATTAACAATCCAATTCTTTTTAATCTTTGTACTGCATGCATCAGGATACCTTGCTTTAGGAAATACTAGGTAGGTAGTTTTTAATTATATGCCAGCCTGGGATTTAATGCTTATCAAAAATCAATTAGTCCATATTTTCTGCTAAGCATTAAAATCTGACACAGGATAGTTTATTTGTGTGGTTAAATGTGCTAGACTAGCCTCACCTCTGTACTTTATACCCCAGAAAGAAAAAAGCAACAGAGCAAGCCGTGTTGTTGGGAAGGAGTTTAACTTGTATCATTTATGCTTGTTCAGGGGCTCTTACCCTTCGCTGTGGTAGGAAGTATGGAGGAGGTCAAGGTTGGAAAAAGAATGGTCAGAGGCCGCCACTACCCTTGGGGTGTTTTGCAAGGTAAATAAGAGATTGTGTTTCAAGATGATGAAATCGATATGGACTGTGCCATCAATACTCTCGAAACAGCATTTTAATTGGAGCCAGCATTGATACAACTCCAGCTAACTTGTAGTTAGCAGATGCTGATGAAGGATGCAGATTCCTTTAAGTTTCCTTTTAGAGTGACTATGCTCCCTTCCTATACAACATTGGTTCTCAACCTTCGTAATGCTGAGACCCTTTAATACAGTCCCTTAGGTTGTGGTGACCCCAACCTTAATTATTTTCATTGCTACTTCCTAACTGTAGTTTTGATACGTTATGAATAACTATATAAATACCTGATATGCAGGATATCTGATATGCAGTCTCTGTGCAAGGTTTGTTTGACCCCTAAAGGGGTCGGGACCCACAGGTTAGGAACTGTTGATTTAGAGTGTTTGATTCTTCCCTATGGGAAACTGCCAGCAGCAGACTTAGACCCATACTACCAAGTTCTGTGTTTAACCAATGGGACACATGCACATGGTCTCTGTCTTCCTGAAACATGCCATTCCCAAATGCTGGGACTCAACCTTAACAAAGCTAAAGAATAAATATTAGTACCTAAAGGTGTCACTGAGCCATCACCTAGATCCACTTGCCCAGCATGGCAGGCTGGGGCCTCCTACATCCGTTAGTAATCAAGCAACTGCCCAGCGGATGTGCCCACAGGCCAGTCTGATGGGGCAATCCCTTCCCAGGTATGTCAGGTTGATAACCAAGGTCAGATATCACACAGGTTAAATCAATAGGAGAAATAGTTAGTGAGATGGTAAGTTTTGTTGATATATACAAGGGGGGAGAGAGAAAGAAAGAGAGAGAGAAAGAGAAAGAAAGAGAGAGAGAGAACGGATGGAAACCAAAGAGGAAAACTTGGAAACATCACTAAAGAGAGCAAAATGTTTGGGTTGAGAACCCCCAAATGACTTATTCTGGAAAATAACAGAAACCCTCCATAATACATGTATTACTGATTTTTTTTTTTTTTTTGACTAGTGGAAAATGAAAACCACTGTGATTTTGTGAAGCTCCGGGATTTGCTTCTGTGCACCAATATGGAAGATCTGAAAGATCAAACCCACAGTCAGCATTATGAATGTTACAGGAGCAACAGGCTGCAGAAACTGGGCTTCAGTGATACAGGCCCCGAAACCGGTCGGTGAGGTTAGTGAGGCAGACATGGCTAGTGGGCTGGAGAGATGGCTCCGTGGTTAGGAGTGCTGCAGAAGAGGACCCGGGTTCAATTCCCAGCACCCACATGGTGAGTCATGATCCTCTGTGACTCTAGTCCTAGGTGACCCAACAGCCCCTTCTGGCTTGTGTGGACACCTGGCATGCACAAGACATACATGTGTAAATCAAACACACACACACACACACACACACACACACACACATAAAATTAAAAGTAAGCATCTTTAAAAGGAAAAATTGTCGTTACATGTAAGTTGATCATTGAGAATGTATATAAACCCACAGTGGCTCATTCAAGAGCGAGGCTGCGGCTCTTGAATGTTTAGGTTTTGAATAGTTTTTGGACAGAGATAAAGACAACTCATGGAAACCACTACCCTGGGGCTCTCCTGACCTCAAAGCTAATTCCATAGTCATGCACGTCTCTTCCCGCAGAGTCCTCCACCGCCATCAACCGCTGACTCCTTTTACACAGTTGGTAGGGACTCTCGGAAATCTCTGGGGTTTTTATTGTGGTTGTTCTCTTGGGTAGGAGAGCCCCTGTTTACCACCCTCGTGAGGTTGCCACGCCTTCCTGAGGCAAACACTTTAATTTGGAGGGAATGTCACAACTGGGAGGACCATGCCCTACATTACGACAATTTGTTGTTGTGTGCTAGAAGTCCTTGTTGAATGTCTTCCTCAGTCACTCTGTGTCTTACTTTTTGAGACGGGATCACTAATTAAATCTGGAGTTTGCAGAGCTGGCTAGGTTTTACGGCAAGCGAGCCCCGGGATCCTCCGGAATCTGTTTCCGCAGCCCTGGCATGATAGGCATGTACCCCTGCACCCTAGCTTTGATGGTTTTTCATTTGGCTTCTGACAATCCAATCTCAGATCCTCGGGAGCATGTGTGGTGGGGCCACTTCACCGACAAAGCCAGTGCTTCTCGGCTTTCCTAATGCTGTGACCCTTTAATACGGTTTCTCTTTTTGTATTAATTGATGTTGGCCGTAGGTGCCACCATAGAGAGAGAAGCTCATCAAGATGTGTTCATTTTCGGAAAGAGCAGAGTAGTTCAGCCTTGGAAAAGACTGATTCTCAGCTGGCTCAATCCAGTCGTTTTATTCAAACATTCTACAAGGTTAACTGGGACTGGGAAAGGTTCCAGCTACCAAAGTTATCTTGTCCTTGCTGCCCATGAGAACAGACAGCCCACACAAATCTCAGTCCCTTTCGACCATGGCTAGCTGTAATCAAAAGTAAGAGCTCCAGGTTTGCCAGGAGTGTCTTAGGACCAAGATCTGTGCAGCTGCGAGCTCCCATGTAGTACCAAGTGCAGTCTTCCCAGAGACAGAACATTCTTCATTGGTGTCTCAGTAACTCTACTAATTCACCCAAAACATAGTAAAGACTTTACTGACACATCTCAGTCAAAGCCAGACACAAAGGCTTTGCTATAGCTTTCCCATAAAGCCAGACATAAAGCCTTCGTTTTGCACATCATTACAACGTTGTGGCGATCCCCCCAACCATAGCATTATTTTGTTACTACTTCATACCTGCAATTTTGCTAGTTACGAATCATAATGTAAATATCTGATATAGGACCCCTGTGGGGGTCACAACCCACAGGTTGAGAACCTCAGCACAACCAAACCTTCTCCTCAATCCTAATCTATGTCAAGTGAATTATATTTTAAAGGATGTCTTGCTCCGCTTTATTTGAATAATTTTGGAAACAGTCTCATACTTTAGTTTTCCTAAAACACTGTTGCCCCAAAGATAAGAAACAAATGTAGCAGAGGACTGCCTGGTCTGGCCTCAGAGGGAGAAGACATGTCTAACCTTCCAGAGACTTGAGGCACCAGGGAGTCCGGAGGCCTGTCGGGGGAGTGGGGTGGTGGTGGAACATTCTCTTGGAGATGGGGTGAAGAGGAATGGGAGGAACTATGGGGAGGAGGACAGGGAGGGGGCAACAGCTAGACTGTAAAAAAAATAAAAGTAATAATAATAACAAAAAGATAAGAAAGAGCTAGATGTGGTGGTATGTGCCTTCAATCCCAGCACTTGGGAGGTAGAGGTGTGTGAGTCTTTTTTAAGTTAAAGGACAGCTTCTTCTGCATAGTGAGTTCCAGGCCAGCCAGAGCTGCATAGTGAGACTCTGTCTCAAAAACAAAGCAACACAAACAAACAAACAAACAAAAAACTTAAACCAAACCACCACCACCACAAGTACCCGCATCCCTCCAGGAAAATAAAATATCAACTACGGGAGTAAGAAATCACTGATATGGTATTTCAAATCTTAGTGCTCAGTCATATACTCAAGTAATTAATGTTTTAGTTTTTACACCTCCTCATATGGAAAATTGGGGTGTCACTACACAGACTATTGGTGTCACTTTAGAAACACAGATTTATAGTTCACATGCTAATTCACATTAGCATTTAACAATTTTTTTACCTTATTTATTTATTTTAAAGATTTATTTATTTTATGTGAGTACACGGTTACTGTCTTCAGACACACCAGAAGAGGGCATTAAATCTCATTACAGATGGTTGTGAGTGCCGGGCGGTGGTGGCGCACGCCTTTAATCCCAGCACTTGGGAGGCAGAGGCAGGCGGATTTCTGAGTTCGAGGCCAGCCTGGTCTACAGAGTGAGTTCCAGGACAGCCCGAGCTACACAGAGAAACCCTGTCTCGAAAAAAACCAGAAAAAAAAAAAAAAAAAAAGATGGTTGTGAGCCACCATGTGGTTGCTGGGAATTGAACTCAGGACCTCTGGAAGAGCAGATGGTGCTCTTAACCACTGAGTCATCTCTCTAGCCCACCTTATTCGTATGCATCTGTGTGTGCACACATGGCGGAGGTCAGAGGACCACTTGCAGGAGCTGGTTTTCTCCTACCACGTGGATACTGCGGAGTCAGCTCAGGTCTTTCGGCTCTGTAGCAAGAACTCTTACCTGCCCTGTTGCTTCCTTAGCCATTTATTAGCGTTTAACTACGAGAATAACAAAGAATAACAAACTTTCTCACTTTCAGTTTTCAAGAGATGTATGAAGCCAAGAGACAAGAGTTCCACGATCAGTGTCAGAGGGAGGAGGAAGAGCTCAAACAGACGTTCATGCAGCGCGTCAAGGAGAAGGAGCTGACCTTCAAGGATGCGGAAAAGGAGGCATGTACTACCCACCTCATACCCATTCTCTACTTCCTGTTCCTCTGGGGGATAAATTCTAGAGACCAGTGGATTTTTATTTTGGAAGAAACTTTACATCTCTCTAAAAGCAGCTATTCACTGTATAGGATCTTAAAATAGCCTTTATGAAATTATAGGCTGAAATTGTATCTTTTTTTCCTGAGCATTTTGCGTTTGTCTTTTAAAATGCTCCGCGCGTCTCTGACGTATTCGGGCAGGAGCTGCACTCTTCATTCACCCTGCACCTCTGCTGCGTATAGCTCTCCCAGCATAGAGTTGCATGCTGGGAGCCCTAGAGATTGAGGATTGTCTTAGTTAGGGTTTAGGGGGCTATGAAGAGACCCCATGACCATGGCCACTCTGGGGTTGGCTTAGAGTTCAGAGGTTTAGTCCATCATCATGGCAAGAAGCATTGCAACACACAAGCAGTCAGTGTTGGACAGGTAGCTCTTCTCCATCTCCATCTTTTACATCCAGAGCCACAGGCAACAAACAGGAAGAGAGACACAATGGGTGTGGCTTCAGGATCTGAGACCTCAAAGCCCACCCCCTAGTGATGCACTTCCTCCAACAAAGTCCCACCCACTCCAACAGGGCCACACCTCCTAATAGTGCTGTTTCTTCGAACCTATGGGGCCAGTTTTATTCAAACCACCACAGGGATCTCGGGGACTGCCTCATCTCCATAGCTCCATTAGGCTTTGTCATAAGGGGAGTCCCTCAGCAGCAGCTATGATCCTGTGACAGGGCTTGGGGTACCTAAACCTTTTGAAATCTATGTGAAGACTTCTTGATCCCACAGCTCTTGCCTTGCGCATGTACATAGAATTAGCATCGCCAGGTAGAACCCAAGATTTATAATATGTACCTTCTAGGGCATCAGATGGAGCCATGCCTGGTCTCACTGATATTGGCTGCCATTACTAAAGAGAACTGTGGAAGTACACAGTAGTGAATCCCAAGGTCATGGGACACCAAGCTTGTTGCAAGACCTCCCAACTCCTTCAGGGCCATTCTTCATTATATTGATGAATAAAAGCAGTTTATAACTATATTAATCTCTTTAGCAAAGGGTTACTTGGACATATCCTGAGATCATTATTTTGAGAACTTCCTTATATTGCTGATTTCAGCGTTCAATAATTTTACTATTTCTACTTAGTTATGAATTCAATCTTTAATCTCTGCCATCTCTCATTTTACTATATGCAGTTTTTATAAAAGCCACACGGCACCTTGTGAGTTGTGCTAATTAAATATTTTGCCCTTACCACCAAGCCTCACGACCTGAATTCAATCCTTGAAATCCCATTGGAAATAATTTAATAAATATAATCTTTTACATTTTTTTTTTTTTAAAAATACAAGACTAACCCAGAATGGAATCACCCATGGTAAACGACATATAATCAAATGAAGCTTCTGCACTGAGCAGTTATAATCCAGCAAGGTGGCTCAGCAAGTAAGGGTGCTCGATGCTGAGCCTGGTGACCTGAGTTAGATCCTGGGACCTCCATGGTGGAAGGAGAGATCCAACTGCAAAAAAACTCTTGAAAGGATATAGTCAGCTTGAGTTAGTGTAACAAAACTTCTCTTTTAAACCTGTAAGAAAAACAACTTTCAAACACCCATCGGGATTTTGTTCCTGGTTTCTGCTTTTTCTGCTCCTCTTTTGGCTTTAAATACACACTTTGCTCATCTCCTTGGCACCCCATTATATTTTATATAAAAATATAAAGTATTAATATAATAGGTCCATTAGAATGGCCCATTACCTGACTCTAGAAACAGAATAGAAGCCTTATTAGAATTATTAGAAGCTTAGTTTTTAAAATGTTATCTTTTGACAGTTTTTGGGATTCTACAAAGTGACTGCGAAGGACTTCCAAACCTTGAGGAGTAGGGGAATGGTACCCTTGATTCCTCTTAAGAACTCCTGTATTCCTTGTGGAAGACCAAGGATTTTAAATAAGTTTTTCTAGGATTATATTCTGCCTTTTGGATTTTGCAAATCTTTGTGACAACAGGGGTCCTTCTTATTTTATAGCTGCAGGACAAGTTCGAGCATCTGAAGAGAATCCAGCAAGAGGAAATCCTGAAACTGGAAGAAGAGAGAAGAAAATTAGAAGAACAAATCATAGATTTTTATAAGATGAAGGCCGCCTCGAAGTCAGCACAGACTCAGGTGTGCACCAACTTAAAGAAGGACAAAGATCGTAAGAAATAATCTTCTCTTACCATCCCGTCTGATTTCAGAGCTCCATTATCCTCTATTCGTGTTCCTGTGAGCTTGTCTTCATAGCACTTAGCTTTGACTGAAATTCTAATGTTCTAAAAAAATGACCGGACATATGTCATTCTCCATAAGAGTGTCAAATCCTTGGGAGAAAGATACATTGTTTTTTAACAAAATTTCAATTGTGGGAGGAAGATTTTTTTTTTTTTAAATAAAATCTCAATCATTCAATTTTACCAATGAAGGCTTGGGAGCCAGCTGCTGGGGTGAAAGCCTGCTAGCTCAGAGAGGCAGAGAGAGCACCCAGCTGACCTTTCTCCTCAGTAAGTGCCCTAGACTGAATTTCCCTCTCTCATGCCATCTCAAAGGGAATCGAACCCAGGTCCTCTGAAAGAGCAGCCACAGCTCTTAACCCTGAGCCATTTCTCCAGCCCCTCAAATAACCTTCAAGCAAAATGTCCCTTCCTTCTACTCCCTGTGCGTTCCTCTGTCTGTCCTCCTGACTCTCTTAACTTTCTTAATAATCCTGTGTTCACTTCATGTCAACTGGTTGCTTGCTCCATCTCTTGACCAGTGGTTGACTTTATTTAATCCTGTCTACAATATTCAAGTAGAAAGCTCTTGGATTAAAGGTGTGTGCTAAGGCTGAGCCACACCACAACTAGAAACAGGCTTTCCTAAAAATATCACAATCTCAGGGTTCACAGTGTGATCAAATATCCTGCAGCATTCCCCATTTTGTCTAAATAAAAAGGAAAGGTTTTAACATCCTTGTAGTTTGTAGTCTTTCTTAGTTAGTGTTTTTAATCCCTGCACAAACATCATGACCAAGAGGCAAGTTGGGGAGGAAAGAGTTTATTCAGATTACATTTCCACATTGCTGTTCATCACCAAAGGAAGTCAGGACAGGAACTCACACAGGTCAGGAAGCAGGAGCTGATGCAGAGGCCATGGAGGGATGTTACTTACTGGCTTGCTTCTCCTGGCTTGCTCAGCTTGCTTTCTTATAGAATTCAGGACCATCAGCCCAGGGATGGCACCACCCACAGTGGGCCCTCCCAACCCTTGAGGACTAATTGAGAAAATGCCTTACAACTGGATCTGGTGGAGGCATTTCCTCAAGGGAGGCTCCTTTCTCTGATAGCTCCAGCTTGTGTCAAGTTGAAATAAAACCAGCCAGTACATAGTCTGAACTTGATCTTTGGGTGGTGGTTGCCAGATTAATAGCAATCCTGACTAGGTAGAACATAGCAGTCAAACCCAAAGGTGTCCACTGTTTGCCCATCAGTAGCAAGAAGCTATCCTGGGACGAAGTCCCTGTTGTTGTGTCTTTTTGGGGTAGCTGAGCAAGATGATGGGCTGTCTTCAAGAAGCTCACTTGCCCACTGCAGCATTTCCTGCATGGAGTCCCCCACGACCCTAACTCTAGGGGGGGGGTGAGTGGGAGTTTCCAATTTTGGCAGTTTATATCTTTTCTAGGGCAGAATATTTTCTGACAACAGAGAAAGTATCATCTTTCAACTGAAATTAAACTCTTGAAAATTTGAAATTAAATACACCTTAGTATACATGGATAAATATGCCAATACTCCCCTTTCTCTTTGTATAATGATTTGAGGCTTAAGTATATTTATTTTTAGATCACAAAGGACATTCACTTTACATTTCAGCCTGCCTTTTGTAAGCTTTTAAATTAAAATCGCTGTAATTCGTATGTGTCTGCCTCTCAAGAGTTGGGATTAAAGGTGTGTGTCTCCTAGGTGTTGGGATTAAAGGCGGGAACTACTGCCTGGCTACAGAGTCCTCGAAATAGTCAATCTCATAGGGTTTTCCTGATTTCATTTGGTTCTCCATTTCCCCTTATTTTTTTAGTGTTAAAGGTAAACTTTCAAGTTTTTTGAATGTATAATCCATCATTCTTGTTGATTCATTCTGAATTTGTTGTCTAGCAAATTTTAACATCCTAGCCTTAATTAAACATGATGCCCATTTATACACTATTTTATTATTTTCAGATGTTTTGTCTGTCTGTCTTGCCTGTATGAGCTACATTTAGTTTAACGTTCTTGCTAAGTTTTGATAGGTTCTCCAGTTTCATTCATACCTCCCACGGCTAGATATCTTTGCCATTTACCTACCAGTTAGTGGTTTTCCATTTTGATGACCATATAGCTAAACTTTGTGCACACACCATATCTGGGTAGGATTGTGTGGTATACCTGTAATATGCTTTATGTTGCAACAGGCGAAATTTTTCATTTTAGCAGAGACATAGGCTGGAGCACTGTCAGTCTTAATTTGTACAGGTATCCCCATAATAGACACAATTTCTAATAGATGTGTAATTAAAGAATCAGCCTTTTTTTTTTTTTTTTTTTTTTTTTATATAACGTAAAGCAGTTGCCTATTGAAATCCTGAATGTGTACTTATGGTATGGTACAAATACTTTAATTCTCCAAACTCTGAAAAACGAAACACGTCCATTTGCCAAATTTCATTTCTTTGGGTAACTTTTGGATTGCTTCCTGAAGGTAATGGAGTTTGGTTATACAAAGAAAAATTAGGGCACTTACTTATAATTTCTTGGCTTGTTCCCAAGTGATAGAAAAATCTTTCTGCAAACCTTTGCTCTTAAGATGTTTCTTATAAAATTCTGAGGCTTCTAGCATATTTTCAATGAATAGCTGATCAGTCTCATCATTGCCTTGTGCTAAGGGGCCTTGTAGACCCATATGGGATCTGATATGTGTAATATACACTGGATGATTTTATTTCTGATTTACTTGTTGTTGTTGAATAAATACAGAAGCTAAATTTGAATAATCAGGAATAAGTTCAAATGTTTCAATATGTAAAATAACATATCTGGCATATTGAGAGTCAGTAACTATATTGAGAGATTCAAGAATATCTAATAATACCACATGGCATTTTACTTATTTTTCTTGACTTATAACCTGCCTTTCCTGATTTATTTGCATCAGTATAAATGTAGGGGCTTCAGAAATTAGTGTTGCTTTACTTTATGAGGCAGAATCCAGTTAGTTAATTTTATAAACTGCAGTCTCATGTTTTCGGGGATATTTGTTGTTAATCTCTCCCAAAAAATTGCTGCAAGCTCTTTGCCAATGTTTATTTCCTGCCCGTAATGAGGCAATTTCAGCATTAGTAAATAGTACCACAATTTCTGCTGATCTAGTCCTGCTAATTGACTAAGTCTTATTTTTCCTTTCAGAATAAATTCAAATATCTTTTCTACATAGGTCTTTAATTTTTCTAACCTTGTGTGCTAAAACTATCCATTCTAAGATATTATTTTCTCTCTGTTTAAGAATTCTTATGGGAGACAAAATAACTAAAATGCAATTAAGCTTCGGATCCAAGTGATTCATATGTGCCTCCTGTAATCTCTTTTCTACCAGAGCCAATCTCTCTCAGCCTCATCTGATACTTTTCCTGGATTATTTAAGTCCTTATCACATTGTAAGGTTTGAAATAAATTATTTAGCTCTTGAGTAGTTATTCCAATGATTAGCTGTAGTCAGTTAATATCTTCCAACAATTTTTGAAAATCATTAAGAGTTTGTAATCAATCTCTTGATTTGTACTTTCTGTGGTTGCATTTTCTGTGAACCTGTCTTGTATCCTAGATAATTAATAGAACCTCCTCTTTGCATTTTTCAGGAACAATTTTCATTCTTGGCAAGGGAAAATTTTCTTTACTTCATCAAATGTTTTCCCTAAGGTATCTGCATCTGAATCAGCCAGTAAGATACCATCCATATAATGATAAATTTTAGGTTGAAGAAACTGCTTAAAACTTATTTCTAATGACTGTTGTGCAAAATATTGACAGTGTTGGACTATTTAACATTCCTTGTGGAAGTATTTCTAATGATAGTTTTTAACGTTATTATAAATGAGCACTGTGAAGGCAAATTTTTTTTCTTGTAAAGGTATAGTAAAAAACAAGTCTTTTAAATAAATCATTATAATGGCCCATCTTTTAGGTAATAAAGAAGGCAAGGGAATTTTAGGCTGTAAAGGGCCCTTTGGTTGAACTACCTTATTTATAGCTCTTAAATATGTTAACATTCTCCATTTTTCAGATTTCTTTTTAATGACAAATATAAGAGAATTCCAAGGACGGGTCGATTCTTCAATATGTTGAACGTTTTGCTGCTCCTGTAGCAGCTGTTCTAGTGTCTGTAATTTTCCTGATGTCAAAGGCCATTGTTCCACTCACACAAGTTTGTGAGCTAATCATTTTAGAGGTAGAGCAGTTGGTACCTTTGAAAGACCAAGAGCTGTTGTGTCCTATATATGTACAATCTTAATAATCTGTACTGTTTTTGATTGTACATTTTAACATTTTTCTCAGAAGCATTCTTTATGGTTTGTTTCTGAGATTGGAGGAATGTTAATGCATATTTTTCACTGCTGTAATGAATCATGTCCCTGTATTGTTTATAGCAATAGTAGGCACATATGGTTTTAATTTTCTTATTTGTCCTTTGGGCTTTACACACTCAACCCATCCTGTGCTTTGTTTCACTTGAGATAAAGTTCTCATCCCTAGAATTTACCTCCTGAAGAAGCCGATCTGGATACCAAGATTTTGGTGAAATTATTGTTACATCTGCTCCTGTGTCTATTAAACCTTCAATTTCAATACCACTTATATGTATTTTTAGCTTTGGTTTTTGATTATTTATAGCCATTTGCCAAAATACTTGTTTTCTGGTCTGTCTTGAATTTTATGTTTTGTCTACTGAAGCTGTCCTGTCCTAAATTACATCCAGAGCACTGTTGTTTTTTAAACAGGCATTAAATCTTTTAATTGCTCTGTGGATGAGTTTCTCTTGTGCTAACAAGAAATGATTGAATAAAATTTGATATTGGAGCCAATGGCAAATGGTTACCTTGTCTGTCCCTTCTTAATCAGCATTAATTAGTTCAATGCTGGCCTTTGCTACCCCTTCGTTATACTCCAGAAGGCTAGGACTTCTTTTTGCATTATTGCTAGAAAAAACATTGTTTCTAGGATGCCACACCTACAGTCTCTTTTCGAATGACCTTGTAAAACATATGCCATTTTGGTTTTTCTTAAAACTTTTAGAAATTACTTCTCCTATCAGAGTAGCATAATAACCGTGAGATTCAATATCAGCCATATTTCTAATCCATTCATCTATTGGTTCTGATCTTGCCTTTAAAGGCCTAATCGCCCTTTTGTATTCTGAATTAGCATTTTCAAAAGCCAAAGATTTGATTACTATTTGTCTGACTCTGAATCTGATACCATTCTAGTTACAGCTGAAGTCCATCTATGCAATAAATCAATGAAGGCTTCTTTTGGGCCTTGTGTAATTTTTGTAAAGGACTCAGACTTTTCTGATTCTTCAACCTTATCCCAAGCATTTAAAGCTGCTAAATGACATAGCAACAAGGAATGATCATCAAATCCAAGCTGCACTTGTAACTCAGCATATTAACCTTCACCTAGCAACTGATCTTGAGAAATATTAATACCTCCAGCCTTATATCATTCTCTGGACCTAGCATCCTCTTTCCACAGTGTTCACCATTGTAACTAAGGACCAGCTTCCAATGTTGCTATTGTTAAATCTTTCCAGTCTTGGGGGATAATTCTGTTCTGAGTTGCTCATGAATTTAATATCTGCTTCACATGAGAGTGAATGCACATATCATATGAAATGATAGCTTCCTTAAGTCTCCTCAAATATAATACATCTATAGGATTCCGTTTAACTTCTCCATAACCTTGGTATTGCCTATTGTCTGGTGGCAGTTCTTGTATAGTAACTGAATAAACTAAGGTTGGTTTTCTCATTATCTTGACCAGCCGTTCTTCAGTTTCATCATGAGGTGGCATGGTAGGTTCTTGTCTAAATTATTCTGTCTGTGTCTGAGTATTTTTTTTTTCTGAGTATTTTTCTTATTTTCATCTACAAGTCTTTCTAAGGCTTGTATCTTATCAATTCACTTTTCATATGTAGCACAATTATCAAGCCATTTTTCATATTTTCATTATGAATATGACATTTCTGTATACATAATATAGATAACACAATCTCTGGATTTAGTGTGATCAAATATCATGAAACAAATTTGCATAATGTATATGGCATTAAGGATAAAAATATGAGCTACCAGACTGATACTAATTATAGTCAGTATTATGTCAATCTTAGGTCATTCATCTTTTTATTTTCTGCTTCTATTGTCAAGCCATCTAGAGTAGCACTATACAAGGTCCTAACGTTACATCCTTAAGGTGGGAAAGATTTTTCCTTTTAATATTACTTAACTCTTTCCTTGAGGGCTCTTCTGGTGTCTTAACAAATCTGATGGCTTCTCAGTTTGTCTTTAGCTGTTGTGATTTCTCTGTCCATTTCTTGGTCCCTGTGGTCCTGCCCCATATTGGGCACCAACTTTTTTTTTTTTTTTTTTTTAAACAGAATCTCAATTGTTCAATTTTATCAATGAAGACTCAGGAGCCAGATGCTGGGGTGAAAGTCTGCTAGCTTCAAGGGGCAGAGAAAGCACCCAGCTGACCCTCCTCAGACGACATCCTCCCAGCATTGCCTGTCTTTACACTGTCTCAAACAATCTCCTTCAAACTGTCCTCCCTTCTTCTTCTGTGTGTTTCTCTGTCCTTTCGACTCTATTACTCTGTATGTTTTTTTTTAATAATTCCTGTCAACTGGTTGCTTGCTCTACCTCTTGACCTGTGGTTGACTTTATTTAATCCTGTTGATAATATCCAAGCAGAAAGCTCTTAGATTAAGGTGTATGCTAAGGCTGAGCTATAGCACAACTAAAAAATGTTTTTTTTTTCCCAGTAAATAACACAATCTCAGGATTCAGTGTGATACTCAGTAATAGCTAGTAAATTTTTTATTAATCAAAATTGCTAAGGATATATAGCATAGCATGAACAGATATGGTCAGAAGGAGAAAATTCCATTTTATGTGAAAAGTAACGAGAAAGAGAAATCCACAATGAGTCTCATATATGTTGGTAAGTCACCTTAAGATGGGAAGAGAAACAAATGTAACACATTGGTATTGTAGTGGAAACTATGTAAGCACAGAAATCTTTGTTCTGATCATTTATGCATCCATTCCTAGGCTTAGGACAATTCTTGACACACAGTGAATACTGTTAGCTGAATAAGTAACTCCTGAAGCAGTGTATTACCTGTCTTTTATGCATAGAGAATTTAATTCAGATAATTGACTTTTAAACATTTTATATTGTGTTACTGCTTTTCAACATGGCTGTGAGTTATATTGCTGGGACACTTTTATATTGCTATTCTTTAATCTTAATGTATCGCTTGTAAAATTGGTACTGACAGTGTTAGATAATAAAATCAATAAAATTCATGTTTTGTGCTAGTTATTTTTCTACCCCTCTTCCAAATTACATAAGTATCTTACACGAGAAACCCCTATTCTAACTCATGGATACAAGGATCCAGTTTATTATGGTTGAGAAGGAACGCAAGCCAGCTTAGTTTACATCATGGAGGGCTAGGAAAATAGAGTTCAAGACAGAAAGTGGCTGAGATGCATTCCCATTGACCAATTTCTTCTAGTTCTCACATTTTCTAAAGCCTTTTTGACCTCCCAAAGTAACATTATCAACTGAGTCCCAAACTTTAAAAATGTGAATATATAGGGACAATATGAGATTCAAGCCATGGCATTACATCAGTGGAGCAATTATGGTATGGCTATCTCATAATACAAGATGGATTTACTCCATTTACAAAAGTACCCAAGATGCATCTGTAATCACATTTTCTCAATGCCTAAGTTCATAATCTCTTGTGTATGTGCAAACAAACTCCTAGCTGTGATCCTTTGTAAGATAAAAAAAAAAAAAAAGTTATGTATCCAAGATAAAATAACAAAGGAGATCATACCTCTGTAAGAAGAGAAGTAGGGAGCATAGAAAAGAGGGATCAGGCCAAACCAAGAAACTGAAACAGCAGGGCAAGCTCCATGCTCAGTCGCTGTTCATGTGTTGGTTCGTCTGACTGTCAATGCCTGTTGTCTGCCTCCTGTGGCCTTTCTCAGGCTGGCTTCATTCCCTGTACCTTGGCTTAGAAAACATTTCTTATTCCCAGCACCTCCAACATTGATGTTTTGAAGCTTTAGAGCCCCCCCCCCCACATTCTTTGTGACAGGGTCTCACAATGTATCCATAGATGGTCTAAACTTGTGATGTAGACCAGGTTGGCTTAGAAGTACAGAGATCTATGGCGGGGCTTTTGAGATAGTGCCTGAGGGTTAAGACACGGAGGCATCTATATAGTTTAAAGCTGTTGGTCTGTATACTGGGGCAGTGTCTCAGCTAGCTGTGTAAACTTATCCTGACTTCTCTGCCATTCCATCTCTCTCTGTGGCTCTCACTTCTGCTTCTGGCTCTCTCCGTCTCCCTTCTGCCTCCTTTCCTGTCTCCCTCAACTCTGCTACGTCTCCTGTGTCTGCAGCTGCATGTCTGTCTATCCGGAAGCTCTGCTCCATACATCCTGCCCCAGCTCTGGCTGTCAGCTGCTTATTATACCTTATTATACAAAAGGCCACAATCCTTACTCATCTAGTTGGCTGGGGAAGGTCACCTTCCCCATGGCAGCTTGCCTTTCTTTTATTTATTTATTAAAATGTTTTATTTATTTATGTATATGGGTACATCATTGCTCTCTTCAGACACACCAGAAGAGGGCATCAGATCCCATTACAGATGGTTGTGAGCCACCATATGGTTGCTGGGAATTGAACTCAGGACCTCTGGAAGAGCAGTCAGTGCTCTTAACCACTGAGCCATCTCTCCAGCCCCTTGCCTTTCTTTTAAAGGCAGGTGATTTACTTATCCTGCTAGCTAGCATTGCTGGCTCCAAATAACAATTGAAGACACAAGGACACTCTTTTTCATAGCCAGAAAATACACTATGTGTATGTGTATATGGGACAGTTATCATTCAAACCTCTGAGGTTCCTTTTCCTGCACTGTGGACAAATTACTTGATGGGGATATCTTAGAAGAATAAATATTTTAGCTAATGGTTTTTAGCAGTTTATTCTTTTGTGGTATGGAAGGTGTGGTAAAGCAGTTCAGTTCACATCATGGCATACTGGGATCATATTCTACCATGATGCTCAGCAAAACCTCATACCACCCCTGAAGTCCCTAGTGTCCTTGAGGTCCCATATCACCCCTGAGATCCATAACATCCATGAATCCCACACCACTCCTGATATCTCAGCTAAATCAACCTCTTAAAAACAAAACACAAACAAACAAACAAACAAAAAACCTCTGCTGTGAACACAGGCCTACCAGACAAGGTGAACTGGGCATTGAAACACTGCCAAACCCACTATGGCTGTCTTTTGTCTATTGTTTTCTAGACCTTGATATTCATAACACCCTGAGATAGTGACAGACAGGCATCTCTAGTAGCTTGAATAACAGTCTACTAAGGACCAATTTCTCTCCCATTACGTGAGTTTGTATTTCTGATCTCAAGTGCTTTCTTTGGCTCAACAGTGCTCCAACAGATCCCTCCTATTCAGTGTCCCACAGCCTCATAAGCCAGGGTAGGAGGGACACTGTCATTTCTTTCTTTCAAAAAATGTCCCAGGTGGGCTAGAGAGATGGTTTAGCGATTGAGAGCATTTCCCGGTCTTGCAGATGACACAGGTTCAGTTCCTCATACCTGTCTGCAACTCCAGTTCCAGGAGAGCCAACGCCTTCTTCTGGTCTCTGTGGGCACTAACTATGCACTAACTATGCGTGTGGTGCATCTACATATATGTAGGCAAACACAGAATAAGAATAAAATCTTAAAGACTTTCGTAATTCAAACAGGTCCCAAGTATTCTCTTGTCATCATAGTTTCTTGTATGGGGTCATTATCAAGGCTCCTGTTTGCATATTAACTCATAGACTGTCTCTTCTTAAATGCTTGTCATGAGAGATATTACTCTACTTCTACTGAGTCCTTCCTGTGGGGACCATGAATTTGAATCCTAGGAAGGTCTCTTCAGCTTAGGTCTAACTTTTATTTTCCCTTGCATCTGTAATAAACTGCAAGTTAATGCATCCATCTGAGTCCCTAGTTTCAACTTCCTTTGCTAATATTTAGACGCCCATGCAACAGATAGCATCCACAGGTCATAACCCCTTTTGTACACTGCAGTACATTCTTTATCTGCCATTTTGAAGCATCCTTACACTGACACGGCACACCTAATTCATCATGGTGGCATGTCGCCCCTTGCCACATAGAGTTAGGTGCCCACTCTGGGATTCCCAATCAAGGACACTATACTCAAGGAGATGGCTGGCACTCATCACAGGGAGCATGCAACCATTGCAACGGCAAGGAGGTACATCATCCCCTACCATGAGAGGCAAGGTGGCCATATTGAGATGGCCTCCATGGACAACCCACTCACAGATCAGCGTCAGTTGCATGTCTCATCATCTGTTGCTGGGACATTCAATTACTCTTCCCAAACTCACCTTTGGTCCTTTGTGCGGTTTGACTCTTCATGTGGAAATGTAATTAGATACTTACTCACCCCAGCAGGGTACTGATCACAGACCAAGGAAACGACTCCATGACTCACTAAGTTTAGTTTAGTGTGATTGGGGTTACTTGGGGGAGTATGGAGGAAGCATTGCAGGAGAGAGGAGGACGAAGAAGCAGATGCATCTCTGAAAGCTTGTCACAGCAATGAGTGATGACTCCAAAGGCTACACCCCTGGTGTCTGACGTCACATGGTCATTGTCCTGTTATTATTATTATTTTTTTTTTTAAATTTCAGGAGCTGCTGTCTTTCAAGGAATCAATGTGTTCATGGATTTCTCTCCAGTAGAGTGGGAGTTGCCTAGACACTGCTCAGTGGAATCTGTATAGGGATGTGATGTTGGAGAATTATAGAAACCTTGTCTCCCTGTGTGTCTGTGCATGCACAGTGTGTGTGTGCATGTGTGTGTGTGGTGTACTCTTGGATGTGTATGTAGAAGCCAGAGCTTGATTCAGTCTTCGTCTGGTGCTTACCAGTTGACTAGATCAGTTGCACATTGAGTCCCCAGGATCCTCCATTGCTGCCTCTCAGCACCAGGTACAGTAGAGTGTGTGAGAGCCACTACCTCATCTAGGCCTACCCAATCTACAGTCCTATTCCACCAGCCACTCAGCCTCATCCAGATATTGCTCCTGCCACAGGCCACTGCACATCTTCCCGCCTGCCGATCTCTCCACATGCAGCTTTTGCTGTGTGGCTCAAGCTCAGAAGCGGGGATGGGCTGGACTGTGTCCTGCCATGCACAGGACAGAGCTGCCACATGCAGCTGCTAGAACTGGCTCCCTCACTGCTAAGCCAACACCATAGGTCATTTTTTTATTGACCATATCTGGAAAGGGCCCTGGGTTGAATAAAAACCCTCCACACCTAGTGTTCTTGTTTTTTTTTTTTTTTTTCCTCAGATGAAAGATGTGCATAACATATGGAGGGAATAATGCCTACATCTAAAACAAGACCTTAAATCTTTTCCTCTGGTACTATCATATAATTTATGCTTTTGTGACCTGTGGCTCAGGAAGTAAAACCTTTTAAGCGTGCACTAGCACAGTACCTTAGCCTTCTTCCTATATCTTCCTTATGAACTCTGGAAAATAGCCCTGTGAACGGAAAGACCCAAGACATGGACATCAGGGCTTCTTACCTGTAGATTGCAATTGTATACACTGGTTGTATAGGAGTGTGGGGTTGTGGTGCTAACCCATACTTCTTTGTGTGGCCCGACCTCAGCTTCAGTCCTCAACTACAACATGACCATTTTCACCACACCTGCCCGCATGCCCGCACCTCCAGTAAAACTGCCTGAGGCAGCTTGGCTCCAGTTCTAGGCTGACACACGAGGCCATGAAGATGACTTAGTGGGTAAAGTGCTTGGGTCTGCACGTCTGAGGACCTGAGTTCACACTCCTCACAGATCCTAGGTACAAAGCTGTTCTAGTTAGATTTCCGTGGATACGATGACATTCCATGACCAAAAGCAACGTGGGGAGGAAAGGGTTTATTTCATCTTAAAACTCTTGGGTCACACTCCATCACTGAGAGAAGTTGGGTCAGGAACTCAGGCACAAACCTGGAGGCAGAGGCTGATGCAGAAGCCATGGGAGGGGTGCTGCTTACTGGCTTGCTCCCTATGGCTTGCTTGCTCAACCTCCTTTTTGGTACTACCCAGGGCCACCTGGTGGTTCAGGGGTGGCACTGCCTAGTTTCCAAATCCTCCCAAATCAGCCATTAACCAAGAAAAAAAATCCCAGGGACCTGCCTATAGGCAATCTGATGGAGGCATTTTCTCAATGGAAGTTCCCTCTCCCCAGATGACGTCATCTTATGTGCAGTTGACAAAAGCTATGGAGTAGAAAAGCCTGAACACAAGTGTGGGGCTGTAATCCCAAGGCTATGATTCCAAGGTGAGAGGTGGAGGAAGGCAGATCCCTTGAAGCTCCTGGGCCAGCTATTCCAGTCTATGCGCTGACGTTCTGGGCCAACAAAGGACCTTGTCTCAAATGGCAGAGAAAAACATGGGATGTCCCTGAATGCAGACATCTGACCTCCACACTCACACCGAACACCTATAAACACATAAAAAGAATGTTGTATGTTATGAAGTATGGAATCTTTAGTGTCCACAGCATTTCCTATGAAAAATAATGGTTTAATAACAGAAAGCAGACTTTTATTTTCCTACCTTTCTTTAACATGTAAGTATCAAAGCAGTGTCTCTTTGGATTGTGATTTAGTAGAATATTTTGTTTAAAAAAATTGTCATTTGAGCCCAGTATGGTTGAGCAGGCCTTTAATCTCAGCACTCAGGAGGCAGAGGGGGAGATCTCTGTGAGTTCAAGGCCAGCCCAGTCTACATAGTGAATTTCATGTCTGCCAGGGATACACAATGAGATCCTGTCTCAAATAAAATAAAATATTAAAAATTGCTGTTTGGACGGCTGACTTGAGTTCTGTGGAAATGTGTTAAATGAATGTTTGCTTAGCATTAGGATAGAATTTCCAATGGTTTCTGAAAGGTTTCTGATAAAAAGTCTTAGTTACTTTTCTCATTCCTGTCAGAAAATACCCAAGAAAAAGCAGTATATAGACGGGTAGGTTAATGTTGGCTGGGAACTGGCTACAGAAACATGAAGACACTGGCACCAAACCCACAGTCAGCAGCAAAGAAGCTCATCCTGGCACTTAACTAATCCTCTCCTTTATCCTTTGCTGTCCAGAGTGGGCCCTGGCCTGTGGGGTACCATGAACTTTCAGGGTATGCTCTTCCTCCTCAGTTCAGTCATTCTGAATGTATATAGGTGTATAAAAAATAGACAGAGAAATCAAACATTTACTAATAACAAATCATTGTTTTAAAGTAAACATCCACATTATTTGTTATCATAAATATTTGATTTTTTATGTTTATTTTAAACTCCTATGTACATTCAGGGTCATGCATAGATTTCTCTTGTGAAAAGTGGGAAAGTTTAAGAAATTCTCAAGTTATCACCTTGGTTGCGTTTCTATTGCTGTGATAATATACCATGACCAAGGACACTTATAAAAGAAAGTATTTTGCTAGACATTTGGTTCCAAGGGCTTAGAGTCCTTGATAGTAAAGCAAGGTAGGAGGAGGCAGACACGACAGAGCAACAGCTGTGAGATCACACACTGAACCACAAGAGGAAACAGAGAGCACAGGAGGAACGGCAAAATCTTTTGAAACCTCAAAGTCCATCCCCAGTGACACATCTTTTTTTTTCAGTGAGGCCACACCTCCCAATCCTTTGGAAACAGTTCCACCATCTGGGGACCAAGTATTCACACATGTAAGCCCCTATTCAAACTACTACATTCCACTCTCTAGCCTCCAGGGACTTCTGCAAAATGCATCAGTCCAATGTCAAAAATCCCCATAGTCTTTTAGTGTCAACACCATTTAAAAGTCCAAAGTTCAAAATCTGTGAGACGCAAGGCAATCTCTTAATGGTGACCCCCCCCCTATAAAAATAAAAAAGCAAATAACATACTTCCCAAACATACAATATACAGAATTTGATTACCATTCCAAATGGGAGGAATCATGGAATTCTGAGGAAATGTTGGACCAAGGTACGAATGAAACCCAGCAGGGCAAATCCCAAATCTTGTAACTTCATGCCTGATGTCAGAGGGCTTAAGTGGCTCTGCTCTTCCGGCTTTGCTGCCTGGTACAAACTTCTCACTAGGGCAAGTTCCGCTCCATGTCTGTAGCTTTTCTTATTGGATATTCTAAGGCTCTGGCACCTCTAACATCTTGGGGTCTCCAACAAAAAACAGGCTTCACTTTCACAACTTTCAAACAATGGCCTCTCAGGGCCTCCATGCAGGGCAGCCCCCGCCACACGCTTGTCCTCTGTGGCTCTCCAAAAAACGACTGATGAAGAATTCAGCACCCTCTTACAAATGTATCCTTCATGCTTCAAAAGCCAGTGTCACAGAGACGACTCTACCAAGTTTGCCTATCGGCTCATAGTGAAACCAGCCCCTTTGAATCATGCTTGCAGCAGCTTTAATTTGCTCTTCCTTCATAGGGACAGGAAGTTTCTTCAGTCTTTTCTTACAAGTTGGAAGCTTATCTGGGTGAAGTCCTGTCCCAAGGACACCCTCTCTTTACTCCACGCTGATCAGGCCTTTCCTTGAAATCTCTGTTTCAGCACTAGCCTTGGCTCCCACATTAAATTCCCTGGGGCTCTTTTCCGCAAACTACATTTTGTATTTCTTTTTGTCCCACCTGCTCTTTTTCATGTAGACCCACCTAAGAGTGATCACTAATAACCAGGCAGCAGGGTCAATATTAGACCGTCTTGAAAGCTCCTCTACCAAAGAAAGTAGTATTCATCAGAGTAGTCTTTCCAGAACAAAATGGGAGTCCTGTTGCCTTGCCACGATATCTAATACATATCCAATAGGGATTTGAAGCAATATATGGAAATGCAAAAAGATAAAGGAGTAAAGTGGTCAAAATACATTGTACGAAACTCTTAAGAGAATTGCCAACAATAGTCTATGCACCAAAGACCTGTCATTTTGTCCCTACTCAGCCTGGAAGGGGTAACTTGCCCTGTCAATCAAGGCTGTGGGAAGCCAGTATCCATTCAGGTCCTCTAGATTGAGAACTGCCGTGGAGATAGGCTTTAGCCTTGGCGGGCTTTATGTGGGTTGCCACCAACATTGGAGTCCGTTTGCTATTTGCACCTCCCGTCCAGTTCTTGCCGGCTAGCCTGTGCCCTCACAACTTGGACTCACAGGGAGGATTTCTAGACACCACGGAACCCAAACACTCCGGAACGGGTCACCGCGGAACCCAGAGATGCGGGAAAGCCAGATACCCCGGAACGGAACCCTGAGGAAACCGGAGACCGGAGAACCCGGACACCCCGGAACGGGACACCGCGGAAATGATCCGTTCCGGAATCCGGACATGGTGAGTCGGGGCCCGGCCTCCGAGCTGGGAGCATTTAGCCGTTCGGGGTCGGCGCCAAGTTCGGGGTCGACTTCTTCTGGGGCGGCCATGTCGGCTCGCAGCGAGGGAACAAGTCTGGCAGCCCGATGGCGGGATACTGGGGACACCCGGTGTGCGGGTCCTGCCTGAGAAAAGCTCTCGGCTGGGTTCGGCGCCCCTTTCTCCTAGGCTCCCTACAACAGGGGCAGCGTCCATTCAGGACAGTAAATTCCTGAGAATTCTATGCCAGCTTCCTGTATTCACGTTAAACTGTCCCTGCGTAGGTTTCAAACAGACTTTGTGCTTTTTATATTCCCGACTCCCCGCTACCCAGTGAACATCAGGTGGCAATTTTTTTTTTCAAGAGCTTTCACGTTATTTAAAAATTCATATAGTCAATTTGTCATCTTGCCAGTAGTTCCCAAGGACTGCTCCTCCCCGTGCTTATGATCCCTAGAACTCCTCCCACCTTTTTTTTTTTCTAATGATGGACATCTCTTCAGGTAGCCCATGCTGGCCTGCAAGTGTCCTTGTTTGTGCTGATGCCTCCTGAGAGTTGAATTGGCTTTTTGGTAAGAGCTCCATGCTTTTTTGTAGCTCCTGGAAGTAGCTACCAGAAACACTTGCTAGGACTGTACAGGGACCTGTGAGTTTTCACTTTTCTACTTATGACTATCATGTGGATGTGCTTATACATATATGTATAGTTCCTGCCAGAGGTCTAGGGAGACTTTTCATTTTTTGTTTCCCAAATCTTGGCAGTTCATATATGGTCCCTTTAGTGAAAGATGGGATATTTGGATCACTCAGTCCCCCCACCCACCTCCCACTAGGTCTGACATCAAGGCAGTAGGCACTCATTGTATACACGTCACCCATGATACGAGTTTCAAAATTCTCTTCTTATGTATCCTGCCTTTTCTGGGCCCATTTGTAGACTAGGTCTCTATTGTGTTCTAACTACTTCCGTGAACCTGTAATGTGCTTTTAGACAGGTTGACAATGGGTGAGGGCTACATTTATCTGTGAGTACAGGGATGACTATTTTGAATGCAGTTAGAAGCTACGCTGGCCCAGGAAAGTGACAGCTGTAGGTTCTCCTCCTAGGTCCATGATCTCACTGGCTCTGGGTAGTTGGTTAGGTTCCCAGTAGCAGGCATGATTTCCCTCTTGGTTAGAAGCATCCAGTCCAGGTAGAGTTGTTGGTTACCTCCAAGCTGTGTGTGGCTTATCATGTCATGCTGCCCATGGTGTTGTGCATAGGCATCCTAGCTTGTAACACTGTTGTCTGCTTCTCTCCTTTGGAAACTTGCATGGCAGCGTCTGGTACCTTGAAAGCTAGTCCTCACAGAGGGGACTTTCAGATCAGATCCTCTGGGTCCTGTGTCTGAAGTACACAGTGTGTTCTGCAGAAGGCAGCGGTAGTAGTTTATGTTTTGGGAGTCTCTAGAACTCCTTGTAAATTCCCTTTTAAGATATATTTAACTGTTGGTTCTGCTTTTTCTAGGGAACCCTAACTAGTACAATGTGTTAAGGTCCTTTAAGCTGACAATCTGTGTTTCAAGTGTTCGGGGTGATTTTCCAAAAAGAAAGTCTCATGGCCATTTCAGAATCAGGGAAGTCATTAAACCAGTGGTTATTAACCTGTGGGCTGCGACCCCTCTGGCAAACTTCTAGCTCCAAAAATATTTATATTGTGATTTAGAACTAGCAAAATTACAGTTAGGAAGTAGCAATAATGTTATGGTTGGGGTTCGCCACTGTAAGGAACTATATTGAAGGGCCGCAGCATTAGGAAGGCTGAGAACCACCACGACTAATGTAATTTGCATTGGTTAGCAAAATGAGAGGTGAAGTAGAGATGGTGGAGACTCATCTAGTCCCTGGTACCCAGAGTCTGCAGGTACTCCTGTAGTGTGTGTGTAACGACAGCATCCACCAGCAAGCTACAGACATTCTCTGGGATACTTGATATTTCTCAGAGCATTTGCTGTAATAGAAATACCGCATACCTATTAGTTTTTCTGCACTAGTACAGAGTAATGAGGAGAGAAGTTTGTGCTTGGCTCAGGTGTCTTCCCACAGTCCTTCCTGTCATCTTTTTTTTTTTTTTTTTTTTTTTTTTTTTTTTTGGTTTTTCGAGACAGGGTTTCTCTGCGTAGCCCTGGCTGTCCTGGAACTCACTCTGTAGACCAGGCTGGCCTCGAACTCAGAAATCCACCTGCCTCTGCCTCCCAAGTGCTGGATTAAGGCGTGCGCCACCACCCCCGGCTCCTTCCTGTCATCTTGTGCTGGGTAAATCTGCAGTTGTGAAGCACAGAAAGGTTCACCTAGAGTTTGAATGTGAAGACACTGCAGTGGTTGTGATTGCCCGTTGCTTCTTACACAGTCATCGGTGAAGTTAGGACTTTTTTCTTGGTAGTTGTGGGGGTTGAACCTTGGGCTTCATGCGTATGAGGCGGGTGCTCTTTCACTGAGCTACATCCCAGACCCAAAGTTATTCTGTGATGTGAAGATAATATTGACGTAACTCATGCTTTATTCATTTTTGATGTGGTGAGGTAGTGTTTTATTATCCTGCCCTGCCTAGTTGAGAATGTGCTGAGTAGCATAGGCTAGCCCCAATGTCATGATCCTCGTATTTGACCCTCTTGAGTACTAGGATCACAGGCATGTGCCACAGGCTATGCTTCTCATTTTCTGATAGAATTTGAGCATCTTTCCATCATCCTTAAGATCACAGGATGTGTTGGTGGTCGTGAGGCAGGGGGAGTGCTGGGAATGACTTATGATATTTTTCCATTATGGTAACCCTGCCTCTGTTTTACCTTATGGATGCAATTGTCAATTGTTATGAGTATAGTTGCCTATTTTTAATGGGATAGCTCATTTCCCATTGCCTTGTGACTCTTGTGTTTACATTTTGAAATGGATGTGCTCAGAAGTATCCATTTCTTCCTTTGATTTTTATGAACTGTTTTGTGTGTATGCACTGTGTATGCATAGTCACATGTGACTGTAGGTATAGGTGTGTACACACACACACACACACACCACGACGACGTGTGCAGAGGCCAAGTACAGGTGTCAGGTGTCTTTCTCAATCTGACACATTAAAGCGGAGGCTCTCCCTTGAACCCAGAATGTGCTGGTTTGTAGAATCCAGTTAGCTACCTTGCCCTAGTGATCCCTGGTCTCTCTCCTGAGAGTTGGGATTTCAAGGAGGCCTCTAGGCTCAGGTGACATTTCCATGAATGCTGCATAGCAAATGTTTGCCCACGGAGCCATCTCTCTTCCTTAAGTTCCCTGTTTTAACTTGTATGAATTCTTGGCATGTGGTTTCAGTTCTCAAGGCCACCGCCAGCTCGGAACTGTGAATCCTATGGGTTGTCACGCAGTTCGTTAGCTTCTGTGCATGTGGTGGGAGCAAGAATTTACATTTAAGTTATTCCGTTCATGTGCTCAGTCAACAGTACTTACTGAAAAGTCTGTGGCTCTGTAACAAAGGTTTATGGTGACATCTACGTAGAAGTGACCTCTAATTAACTCCCTCTTTGTGCTTTCCCAGGATAGAGGTGTTCTCATTAGATATAAGGAGTCAGCTACACTGGGCTTTGGTACCCAGTGGCCTCAACTGCAGCTGAGCTTAAGCATCAGAGGTGTGCATCAGAGAGCCGTGAGGCTGCAGCTGCTTACTGTGGGTAGAAGGAAGAAAGCTGGCTTTTAAAACTGTGAGGACATGATACAGATGATTTCTACTGGCATCTCTTGGGCCTTCCCCAGTTTCTCTGGGTGGTTGTGGGGTATGCGTAACAGCATAACAGGAATTATAAACCGATCAACCCCAACAGGTACTCGGACATCTCTGGAGAGAGAATACTGAAAGTGAGTGGGCAGTTCCAGTTTTCACTTTACATCAGCAGTAATGAGTGGTCTCCTTTCCCACATCCTCGCCATCCTTTGTTGCCATGATTTCTTGATGCTCCCTGGCGATTGTGCTGAGATGAACCTGAAAGGACTTTACATTTGCATATCACTTTACATTTGCATATCCCCGATGGCTGAGGATGCTGAGCCATTTTAAAGTACTTCTTGGCTGTTCATGTTTCTTCTTTGAAGGATCCTCCACTTGGTTCCTTACCCCATCCGTTTTTTGATTAGGTCGTTTGTTTTCTTTTTGTTTAGTTGTCTGTGCTATCCACTTATATTTCCGGAGCTGTTGTCATTCAAGGATGTGTCCATTGATTTCTCTCCAGAGGAGCAGGAATGCCTAGACCCTGCTTGGTGGAATTTGTATAGAAATGTGATGTCGGAGAATTACAGAAACCTTGTCTCCCTGGGTGAGGATCTCTGTCTACAGAATTCTTAGTTGCCTCTTAACAGCTGCTTTCCTTTCTCTGTAGACAGCATATTAGGGGCTTCCATTTTGTATGAAGGCAGTTCATATTCCCACGCATAAGAGAAATATTTAGGGGTTTGATGGTCAGTAGAAGATCATTTTAATTGTATTAATCTTGAAAACTCCTTTCTTGAGGAATATCTTCACTCTAGGTCAGCAGTTCTTAACCTGTGGGTCATGACCCCCCACAGGGCTCGCAGATGCTTGTATTATGGTTCCTAATAGTACTAAAATTTCAGTTAGGAAGTAGCAACAAAATCATATTATGGTTGGGGGTCACCACAACATCAGGAACCGTATCAAAGGGCCGCATCGTTAGGAGGGTTGAGAGCCACTGCTCTGAATCAGTGGTAACTTCACAAGTGTCCTGGCTGAAGCTTTGTGCCTGTATTTTACAGTCCATCTCCCCTTCTGCAGGCAAAGCTTAGCATCTCCAAGCTGAAAATCCCTCACACATACTGTAATGTATACGTCAGGGAATAATCGTGGAAATCGTTTCCTCAAACCTCCTTTTATATTTCTTTTTCGCAGCACAGTATGGCCAGAGAAATGTTATTACTTACTAGAAGACTCTTAACGGAACATCGTTCTCTGTTTGTAATAAACAGGTCTTGCTGTGTGTAAGCCCTCCCTGGTGACACTGCTGGAGCAGAGACAAGAGCCTTGGGATGTGAAGGCACAGGAGTCAGCAACCATGTACCCAGGTAGGTAGGAATGGATCAGAAGACACAGGAGGATGCCTGGCCTTCAGATGTGGATTGCGAAGCTCTGTTTCAGTGGAGATGATTTTTCAGGAGCCCCTGGAGCTGGAGTTACAGGCAGTTATGAGCTGCCATGTGGATGCTGGGAACTGAACCCAGGTCCTATGGAAGAGCTACACATTCTTGAAACTGAGCTGTCTCTTTGGCCCTAGCTACATAACCTTTAAGTTTACAAATAATGAATTAAAACAATAGTAATGTAAAGTCTATCATCTGTTCCTGTCTCTGTGGACCGGGGCCATCCAGGTAATATGCCAGTGAACTGCATAGAGTTCATCAGAGTCCTTCAAATAGATTTTTGTTTTCTGTTTTCTGTAGGGTCTTATTTTTATCTTTATCTGTTTAGGACTCCTGGGCTTAGGCTGGAGGGAAGTCTCTGTGGCTGAGAATGACCCAAATTGTGGGGACCCAAATTTGCTTCTCCTAACCATATTTAAGTTACCTGTCAGCCTTCAGACACCTCACACATGCGTTGGTTCCCCTTTTTCCTCTCCCAAGAGAGCAGACTGATGTCGGAAGTTGTTTATATTTGGGGTGACCATGGAATGCTGTTTTCAGAAAAGAGGAGCTGTGGTTGATGACCAAAATAAAGACTCCCCTTGGGTGGCCTTCGTTGTTGTCCTCAATGGGGCTCGTCCGTCCATGCAGTATGTACTCTGGGGCTGTGTCGCAAGGGCAGTTGGCTATTATCTTTGTTAGGTTCGTGTTCCTTTGGGGCAGTGGAGAGGCTCCTCTGTTTGCTCTTCTGCCATCCAGAGGACATGTCCTCTTGGCATGGTTTTGATGTTAGTTTTAGAAGTCAGTCACCTTAGTGTAGCAACTGAGGTGATTGGTTATTTTGATTTCCTGCAGGTGTTTCTTCTCATTATCCCTAGGATTCTCACTAGAGTAGGAAAAACAACAGCGAAACACAAAAAACCCACAGCAAAGCAAAACAGAAACAACAAAAAAAACCCAAAAACCCATTTATTCCATTTATACGGTAGGGAGAATATTTGGCAGTTATGACCCTGACAATTTGCATTAAAGAAAGACAGGAGTGTAGCAAACCTTCAAAGGTCAGCTAACTCTTACTGGACTCAAAATTGTTCCCATGAGGGCAAAGCCTACAAATGCCAAGAACGTGGCAAAGCCTTCAATAATAGCTCAACTCTTAGTCGACAGCAGGAGTTCATACAGGAGAGACGCCCTGCAAATGTGCATTTTACAGTGTGGGACAACCCTGGGCAACAAAAAGCCCATTGCCAACCGAGATCAAGAGCACACAGCATCTCAGAAAATCAGTTAAGAGACTGTGTCTGACTAGATAGCCACATCCCATCTGGTAACAAGTTTCCTCTTACAGGAGGTTTGGGTAATTCTTAAAATGCACCCGTTCCACGCTTTAATTAGGAACTGGACAGCTGAAATGTAAACTGAACTTTGAAGCAAATGTTCCTTTAGCAGGAGACTGGGGAGTGAAGAACACGTCTTGAGGTGCTGCTGTCTTTTTGAGGACCTCATTGCTTTGTCTCTGCACCACAACGTACAGCTGAACACACGCAGGAAGTGGTGGTGTTTTGGGGTTTGTGGTGCTTTGAATATGGTTGGCCTAGGGAGGGGCACTGTTACAAGGTGTGGCCTTGTTAGAATAGGTGTGGAGTTCCTTGTTGGAGGAACTGTGTCTGTGCAGATGGGCTTTGAGACCCTCCTCCTAGCTGCTTGCAAGGTAATCTAATGTTTGCCTTTGGAACAAGACATAGAACGCTCAGCTCCTCCTGCACCACGCCTGCCTGGATGCTGCCTTGTTCTCGCCTTGATGATAATGGACTGAACCTCTGAATTTGTAAGCCAGCCATAATTAAATGTTGTCCTTTATAAGAGCTGCCTTGGTCATGGTGTCTGTTCACAGCAGTAAAACCCTATAAGCCAGCGTTGTTGGTTTTTTTGTTTGTTTGTTTGTTTGTTTTGTTTTGTCATTGTAGCCCAGGCTATCCTGGCACTTGATATGGAGCCCTGTACACTTTGAACTTGCCTTGATCTCTGTGCTTCACCCTCCTCAGTGCTGAGCTTACAGCGCCCACACTTAGTTAACCCCCAGTCAATTTTCTGCATCCACATCCCCATGCGGGTGCTTGGAGAATCCAGTCCGTGTGTAATGATATAGGACATTAATGAGGCTGGGCAATAAATGCTGTTCGTCTAGTGAAATTCATAGCTTTAGCCATGAAATTGTACGTCCTCTTTTCTCCCCAGAGAATCTTTCTGACTGCAACAACTCTGTAAAAGACTTTGATGAACATGCAAAACTTACCATCCATCACTGTGCACACAGTGAAGAGAAGCCATACAAGCAGGAAGGACGGGATGAGTCGGCTTCCGGTCAGCACCTCAGGGTGCACAAAGTAGACAAGCCCCATAGATGCAAAGACTGTGGGAAAGCCTTTAAATACCCCTCCATCCTCAACCAACACCACGTCATTCACACGGCCGCAAGACCCTACTCATGTAAAGAGTGCGGCAAAACCTTCAAGAGAAGCAGAAACCTCGCCCAGCACCAGGCAACTCACAAGAGAGAGAAACCACACCAGTGTGAAGACTGCGGCAGAGCCTTCACTAAGCTTTCTGTCCTGGCTCAGCACCGCGTCACCCACACCGGACAGAAGCCCTTCCAGTGTAAAGAATGCGGCAGAGCCTTCAAATATAATTCGAGCCTCACTCAGCACGAAGTCATTCATACCTCAGCCAAACCCTACAAATGTCAGGAATGTGGCAAAGCCTTCAAGAGAAGCCACACACTCAGTCAACACCAGGTGACTCATAAAGGAGAGAAACCGTACAAGTGTGAGGAGTGTGGCAGGGCCTTCGGTAAGCATTCATCTCTCACACAGCACCAGGTCATCCACACTGGAGAGAAGCCCTATCAGTGCAGAGAGTGTGGGAAAGCCTTCAGGTATCAGTCAACCCTGACCCGACACCAGATTGTTCACACGGGCGCGAAACCCTACAAATGTCCCGAGTGTGGCAAGGCCTTCAACAACAGTTCGACCCTCAGTCGACACCAGATCATCCACACAGGAGAGAAGCCCTACAAGTGTCAGGAGTGCGGCAGGGCCTTTTACTGCTCCTCCTTCCTCATCCAGCATATGAAGATCCATTTTGAAGAGATGCCCTACCGGTGCAAAGACTGTGGGAAGCCCTTCAGGCTCTCCTCCCAGCTTATCCGACACCAGAGGATCCACACTGGGGAAGAGCCCTACATATGTAAAGAGTGTGGCAAAACCTTCAAGTACCAGTCCAACCTTACCCGTCACCAAATACTTCACACGGGCGCGAAACCCTACAAATGTCCCGAGTGTGACAAGGCCTTCAATAACAGTTCGACCCTTACTAGACACCAGGTCATCCACACAGGAGAGAAGCCCTACAAGTGTCAGGAGTGCGGCAGGGCCTTTTACTGCTCCTCGTACTTGATCCAGCATATGAAGATCCATTTCGAAGAGGTGCCCTATAGATGTAAAGACTGTGGGAAACCATTCAAGTGTTCTTCCCAGCTTATCCGACACCAGAGGATCCACAGCGGAGAGAAACCCTATGTATGTAAGGAATGCGGCAAGGCCTTCAATTGCACTTCCTACCTGACTAAGCATCTGAGGATCCACAGCGGAGAGAAACCCTACGTATGCAAGGACTGTGGCAAGGCCTTCAACTGTTCTTCCTACCTTTCCAAACACCAGAGAATTCATGTTGGAGACAAACTCTATAAATGCAAAGACTGTGGCAAAGCCTACTACTTTTCCTCACAGCTTAATCGACATCAGAGGATCCATACCGGGGAGAAACCCTACGTATGTAAGGACTGTGGCAAGGCCTTCAACTGCACTTCCTACCTTAATAAGCATCAGCGGGTCCATAATGTAGAAAAACCCTTTGTGTGTAAAGAGTGTGGCAAAGCTTTTAACTGCTCCTCATACCTTACTAAACACCAGAGGACCCATACTGGAGACAGGTTATACAAATGCAAAGACTGTGGCAAAGCCTACTACTTTTCCTCCCAGCTTAATCGACATCAGCGGATCCATACCACAGAGAAACCCTATAGATGTAAAGAATGCGACAAGGCCTTCATTACTTCTTCCAGCCTTAAGCGACACCAGGAAACTCACACTCTACTGAGACTAAGCAGTGTGTAGAATTTGTGTATGTGTATGTGTATATGTATATGTATATGTATATGTATATGTATATGTATATAAGCAAAGCCTTAATAGGAAGATAGTTGTTACGGGGTGTTTCATAAAAGAGAAAAACCCTGTTCATGTACTTAATGTCTTTAACAACGGCTGAATCTTCCGTTTGCACCAAAAGGCCCATCTGTGAGGGGAGACAATACAGGTGTAAGGAATGTGGCACTGTTTAAAAGGTGTGTGGCACTGTTTCAGATTGTGTACTAAACAACCCATAGTTGAGAACCGTTACTGATGTGATGTGATATGGCCTGGCCTTTGACCAAAGCTCTTCTTTATTGGACAGTAGCAAATTCATATTGGGAAGAGTATTGTCCTATGCCTAACTCTCAGAACAATCCACCACTATGCTATAAATCTCTTCATAAAATGAAAAGATCAACATAGCTTTCACTAATACCTCAACAAATCGTTTTTTGTTTGTTTTGTTTTTAAGACAGGATCTCTGTAATAGCCCTAGAACTCACTCTGTAGATCAGGCTGGCCTCAGACTCACAGAGATCTGCTTGCCTCTGAGTCCAGAGCACTAGGACTAAAGGTGTGCACCCACAGGCCCAGCCCGTACCTCAAAACTTGGTATATACAAAGGATTGTCATAGGACAGAAATCTTACAAATATGCAGATGCGGCAAAATTTTGAACTGCTGCTTGTTATTAGTCAATGGGTGGAAAGATTATATCACAGGTGTCAGAGTGATCTGAACTGATCTTTGAAAGGTTGGAATTTGTTATACATCCAAATTTGCTAAGTAACCTCACTTTAAAAACTACAAAGCTCAGTTCTCAGGCCGTCTCAGCAGAAAATTAAGCCTGCTTTCTGAGAAGTTTTAACTGTTTCTTCCAGAGAGCATAAAATTGACTTTGAAAAGCTGTGTATTACGTATAGACTTTATTTTAGCACATACATGGAGTGAATGGTTCTTCAGTTGTTATCTCTGGTATGTGTTGTTTGACATGTTATTTTGTCACAGAGATTAAACCACCTTACCATGTACATAACAGATTTATACCATGTAATATATTGTTGAGGAATACTGAATGACTGGTAATTCTTGTTCCTAGTGTCTTTATCCCTCAAACAGATGTATAGGTTTGGATTTTCCTGTGTGTGATATTTTAATCCATCCTTTTTGCACTTAACCCAGAAATTACAAAGGATACAAAAGTATAATAAAGTGTTCTAGCTCTCTGAATCTTAAGTCATTTATACATTTGGTTTTTGTCACATGGTTTTTATGCACATATCACCTCTTTGGATGTGTGTGTGTGTGTGCGTACAAAGAACAGGGAAATGTTGGTATTCGTTTGTGTTGGCTGTGACATACAATCCCATGGCAAACCTTAGGAGTGGTGGTACAGAAGTTCTCCCTCTTCATGTGTAATGATTAAAAATAAAAGGAAAGTTGAAAAAACCAAAAATCATTTTAAGGGAGCTGATAATTCATGGCAGGGTAGAAAGCTTGTGTTCGAGGGGATAAAGTCTATTTTGTCTAAGTGGAACTCGTTGAAACAACTCCATGGTTCTTGGTTTACAATAGTGACTTCCTGGCTCTACGTCTGTTAATCACGAAGGGCATTTGTCTGAGTTCAAGTTCATGACTGTTTATGTGACCATCTGTCGGTCATGGTTATCCTCTGAGCCAGTCAGCTGTTAACTTCAGCGGAGCCTGCTTGCAAAGCATCAGCCCAGCTGGGTTTGTTGACTGACTCCCTCATAGGAGGAGGCCAGGGTGGGGGAAAGGTCATGGTACCCTCATCTGTGTTTACAGAACTGCATTCTGCCTGTTATATGGAGTTTTGCCCTAAGTGCATGTGACCTTGAGGAGGGGATAGGTCATAGGTCAGAGAGAAGACAGGGAAGAGGGACATCGTGTCTGATGCTGTGGGAAAGCCATCGTACTCTTTGCATAAAGACTTTGTGGTGCAGCCTTTTGTAGGAGGAAAACACCCACACCATAAGTAACCCCTTACGTATGTTCTGTAAGGAAGCCCAGTATTGTTTCCTCCAGAGTGAACTTCGGTGGATTCATACCTCCGATGGTTGTCGGGGCTTTATGAGAAGGGCTAGATGTTTCTATCTGACCCCCAGAAGGAATTTTAGCAACACTTGGTGTAGCTGGCAGAATATGACAAGACCAAGGATGCTTTTGGGAAGAGCAATGGTGGTGTGCCTGATAGGGGGAACAAGACAATCAGAGTGAAGTTGTGTGTGTGTATGTGTGTAGGAGGAGCTAAGGTGGGAGGAGTAAGGAGAGGAAGAGGAGGAGTAAGGAGAGGAGGGGGAGAAGGAAGAGGAGGAGCTAGGGGAAAGAGACCAAAGAGAGGGGAACATGGAAGCTGATGTGCAAGTGTCTCTAGCAGTCTAAGGTAGTTGGTTTATCTAAGTTGGGTATTGGGTTACACCTCTAATTGTATGGGCATCTTGTTATTGAGCATTATCAAACATATAAAGCCTTTGACTAATGTCTAAGCATTAGAGTCTCTCATTCTCCTATCGGGTCTGCATGGATGGCAGGATGGTCTGAGCAATGCCCAGCCTTGCAGGGACAACGTGGAAGGTTGACAGAGCCGTCTCCCACGTTGGTGTCTCGTGGGTGGCAGGGCCAGTGTCTCTGGCCGAGTGGACTGCCCGAACTGAGCAGAGGCAGTACACCCACTGCTGCTGGTGGCTGCAGGCCTAGGCTAGTCGGGAACATGGCGGCTGGTTAAGAACAAACAAGATTGGGAGTCGCCATTTTTAAATTATTACTGCAACGGTGTGTGTGTGTGTGTGTTGTGTGTGTGTGCACGCACGCATAGAAAATTGACGTGGTAGCTTGCATGTAACCAAGGGGAGATTTCCTGGACAGGAGCCATCAGTGGGGAAGTTCTAGGATGGCAGTCTTCTTGTAGGTGGTGTGGAGTTGCACACTTGCTTGATAGATGGGGTTCTCCCTGATGGTTTGGAGAAGGTTTAAGAGCAGTTGAAGGACTAGAATGGTGTTGGCTGGTTTTATGTCAACTTGACACTAGAGTCAGTTGGAGAGAGGAAACCTCAGTTGAGAAAACACCCTCCCCCTAGATTGGCCTTTTCTTGATTGATGTTTGATGTGTGTTTTCTTGATTGATGATTGATATACAAGGAGATAGCACACTGGCAGTGCCACCAGCCCTGGGATGGTGGTCCTAGGTGCTATAAGGAAGCAGGCTGAGCAAACCATAAAGCATCACTCTTCTATGCTTGGCCTCTGGATCGATGCCTGAGTTGAGTTCCTCTGGTGTGTATCAATGATGGCTTCCAACCTTTCTGGTAGATTTTTAGGATGTTGTTTTTGGCTCTATATCTGCTGCTTTCAGCAAATGATCCACACCTATTATCTGTGTTGGGGCTTAGGAGAGTACCTACCTTAAAAGTTACAGTTATGCATTTAGCTTGTACTGTAAATGTTGATCATATAAGAAATCCAATGCAAGTATGGGTGATTGTTACATTTTTCTCTCTCTCTCTCTCTCTCTCTTTTTTTTTTTTTTTGGTTTTTCAAGACAGGGTTTCTCTGTATAGCCCTGGCTGTCCTGGAACTCACTTTGTAGACCAGGCTGGCCTCGAACTCAGAAATCCGCCTGCCTCTGCCTCCCAAGTGCTGGGATTAAAGGCGTGCGCCACCACTGCCCAGCACATTTTTCTCTTAAAGGCAGGTTAAGCAAACACTTTGAGTACATGGAAGGCTAGCAGTCTTACATGACTTCAAGATGTATTATTGACTCTGACTGTGAGGTCCAGCAAAAGTTCCAGTCTCTAAGAATGTAAGTTATTTTCAGAATATTGCATCTCCAGTCTCCAAGAACACTACCCGACAGGCGACACTGCCAGTTTTATCTTTCAGCTTGGGTGGATTTCTTACCACATTGACTACAATTGAACCTGTTTTCCTATGCTTTCTAGGATCAGAAAACTCCAAACAAACTAACGAGAAGTTCTTTATAACAACAACATCATGTAATCTGACACCAGAGTGTCGCGTCCGCCTTGGCCCGCAAGTAAGACGCGACACGGTAGGATCCTTCTCAGTTGGCTTTAATCCAGGAACGGCTCTTGACATAGGAATGGGGAACTGGACGGGGGACCTGGACCAGGAAGGGAAGGGAAAGGCCTGGACCCCAAGCAGCAGAAAGGAGCTGCTTATATAACTGCCCTAGGCGGGCTGGGTGATGTGTCCTCCCAGGATAGGTTAAGCTGCCAACACCTTATTAGCATAAGCCCACTCAGAAGGGGCACGAGGCCGACGCATGCTCAAAGGACTTGTTTGCTGGCCAGCTGCTTACATTGTCAGGTGCTGGTCATAACCACGGCTGCCTACAGTTTACCAGTTCCTGAGCTGGCCACTCTGGAAGCCAGCTGCTTACATTGTCAGGTGCTGGTCATAACCACGGCTGCCTACATCTCCCCCTTATTTATTTATTAAATTTGAATTAGGTTACCTCTGGACCCTTCAGACCTTAGGCATCCCACACCCAAGCATGCTTGAACTCATTCATTAGGTGGTTGGCGTGAGGCGATAAAGCACACCTATAAAGTCGCCGCTAGCGCAGCAAGTCAGCGGTGGAAAACAGAGGTCCGAGCCCTTGTGCAAAGTGAAGGCATTGTGATGGGAAAGTTTATATTTCTGCCATACCCGCCTTCGTGCCTTTTTTCAGGGAGAGGTACATTTGGCACAAAACCTCTATGCACTCGGACATGCTTTCAGAGAATCTATCTCAGGATTGAGAACATCTCTAGTCGAGGCGCTCCTCGTACTCCCCGCTTCAGAAACATTGAGGTGATGCTGTAGGAGCCTCATGAGTGTACACCTTTGGCAATGGTCAAGATGGTCAGGATCTAGGGATTATGCCTGGATGGCCATTACCGGGTCCAGAAGGCTCCCCACTATGCCTCCCTAAGGGAGGCCAGCCAAATACCTGGGGGAGTGCCTTCCTTCATGGCAGTCAGCGCCTGGTAAACAACAACCTTATGTCCTGCATGGTCATGGCACAAATGACACAGAAACCAAAGGCAGAAACCACATCCTAGGAGAACAACAGCTCCCCAGATAAATACTCCCGCTTATTCTTTAAAGAAAATTGAGGGCGCCTTGACCCAAGTGGTGAGCCCCTCCAAAGTAGAGGGATCCAGGCGGGTGCCATTCAGGGTAGCGATCTGCAATAGGAGCCTCCTGGATAGGTACTCGTCTTCTTTCGACCGGTTTCCTTTCAGGTACTCAGACAGGAGACGACTCTGATTGAGAGACTGAGAAGAGTTATATACCAAAGAAATAATATACAGTCCTGAGAGAGGAGACGCAAGAAAGCTGAATAGGTTTATATCTAAACAGGTATTAAGGTCAACCTCCACCGTTACCGGTACAGAGGTAGGTAGTCTGACAATAAAGGCAGTGTTATTCCTGCCTTTCCAGCACTCTGCATTTAGTAGAGTTCTTTGGCAAAGATATGGTGGCATTGTAAATCATAAATAGCATGGTGATGTTTAGGGAGTCATCAGTCCGGTTCGAGGCGTCCCCCGAACCTTGTGACGACCCCAAACTTACTGAACAAGCACGTTTCTCAAAACCTCTGCGTCAACTTTACTATCTGCAAGGGGATCCAACCAAGCAGATACATTGGCTAATACAAAGCGCAGAGTTTTGATTTTTGCAAAGCATACAAACACAAAAGGTAGAGAAAAGGTAGGAAGGACCGGGGAGTTAGAATGGACCGGCATAGGCACTGGCCAGGTGCGTGTGACGGCCCACAAAGGTATAAAGTCACCCGGTATCCATAGCAGTAGTAGGGTCAAAACAGAATCTATGCCCTCATCATCCTTTTCTCCGTCTGGGACTGCCGGGCTGGAGATCTTCCGAGTCAATCTCTCGGGTACCCAGATGGGGTTTTCTTGGTCTTCTGGAAAGACACAAACAGAACCTCGTGCCCTTAAGAGCACGGGATCGGGCCCTCGCCATATGTTTGTTATAATATCTTTCCATTTTACTTTCTCTGGCGGAGGGCGTAGGTGATTATGATGCCTGTCAGCAGCAGACTGACCCTGAGCATCCAAGTTTAGGAAATTTAAGGTAAATAGTGCTAAGGATAGTCTATGCTTGGGGGTAAGGCCGTGGCCTATTCCCTCTTTTTGTTTTTGAAGGCATTCTTTGAGCGTGCGGTGTGCTCGTTCTACAATGCCCTGCCCCTGGGGGTTGTAGGGCAGTCCATGAGTGAGTGAGACTTCCATGCGTTGGCAAAAGGAAGAAAAGGCCTGTGCCGTGTAGGCTGGGCCATTGTCCGTCTTAAGCATTTGGGGTTTTCCCCAAGCTGCCCATGCTTCCAAGCAATGAGTAGTTACATTGGTAGTTCTTTCCCCAGTGAGGGGAGTAGCATGGATGATACCTGAACAAGTGTCCACAGAGACATGAATATATTTTAATTTTCCAAACTCTGTAAAGTGAGTGACATCCATTTGCCAAACCCTGAGGGGTGAAATGCCTCGAGGGTTGATGCCCACATGCGATGGATGTAAGTGTATAATGCATTGGGGACAATCGAGCACAATTTGGCGTGCTGCAGCCCTCGGCAGATTGAATCTCTGCTGCAATGCCTTAGAATTTACATGAAACAACTGATGGAACTGTGTTGCACGATCCCAAGCAGTGCTCAGGAAGATGCATTCCTTCTTAGCCCATAGGTCTACTACCGTGTCATTTCCAGCACTCAAGGGTCCTGGTAATCCTGTGTGAGCTCTAATGTGCTGGATAAAGAATTTGTTGGTGCGCTGTCTAATTACGTTTTGTAAATCTTTAAAGAGGGCGCACACTGTGCTACTGGCTCTGATGGGTCCTGCGACCTCTAGGACTCTGACACTGTTCACTACATATGCAGAATCGGAGAGTAAGTTAAAAGCAAAATGACACGCTTTGAAAACTTCCAAAACTATCCGCAATTCAACAACCTGAGGTGAACCAGGCTGGAATTGGCACAGTACAGGCTGAGAGTTCCTACTAGGTATGCTCCACAGCCATTTTTGGAGCCATCAGTGAAAATATTAGGTACATTTTTCAAGGGGCTATGAGAGGTGACAGAAGGGAAAACTACAGGATGCTCCTTGAAAAAGGATAATAAAGGATGTTTGGGGTAATGATTATCTATAATGCCATCAAAACTACAGGTCAAAAATGGGCCCAATCATCTATTGTACCACATAAGACCTTCACTGGTAAGCAGAGTAGGGTGTTATGAGTGTTTCAGGCGTTCGTCCAAAGTGCTGCACACATAGGCGAATGCCTCTGGGCCAGACGAGCTACTGTGGTGGGATATGTTCAATGGATTTGCTTGGAGATTATTTTTGGATGGACCACAAGAGTGGTCATCTGCCACAAAACCCTGTAGGTTGATTACGTGTGGGCAAGGACACATAGGATTATGGGTTAGCTCCGGTTTTAGTCTTCCTAGGAAGGCTTCCCTCAAGCTCTTTTCTACCTTCTCTAGTGCAGCTCTGCCTTCCGGAGTCAGGAGACGGGGTGAGTCAAGGCTGAATCACCCATCAATATCTCATACAAAGGTTTTAATTCCTGGTTAGACAGATGTAGATAAGGACGTATCCAATTAATGTCCCTAGCAATTTTTGAAAATCATTTAGGGTTGTAAGGTGGTTCTTACGTAATTCAAATTTTTGAGGTACTATGTCCTTGATACTTATTTTTGCCCCAAGGTATTTCATTACCTTGCTTCGCTGAACCTTTTCTGGAGCTATTATCAGCTGTCTTTTGTCTAAATGCTTGATCAACTCTGCATAGACACGGCCCAACAAAGGTTCAGTTTTTGCTGCTATTCAAAATGTCATCCATGTAATGAAGACAATGAACCTGGGGAAATTTTTTCCTGACAGGGGCTAGGCCTCTGCCACATATAATTGACACATGGTGGGACTATTGGCCTGCCTTGAGGCAGTACTGCCCATTGGTAACGCTGGTCAGGTTCCTCATGATTAATGGATGGAACTGTAAAGGCAAATCTCTCACTATCCTTTTCACTAAGTGGAATAGAAAAGAAACAATCTTTAATGTCAATGACAATAATAGGCCAATCACGAGGTAGAGTAGATAGTAGAGGCAATCCTCTTTGAACCGGCCCATGACCTGCATCTGACGGTTTATGGCTCGCAGGTCATGTAGCAGTCTCCAATTCCCTGATTTCTTTTTTTATAACAAATATGGGAGTGTTCCAGGGAGAGATAAAAGGGTTTAATATGTCCCAACTCTAATTGTTCTTTAACTAGTTGTCTAGCGGCTAGCAACTTTTCTGAGGAAAGAGGCCACTGGGGAACCCACACTGGCTCCTCAGTCTTCCAGACAATGGGTATGCTAGGTCCAGTGGCCACTAGGAAAAACCCAGTCCCATGCGCAGCCCTTTAGACTGCAGTTGCACTGGTTCCCTTCTCTCTTGGAGATATTTTCCAGTGCCATGAGATGGATGCCATCCCATGTCTGTCATCATGTTTGTTGCCTCTGTGGAATAATGTGTGTTTGTCAATCTCAATTTCATGGCTTTTAACAGGTCTCTGCCCAAAGGCTAATAGGTAAAGATAACACATAAGGTTGGAAGGTGCCTTCATTTCCTTCCTTGTCTTACCAAAAATAATGTACCTGCGCTTAAATCGGGCGATTTTGCATACCCGAGCCCTTGTAGGGTTTGGGTGTGATGCTTGAATAGGCCAGTTTTTAGGCCTAGTCTTTTTGGGCTATAATGCTACGGTCAGCTCCTGTGTCTAATAGGCCCAATATTTTTCTGCCATTAATTTCCAATTCTATTATAGGTCTTTGGTCCAAATCTAAAGATAAGAAGGCGGCTTTCAGTCCCTGAGGATCCGAGGCCTTTATTTCCCCTTATTACATTTTTACTGGGGAACACATTATGTAAGCTGGGTAGCATTACTATTTGAGCAATTCTGTCTCCTGGTGAAATGGCCACGATACCCTGCGGAGAGGAGGCAAGGATCTTAACTGCACCTCAAAATCGGCATCTATAACACCAGGATGTACCATGAGACCTTTTAGGGTGGAAGAAGAGCGTCCTATCAGTAGACCCACTGTGTCGGGAGGCAGTGGGCCCTGGAAGTCAGTCTCAATAGGTTGCACACCCCCATTTGGGGTGTTAATACGAGTCTGGTGGTGCAGCGCAGATCCAGCCCTGCTGAGCCCGTGGTGGCTCTCGAGGCTCCAACCCTGCCAACCCGGAGTGGCTCTCCAAGGCTCGGGCGGTGTAGGTTGGGCTGACTCTGCCCCTCTACTGCTCCATATATTTAAGGGCCCTGGAAGCGTGGGCCCCGCTGCACGTTTTTTGACTGCGTACTACCATAACCAGAAGGCAGCGTTTGGCCCTCAGGGTTCCTTGTCGATCTGCATTCACTGGCCCAATGATTACCCTTGTGACATTTTGGGCATATTTCCTGGCGGCCTCAGACGAGGGGTATTCCTTTGTCTTTCCCTGTCTCTTTGCCTTTCCCTGTCTCTTGGGGGCACTGACTCCTAAAGTGTCCCTGGCGGCTGCAGTTGAAGCAAGCCCCTGCAGCAGGGGCCCTGCCTTTACCTTAGACAACTGCATAACTGCAGCTGCCAAGCCAGAGTTGGACAATGGTCCACCAATCTCCCTACAAGCCTTCATCCAAGCCTGCAAGCCCTTTGCTTTCCAGGGGGTGATGGCCATCCTGCACTCTTTGGTGCACTGTTCAAAACACCAATTGCTCTATCATGGCATGGCTGTATCAGGATCGCCAAATATTCTCCCTGCGGCTTCCATCATGCGAGCCACGTAGTGGGAGAAAGGCTCATTAGGACCCTGGAGGATTTTTGTTAAATGCCAGAAACTTCTCCCCTATTGGGTAGAGCTTTCCAGGCTCTAACAGCCAGGGCATTAATTTGGTCGTACACCGCTGGCGGATATGCTGTCTGGTTACCTGCCCATTGTCCCTGACCTAGAAACATATCCAGGTTCCATAAAGGGCTGTCCTGCGGCGGCATTGGCTTGAGCCTGTCTTTGAGCATAATCACTGTAAATAGATTTCCAGTCAAGATATTGCCCCATAGTTAAGCGGCTTTCACAGTACTTATCCAATCAGATGGTGTCATGGCCGGTGTTCGCTATCTTTCTATCAAGGATTGGTGTAGGAAGCATTAACGCCGTAAGCCTGACTGATTCTGCAAGATTTTTTAACATTTTGATATCCAAGTGCTCATGATATTTTGTTGATTCGGAATCTTCAAAAACTGGGAAGGCCATACGCGCTTCCTTCCAAGTCTCAGGGCAGAACGATTGAGTCCCTGGAGTCCTGGGGGTGGACCGGCCCGAGGAACCTCCGCATATGGAGGCGGGCCTAGGGGCGGAGCTGTGGGCGTCTCCCAAGCAGGTGGTTAAGCTTCTCCGCCCCATGTTTGCCTTTCCTCCGCCTAGAGAGAGGGTCACAGACTCCTTTCAACTGATAGGTTCTCTTGATCCTCCTCCATCTTTTCTAACTTTTTCTCCTCCTCCATCTTGCCTAAGTTCCCTCCTTCCTCCTCAACTGAGCTATCGGAGCTGGAGGAACTCTCTGTCTCTAAATCTTTTGTTGCTAGGATAGATGTTGGGGGCCCCTTTTTTTTCGTCTTTATTATTTTTTTTACACTTATGTCTTGGACATGACAATTTAACAGAAACAAAGGGACTACATACTAGGAAAAACATAATTACGACACCCAGACCGACCCACACCTGGTCTACAACAAACACAACATGATACTTCTAAGGTTTCTCGTGATTCAATTGCCACTTTACCATGGACCTATGACCACGGACCTTATGACGCCGCTTTTCCGCGCGACCTTGTGATGGCCCTACTCACTGGGCACTTTCTGTGACGCCGCTTTACCGCGGACCTTGTGACGGCCCTACTCATGGGCACTTTCTGTGACGCCGCTTTAAACCGCGGACCTTGTGACGGCCCTACTCACTGGGCACTTTCTTGACGCCGCTTTTAACCGGCGACCTTGTGACGGCCCTACTCACTGGCACTTTCTGTGACGCCGCTTTACCGCGGACCTTGTGACGGCCTACTCACTGGGCACTTTCTGTGACGCCCGCTTTACCGCGGACCTTGTGACGGCCCTACTCACTGGGCACTTTCTGTGACGCGCTTAACGCGGACCTTGACGGCCCTACTCACTGGGCACTTTTCTGTTGACGCGCTTTACCGCGGACTTGTGAGGGCCCTACTCACTGGGCACTTTCTGTGGCAATAACTACCTGTACCGCCGCCGTTCCTAGCTGCTGATTCTGAATCCAACGAAGGTTGAAGTCCTCAGTTTCCCCGTACGGGCCACCATATGTCGCGTTCGCCTTGGCCCGCAAGTAAGACGCGACACGGTAGGATCCTTCTCAGTTGGCTTTAATCCAGGAACGCTCTTGACATTGGAATGGGGGAACTGGACGGGGGACACTGGACCAGGAAGGAAGGGAAAGGCCATGGACCCAAGCAGCAGAAGGAGCTGCTTATATAACTGCCCTAGGCGGGCTGGTGATGGTCCTCCAGGTAGGTTAGCTCCAAACCTTATTAGCAAAAAGCCATCGAAGGGGCCGAGGCGCCCACAGTTAAAAAGGACTGTTTGCTGGCCAGCGGTATTGTAGGTGCTGGTCATAACCCGGCATGCCTACAGTTTACCAGTCCGAGTGGCCACTTGAAGCCGCGCTTACATGTCGGTTGCTGGTCATAACCAGGTTTGCCTACACCGACACTGTCATTTCTAGTGATTGTAATCTTTTATTTGATCAGTTAATATATAATCAGTAAGGTCACTTGCACAGTAAAAATTTTCCCTTTTCACAAGGAGTATGGTAATTCTCTTTAATTCGTGCCTGGGTGGTTAGAATAGGTTGGCCCCATAGACTCGGGCGTTTGAAAGTTGGCCAAGGGAAAGTGGCATATTAGAAGTAGTGGTAGCATTTTAGGAAGTGTGTAGCTCCTTGGAGGAAATTTGCCCACTTTTGGGGAGGGGCTTTGAGGTTTTCCTATGCTCAGGCTCCGCCAGTGCGGAGAGAGATTCTCTCCTGCTGCCTTTCAAATCAAAAGGTAGATATCCTCTGCTTCTGTTCCAACACATGTCGCAGCACACGCTTTTTTTCCTGCTGTGATGAAGGGCCCGGGAACCCTGAACGTAGGCCAGCCCCAACTAAATGTTTCCTTTCTAAGAGTTGCTGTGTTTCCATGGGTTTAACCAACAATTTAAAACCCAATTTAAGGCGACAAAGACAGTCAAAAAGGGGAATTTCAGTAAAAGGGAGAAGCATTGGGATATAAAAATGTGGCTTATGATGGGTGCTAAAAATCAGCAGTTCACAGGGGACACCATAACAGTGGAAAATTTGACATCACATGGAAAAACTGTTATTCCAAGGAAAACACGGAGATGTTATGGTTCAACATAGTGACAGCGCGGGGAATGTAGTAATTCACAAGGGTTTTTTCGTAGGGCAAAAACTGGGAATTTTGATGTTTTAGTTGAGCATTTGCATGACCGTGATGGAGCACTTTTATGTCACATGCAGCTTTATTATGGAACTCCATTGATGTCCCCAATGGAGTTTTGTGAGGTCACAATGTAGCAACGTTGTGATGTACAGTGTAGCAAGTTGGGGATTTGGGAATTTAAACATGTTTTTATGGGAATGGCAATCCCACAATTCAGAAGGGACAATGTCACCACACATGGTTTTTCTTTTCAGGGTGGTGTGTGTATGGATTTCGAGCAGGGTTTCTCGGTGTAGCCCTGGCTGCCCCTGGTTTCATTCGTAGCGGTGGCCTTCAACTCAGGATCCACCTGCCTCTGCCTCTCCCTCTGCCCCCGCTCCGAGCACGGGATTAAAGTGTGGCACCACTGCTGGCTATAATGCAGCTTTATGTGTCATAAGCGACACTTTTGTGTCCTGATGATCCAGCATGTGCCAGTTGACATAAAACTGGGCCAGACCCAAAATGTATAATATTTCAGTGGTGAATTTTGGTGTCAGAGAGCGTTGGAATGAGGGGGACATAACGTGGACATTGGGTTTGTGCCGAATAATTATTCAGTTTTTGTGAGCTTTTTTACATCAACTTGACACAAGCTGAGTCATGGAGAGGGGGGAAAGCCTCAGCGGAGAACATTCCTCAAGAAGACGGGACTTAAGCAACCTGTAGGGATTTTCTTAATTAGTGATGATGGAGGAGGGCCCGGGCCCATTGTAGGTGGGGCCTCATGGGGTGGGGTTTCGGGTGCTCTAAGAACCGAGCTGAAAAGCAAAAAACCCCAGCACCCCCCATGGCCTCTGCATCAGTGCCTCTCCCCGGTTCCTGTCTTGTTGGGAAATTTCCCGTCCTGACTTCCTCGCTGATGAACATGATGTGGAATTTGTGAGCCAATTAAACCCTTTCTCCCCACAGCTTGTTTGGGGTCATGCTGTTTTATCACGAACAGAAACCTCCCGACAAGTTGGTAGGATTTAGTGGGGCATTCTGGCCAGGCTGTCTGGGTTTTGGGAGAACGTGGAAGGACTTTGGAATTTGGTTAGGAAGACCATTGACGTGGAGAGTCAGTGGGGCTCTGTGGAGTGGAGGTAAGCATTTTGAAGAGTGCACAAGATGGAGGCGGTTTGTTGAGGTTTCAAGGGGGAAGCAAGGCTCCCAGGGCCCTTTGTGTGAGAAAATCTGTGTTCTGGGCACGGAGCAAAAGGCGCTGTGTTAACAAGAGACCACACACTGAAGTAAAAAGCTTGTTTTCCGGGGACAATTGATGCTGGTGGGTGGAGCGAGAAATTAACAGTGTTTAAGAAGAGAGCCAGCATCACCAGGGTGAAATCGGGGAAGTGCTTCCTCAGAGTCACACACGAAGTGTGTTCAGAAGGTGACCGGGGTTGATCTCATGCTGGAACAAGCTTGGTATTTAAAAGAGTCACCAGGTTTCGATACTGGGTGTGCAGGCCTGATGGGGTCATGGAGAACAGCTGAGGCTTGCACTGTGAGAGGCGGGGGGGGGGTGCATTGGTGAAGGTGCGCCTCAGTGGCAGTTGAGGCCCAGATTAAAGGGCTCATGCTGAAAAGTGAGGCTTGGCAATGAAGAGAGCCAGGAGAGGATGGTGCAAGTGCACCCCAAAGCAGAGAAAGAAGACTGCATTGTGGAGTTGCCGAACAAAATGGGAAGACACCAAGAAGCAGGTAGGGACGGGCCTGCAGAAGCCACAACAAACTGGTGGCTCCCAGAGGGGTCGAGTCAGGGAAAAGGACCCAACCCCCTTTGAGGAGCAGAAGATGGTGAGTGAATCCCAGAACCATTATTTAAAAGTTTGGGAGTTTGATTTTTGTTTTAATCAGATTTGGATGTGCCGGGTTTTTTCCTCTTGAAGTAAAGGTTTTAGTTATTTTTTTTCTTAGATAACAGGACCCAGGGTTTTTGAGGAGAATTTGAATTTAAAAGGCTTTGGATTTTTAAGATTTTCTTTTTCCTCAAGACAGGGTTTGTAATCCGGGCCTGTCTTGGAAATCAGATTTTAAAAGATATGTAGGTGGAAGGCGGGAAGGAGGAGCAGGCCCCAGGAGGAGGGCGTTTGGGCCCTCAGTAAGTGGGGGAGAGGAAGGGAATCTGAAGATTTAGTTCTGGAAGAGGGGGTGGAGGGAAGGTTGAGGGGAAAATAACTCGGGAGTTGTATGATGTGTGAAAGTGAGAGAAGAATTTGTGCTTTGAAGGCCGAAAAAACAGGGAAGTTTTAAAAAATTATTTACCTGTAAAAAAAAGCTTCGGCTGCAGTGTAGAATGTTAGAAAGGATAAAAAACTTGAATAGAAACATTTTTTTGTTCTTTGTTAATTATTTTTTTAGCCAACGTCTTGCAGAGTGGGTGAGCACGCTTTAATATAGTACTTAGGAGGCAGAGGCGAGGGCTCTCGAGTTCTCGCCGGGCCTGGTCTAAGAGCGAGTTTCAGGACAGCCGGGGCTACCAAAGAAACCTTTTTCTTGAAAACAAGAACGATAGGCAAGATCCTAAAAGCTTCTCAGCCTACTTCCATCCAAGATCCTGCTAGAGAAGACCCATTTCGGGGGCAACTTCTTTGATTGTTTTTGTCATTCGGGACCACACTTTTCGATTGTTTAAATACAGTCTTCTTCTTAAACGGGGGGTGGGATCTGTAGGCTCGGTGGTTAGGCGGGCCCTTTGGGAACTCAGAGGGGCTGGGATAAAAAACCTGTGCTACCATGTCCACGATTTTTTTTTTTTTTTTTTGGGAACAAAATTTTAGGAATTTTAGGTGTTTGAATTTTAAAAAGATTTGGGACTTCCTGTTGAGGATGAGAGGGTAGTGGGAGAAAAAGGAGGCAAAGAGAACAGAGAAGTAGAGGCCGGCTATGAGTATTGGAGAAAAAGGGGAAAAAAGGGGGGGAGGGGAATAGGGAGGGGGAAGGGGAAAGAGGACAGAGTGGGAGCAAGGCAAAAGAGAGAGAGGGAGGGGGCAAGCAGCCCTTTTATAGTGAGTCAGGCAACCTGGATGTTGCCAGGTAACTGGGGGAGGAGCCTACCCCCAAAAATGAACCTTATAAGTTTTGAATGTTTATATTGTGTGTATCAATGTGAGGAGGATTCTTGGAGGTCAATAGGAAAGGAAGGGTTGGGGTATTTAGTAATTTTGTGTGTCAAGTTGAAAGGGGTCATTTGTGCTGGAGGTACTCAGTGGAAGAAATGCCTCCTAAGGTTCCTGTAGGACATTTTTCTAATTAGTGACTGGATGGGGGAGGTGTCCAGCCCATTGTCAATGGGGCCACCCCTTGGAAGGGGTCTGGGAGCTTATAAGAAAGAGGGTGAGGAAGCCAGGGTGTGCAGCCTAAGTAAGAGCATCATCCATGGCTTCGCTGTGTCAGGCTTCGTTGTTTCTGTTTTGAGTGCCTTTCCGGACTACTAGTTATGATAAACTGTTGCTTGGAACCTAAGCCAAAATGACCCTTCCTCCCAACTTATTTTTGGTCAGTGTTGCATCACAGCAATTAGTAACCCTAAAAGTCAAGATTTCTTTTGAAGTAGAGCCGGTCTATGTCATATTCACAACTTGGCACTGGGAAGTCACACCAGAGCAACTGTGTATCACAATGGAAAAAGGGAAAGCCAGGATAGGATTGAGCATTCTGTATCAGTGAGGCTTGTGAGCACATAATTGGGGCTTGTGATGCCCCACTGGGATATTACCGGTGTCCACCACAGAGGGGAAAAAATTTGTTTAAAATGTCATAATTGTATTATGTCACAAAAAAAATGTCCTTTATTATGCCACATTGTCGTTGGCCCATAATGAGGTATTGTGATGTCAAAATGGACATTGTGATGGACCCAGTGGTTGCAATTTGATGACCAATGGTACTTGTGATGTAAAAACAGTGCGTTACATTTTGTATATAATAATGGTGCACTGTCATGTAAACAATGGTGCACTGTGTTGTAACAATGGTGCATTGTGATGAAACAATGGAGCACTGTGATGTAACAATGGAGCACTGTCATGTACCACTGGTGAATTGTGGATGTAACAATGGAGCACTGTGATGTACCAATGGTGCATTGTGATGATATAACAGTGGTGCATTTGTGATGTAACAATGGTGCATTGTGAATGTAACAGTGGAGCACTGTGAATACAGTTGTAGCTTTGTGATGTAACAGTGGAGCATTGGATGTAAAATCGAACCACTGATGTTACAATGGCAACATTGTAAATGTAACAATGGTACATTGTGATGGTAACCAATGGTGCATGGTGATGTAACAAAGAGAGCATTGTGATGTAACAATAGAGCACTGGGGATGATAACAACTGAAGCATTGTGATGACTCAGTGGTGCATGGTGATTGTAACTATGGAAGACTGTGATGATACTAGTGGTGCATTGTGATGACTCAATGCCCTTGTTGTTGTGCATTGTGAAGTCAAGCATTGAGTAAGGTACTGTGATGTAACAATGGAGATTGTGATGTGATCCAAGTGGTCCATTGTGATGGTAACAGCGTAGCGTATTTGATAAAAAAAGTAGAGAAAACTATGATGTCATATTATGTTCTAATCCCACTGTGGGTGATTGATGTCACAAACCAATATTGATCCACACACTGATGAAGCATCGTGATACAGCAAACAGCATGGAGTTATCAAATTATACTTAGTGATGTCACAAAGGAAGCCACTGGCTAATTACAATTGAGGGGCTGTCATGAACACAATGGGGCACTTCCTGCAGACGAAAGAGGGACTGGTACCTTTATGTTGTTCTGACTAAAGGACAATCTGATCTTGCAGAGTCCCGTTGCTTCTCTTTTATCTCCACATCAAACCTCATCTCACAGGCGAGGTTCCATGTTTAATCCCAGCATCCTAAAAACAAAAACCAGTAGGAGTGTATCTAGGTCACTTAACAGATGCTGATGGGATGGGGCTTTGACTTCTGCCTGGTAGGAGCTGAACTATGGCCTTCTGCAAGAGCAACACACGCTCTTTAACTGCTAAGCCTTGGTCCCTGGCTTGAACTTGATGTCCTGCCTCTAAACTCCAAGTACTGGCGAGTGCAGGTGTCTACCACCACAACCATGGGATACAGGCACACCCCGAGGTCTGCAGTCACAGAGTCCTTTCCTGTCCACCCTGTCCCATGACAAAGACCAAGGACCACTGTCTGTGCCAAGCCCCTGAACAGACGTTATTAAAGGATCAAGAGGTGTCGCTGGGCTGAGACGTTGTTGGTTGTCCTTCCCGGAAGTTAGGACCTGGTCAGAGTGATAACTCAAAAGTCCCAGACAGGGCGTTGAAACTGGCCTGACAGTGAGGCTTCCTGCCTATGTCTTTAGCAGCTGTGATCAATCAGTGATGTACATGGTTCTGTCTTCCTGCCTTCAGTAGGAGCTAACTTTGAGAGGTTGGGGTTGTAGTTCAATTGGAATGGTGTTTGTCTAATTATCCATGACGCCCTGGCCTCCATCCCCAGCACAGCATAAAACGGACATGGTAGTGCACACAGAATCCTGTCACTTACAGCAGTGGTTCTCACCCTTCCTAATGCTGGGGACTCTTGAATACATGTTTCCATGTTGTTGGGTGAGCCCTATCCATAAGATTATTTTGATGCTACTTCCTACTGTAATTTTGCTACTTTATGATCATAAAGATAAACATCTGTGTTTTTGTGGTGGTCTTGGGTGACCCCTGTGTAAGGGTCATTTGACCCCTAAAAGGGGTTCCTCCCCATAGGTTGAGGAACATTGACTTAAGAGAAAGAGGATGGGAGATGAAGGGTCTTCTGGCTAGCCTGAGCTACAAAGCAAGACCTTTCTAAAACAATAGACAAAACAAGCATAAATACAATTCTCTGAGAAAGGGAGGCCCAGGCTTGACATGGGAAAGGTGGCTACAGGTCTTGCGGAAAGCACGACACTGACAACAGGCTTGCTGGGCTCAGAGTATTCCACAGGGCTGAATTCAGTCCACAGCCAAGCAGGTGGACCGGAGGAAACACCGAAGGGGAAAGGGCTAGCGGACTGACCGGTCTCACTGCTATTCGATGCTTCCTGGGGACACAGTGTCTGGGATGGGACGCTGGGAGTGGAGAACAATCCACACGTATTATCTGTGTTGGGGCTTAGGAGAGTACCTACCTTAAAAGTTACAGTTATGCATTTAGCTTGTACTGTAAATGTTGATCATATAAGAAATCCAATGCAAGTATGGGTGATTGTTACATTTCTCTCTCTCTCTTTTTTTTTTTTTTTTTTTTTTTTTTTTTTGGTTTTTCAAGACAGGGTTTCTCTGTATAGCCCTGGCTGTCCTGGAACTCACTTTGTAGACCAGGCTGGCCTCGAACTCAGAAATCCGCCTGCCTCTGCCTCCCAAGTGCTGGGATTAAAGGCGTGCGCCACCACTGCCCAGCACATTTTTCTCTTAAAGGCAGGTTAAGCAAACACTTTGAGTACATGGAAGGCTAGCAGTCTTACATGACTTCAAGATGTATTATTGACTCTGACTGTGAGGTCCAGCAAAAGTTCCAGTCTCTAAGAATGTAAGTTATTTTCAGAATATTGCATCTCCAATCTCCAAGAACACTACCCGACAGGCGACACTGCCAGTTTTATCTTTCAGCTTGGGTGGATTTCTTACCACATTGACTACAATTGAACCTGTTTTCCTATGCTTTCTAGGATCAGAAAACTCCAAACAAACTAACGAGAAGTTCTTTATAACAAAACATCATGTAATCTGACACCAGAGCACTGTCATTTCTAGTGATTGTAATCTCTTAGTTATGATCAGTTAACTACTGATTAATCAGTAATGGTCACTGCCACAGTGAAACATTATTCTTCACAATGGAGTATTGTAATTCCTCATTTCAATTCTGTGCCTGTGGTGGTTAGAATAGGTCTGGCCCCCATAGACTCAGGCGTTTGAATGCTTGGCCACATGGAGTGGCACTATTAGAAAGTATGTGGTAGCATTATTAGGAAGTGTGTAGTCTCCTTGGAGGAAATTTATCACTGTGGGGATGGGCTTTGAGGTTTCCTATGCTCAGGCTCCGCCCAGTGCGGAGGAGAGAGTCTCCTCCTGACTGCCTTCAAATCAAAACGTAGAAACTCTCAGCTTCTGTTCCAACACCATGTCTGCCTGCACACTGCCATGTTTCCTGCTGTGATGATAATGGACCGAACCTCTGAACTGTAGGCCAGCCCCAACTAAATGCTTTCCTTTCTAAGAGTTGCTGTGATCATGGTGTCTCTAACAACAACAAAACCCTAATTAAGGCAGTACAAAGACAGTCACAAAGAGAATTGTCATGTGAAAGAGAAGCATTGGGATATAAAAATGTGGCCTTATGATGGGATGCTAAAACTCAGCATGTATCGCAGTGGGACACCGTAACAGTGGAAAATTTGACATCACAATGGAAAACTGTTATGTCACAATGCAACACTGAGATGTTATGGTTCAACATAGTGACAGCGCAGGGAATGTAGTAATGTCACAATGGTTCTTCGTAGTGGCACAACTGGGAATTTTGATGTTGTAGTTGAGCATTTGCATGACAGTGATGGAGCACTGTGATGTCACCATGCAGCTTTATTATGGAAACTCCAGTGATGTCACAATGGAGTGTTGTGATGTCACAATGTAGCAACGTTGTGATGTCACAGTGTAGCAACGTTGTGATGTTGAATTTAAACATGTTTTTATGGTGAAATGAAGCACTGATGCCACAATTCAGAATGACAATGTCACCACTCAGCATTGGTTTTTTTTCAGGGTGTGTGTGTGTTGAGTTTCGAGACAGGGTTTCTCTGTGTAGCCCTGGCTGTCCTGGAATTCATTCTGTAGACCAGGCTGGCCTTCAACTCAGAGATCCACCTGCCTCTGCCTCTGCCTCCTGAGCACTGGGATTAAAGGTGTGTGCCACCACTGCTGGCTATAATGCAGCTTTATCGTGTCATAAGACAGACACATTGTGTCTCTGATGAGTCCAGCGTGTGCCAGTTGACATAAAACTAGCCAGCACACCACACAATAGTATAATATTTCAGTGGTGAATTGTGGTGTCACAAGAGAGCGTTGGAATGATGGGACATAACAGTGGTACATTGGGGTATTGTGCCGGAATAATGTATCAGTTTATGTGTGAGCATTTTACATCAACTTGACACAAGCTAGAGTCACTGGAGAGGAGGGAGCCTCAGCTGAGAACATTCCTCAAGAAGACTGGACTATAAGCAAGCCTGTAGGGCATTTTCTTAATTAGTGATTGATGGAGGAGGGCCCAGCCCATTGTAGGTGGGGCCGTCATGGGGTGGTGGTCCTGGGTGCTCTAAGAACCGAGCTGAGCAAGCCAATAAGCAGCACCCCTCCATGGCCTCTGCATCAGTGCCTGCTTGCAGGTTCCTGTCTTGTTGGAGTTCCTGTCCTGACTTCCTTCGATGATGAACAGTGATGTGGAAGTGTGAGCCAAATAAACCCTTTCCTCCCCACAGCTTGCTTTTGGTCATGCTGTTTTATCACCGCAACAGAAACCCTACGACAAGTTGGTACCAGGATAGTGGGGCATTGCTGTCCCAGGCCTGTCCGTGTTTTGGGAGAACTGTGGAAGGACTTTGGAACTTTGGGTTAGAAGAGCCATTGACGGTGGAGAGCTCAGTGAGCTGCTCTGTAGGAGACTGGAGGATAAGCATGTTGAGAGTAGTGCACAAGATGGAGGCCTGGTTGTGAGGTTTCAGAGGGAAGCAAAGGCTCTCCCGGGCCCTTTGTGTGAAGAAGAATCTGTGGTTCTGGGCAGCTGGAGCTAAAGAGTCCGCTGTGATTAACAAGAGACCAGCACCACTGAAGTAAAAGCTTTGTTTTCCTGGGACAATTGCTGCTGGTGGGCTGGAGCTGAGAAATTAACAGTGATTAAGAAGAGAGTAGCATCACCGAGGTGAAATCTGGGAAGTGCTTCCTCAGAGTCAGCACACAGAAGCTGTGTTCCAGAGGTGACCAAGGTTGTATCTCATGCTGGCAACAGAGCTTGGTAGTGTAAGAGTCACCCAGGTGCTACTGGGTTTGCAGGCATGATGGGGTCATGGAGAACAGCTGAGGCTTGGCACTGTGAGAGGCAGGGGGGTGCATTGGTGAAGGTGCAGCCTCAGTGGCAGTTGAGGGCCCAGGATTGAAGGCTCATGCTGAGAAGTTGAGGCTTGGCATCATGAAGAGAGCCCAGGAGAGGCTACTGGTGCAAAGTGCAGTCCAGCTGCAGCAGAAGACCCTGCATTGTGGAGATGCCAGTACCATGGGATGACCACCAAGAACAGCAGCGGTAGGGAACGGAGCCTGCAGAAGCCTAGCAGACAAGCTGTGTGTGCTGCAGAGGGCGGAGTCAGGGAGAAGTGACCCAAGCCCCTTGGAGGAGCCAGAAGATGGTGAGTGAATCCCAGATATACAGTTATTTACAGTTTGGGAGTTTGATTTTGCTTTAATCAGATTGTGACTGTGCCCTGGTTTTTCCCTCTTGAAGTAAAAGGTTTTAGTTATTTTTCTTCTTAGTTAACAGGAGCCCACGGTTGAGAGAGTTTGAATTTTAAAAGGCTTTGGATTTTAAAAGACTTTCTTTTTCCTCAAGACAGGGTCTCTGTAATCCTGGCCTGTCTTGGAACTCAGATGTTAAAGATATGTAGGTGGAAGGCAGGAAGGCAGGAGCAGGCCCCAGGAGGAGGGCAGCTTGGCTCTGTAAGTCGGGGAGAGGCAGGGAACTCTGAAGATTTAGTTCTGGAAAGAGTGGGTGGAGAGGAAGTGTTGATGGGAAATAACTCGGGAGCTTGTATGATGTGCTGAAAGTGAAGATTCTTTGAGAAGAATCTTGTGCCTTTGAAGGCCAAAATAAACATTGAGGATTATAAATAATTCTACCTGTCAGAAAGCTCCAGGCTGCAGTGTAGAATGTTAGAAAGGATCAAAACTTGAACTAGAAACGTTTTTTTGTTTCTTTGTTTTTATTATTTTAGACAACGTCTTGCCAGGAGTGGTGAGCACGCCTTTAATCCCAGTACTTAGGAGGCAGAGGCAGATGGCTCTCGAGTTCTCAGCCAGCCTGGTCTACAGAGCGAGTTTCAGGACAGCCAGGGCTACACAAAGAAACCCTGTCTTGAAAACAAGAACAATAGGCAAGATCCTGCCAAGCTTCTCAGCCTGACTTCAGTCCACCATCCTGCTAGAGAAAGATCATTTCGAGGGCAACTTCTTTGTTTGTTTTTGTCATTCAGACAACACATCCTGATTGCATAAATGACAGTCCATCTTCTTAAACTGTGGGTTGGGATCCTGTATGGCTCTGTGGATCAGGCTGGCCTTGAACTCAGAGAGTGCTGGGATAAAAGACCTGTGCTACCATGTCCAACCGACTTTTTTTTTTTTTTTTTTTTTTGAGACTGAAATTTTAGGAATTTTAGGTGTTTGAATTTTTAAAAAGACTGTGGGACTTACTGTTGGGGAGTTGAGAGGGTAGTAGAGACAAGGAAAGGCAAAGAGAGATCAGAGAAGTAGAGGCTGGCTATGAGTACTTGGAGAAAGAGAGGGGAGGGGAATAGGGAGAGGGGGAAGGGGCAAGAGGACAGAGTGGGAGCAAGAAGGCAAGAGAGAGAGGGAGGGGGCAAGCAGCCCTTTTTATAGTGAGTCAGGCACACTTGGATGTTGCCAGGTAACTGTGGGGCGGAGCCTAGACAAAATGCTAACACTTATAAAGTTTGGAATGTTTTATATTGTGTCGTATCAATGTGAGGAGGATTCTTGGAGGTCAATAGGAAAGGAAGGGGTGTGGCCTAGTAGTAATGTTTGTGTGTCTAGTTGACAAGGGGTCAGTCGTGCTGGCTGGTTTCGTGTTAGTTTGACACAAGCTAAAGTCACTGGAGAGGAGGGAGCCTCAGTGGAGAAAATGCCTCCCTAAGGTCTCCTGTAGGGCATTTTCTTAATTAGTGACTGGTGGGGGAGGGTCCAGCCCATTGTCAATGGGGCCACCCCTGGAAAGGGGTCCTGGGAGCTATAAGAAAGCAGGCTGAGGAAGCCAGGGTGTGCAGCAGTAAGCAGCATCCTCCATGGCTTCTGTGTCAGCTCGTGTTCTGTTTGAGTGCCTTTCCTGACTTCCTGTTATGATAAACTGTGCTATGGAACCTAAGCCAAATGAACCCTTCCTCCCCAACTTACTTTTGGTCATGTGTTTCATCACAGCAATAGTAACCCTAAGTCAAGCATTCATCTTTTTGAAGTCAGAGCCGGTCACTGTCATGTCACAATTGGCACTGGGATGTCACACCAGAGAACTGTGATATCACAATGGAAAAAGGGAAGCCAGGATTGAGCATTCTGCTATCACAGTGAGGCATTGTGAGCACATAATGGGGCTTGTGATGCCACACTGGGATATTACCGGTGTCACCACAGAGAATTGTAATGTCACAATTGTATTATGTCACAAAATAATGTCCCTTATTATGCCACATTGTGTTGGCATAATGAGGTATTGTGATGTCAAAATGTACATTGTGATGACCCAGTGGTGCAATATGATGACCCAATGGTACATTGTGATGTAACAATGGTACATTGTGATATAATAATGGTGCACTGTCATGTAACAATGGTGCACTGTGTTGTAACAATGGTGCATTGTGATGTAACAATGGAGCACTGTGATGTAACAATGGAGCACTGTCATGTACCAATGGTGCATTGTGATGTACCAAGGGAGCACTGTGATGTACCAATGGAGCACTGTGATGTACCAATGGTGCATTGTGATATAACAGTGGAGCATTGTGATGTAACAATGGTGCATTGTGATGTAACAGTGGAGCACTGTGACATAACAGTGTAGCTTTGTGATGTAACAGTGGAGCATTGTGATGTAAAATAGAACACTGATGTAACAATGGAATATTGTAATGTAACAATGGAACATTGTGATGTAACAATAGAGCACTGTGATGTAACAATGAAGCATTGTGATGACTCAGTGGTGCATTGTGATGTAACAATGGAGCACTGTGATGTACTAGTGGTGCATTGTGATGAATCAATGGTGCATTGTGATGTAGCATTGGAGTACTGTGATGTAACAATGGAGTACTGTGATGTAACAATGGAGCATTGTGATGACCAAGCGGTCCATTGTGATGTAACAGTAGAGTATTTGATAAAAAAGTAGAGAACTATGATGTCATAATTCATGTTCTAATCCCACTAGTGGGTGATGTGATGTCACAAACCAATATAATCACACACTGAAGCATCGTGATACAGCAACACAGCATGGAATTATCAAAATTATACTTCATGATGTCACACACAAGGAAGCATGGCTATTTACAATTGAGGGCTGTCATGACACAATGGGGCACTTCCTGCAGAGAGACTGGTACCTTTATGTTGTTCTGACTAAAGGACAATCTGATCTTGCAGAGGTCCCGTCTTCTCTTTTATCTCCACATCAAACCTGATCTAACAGGCTAGGTTCCATGTTTAATCCCAGCATCCTAAAAACAAAAGCCAGTAGAGTGTATCTCAGTTCACTTAACAGATGCTGATGGGATGGGGCTTTGACTTCTGCCTGGTAGGAGCTGAACTCTGGCCTTCTGCAAGAGCAACACACGCTCTTTAACTGCTAAGCCCTTGGTCCCTGGCCTTGAACTTGATGCTCCTGCCTCTAACTCCCAAGTACTGGGAGTGCAGGTGTCTACCACCACAACCATGGGATCAGGCACACCCAGAGGTCTGCAGTCATAGAGTCCTTTCCTGTCCCCACACTGTCCCATGGCAAAGACAAGGACCACTGTCTTGTGCCAAGCCCCTGAACAGACTGTTATTAAAGATCAAAGAGGTGTCACTGGGCTGAGACAGTTGTTGGCTTGTCCTTCCCAGAAGTTAGGACCTGGTCAGAGTGATAACCTCAAAAGTCCCCAGACAGGGCAGTTGAAACTGGCCTGACAGTGAGGCTTCCCTGCCTTTGTCTTTAGCAGCTGTGATCAATCAGTGATGTACATGGTTCTCTTCCTGCCTTCAGTAGGAAATAACTTTGAGAGGCTGGGGTGTAGTTCAATTGGAATGGTGTTTGTTTAATATCCATGATGCCCTGGCCTCCATCCCCAGCACAGCATAAACCGAACATGGTAGTGCACATCAGAAATCCTGTCACTTACGGCAGTGGTTCTCAACCTTCCTAATGCTGGGACTCTTTAATACAGTTCTCCATGTTGTGGTGAGCCCTAACCATAAGATTATTTTTGTTGCTACTTCCTAACTGTAATTTTGCTACTCTTATGGATCATAAAGTAAATATCTATGTTTTGTGGTAGTCTTGGGTGACCCCTGTGAAAGGGTCATTTGACCCCTAAAGGGGTTCCTTCCCATAGATTGAGAACCATTGACTTAAGAGGAAAGAGGATCAGGAGATGAAGGTCATCTGGCTAGCCTGAGCTACAAAGCAAGACCTTTCTAAAACAATAGCACAAAACAAAGCATAAATACAATTCTCCTGAGAAGGGGGCAGGGCTTGACATGGGGAAGGTGGCTACCAGGGTCTGGGAAAGCACGACACTGACAACAGGCTTGCTGGGCTCCAGGAAGTATTCCACAGGGCTGAATTCAGCACAGCCAAGACAGTAGGACAGAGAGGACACACAGAAGAGGAAAGGGCTAGCGGACATGACGGAGTCTCACCTGCCTATTCCGATGCCTCCTGGGGACACAGTGTCTGGGGTGGAAGCTGGGAGCTGGAGAACAAGGGGCTGGGGACTCACTGCAGCCTCTGGAGACAGGAGCAAAGGTCCTTTGCCCTGATTGGGGCTTGGACCATACAGACACTCAACAAGCACATCTGGGTGAGTTTTGTTCCCTCACCCATCCAGCTCCTCCATTATCCTGTTGATGCTATGACTTCTTAACCATCCTCACTTGCTCACAGCCCGCTCACAGTAGCATCCATCATCTGCATCCAGAGGTACCAGGCTTGTGCCTCACATCTGCTGGCCGTACTCTCCCTAGGGCTTTGCATGGCTGATTATTTTTTTAAGTATGTTGGGATTTAGTCTAGATGTCTCCTGATGCAGAAGTGCTCCCCGGCTGTGTTGTTCAGCTGTTATCTTTTTACCTCATTCTAGTTGATTTAAAGTCCTACCACCAGACCACTGGCTTTGGGAGTTCATGAAGTAAAAGCCTGGGGGACAGCGGAAGAGTTGGGGAATGACTCCGGTGGCACTGGGTGCTTTTCAAATGCAGTGCATGCTTTTGTATCAGGAGCACTGAGAAGACACTAGGACGTGTGGGGTGTCTACTGGAGAAGGCCGCTCAGATGGAGTTAAGCCAATAGAAAGTCTTTGTCAGCTGGCTGGATGCATTGGTGTCTAGGATCCCAGTTGTTTCCGAGAGCCTTCTCAGAGAAAGCTTTTAAGCACAAAAACTATATCCTGGGTTGACACACTTCATTTAACAGGAACAATTAGCCAGAGGTGGAACTACAGAAGCCAGAAAAGCAAAGCTAGTCATTTAGAGACCTTCCCAGAACTGTAGACGTTGATGGATTAGGTCTTTGTTTTTGTGTAGGCAGGTGGTACTGTTTATGTATGCACTGGATTTTATAACCTGAATGGTACTTCTATCATGGAGTCAGTTGTGCTAAGGTTTGAGGGCTGTTACATTCCTCACTGGGTCTTAGTGAATAAGTCAAATTGTGAATTCATCCTGCTCTAAAGAGATGTGGTTGGTCCTAAGGACCATTCATTGTATTGAACTGATACATAACCAGCCATGTAGTTTAAGATGCAGGGCCCCACTGTTTCAATCAGAACGAGAACTTAAGGCCCAGACAGTGCTGATGGCCGTGTAATTAGCCAGGGGGACCAGAGACTAGAGACTGGTATCAATTCTTTGATTTGTGTCTTTGTTTCTTTCTCTTTTGAAGTTTTCCCTAATGGAGGCAAAATTTTCTCTAATTACTCCCAGTCAATTAGCATAGAAATGGCAGGTTTCTCCCAAAGCCAGACATAATTTTCTTTATCTTATGAGACAGCTAAGCCTTTCCATTTCTGCAAGGAAATCTAACTGTTGTTTGAATTTAGAAACTGAAACCTTTAATACCTCTAGGTCCATATCAACCTGTCTACTCAGTTTGGAAACCACCGGAAGAGGCACATTTAATCAAACCATTAGTACATGTGTATCAAGTAGTCTCAGGGGCCCAGTAATATTGTTGTTATCCATACGAATTAACTTATAGACTAGCAGGCATCAGAATAAGGGGAAGTGCCTAGGTTAAAGTTTCAGCTCTTTGTAAGTCCTCTAATATTAATTTGAACTTCCCCCATCCATTGCAGTGAATTTTGACAGTCAGTGGGCGGATGGTCTGGTTAGTTCCTATCCCTATATAGTATGGCAGCTAGGGAATCTAAGCATAACTAGCAATCCTTGCTAGACTAATCTGGCTGAGACTGTAACTCTGTCCCCAAGCTCCTTTCCTGTAGCATAAAACCCAATTCCCTAGGTTTCCCCTATTTTCCTAAAGGCCAGAATCTTATTGAATTTCCAGATTTTTAATATTATGGCCATTGGATTATGTGTATCTATTTTGTATTTCTTGGGAGGGGGCTTTCTGTCTCTGTTTTTATCTGTGTGTGTTCAGGAAACCTCCATTTTACAATCCTAATTTCTTCAATGGAAACTCCCTTGTCCTTGGCGATAAGGGGGGGTCAAACCACGGGGCATGTGTAGAATTGTAAAGTCTATACTCTTATCTAAAAAGATAAAACTCCCATATCTTTCCTTTCTTTAATACAACGAGACATCTAAAGCGAGCATCAGTGAAGAGAGGTCAAGAGGAATCTGGGTTGCTGGTCTGCAGTCACGATGGCTAATACCTTCCCTGTATCTGTCTTCCTCAGTCTCCAGGTGCAGACCTGAGAGTGGTGGCAGTTGGTCCATGTTCCTGTACTCAGACCAAACATAGGACTCAGGAGGAGGCAGAGGGGCAGAGAGTAGAAGAGCCTGGGACCTCATGCCTGATGGAACCTTAATGGACCCACAGTGTAGAGACAGTCATTTGGTGTCATCACTAGAGGCTTCTGCTCTCTTGACCTGGGTGTGGTGGATGCATGGTATAATGCCAGCTACTTTCACAGTTGTAATCACCATGCAGGTCCATTTCAAGTTGGTTTCAGCCGGGCAGTGGTGGCCACACCTTTAATCCCAGCACTTGGGAGGCAGAGGCAGGTGAATTTCTGAGTTCAAGGCCAGCCTGGTCTACAGAGTGAGTTCCAGGACAGCCAGGGTATACAGAGAAACCATGTCTCGAAAAAAACAAAAACAAAAACAAAAAAGCAAGTTGGTTTCAGCGCCCCCTTGGCTACCTGCTTGACCCAGACTGTATCACTCGAAAGACAGCTGGGTCTCTCAAATAGTCCAATGGCAGCCTTTCTGGAGAACTGGAGGGCCTGCCACAGGCATTAGATGGCCAGTGTCTTAATCAGAGTTTCTGTTCCTGCACAACATCATGACCAAGAAGCAAGTTGGGGAGGAAAGGGTTTATTCAGCTTACACTTCCACATTGCTGTTCATCACCAAAGGAAGTCAGGACTCGAACTCAGGCAGGTCAGGAAGCAGGAGCTAATGCAGAGGCCATGGAGGGGTGTGACTTACTGGCTTGCTTCCCCTGCCTTGCTCAGCTTGCTTTCTTATAGAACCCAGGACTACCAGCCCAAGGATGGCACACCCACAATGGGCCCTCCTCCCTTGATCACTAACTGAGAAAATGCCTTACAGCTGGATCTCATAGAGGCATTCCCTCAAGGGAGGCTCCTTTCTCTGTGATAACTCCAGCTTGTGTCAAGTTGACATAAAACCAGCCAGTACAGCCAGTGTTCTGGTGTTCCTCAGAGTTGGTCCTCAATGGTGTGAGGTACTGTTTGTATAAGATCCTGACCAAGAGTTAACTTGACTGTTTTCAGTAGACTAGCAGTAACTGCCGCAGCTCTTAGATAGGTGGGCCATCTGTGGCTATAGGGTCAAGTTGTGTGGACAGGTATGTCACAGGGCAGTTCTATGGCCCAAAAGTTTGGGTTAAAACCCCCTTTGTAATGTCTCTTGTTTCCAGGACAAACAGATAAAAAGGTTTTTGAGACATTTGGAAGTGCTAGGGCCAGAGTGGAAGTCAGAGCTGTTTGTTTGTTTGTTTTGCTTTGCTTTTGCACCATTTTAATTACATGCAGATATTAAGATCAATTCTAGGTTGAGGAGTCAGAGCTGTTTTTAAACACTCAAATGCCTTTTGTTTAGTCACAGTCCAGATTAGGGGCTCAGTGCTCCCTTTTGTCAGACCCCACATGCTGGCGTATAGCGATCTTGCTATTTCTGAAAATCCAGAGGCAACAATACCACATCTAGGAACTCGCAAGCCTGTCTCTTAGTCTCTGGAGATGGGATCTGAAGGATGGCAGCAATCCAACTCTGAGGTAGGTGCCCTTTGCCTCCGCTCACTCAGTAGCCAAGATAGGTAGCCTCTGACTTACGAAAAATCAGCTTCCTTACCCAACATCACGTAGCCCAATGCCTGTAACTCTTATTGCCATCCCTCAGTGGGCCTTTTACAATTTATTTTAGACTTAGTGACTAGGAGGAAGTCATTCATGTATTCTAAGAATATAGTCCCAGGAAACCTCTGATGCAGTGGTCCTCAACCTTCCTAATGCCACATGACCCTTTAATACAGTTCCTCATGTTATGGTGACCCCCCCACCTTAAAATTATTTTGTTGCCACTTCTTAACTGTAATATTGCTACTGTTACAAATCAGAATGTAAATATCTAATATACTGGATGTCTGATAATGTGACCTCTGCGAAAGGTCATTCAACCGCAAAGGGGTCTCGACCCACCGATTGAGAACCACCACTCCGATGACCAGGCAGGAGGTCAGCATTTAGGGTCTCATCAAACAGGGCTGGAGAATTTTTAAATCTTTGGGGCAATCTGGTCCAGGTAAGTTGCCCACTGTAGCCTCCCTCTGGGTCTGCCTTCTTAAAAGCAAAGCTGGGTTGACTCACCTCTGCCAGTGTGAAGCTCAAGAATACATCTTTCAGGTCCATGATGGAGGATACCTGTTCCTCCTACCGCGATCCTTTACTACAGTTCTCATGCTGGAAAACTACTCTAAGTAGTCATTGTTGCTACTTCATAACTGGAATTCCTGCTGTTAGGAATTATAATGTAACTATTTTTGGAGATAGAGATTTTCCCTAAGGGGCTGAGACCCACAGGTTGAGAACTGCTTCTCTGGAGGAATCAGACTCATGAGAATCAGAGGTCCCAGGTTTCTTCACAGACAGGAGAGGGAGATTCCAGGGTGACTGGCAGGCCACTTGGATGCCTGTCTCTCCTAGCCAGGCAGTACAAACTGCAATTCCCTTTTGTGTTTCCAGGTTCTTTGGGTATTATTTAATCTGGGTGGGGGTAACTGGAGTGATTAGTTGAACAATTCTAGGAACTTGGTGCTAGGCCAGTCCTGGGGGCTCGGTCTCTGCCCATATCCCCTGGAATCTTTGTTGCAAATCTGAAAGATTGTCCAACTGTATTGTTTTGATTGGGGTCAGAACTTTCAACTAGGAGATAATCTTTTGGTAGAGGGCAAGACGCCAAATTTTGCTGAGTATCTGTGAATCTAACTGCATCTCATCATCAGAGGTGGTGGGGGCTTTCGGTTTATGCAAAAGTTCTTGTCTCTCAATCAGTTCACCATTGTTAAACACCTTTTGAGATACCTCCAGCAACTGGGACCTCCTTATAAACTTTAAACTTTTTTAACTTTTATAACTTTTTTTTCTAATATCCAGGACTGATTGGGTGACAAAGGAAATCTGTTTAGCAGACAATCTTTTATCCTTTTAAAAAGAACTTAGCAAAAAAAAAAAAAAAAAAAAGTAAAGTCTCGTTAGTCTGTATTGGACAGAAGGGGAGGTCTGTTCTCTTCAGGATGCACTGTCCTGATTTCTCTGCCTGGTCTGGGGCCTATTTTCTTCTACTTTTTTCTGAGATTGGTGGGTTTTGAGTTTTCCACTTCTACAGATCATTGGTTGAAAAGGAGACATAATCCATAAAAGAAGAGAGGGTGGAACTTCCTTTATCCCCTTCCCTGGGACCGATTAGAGCAGGTGGGAGGGCGTAGGGCACACAGGGACTGTTTCCCCATCTGGGTGCACTGGGCTTCAGTGGCCCTGGATGAGAGGCCCAGCCCCTCCTTCTGTCCCTCCCTCCCTCCCTCCCTCCTTCCCTCCCTCCCTCCCTCCCTCCCTCCTTCCCTCCACACAAGGGACCCAATGGGACAGGACCATGAGCAGGAGTCAAGCAACAAACCTGGCAAGCTCTCTGGGAGTGGGATAGGTGGAGGGGTCATTGATGTTGTTTTTGGTTTGTTTCTCTGGGTGACCTGGCAGGACCAAAAGGATTTGGATCCCAACAAGAGGGGGCAGGGGTGGTGTGTGTGTGTGTGTGTGTGTGTGTGTGTGAGAGAGAGAGAGAGAGAGAGAGAGACAGAGAGAGAGAGATAGAGACAGAGAGCAGAGAGATCCACTGGTCAATACAGGAAACAGAACTGACAGAAACCCAGAGAGACACACAATAAAGACAGCCAGGGGTGGCTAACACACATTCATACACCTGAACAAGCAAGCGGGAATCTGATGACATCTCATAGAGATCCTGGACACTAGATCAGCAGCTGTGTTTAAGTGCTCCTGAGTCCAAAGAGAAGCCTCTTTAAACAGACTTTATATTTGTTTCTTTTGGGATGGAGGTGTCAGACTCCTCCAAAGCAGTAAGCAGCAATTGATCAAAGGGAGTCCTGGGGACCTGGAGCATCTCAGGTTGTGCTCGTTGTAGCAGCTCCATGACAACCACTCTCCCCTGCTCCAAGGGGCTCCAAGACCCCTATCATCTCAGGGTCTAGTCTCTTGGGATCTCCCTGGAACCTCCAGAAATGTTGTGGGGTATTCATCAGAGAAGACTGCTCAGACATGAGTTTAAGCCAATAGAAATTACTTATTAGCTGGCCGGCCACTGCATTGGGTGTTTGGGATCCCAGGGTTGCTCTGGGCCTTTCTCAGGGTGAGCTTTTAAGCACAAAAACTGTGTTCTGAGTTGACATACTTCAGTTAAACAAGAACAGTTGACCAAAAGTGGAACTACAGAAGCCAGAAAGTAAGGGTAATCATTTAGAGATTTCCCCAGAATGATCACCTTTGCTGGATCAGGTCTTTGGGGGTTTTTGTTTTGTTTTTGGCTGTAGATGATGCTGTCTACATGCTGAGTTTTTCAGCCTGAATGGCACTTCCATCATGGAGTCAGTTGTGCTAAGGTCTGGGGGCTTACTAAGCTCTGCGGACCTATTACAGACAGGTGTGCCACTTTGAATCTGGATAGACACAGATATCAAACCTCCAGAACAGCTGTTTGGAGTCCCTTGTACCCCTACCCATAATGCCTCACCCACACTCTCAAAATAAGTCTCATACACTTATTGGCTCCCAAAGGGAAAACTTTGAAGGAAACAAACTTTGGTTTGTCATCTGGACCCTATGGGGGGTCAACCACACCACCCTCATGGCAGCCAGCTGTTTTCGGACACTGGGCCCACTGTGCAAACACCCAAGCAGCTGCCGTGGACGTAAGCTGATGACTTGCTCCAGTCATGACCACTGCAGACAACCCACACTAACCTTGGGAACAGGCACCATGAGCCTGATAAGCTTGGTGAACTCTGATGACCTTGGGACAACTTCACCTAGGCCGGAGCAGGAGCACTTCCCTGGCAGTCCCTCAGAAAGCCTGTGATTCTGCACAAACATGGTTCTTCTTTTATTGAAAGGCTGCCGGGGTTGGTGCAAAAAGCCTTGTCATATTCCCATTCTCTCTATAAGCAGACTGAAGTTCACTTTCCAATAGTGGGGAGGTACTCTCTGTGGTACTCTTTGGTATTGCACTATCAGGCCTCAAAGGACTTTTTTCTTTCTTTCTTTAAACCAGAGGGTTTGGAGAGGGTAAGGTAGGCTGAGCTGCTAACACAAAGGAGGGAGCTGGGGTAAGAGAAGGCAGAGAGTTGAGGCTGAAGATTATGGGGAAAACCAGAGAGGAAAAACTGCTGCCAAGACTTCCTGGGAGCCATCAAGCTGAAAGGGCCATCCTAGGCCAGAGACTTGTGACCATACTGGCTGCTGAGAGCTGATGACATGGCGTTGTCCCAGTAGCTGAAGCTCCCATGCCTACTGCTCACCTGCTGCTGCCATCTTCTGGGGTCACTGGTGAAAGTGGAGCAATAGACTCCTAGCTAACAGGGAGCTGTATTTTGACTTTGACAACAGGAGCCATAGGCTTCTCAGAGCTTGTAGCTATAAGCTTCTGGGCCCCTCAGCCTAGATCCCAATCCCTGGGCAGTCAAGAGTTGGGGAGTGCCAGAGCCTACGTCAGGTAGCTGACAGGTAGCAAACATAAAACTTGAGAATTCTATATGCTTATAGATTCTACTCATTATATTCTGCCTGGTTTTAGTAATGTTTTGTAGGCGGCTGAAGAGACGGCACCGGTTTCCAACATGGCTGGCGTAGCGTCCTGTATAAGCCTACTGCGCATGCGTCAGCCTCAAGCCCCTCCCAAGAGGGCTTATGCAAATGAGGCATGAGCCCTAACCAATCACGGGGCTTATGCTAATGAGGTATTGGCCCTAACCAATCCTGAGAGAACAGGCTGCCTGGCCCGCCCCCTTGGAAGGGTATATAAGCAGTGCATTTCAGCTGCTTGGGGCCCCTTCGATGGATGAAGATTGTGCCTGGAATAAAAGAGCTGTCAAAGAAGAATCCAGGCGTGTCGTGTCTTACTTGCCGAGAAGACCGACAATGTTTGTTGAATGAAGAACTGAATGCTGGGAAAGCTATAGAATGTCCAGGCCAAAGAGGGACTCCAGTACAGAGAAGTCAATGAAGACAGTAATCAGAGGTACCAGCTCTACAATGGTCTAGATTAGTGGTTCTCAACCGGTAGGTCAAGACCCCGTTGGGGATGGTATCTCAGATATCCTGCATGTCAGGTATTTACATTATGATCCATAACAGTAGAAAATTACAGTTATGAAGTAGCAACAAAAATAATTTTATGCTCGGGGCAGGGGGAGTCACCAGAACAAGAGGGACTGCATTAAAGGGTCTCGGCATTAGGAAGACACCGATATGCAGGAAGTCCTAAGATAGAGACAGAGAGGAAGCCATGGACTGGAACAGATGAAGAAAGACAGATAGCAACAGGAGAGACTGAGACAACTGGAAACACTTTGGCCACAGCTGAGACCCTGGGACTTGGGAGACGGTTCTTGCTGGGACAGCCCTGGAAGATGCTGCCAGTGCCCCCGGTACCTAGCATGGTATGTTCTCACTCAAGATCTAACCTGCCTGGGGCCTGGGCAGCAGGGAGAGGGCCCTGAGCCTGCAGGCATCCACTGTGTGCCAGGTTTTACAAACTCGCCACCCGTTGGCTCTCAGTTCCCTCATCTGGAACAGGAAGTAGCTGCCTCTACTCTCTTCTGGGTTGCTCCAGGATTCAGGTGAGTGTGTCTTTGCAGCGCCTCGAGCATGCAAGCTGCTAACTGTGGCAGTTCTTGGGGTGACCCAGACAGTGTGGCCCTGGTCTCCTCCCTGATGCATTTGCTTGGCTTGGCATGACAGCCTACCTTCCAGTATATTAAAGGCTACATTGTGCCACCCCAGCCCTTCACGTTGGCATACTGATCCCAAGGTAACAGGGCTGGGATTGTTTAGGGCTAGGAGAGAATGTGAAACATGGCTGGCGGGATGGTGGTTTTGGTTTTGGTTAAAGACAGGGTCTCGCTATGTAGCCCTGACTCAACTGGAACTCACTACAGAGCCGGTGCTCACTCAGAGCTCACCTCTGCTTCAAGTGATGAGCATGCACCATGATACCTTGTAGGATGGTACCTTTTAACAGGAAAAAAAAATCATGCCATTTATCTTGTGTGGGTGTGACAATGTGCCCCCACACAACATGTATGAAGGTCCTGGGTCAGCATGGAGGAGTTTGCTCTCTCCTTCCACCATGGGGGTCCTGAACTCAAGTCCTTGGGCTCGGTGGCAGGTGCCTTTACAGACTGAATCGTCTTGCCAGCCCAGGATGGTACACGGAAGGACTCACAGTATCCCCTGCTTGGCCTGTACAGAGAGGCGTGCGGCAACATCGTAAAACACAGCATCCTCCTGTCCAGCTGCTGAGCACACCCTGACCAGAGCCCATGCCTTTCGCCTACCTGCTCTGCTCTCCCTGCGAGGCCCCTGGTTGCAAGAATGGAAAGGGGCAGGCAGGCTATGGGAGGGCGATTGAGAGAACTCTGATCCTTGAGGAGATAACATACAGGCCCTGACTGGACTCCCAGCCACCAGCAACACGGAAACCAGCCAGGTCAGATAAAGATGCTAGGCCTTGTTGTAAAATGGGAGTTGGGCTGGTTGTGACCTGGCTCTTGAAGCCACACAGGGGGTCCTTCATCTTCTTCCCATACACAGAACACATGTTTGCTTATAAGGCTCAAGAGCCTGTGACTACCCTTGTTGGGTACTAGGCTCTCCCTGGGTGGTGTGAGTCCTCAGACCTCTTTCCTGGAGTTTCACCGTGGTCACAGGAGGGCCAGCTCCCACAGGACTCAGACCACAGAAGTCAGAATGACAGAGAAATGTGTGTTTAACAGCATTTGTCTAGAAGGGATGCAGTGTGGTCTCCGGAAGCTTCAGGTAGGTGAGTAGACGTGCAGGGGTCGGAGAGACCAGGCAGCAGGGAGACGTGGCACTGGGTTAGCTTTTTCGTGGAGAGATGTGATCAGGACACATAAAGACGAAGAGGGAGCCTCAAAATATGATAGCCTGGGGCTAGACAGATGGCTCAGCAGTTAAGAGCACTGACTGCTCTTCCAGAGGTCCTGAGTTCAATTCCCAGCAACCACATGGTGCTCACAACCATCTGTAAAGGGATCCGACGCCCTCTTCTGTGTGTCTGAAGACAGCAACAGTGTACTCATACATTAAATGAATAAATAAATCTTCGAAAAAAAATATGATAGCCAGGGATTCCCCAGGTTTTTTGGGGAATCTCTCATGGGGAGTCATGTCCAGTAGGAAACATGGGACAGTTCGTGCCCACAGTCTGCATCATAACCAACAACCTGGAGGTGGGGCAGACGCTCTGCTCTTATTTTCTTGCTGAAGCCGTGAGGGCTGTGCAGCAGCAACATAAAACACAGGGGCCCCAGCAGAGCATCCTGTCCAGGTACAGAGCGCAGCCTGCAGGAGTCTGTGTATTATTAACACCTACCTGCTCTGCTCTCCCTGCGAGACCCCTGACTGCGGCAATGGACAGGCAGACATGGGAGGCCAGTTCAGAGAACTCTGTTCCCACTGACCATTTGACCCAAGACCAGAGGTACAGAGAACTTTTTGGGTGGCGGTGTGGGGGGGGGGTTGTGTACAGGAGATCAAACCTAAAGCCTTCCCACCAAGCTGTCAACCTGTCCAGTGTACAAAATTTTTATTAAGAGTTTGGGTTTTAAAATGAGTGAGACACCAGCATCTAGACAGCTCCAGCCTGCCGGCCTGGCTTTCAGTGCTATGTGATGAAGACTTTTGGACCTTCCCTGTGACTGTACAGGACAGTTGTGTCCTGCAGGCTGGTGGACAACATGGGACATCATAGGAACGTGCTTTGATATAAGGGCAGAATGGGGTGGCTTCCATGACAGGGAAGTCTCACCCCCACACACCACCTCTAACTCTGTCCTGCCTAGTCTGACAGGTGGGTGGAGGGTGTGGCCAGGCTTGGGAAAGGGAAGAGGGTAGAAACCCAGGCCCCGCTCATTCTGACAACACTCAAACCTGGCCTGGGGTGTGTAGAAGTCTTTCTTACCTGAGATGGGACCGGGCCAGTTGGGGAGGGCAAGGGGTGTGTGTATGTGTGTGATCACTAATTTTCATCTCATGCCCAATGACGGAGACTGTTTACCCTACAGCCAAGCCTACATGGGTGGGCCCATCTTGTCCCAGACCTTTTGAACTTGGCGGTTCCTTCCTGGAGCTCATCACCCCATCTTGGGTTCTACCTCAGTCTTTGCTCAGAGCCCTTTCTGGACCATGGAGGTTTGTCACCCAGAGCAGCAATTCGTGCCCAGCTACTACATCTGCAAGTCAGCCATGACCCCCGAGGACCCTGACACTATTATCCCTGCAGCTCCCCCTCGCTATCATCCTGTGCTCCCCAACCATTCTCCTTCCCTAACTGAACACCCACTTTTATTCCAGGTGTTAGAAGCCCCTCCACAGCTGGGGAGGGGACAGCCGTGAGTCTAAGCTGCAGGGTCTTAGTCCAGAACTATATGGGGCATCTTGCTGAAGCAATGGGTACTGACAGATGAAGAGAGATCCCTATAGGCACCTCCCACCCCCCCAATCAACAGCACCCGAGGGAGACCCACAATGCTCTCCTGGCCACAGAGAGGGAGATTAACAGGACACAGCCTCCACGTCTAGCCTGTCTAGGATGAGGAGAGATGGCCGTGCTCCTGATGGTTGGAGCAAGGCGCCTGGCCAGCATCTGGGTACCTGCAGGCAGATCCTGAGTGTGACTGGTCCCCTGTATCAGCAGATACGGCGCTGGCTGCTGCAAACGGCAGTGGGTCAGACTTCTGGGTAGGTGCCCATTCCCACTCTGTTCCCCATCGGGACATCAACTCTCTCACTTGTGAAACAAGGCACGGTGGCCCCCATGGACACCACGAGGAACCCCCCGTTTGTCCCCATCATCCCACGTGTAGATGCCATCAGAGCCGCTCAGGTGCAGACAAGGCATCCCAGGGTTGTGACAGCTGGGCCTGGGCAGCTCAGCAAGGTGCAACGAAGCAGCATGATGTGCAGAAGAGGGGTGGAGCGCTGCCTAAGGCTGCTCCAGGTAGGAAGGGTGTGCGTGGATGCCACTTGGAGGGACATCCTGTCCCAGCTGGAGACCACTCCAGCAGATGGTACAGCACCCCTGGGTTCAGTGGAAGGAAGGAAGAAAGGAAGGAGGGAGGGACCAGGGGCTTGGAGCACAAGACTACTGGCCAGTGTGTCCCTGCCCCCTCTTGGCTCCTTCATCCACAAGGCCAGCACTGCCCTCAGGATGCCTTGGCAGAGACTGAGGTCCACAGGCCCCACAGCAGTGGCGTCAGCAGCAGCAGAGATGGCACTGTAGACCTGTGTGCGGCTGAAGTGCAGGAACACACTGCCAGACCATCCTGGGCCCCGCTGCGGCCCTGGGGTCCGGGCCCTACATCCTCCGCATCCGCCAATGGCTCGCCACATACCAGCCAGTCCCGGGCTGTAGACTGTGGGTACCCGGGGGCTGCCTCCAGCTCACCATCCAGCACTTTCCAGTACTCCTGGCCTCGGAAGAAATAGGATGCACCTGCATGAGGGGAGGAGGAGGAAGACTGAGCTGCAGGCTCAATCATGGGGTGGGCGGAGAGGCCCGCTGTGGATGGGATGCTTGGTTGAGTACAGAGCTTGGGTCGAGGATTGGGTGGGGAGCAGGCTTAGGACATCTCAGGCTGTCTGGGCCACACCTGTCAGAAGCATGGGGCTGATGTGGCCAGCTGCAGGGGACTGTGGGACACAGTAAGTCAGTGTGGGGTATACAGTAGGTCAGGGAATCCCGTCCCCAAACCACATCTACAGACAAGGAACATGTCAGACTGCCCGCCTCCCGCCCCCCCCCCCCCCCCCGCCTGGTGCTCACCGTCAGACCAGCGCATGGCATCATCCAACACGCTGGGGACACCTCTCCACAGGGGGCCCTGGGCAGGGTAGCCAGGGTCCATGCGCCGTGTGTGGTCATCATAGCGCCAGTACAGCTGGTCCTTAAAGAAATAAGTCCTGTCATTGTGGGCCCAGGAGAAGACAGCATCGATGCCACCTGGCGGGAGGCTGAAGTCGGAGACGGGTCGCGGGTACCCTTCCTCTACGTTGTTGTCCTTAAACACCCAGTATCTGTCTCCTGGTGGTGAGAGAAAGAGCCATGGGCTGCGGCAAAGGCTCCAGTCTTGACTTCTCCCAATGTCCCCCCCCCACCTTCGCCCAGGTGGCAGGACAAGGTACCTAGTAACCCCATCCCATCACGTCTGACATTTATTGAGCACCTACTCTTTGCTTGGTGTGGTTCATTCAGATAACGAGTGCCTGAGAGTCAGGTCCTCTTCTGACAGCCACGTAGAGACAAGGAAGCAAGATACCTGTTTCCCTGCTACCCTGCTCCATATATATATATATTTGTGTGTGTGTGTGTGTGTGTATCTTAATCAAATAACTTATCTTAATCTTAATCTAAATCTAAATCAAATAATACATCTTAAACCCTTTTAAAGACAGGGTTTCATGTGACCCAGGCCAGTCTCAAACTCACTATGTAGCCAAGGACGACCTTGAACTTCTGATCCGCCTGCCTCCCTTATCTGAACGCTAGGATTCAGGGCATGGAGCACCATACGCTATTACAAGTGAGATGCAGGTGTCTCTGTGAGACATTGGACTAAGACGTTGAAAAACCCTTGGGCTCAGCTGGAGCAAGGCAGTTTCAGGGGAGAAGGCAGGCTCCCATCCAGGGGTACCAGTGTGTGGGATGGACCCAGGGCGAGATGCTCAGGTAGCTCTTGGCTATTTCCAGGACCTCCTGGTAACTATAGGCTGGAGATGGTAATATCATGAAGAATCCTGTGCTTACACCATGTCCAGACCACCATCAAATGGAATGGATCAGGACACCCGTGGCTGACATTCCTAATCTATGGCACATGAGGGATAGAGCCTGGGTAGACGCTGAAGGCCTGAAGGAATGAATGTTCTAGATTGGAGACCAAAGACACCACAGTGCAAGGGGAGACCCTGGTGACACCAGAGTGGGTGTCTAGGAAGAAATGTACAATCAGTGTGCTGTGGTCTCCCAGCTCTGTCGTGGGCTGGACTGATGCTGCTTGTATTCTACTGCTAATTTGGTCCCCAAAACTGGCTGCCCCAGAGATGAGAGAGTTGGCAAGAAGACTCTAGCTAAGTGACCCTGCCCCCAGCTAACTGTGATTGGTAAATAAAGATGCCAACAGCCAATAGCTGGGCAGAAGAGGCATAGGGGGGTTTAGGTTTTGCTGGCTTAGAGAAGAATGTGCAGGATAGGAGGAAGAAGAAGCCACCATGGGTTAAGGGTCAAGAGAACGTGGCCCTGAGGGATATCCAATTGGAAGACCATTAAAAGCAGCCCAGATGGGAACATAGTAAATGGTAATAACTTGGGGGGTGGGGGATGGGGAGTGGGGAACTAGGGGGATGGGGGCGGGGGTTGGAGTGAGGGCAGCCTGGACCGATGCTGCAGCCTTGGATTCTCCTTGCATGTCACAGCCTTTGAGGCCCCAGCTGCTCTCTTACTTCTCTGAATGTACAGGGGCTGTCTCTGCCTCGGGCTCTTCACATTAGCTGTAAACCTGGGTTTCTGTTCAATGGCAGGGCCCTAGATAGCCTTTGCCAGCCTTAGTTTGCTCTCTCCATTGCCTCCTAATGCTGCTTCAAATAAACTCCCTCCTCTGAGTAGGAATTTTCATCCCTCCCAACATCAGACGTCCACCTGTACCCCCTGGGAAGAGAGTTCCTCTTTTGGCTTACTGTGTGTCTACAGCGCCCCCTACAGGACGAGCCGCCAGTAGGCGCCAATACGCACATCCAATGAATACAGCTGCTCTCAAATTGGTGACTCGAGGTTGCCAGGGTACAGGGGAGGCTGAGGGAGGTCAGTGCAAGCTGTGGCACACACGTGGAGGCATCTCACTCACCTTTGAAGAAGACAATCTTGTGGTCACTGGTACGCTCATACACCGCATCCACGCTGTCTAGGTGCAGTGGCAGGCCCCGCCAGAAGCGATGCATTTGAGCCGGCTGCAGGGACACCAAGTGTCGGTCCCGGGTCAGCCGCCAGAAATACTTGCCTGGGTGAGGAAAGGGAAGGTGGCTACCACAGCCTGCTGTGGCTATCGGGATCCGACCTTTCATTCCACGGCACCCCAGGGTTACCTTTGAAGAAGAATGCTTCGCCACGAATCTGGGCCACAGCATCAAAGTGGGCAGTGCACCTATGAGGCACATCCTTCTGGGGCCTGCAGGGCAGAATGTGAGACGGCTGAGGGGGAGAACACCCAACCCAAGCAGCTGGATGAGCTACTCTTGCCAGAATCATGGGGGTGAGCATTCTGGAAGGCCCCACAATAACCCTGTGTCCACAAGGTAGCCAGTGCCTACCAGGCAAACAAGGTCACTTAGAACTAAGGCCCAAGAAGACTATAAGTTACTTTGTAAGTCTAGCCCAGGCTATACAAGACTGGCTCAAAACACCAAAGCCAACTCCCCCAAACCTGAAATACCAAACAATAACATCAACACCCCCAAACAAACCAATAATTGTGACTAAAAAACAAAAGCAAAGAATGTGAGTTTAACTCAGGTTTGTGGATACACCATGCCTATAATTCTTTACTCTGGAGGTTGAGGCAGGAATATCACCAGGTCCTTTCAGCTTGGGTGTTAGGTTCCAATGGCCTGGGAATGAAAAACATTCAAAATTTTCCTAGGAGGGATGGTCCTTGCTATTTAGAAGGAAACAAAACTCCCAAATCATAGGAAGTTCCTGAAACTTACAAGATTCAGAGGGCCCCTTCCTAAAGTTATGAAAGATGGCTGGGGGAGAGAAGCCTCTCCAATTGGCTGAGCTACCTGCCAATCACACAGTTCCAAGGATACTGTTTTGAGAGCTCACCCAGGCTGGAGTGGGCTTTTCAGTAAGGCAGCTGCCTTCATATCACCCATCGTCTTGTAAGTAATCCTTACCCTCTCACCTCTGAGTAGTCCCAGAAAACTAACTCACTGGTTCACTAGACTAGACTAGAATCCTTTCTTTGGTCTACTGTGGGGCCCTATGGAGGATGAAGAAATGTTCTATAACTCCCTAGGAAGTCATGTAAACTGGGCTCCAGTTAGACTTTGTCTGAAATAGGGCTTCCCAGGAAACTACCTACAGAGCCACATACAGCAGAGTGAGCATGCATGAGGGCAAGGAACTGGAGAAATGGCATGGTGTTCAAGGGTATTTTCTGCTAGCTGAACACAGGGGTGGGGGGCATGCCTTTAATCCTAGCAACTCAGGAGGCAGAGGCAGGTGGATCTCTGTGAGTTCAAGGCCAGCATGGTCTACATAGTGAATTCCAGGACAGCCGTGGCTACATAGTAAGAACCTGTCTCAAAACCAACCAACCAACAAGTATGTTCTGCTATGACAGAGGACTCAGGTCAGTTCCTAGCACCCACATCAGGTGGCCCAGAACAGCCTGCTACTCCAGCTCCAGCAGATCCAATGCCTCTGGTTTCTGTAGTACATATATCCACAAAGAGACTCACAGTTTTTTAAAGATTCTTAAAATAATAGCCAAGAAGTAAGAACACCTCAGTTTCCCAGGTAGATAAGAGTCTCAGCATGTAGAGTCCGGTGGGTTGGGGTGAGTGTTCGCTGATATACACTGCAGATGAGCCAGTGTCACACTTCAGAGACTGAGTGGGTCCTGTCTACCATAGAGCTAAGTGTGCAAGCATGGCTCCCCAGAGCCTATACAAAGGGGGTTGAGAGTAGAGCCATGGGTAGGAGCCAGCAGAGGTGATGACAGCAGAGGGGGGCCTGATGGAGACCTGAGGGCATTTTCTGAGAAGCAGCCTGTCCTCAGGCTCTGCCGCAGAGGGCTTCCCAGGAAAGCCCTGCAGAGCCACCAGCGGTATGCACATTCGTAAGGAAACTCAAGCTCTGACAAGGTGCAGAACCCTTGGGCAGGGGAGGGGCCGGTAAGAGAAAAATGACTCTTGCGGGGTTATAGCTCAGTTATAGAATGTCCAAAACATGCAAGGTCCAGGATTCAATTATCATGTAGAGAAAAAAAACCAAGCGAGTGGTGGCTTATGCCTAAATGCCAGCATTGGGAAGGCAGAGGCAGGATGTACACTCGTTTGAGGCTGGCCTATGCTATGTAGCAAGTTCCAGGCCAGCCAGGATGACATGGCAAAATCCTATTTGAAAAGAATTGGCGTGGGGTGAGGGAGATGGCTCAGTTCATTAGAGTCGATATGGTAGGAGGAGAGAACTCATTCCTGTGAGCTATCCTCGGACCTCTGCATACACTGTGGTATGTGTGTGCTCAAACCTCACCACACCAAAGACATATATGTGTGTGTGCATACATACATACATACACTACTAATATATATTAATATATATATATATATATATATATACTATATGCATACATACACTAATATATATGTGTATGTATTTGTATACATAATACACTAATATATTAGATATGTGTGTACACATATATACATATACACACTAATATATTTTATATGTGTTATATGTATATACACAGATACATATAACACACACACATAGCCATCACAGGCTGGGGGTGTAGTTCAGGCTGTCCAGTATTTGCCTAGCATGCACAAGTCCAGACTTGATTCCCAGTACTACATAGTCCTGGGCTAGTTGTACATGCCTGTGATCCCCACACTTGGAAACAGAGGCAGGAGGCGGGAGGCTGTCATCATCCTTAGCTACACAGAGAATTTGAAGCCAACCTGATGATGAGACCCTATCTCAAAACCAAACCAAACGGAAAGTACAACCAAACAAAACATCCCAGGGTTTGGGGTACATCTCAGGATACCCACCTTGTATGCACACAGCCCCAACACAGGAAACACACACACATCAAAACAAAACCTTGGACAGATAGGAAATAATGGTAGGTCGAGCATATTTACTCTTGTCTACAATCCAGCCTTGGAGGCTAAGTCAGAAAATTGCAGCAGTTCAAGACCAGCCTGGGCTACAGACAAAGGCATTGTCCCATCCCCAGTCCCCACCCCCAAACCAAACGAAACAAACCAAACCAACTACCAATCAACCCAGAACAAGCAGAGCAGTACTTTGATTGCAAAGACAGTTCATGGCACATACAGCTAAGCTAAGTGTAGTGCCATCCATCACAGAAGCAAGAAGCAGAAGCCCAAAACGTGTGTGGGCACAACAAGGAGGCAAAGGGGTGGGGGTGTGTCACGGAAGGAAGGGGACAAACTGAGTAACAAAAGGCTGTGACGTGGGAACTCTTAACTGAGTCCTTCTATTGGGGAACCCAGCTACTGTGCTGACAGCCCCAGTCACAGGGACAGGGTATGGATGTGTAGAGAGGGGGCGGCAATAGGGGACACACGGCATGGGGGACAGGGGACAGGAGATTGAGTGGATAAGCTCAGCTCTCAGTCAAAATGCACCAATATAAAACCCTGTGTCCTCCATACTCCAAACAAACGCTGGTGGCGGAGCAGCCACCAAGGCTTTTTGAGATTCACTGTAGCTCCGGGGTGTGTGTGTGGTGGTGTTTAGTGGGTGTGTGTGTGTGACAGTCCTCTCCCCTCCCCCATCTCCTACTGAGAAGTTTAAGAGAAGAAAGTTTCCCCCATAGCCAGTCAGCACGTGTGACAGTGCCTTCTTCCCCAGGATCCTGGGCTATCCTGGGGTACTATGTGCCCAGAAGGGGCAGCATTGGACAAGGACAGGCTGGCCAAGGTATATGACAAAGGACATGACTTACGGAGTGCTAGACCGATTGTTGGGGGGTTCTGGCAGGAGGGGTGGTTCCTCGGGCTCTGGGGTATCCAGCTGGGCAGTAGGGGACACAGATTCCCGCACACCTGTGGAGACAGAAAGACTATTCAACAGAGGCCCCTAGCCCGCCCTGCCTTTCCAAGGGCCCTGGGCACGGGGTTTGGGCTGTGAGACTGGCAGGTGGTTTCCTGGCATTTCTATTCAGCTGACTGGCTGTCGAGGTGGGACAGACCACCACAGCACGCCTGTGAACTATGCTCTGCCCCAAGAGCTTGTCTGGAGGCATCGGCGTCCCTAACCACCACACCCCTGGGTGGACACCACGGAAAGATGGAAGCCAGGAGAGCTAGAGAATCTGCAGCAGTGTCCACAGCGCTGGTCACAAGAGGCTGACAGGGAAGTGACCCAGTGTTCAGTGCTAGCTCGTTTAGAGTGAAAGGGACCCGATCTGACTCCTGTGGAGAGAATCTTAAAACCACACTTGGGGGGGGGGAACCTAGTACGAAGGCCTCATTCTGTACAGCTCCGTTTCCCAGAGTGTCTCACATTCAGGCAATCCTCAGAGACCTCTCCTTGGGGCTATTTTAAGGTAGTGAGAGTTTTGCCGGGCGGTGGTGGACGCTTATCCCAACTGAGGAGGCGTGGATTTCTGAGTTCGAGCCAGCCTGGACAAGGAGTTCGGCATAGGATGTGTTGAACCAAAAGGAGCTAGATAGGTGGTGCTTGCAGAAAGCTCTGATTGTGCCAACCTAACATATGTGCACCCTTGGAGACAGGGAATTTTACTGCATTGCAAACAGCACACAGGAGCTGGAGAGATGGCTGAGCTGTTCAGTACCTCTTGCAGAGGACCTGGGTTCGGTTCCCAGCACCCACACATCTTACAACTGCCTGTAACTCCAGTTCCAGGGGATCCAATGCCCTTTCCTGACTTTCCCTGGGCACCGGTCATGCATGTGGTACACATACATACATGCAGGCAAAAAACTCCCATTCATAAAAAGAAAATCACACACAAATCTGGAGAGGTAGCTTGCTGGATACTGGGCACTTGCTACCCTTGCAAAGGACCTGGGTTAGGTTCCCAGCATCCACACGGTGGCTCACAAACTGCCTGTAGCTCTAGTTCCAGAGGCTCTGGTGCCCTCTTCTGACCTCTGGGGGACCTGCAGCCATATGGTCACATACAAATTATAAAGAAAAAAAAAAGACAATCCTGCAAAAACAAACAAAAGCCCCACCATCATAAGGAACAAAACAACAAAACCCCCCACTCAGATGGGGTTGGGGAGTGGGAGGGACTTGGAAGAAGTTTGGGAGGTGCAGAGTGAGGCTGGAGGTGGTAGGCTGTCTCCACTAGGGCAGAATGATGTTTTTGTATTCCAAACATCCTTCCTCCCAGGGCGTCATCTTCCAGATGGGCACGGGGACAGAGACACCTCTCTTTACTTTCTGATGTATCTTGGGAGTAGACCTGGGCCAGACTCGGTTCCCGTTTGGCTGTTAACATTCCTGTGGAACTATTCCAGGCAAGCTGCCTGCCTCTCGCTGTCAGGGCTCTACCCTGGCAAGCTACTTTGCTTCTCGGGTCCTGTGGGCTACTCTGGGCAACGTGCCTGACTTTTGGTCCTGTAGGGATATCTTCACACTTTTATGGGCTATCCTAGGCAAAATGTTCCTCTTCTTGATCCAGTAGAAATATTCAAGCTTATGAGCTATTTAGGACAAGCTGCAGACCTGGCCAACCCATGCCTACTGTTCTTCCCTTAGTTATATGATTAGATGGTTAATTTAGGCATGCCCAGTAGGTCTAGGTCCATTTTACTGCTGCCGAGACCCTTCAAACCTTTGAGGAACACATGTGAAATCCCAGGGCTTTAAGTACCAGAGGCATCAGTACTAGAAGGCAGAGAGGCCTGTGTCCCACGCCCTGTGCTCCTCTCCTCTCTCTGTCCCATCTCCAGTAGACATCATGTGCCCACAGTGTTCTAGACTAAGATGAGTAGAGCTTCCCTGGGGCATTTGTTCCTAGCCCCACCCTCCACGTGGTCCACACTGGGCTTCAGGGACACTCACCGTACAACTGCCAGACACGCACCCTGTCCTCGTAGGGAAGCCCGTAGCGTAGCGGGTCACCCACGGGGCCTTGGTAGTACGGCCGCATGATGGAGCTTGGGGCGGCAACATGGCTCAGACCGATGGCATGACCAAACTCATGGACGGCCACTGCAAACAGGTCCATCCCGTGGGCATCTGAGGACACAGAAACTACATGAGCAAAGGAGGATGGGACCTCCTCGCTAATGATGGCGCTGAAATACAGAGCTCAGCGTGTGTGTGTGTGTGTGTGTGTGTGTGTGTGTGTGTGTGTGTGTCTATGAGACTGTGCTGGGCTCCCTGTGTGGCTGGAAGGAGTTTCCAGGGGGCTCTTACGTTTTCATGCTATGGCCAGGCCATAGTGATGACATTCCTGATTAGGAGGATTTTCCAGGCTCAAATACAGCGGTGTGTCAACCCCCTACACCCTATGTGAGAGGTTTGGGCTCCTGTACAATGGGCAGGGAACTAGCCAGGTTTGCCAAGCTGACTGCAGACACCTTGTGGATCGGTGCCACGAGAAGAGCCCAACAGGTCTCAGCCAGCGGCTAATTTAAAAGTGGAGTAGGGCCTAAATGTGGACTCCTTCTGGGGTCACAGCTGCGTCTACTTTTTATAGGTTCGGGCTACGACAGAGACTGACTCCCTGGGTCCAGGGTCCCACCTACTCAGAACCCGTCTCCCACGCACCTGAGGAACGGAAGGTCCAAGACTCATCATCATCAAAGTGGGTGTCCCCTGCCGTGTGGTGGTCACCAGGGAAGAATGCATGGGCCACTGTGCCACCGGGGCCATCAAAGGGGTAGCCGTCATTGTGGTCAGCCTTGGAGAAGTCGATCTGGATGTCCGCTGTGTTGCCCGCTACCTCGTGGAAGTTCAAGGGTGTGATGTCACTCCAGACTTTGAGGGCGTAGTACATGAGTGCACGCACAGTGTCCCGGCCCAGGGGTGAGTCCCGTGGGAATGTCCGGACCCTAGGGTCAGGGTCAGAGTGGAGGCCAGCTGTCTCCGAGGCCTTTTTGGACCTCCACGGGGGTGAAAGTGTTGCCTTTTTTGATATGAGTGTCCCCTATTGTCTGCCTTTTCCTAGTCTCCCGGAGATGAATGCAGAGGAACCCAGGAGTAAATAAGCAAGTGTCAGCTTTCCAGATGACCTGGGTGATGGTCCCCACCCTCTAGTCTACAAAGGGGTGGGATTCCCGCTGACCTGGTCTGGCCCCAAGGATGGCAGAAGTTTAGAGAGATGCTAACCTGGGGGGTCCCCACCCTGGTCACGCACCTCCAAGAAAGGTTCCTCTTGCCCCATTTGGTTGGTGGCGGAGTCTGCCGCTTCCTTCTGATTGGGCCCCGGAGGGCAGGTCCGGAAGAGAGCAGCGAGGGGTCTTCATCAGGCCAGAGTGGCCTCATCTGTACAGTATACACAGGTCAGTAAGTAGGCCTGACTCCTACCTCCCCAGTGAAGATCCCAGGGCTCCCTCAGGGCTCAAGCCCCACCTATCCCCAGCCAGGTTAAGTTAGCATTCAAGTCCATGGCTCTAGCCAGTCTGAGTCCTCAGTGGCTAATTTCAGGGCCCTGAGCAGCCAGGAATGGTATGACCAGGCTAGCACGGCCCTGATGGAACCAAGGAGCCTCCTGGTGCCTCCCAGAGAACTCACCCAGGACGCCAGTGGTCTCCAGACCACCAAACTGCTGCATGGCAGTAATAGCCTTGGACAATTCCTCCTGTGTCTGCAGCTGCCCTGTTGCGGATCTGCAGGCGGCAGGTAGCCAAACCTGCTTAGCCACTCCTGGGGACACAGAACGGAGTGAGAGGTTACTGGGGTAGAGTCCACCTGAGGAGGAGCTGCCCAAGCCAGCTGTTGAGGGGAAATGCCTCTTGAGCCCTGGTCGCCTCTTACCGCCCCACATCCCTATCCTTAGATCTGAGTTATAAGCAGATAATAAATAGGATGCCTGAGAGGTGGGTGAGCATGTTGCAGCAGCAACATTTGCTAGCAACCACCAGATGGCGTGGAGTCCACATGCCGATTGTGATCACCACCCTACCTGAAGCTCGCATCTGGCTGGCTCTAGCTGACCCAGAAGGTTGTGTAGGGCAGGATGCTCTGAGCCAAAACCACCCTCCTTCTCAAGAAAGGCGCAAAGAGGCCCAACCCTGAAGACTAATTTCCTTCCATATCATTTAAACACACACACACACTGAAACAGAGGTCTTACTGTAAAGTCTTGGCTGGCTATGTATTATCAGGTTGATCTTAAAATCCCACAGTCTGCTTCTGCCTTCCACGTGCTGGGATTAAATGTGTCTGCCACCATACCCAGTACCTGTCTTTTGAGACAGGGTCTCACGGAGCCCAATCTGGCTTCGAACTTAACCTTGTAGCCAAAAATGACCTTGAAATCTGACTCTCCTGCTTCCAGTGCCCAAAGGATGGTATTATAGGCTTGCACTACCAAGCCTGCTTTGGTAGTGTTAAGGCTAGAACCCATGGCTTTGCGTATGCTATGCAAGCATCTCCTCAACTTTTTTTTTTTTTTAAATGTTGAATTACCCAGCTGTGGTGGTGCACGTCTTTAATCCTAGCACTTGGAAAGCAGAAACAGGCAGATCTCTGAAAGTTCGAGGCCAGCCTGATCTACACAGAGAGTGCTTCAGGATAGCTGGGACTATATAGAGAGATCCTAACTTAAAAAAAAAAAAGACAACAAAAAAGTTTAATTATGGGGTTCTGTATGTCTCTGCACATGAATGCAGGTTGACCTCAGAGGCCGGAAGCACCTTGGAGCTGAAGCTAAAAGACTCCAATGTGGGTGCTGGGAGCCCAGCTAGGGTCTTCTGCATAGCAATAAGTACTCTTATTTTAAAAAATTATTCTAGGGGCTGGAGAGATGGCTCAGTGGTTAAAACACTGACTGCTCTTCCAGAGGTCCTGAGTTCAATTCCCAGCAAACCACTTGGTGGCTTACAGCCATCTGTAATGGGATCCGATGCCCTCTGCTGGTGTCTGAACAGAGTGACAGTGTACTCACATACATAAAATAAATAGATCTTTAAAAAAAATTATTCTAAATTGGAGTTGTGTGGTTTATTTTGTGTGAGAGTGTCTTGCCTGCATAGTCATAGGCATGCTGGTTGCCCACAGAGGTCAGAAGAGGCATCAGATGCCAGAACTGAAGCTATGTCTGGTCTTGAAACCCCCCACCCCCGACACAACACACACACACACACACGATTACTGGGAATTGAACCCAGGTCCTCTGCAATAGCTCTTAACCACTGGGCCATGGATCCAGCAGCTCACCCCCCACCCCGACCTCTCCACCCTCTCACCCCCTTTAGGAGACACTGTCTTACCATGTAGCCCCGATTGGCCCACAACTTGTTATATAGGTTGGCCCTGAGCTTAGAAATCCTTCTGTTTCTGCTTCCCTAGAGACATTAAAGTTGTGTGCCATCACATCCAGTAATCTGCTTCTTTTTTGATGGACACTTTAAAAAAATATATCAACCTGTTCATGTCCTTCCCTGGCCCTCCAGGTCCTGAGGATGCTACTCAGGCTGTCTCCTGGGCTAGCTGTTGATGCCGACTGACGGCTGTTGCTTGGGAGCCCAGTGGATGTAGTGAGACCTGACCTTCATCTCACTAGGACCCCTCAGGGCCTTAATCAAGGGGCAAGCTACCATGGCTAGAAGGTCCAGCCTGGATGATGAAATTTGCATACACAGCAGTATGCCTCCCAGGTCCCCTCCCCAGATAACATGTACCCTTGCTGGGGTTGCCCTTTCAAAATTCTAATCCCTCCGTGCAGCCAGACAGGAAGCTGCCAGTGTGTACGGGATGCAGACACCTGCTTCTAAGACTGAAGGGCAGGACCTTCAAGGACAGAGCAATATTCTCCAATGCAGCCTGGAAGTAAGAGCTACACCCTGGGTGCAGGCCCAGATCTGTCTACTGTCCCATTTTGGATTCTGTTGAGGCCAGCTTGAGTAAGATCCTGTTTTGACTTCTTCTCTTGAAAACTATTTTAAAAAAAAAAAAAACATTTTGGTTATTGTCAAGTGTCAGATACCCCCGCCTGCACACACACACACACACCACACACACGAGTCAAGACTCCCTGCCAAGCTCAGAGCTCAAGCCAGGGTCCCAAGGCCTCATAGCTGCTATTCCTTTTGCAGGAGGCCCCCTGGAGCTTCCTCAGCCCATACCTGGAACACCTCAGGGAGACCAGGTCTATCTCACAAGAGTGAACATGAACTGGGAAGAAAGGATTGAGGTTCTCCGGGAGGGTCATTCTTTTCCCTCTAAGCTGGGATGGCAGTTGGTGCCATCCTGTCTAGAACAGAATATAACTGGGAACTGGCAACACTGCACCTGCAATCTCAGATGCCCTGCCCCCACCAAGAGAAAGCTCAACCTTTTGCCTGTTGGTAGCCTCCTCCCTGTATCCAACCAAGTTGTTTCTCACAGGCCTAAATCCTGAGAGGGGCTGAGTACAGTGGGCATTGGTTTGGGGAGGTGGGTAATTGTCAGTGCTGGCCTCAGGTGGACTCACAAGAGGCAGCCTCTGACAACATGCACGTATCATCACAGTATAGGGGTGTGGAAGCTCTCGGCAGCCAGCTCATCCATCTCTAGAGGGGTGAACCCCAAACACCCAGAGATTCACACTGTTATCTGGGACTAATAAATGTCAAATGAGGATAACGGGACCACTGAGGTGGCGCTTAGCCTAGGGGACTTAGGGCTGCCTCGGCTGACAAAAGCCACCTAGAGGACGAGATTTCTGCAGAAAAGGCAGCCTTGACCAGCTCCTTGCAGCTAGCAACCAGCCGTCCCTTATCACCTCACCTGACCCGCTCTTACCCTTGAAGGTGTACAAGCCCCTCCCCACCTCCAGACCTTAGGTCCTACTCACTTTCTCTCCCCACTCTCCTAATACCTATGGAGCCGGGACCCACACACCCTGTCCTGGGCCGCTGGCTTCCTGCTTGGCTGCCTGGTCTTCCTTCCACTGTCGCCACGGAGACAGACCCGCTGTCTCCAGGGCAACGGAGGCTGCAGCAGGCGGGTGCTGTGAGGCTCAGGGTGAACCTTCCAGAAGGCCACTGGGGAGCGGGAGGGGCCAGGAGAAGGGGAGTCCCACCCCCAAGGGCGGATACCCTTTCCTCTTAGCCCAGTCAGAGACGGGACCATTACTGCAGACCAGTACTGAGTCAGCTGGCTGGGCAGTCAGGGATTCCTGCACAGATGTAAACACGCAGTGAGTGAGTGAGTGAGTGAGTGCCGGGCCCCCTCCTCTCCCCATCTTGCTGTTGCGTTTATCACCATTTGACACAATGTGCATCTTTTTACAGCTCTAACGAGGCATAATATATACAGCGTTAAAATCCTTCAGATGATTTTAGCAAATTTATAGAGTGCAGCCGCCGCCCAAGCCCCTGGTGCTGACTCTACCCAACTGTCTCTTGGAACCTGAGCAGCTCTGCTCACAGCCTTGGTCAGGTGCCATCTGTGGCCCCAGGAGCCTGCGGAGCTTGCCTGGCACCGGGGCTATTGCTGTTAAGGTTATAACCACTCCTCGTCCGTCTCCAATTGGACCCACCAGCTGGAGGCAAACAGATACTACCAGCCACATCTCATAGTAGGGAAACTGAGGCTCAGAAGCTGAATTCAGATTCTTGTCCTTCTAACCAGTGTCAGAAGCAGGAGCAGCTCCTGGTGTGCGTGTGTGTGTGTACATATGTATGTATAAATATATGATACAAAATTTGTGATAATTACTAATACGTAAATGATAACTATAGGTGCCGATAGTCCACGGGCAGTGCCACCTTTGGCTACCCACTCCTCACACCTACTATTTTCAAGCCCCTTGGGCCCTTGTAAGGGCACCACCAGTGGGAGCCTCAGTTACAGGGGAGGAAACTGAGGCCCAGATGAGCCGGGTAACCTGTCCGCAGTTACACAGCACACAGGATACACGACTCATTTATTCATGGGTATGTATGCGTACGGAAGCCAGAGGACAGCTTTGGGGGTTACCCTCAGGAGCACTGTTTAGCTCCTTTGAGACAGGGTCTCTCACAGGCCTGGAGCTCACCAAAGAGGCAAGAATGTCTGGCCAGAAAGCTCCAGGGATTCCCCCAGTTCTGCCTCCCCAGTACCAGGTTCTACCATGCCAAGCTTATATTTTTATTATATATACACACATATATAGATATATGTATATATTAATATATATACACATACATACATATGTATACATAGATACATATATATATATATGTGATATATATATATATATGTGTGCATATATAATATATATATATATATATTTAATGCGTTTGTGCGTGGTACCTGTACATGAGAACAGGTGCCCATGGAAGCCTGTTCAGAGGCATCTGATCCCCTGAAACTAGACTTACAGGTAATTGGGAGTCACCTGTTGTAGGAGTTGTGAATCAAACGTGGGTCCAACGTACCTGCTCTTAACTGCTGGGCCACCCGCTAGGCTCATGACCAGCTTTGTAAACATGGGTTCTGGGGAATTGAACTCGGGTCCTCATGCTTGCACAGTCAGCACTTTACCGGGTAGACCTCTCTGCAGCCCCTGCATGGCCCTTTTAGAAAGACAGATCCTAGCAGGTAGCCGGAGTGATCCCAGGTCTGTTCCTGCCATGGGCTGGCTGTGAAGAACGCCAGGCAGACCGGGGCAGATCTGTCCAGAGGTGGGCAGAGTGGAGGAGAGGACAGAGTGTTGCAGCCTACTTTGGTCCTAGTGACAATGGCTCCAGTGACCCTGAGCTGAGGCCCACTGAATGCTTCCTACTGCAGAAACGCCACACAAGCCCCAGGACAGTGGGCGCTGGGTTGCGTTTGGTTTTGTTTTCTGTGCTCTCCTTTGAGCAGAGTGGACACTGTGCAAGTGTGCTCTACTGTTACCCTATCTAACAAATGAGGGACGAGACGCACAGAGAGGTCAGGGCACAGCCCCAGTCACACAGCACGTGAGTGCAGAACTGGCGCTGGAGCTGTCTGGCTCCTGAGCTTATCCTGTAACCTGCAGGGGAAGGGAGGGATGTGACAGAGGGGACACTTAGCTGGACTCAGTTAGCTCAGGGAAGTTGTTCTGGATAGACACGGGAACCCTGGGAAGAACATTCTTTGCTGGGAAGTGTAGGTGTGAGCTTTGATGCAGGGAAGCAGCCAAGTATCAGAGTCTAGAAAGGACATGGACATCAGTGAGTGAAGAGTCTGGGGACGGGCCCAGAGTGACACTTGGAGCTATGAGGGGATGCCAGGCTGTGTGCCTACCACACATCCAGCTTTTCTGCAAGCCTATCCCAGCATGCTTGAGATGGCTCTCCTCCATGTGCCGGCACTGGCCTGTATGCAGATCCAGGGCCAAGTGTTACTACAAGCTCCGTGTTTATAGCTAAGGCCAAAGGCATCTAACATGCCCTAGATGGCCCCCAGCAGTGTCCTCATCGGGAAAATGCCGGAACACGCAAGCTCACCGCAAGCCTCCGGAACTTCCGTAGCTTCCCCTCCCTAAGTACAACCTTTGAGAGGAAAGAAGACCGAAGGCCTGTGATCTGAGCAGGTAAGCTGCAGCGTGGGACCCAGCCCAGGTCTAGGGAAAAGGGTCCCACATTAGCTATCCACAGGGTGGCCAGGTGTGGTGACACATACCTTTAAGCCTAGCACTCAAGAAGCAGAGGCAGGCAGACCTCTGTGAGCTCCAGGTTAGCCATGGCTATACAGTGAGACCCTGTCTCAAACGGAAGCAAAGCACGAAGCAGGGGACACTGGGATCTGTTTCCTATTTTGTGTGTGTGTGCGCGCACGTGTGCACTTGCGCGAGTGCAAGCATGCACTAGGACTGAACTCAGGGCCCTTCACACGCTAAACAAATGACCTCTTCAGTGGTTTGGATGAAAAGTGACCACCCCACACCAGGCTCATACGTATGAACACTCGGGTTGCCAGTTGTTAATGGAGATATTAATAATAATGGAGATTAATTATAAATGTTAACGGTGTTTGCGGAGAATCAGGAGGTGTGTCCCTGGGAACCTGGCTTGAGGTGTCAGAAGAATTACCATTCCCAGTGTGCTTGCTTGCTCTTTGCCACCTGAGATATGAGCTCTCAGCTGATCTGGAGGCTGGTGAGCTGTTGGTCAATCTTGCTAACGTGACCTCTATCCCTCTGGGGCCTGTCAATAAACACTTTCATTTCCAAGTTACCTTGGTCACAGCAATAAGCCAGCGGTTCTCAACCTTCCTGATGCTGCGACCCTTTAATACAGCTCCTTATGTCATGAAGAACACTCCCCCAACCTTAAGATTATTTTCATTGTTACTTCATAACTGTAATTTTGCTACTATTATGAATCACAATGTAAATATCAGATATGCAGGATACTTGATACATGACCCCTGTGAAAGGGTCATTCGGCCCCCAAAGGGGTCTCGACCCCAGGTTGAGAATCACTGAACTAAGACCACCTAAAACTAACACACAGCCTCATCCTCTATTTTCTTGAGACAGTATCTCACTAGGTAGCCATGGCTGGCCTGGAACTCCCTACATAGACAGGTCTTAAGATTCACCTCTGCCTCCTGAACGCTGAGATTATAGGATTAAAGGTACATACACCACCATGGCCAGAATTAGTCCTTTTAAAGAAGTAGTCTCACATGGCTCGGGCTAGCCTTGAGCTCCACGTAGCCAAGGATGACCTTCAACACTGTATCCTCTTCCCTCCGCTTCCCAGCGCTGGAATCAGAGGTGTGTGCCACCATGCTTGGTTATTTGGAGGCGCTAGGAGTGGCAGCCAGTGCTCTGTGCATAGCGGGCAAACGACAGAACTATCACTCTAAGCCTTCTTTCCACTTTTGAAGAGAGTCACTCTATAACCCATGTTGGCCTTAATACCAATCCTCCTGCCTCAGTTTCTGTGCAGTTGCAGTGAGTGCCTGTCTCAGCAGGTCTGGCTCAACCTGTGTTTAACCATCTGGCTACCTTGGTTTGGATTCACAGTGAACAATTGTTAATTCCCAGAGCACAGCTTGGGTTAAGGGGGACTTCCTGCACGGGTCCAGAAAGGATGCAGTCAGCTGTAGGAGCTGAGGTCCACACAGGAAGGTGATTTAGGCTTCAACAGAGGGACACACAGGCTAACCCTACACTCTATGTCCCTGCCTTCACTTGTCACCACTGGCCCTACCCCCAGGGTCTTTGTTTATTCGTGGCCATCCTTTGCCATAGCAACTAGCCCTCAGCTGTGGGCATATTTGCAATGAAGATCTGAACCTGCCCTGCTGTGTGGTGCCAGCAGCGGGAGAGACTTTGCAACGGGAGGAGACTTCTGAGTAGAAACTTGCTGGGATCGGTTGTGCAGCCGCCAGCATGAAGGGGCCTCTCATGAAGACCCCTAGCATCCACGGGCAGTCAGATGCCATGACTGCTTGGTGCTGCCGAGACATGGCAACACAGCATCCACTACAGGGCCAGGCCGGGCTGAGTGCTATGACATTTGTAAATGAAATATGAGGGTGTGACCGGACAGCAAGAACCTGCAGAGCCAGGCAGCGGATGAAACATTCTCCAAGACAGGTGGCGAATGAAAACCACAGGGTGTGCGACCTGGGGCCTGATCTGGCTGGCTGAAAACTGTCCACTTCCCCACAGCTACCCAGCTGGACACAGAAAAGGCCGCCAGGACGCCAGTCTCCAGAACCTTCCCTGGGGTTGCACACTTTGCTGTGTGCAAGCACTCAAGAAACGGAGTAAGAAAACAAGGCTCACTGAGCTGTGAGGAACCACATCCTGGGTGTCCTTCCAGGGGGCCTGGGGGCCTCTTCTGGGTTTTATTCACAGGCGTTCGCCCCTTCCAGCCCAGCCGTGGGTTCAGCGGTGTCTGGCAGCGGCTGATCACAAACACAAAGGCGTCCTTCTCCTCAGAGGCATCCAGACCTGAATACGCTCAACAGCCCGCAGAGGGCGGTCTGAGGGGCATCTGAAAGCTCCCACCCAAAGCCCGCCCATCTTTTGCAGCTCAGTGCCCCTGCACCCCAAGCTCTTAGGTGTCATTCCCTAGAGAGCCACCAGAGGGCGGCCCCCACCACTACCACAGGAGAGGCGGGCAGGACCCGGTTTCCACACCCGAGAAAGGGTATTGTCCTGGTCAGGGGGCTGCCTGCTGCACCCTCCCGCCTTACCCAGGATTGGACGACAGGGTGTTGCTGCCTCTGGCAAGCCCGGAATCACGCACCCTGGTTAGTGAGATCTTCAGGGTGCGAGTGGGCTGGTGACCCTGGGGTGCTCAGGAACTCAGTAGGGGAGGGGAAAAGTCGGATGAGGCCCACAGGTGCCAGGGGAGGAGCCAGCCCCACCCCAACCTCCGAGGTCCGGATGCTGCAAACTTCCTAAGTGCACTGGGCCCGATTAAGAACTTGGATGGGCAGGGGCTCTCCCCCCCATGATTCACCTCAGTGCATCCTGTCCCCTAACCAGTTCCTTTTGAGACACCTGAGGCTGAAGGATGAAAGGGTCTGGGCTCTGTTGTCACCCACCCAGAACTGGGTCTGGATGTCCCAGTGGTCGTGGCATCGGGGAGCCAGCTCTGCAAGCCTAGGATCAGGAATGTGAGGAAGCCCTATTTTAGAGACCACTGGAGTGGGAGGGAGTCACCTCAGGGGACCCTCAGACATTGCAATGGGCAGAGAAAGCATGGGGCCACTGCCACCTCAGATGCCTGGGGATGGCAGAGTCAACCCTCTCTTAGACCCGGAGGCAAGTGTTGCCAAACAGGGGGTCGTTCCCACCCCAGTGTCTCCTCCAGCATGAAATCTCCGTGACACCTTGCCTACCAGACCTGAGGGTGTAGGAGTCCTCACTGCCAACCGCCCGTGGAGAGCGGACTCTGCCAGGACCCCATTAGGATATTGGCTGGTTTGTGCCAATCAGGAAGCCGCCCCTGGCCGGGTCTCCAGATCTTGGGAGCCCAGGCCAGGGCCTTCTCCTCCTCCTCGAAAGCGGCTCTATCCACCGCGCGCCTTTGCGGAGGGCTTCGCGGGCCTGCGGAGCCATAAAGTCTGATGGAAACCTTCCGGGTCTCCGGCAGATTTCCAAACCCGACTTCAGTCAGGAGTGTGGACAGGGGTGGGAAGAACCTGGTGCCCGGCCCCCAGGCAGGGGTGCCCAGCTAAGCTCTGGCAGTGGGAGTTGGCGGGATGGAGACGGCAGCGGGCTTGACACGGCAGGGGTTGTCACCCGCACTGGCGGGACAAGGCCGATCGCTCCGGTGGAGGAGGAAGGAGCCGGAGTCGCGGCACGCACGCCGTGCAGGAGGCTTTTCTAACATCGTCGGCGGGGCAAACTCGGGAACCCCAGGTTTTCCGGACGCCCACAGGCGCGTCCCCGGCCTGGGGTGCGCGCCCCTGACCTCCCACTCCGGCCGCGAAGCTCGCGGGGCGCACCGCTCCGGGCGTCTGTGACACCGGTCACCCCGCCAGAGGTCTCTGTGGAGCTGCTTTTAACCAGAGACCGGGTTCCGACTGGGCGACCACCTCCCCGGGGCGCCCGCGGTTGTGGCGCACCACCGCACGGAGCGGGAAAGGGACCTGGCATCCTCCTAGACCTGCAAGCGTGCGCCTCGCGCAGCCCGAGCCCCAGCCTCAGTTTCTCTGCCTTGGAAATGGGTTCCCCCCCTCCCCGCCGGGATTCGCGCACCTCTCCGAGAAGAACAAGGGAGAGTCTCCCTTCTCCCTTGCACCTCGTGAGCGCCCGGGAACTCGACTCCCGGGTGCTCAGGGTCCCATGCCCGCGTCGCACACTCACCACCCCGAGGCTGAGGTCCTCCGCGCGGGGTGCGGGCGCTGCGCAGCCCCCGTGGGCCGCCAGCGCCAGCACAAGCAGCAGCGGTGGCAGCCCGGGCCCGGAGCGTGGAGGGCCAGGTCCCCGGGGGGATCCAGGTCCCCGCGGGCGGCGTCCCATCCCGCTCTCCCAGGCCGGGTGGCGAGGGTCCCCGCACCCGCCAGCAGCCAGCTCCGCGCCTCGCTCGGCTCCGCGCCCGCACCGCTCCGCTCCGCTCCGCGGGACTGAGCCGCGCGCCCGCCCGCCTCCGGGGCAGGGCCATGCTAATGTATGCTAATAAGACATCGCCCCGCCCACTGCCTTAAAGGGGCCCCCCGCGCGGGCGGGACCGGGTAATGTGCGCGGAGGTTTGCTCTCCCGGAAGGCTGGAGCATTGCTGCAGGTGGGGAGCCGGCCCATCAGGCTGCGAGTGTTCTAGAGTTCCCTGCCGTCCTCTGGACGCGCCCCTTGGTCGCCTGCAAGAGCTCTCGGTCTAGTTTCAGGTCACTCAGGACCTGGGGCCCGCCGCAGCGCGCATGATGGACACACGGGGGAGCCCGCGGGCCACAGAGTCTTGGGGCGAGTGGGAGTGAGCAGCCCGATGCGGAGTGATCGGAGGTGGGGGAGGGGGTTAGTGTGATACAAGAGCGTGTAGGAGGGAGGGGGTGGGGTGGGGCGGGGGGTGGGATGGGATGAGTGAGAGTGGGCGGGAGTAGGGGGCGTAGGATGGGAGGGCAGGCGGAGAGCACACCTGAGTCCTGTATGGAGCCAGCCTTGGGCGCAGAGCATTTTTCCCTCTAGTCCGCCAGGAAGCATCTGGCCTCTGCTGCTGAGGGTCTGCAGCAGGTGTGAGAAAGGAGAATTTGTTTTGCGGGGCGGGCTGGGCCCGTTCGAGCTCCCTGAACCGCGACGGAAAGGAAGGCTATAAATAGCAAACATTAGCTGGGATCTGGCACCCGCTCGGCACTTTACAGATGAAATTTTCTTTCTCACAACCCTTAAGGGGTGGAAACCATAGTTCCCAATTTGTACACAAAGAAACTGAGGTCCAGGGAAAATAATACCTAAACTGGGGACAGTGTGGAGAGATGGACTGGAAACTGGCTGGGCCAGGGGGCGGAGTTCAAAACCAGCGCCCACCCCAGCCCCCGCCCCAGTTTAGCTTCTCATCACCTTGAGGAGCGACAGGGTCTCCACCCCTTCCCCGCGGGTCTCTCTAGTCACTAGGTGTTGTTAAGATTACAGTCTATTTATTGTTTGCACAGAGAAACTGAGGTTCAGGTGATGCCTTTAAAGGGGAGGGTGGGTGGCTCCTTGCTTCGATGGCCAAGTTTTTCCCCCAGCACCCAGCTGATGCCTTTCCAGTTCCTGTTTGGGGAAAGGGTTAGATTCTTCACACGCTTGTAGTAACAGCTGAAGACAGATCCAGCACAGACACTCGTGTGTTTGTGTGTGTGTCTGTGCGTGTTGGGGTTGAAGACCTTGACTCGAGAAAGCCCTGGAGGGCCTGTGGCCCAGGGAATGCCCAGCCATCCAGCCACAAGACAGTAACATCTCCGGGTGCTTAGCTATGTGGCTCGGACTCCTTATGAACCCGCGGAACAGTACTGCCCACAGTTAAAAACGGGTCTTTCGATCTCAATTAACCTAATCTGGATAATCCCTTCAAGGCGTGCCCCGGAGGCTAACCTGATCTGGATAATCTCTCACAGGTGTACTGGGAGGCTTGTTTCCTAGGTGATCCAGTCTGGATTACAATATTAACGTGTGACATTAGTATCACAGGGCGTTAGAAGAAAGCTCGGTCCCTACTGAGAAGACGGATGCTCACCTGTTACAGAAGGGAGCACTTTGAGATCAGCTTCAAAGCTCAGGTGGTCTCATTTTCTGTCAGTTCCAAGGTTTCTGGGCCTCTCCTGACTGATGTCCCTGTGAGGGAAGGAACCTCAGAGAAATGCAGAGCAAATGGGAGGAAAAAGGCTTCAGGCATGGGTGGCTCTAGGGGCTCTGGTTTCAGACACTTGTCCTCTGGACTCTGCCAACTCTAACGGTACCTTCTCCCAAGGTGTCCTGCTTTTTTTTTTTCTCTTTTCTTTTCTTTTCTTTTCTTTTCTTTCTTTTCTTTTCTCTTCTTTCCTTCCTTCCTTCCTTCCTTCCTTCCTTCCTTCCTTCCTTCCTTCCTTCCTTCCTTCCTTCCTTTCTTTCTTCTCTTCTTTCTTTCTTTCTTTCTTTCTTTTTCCCTGTCTGGCTCTGGGAGTTTCTTCCAGGTATCCTACAGTTTGGCAAATGTCCACTTGACACTACAGATATACTCTTAGTTGGACAGGAATTTTTTGTTTGTGTTTGTTTAGAACAAGTGCTGGGATTTTAGCTGTACTCTCCCATGTCCAGCTTGGATAGGGGTCCTTGTAGTTATAAAATTGAATTGAGACTTTGAGATGAGCTCACTGGGGATCGTCCGGGTGACCCCCAAATTCACTGTCAAGTGATTTGATAAAAAAAGCAGTAGAGGCCAGGCATGGTATCAAGGGCTTTGAAATCCCAACACTGGGGAGGCAGAGGCAGGACAATGGTGAGCTGCAGGCCTACTTGGCTATAGAGCTCTGGAGGGGTGTTTAACAAAACTCCAAGCAAGCAAACAAAGGAACAGGGGAGAAGCCATGGAGTTTGTTGGCTTACAGACAGTTTCACTAGAGTCCTCTCAGGGACCTAGCAACAGAGAAGTACCCCAGTCCCTTCTCTCTCTCTCTCTCTCCCCTCCATCTTTCCCCCTCTCTCTGTATTCTCTTGTGAGCCTGGCCATGAAATGGCCTCCAGATGCGCTCTTGCCACAGGACTTTTGCACCGCTTTGTGTGTCGGGGTGGGGGTGGGGGAGGTCTTGCTTCTGATTGGCTGAAAGCCTATGTCTCAGATCTCTCTGCAAATGCATACTTCATCTCTAGAAAGCAACCCTCATCCCCGACTCCCGTTCACTCTTTCTTTCTGTCCTTTTCTATTCCCCCTTTCTCTGCCCTGTGGCTCTGTCCGCCTCTAACCCTTCACCAAGTCCTCACATCCCTCGGTTCCAAATAAACCTCCCTTACACCAGGTCTGTCCCATGGCGTGATTTCTCAGGGGGACACCTTGGCGTGGGTCTGCCACATTATATTTCATAACAAACAGAGTTGGCAGGGAGGCAGAGGATATGATGTGGTCACAAACGGCAACCCCAGGGTAGTGTCACCATTCAGAGCTGGAAATGGTTCTTTCTAGCCAGTGAGTCTGTGGCCCTTTGCCCTAGGCCAGAGGTCTAGGGTTCCAGAATTAGGAAGGTTTGAGAACCACTGGTCCAAAACCCCCAAGGCACCTCCTACCCAATCTCTAGCTCCACCCTAGCTTCCAACAGGCAGACTGCTGAATCACAGCCAGGCCATCCGTTCCAAAGATGACTGAGATGTCATCGCCCACATCACGCCCTGCGAAAGGTGCTTTATGTGCTTGGAAGACAAATTCAGGCTCCTCCTCCCAGCCCGTGGCACCTGGCTCTGTTCTGACATCACCCTGCTTGTTTCCACCTGCTTCCCCCATCCCATAGAGCCTCTCCTAATGGCCTCCAGATGCACTTTTGCCACAGGACCTTTGCACTCGCTTTGTGTGTGTGTGTGGTGGTGGTGGGGGGGTCGGTCTTGCCTTCTGATTTACTGAAAGCCTATGCCTCGGATCTCTCTGCAAATGCTTGCTTCATCTCTAAAAAGCACCCCTCGCCCGACTCCCGTTCACTCAGCATCGCTTCATTCACACTCCAAGCACCTCCCCACACCCCACCCCCACCCCCACCCCCTGCTCTGCCATCTGTTTGGGCCTGATCTGTTCACTGCCTGGCTTCTGGAGTTTAAGAGCTTGCTAGTGCCAGGTCCAGTGCTGGGAACTTGCAGGGGTGGCAAGTGGACCCCACTCAAGCCAGTGTCACCTGTTTCCCACCTCACATTGCACACGTGGGCGGGAGCCTGGTGATGTCATTGTTAGCACCCACTTGGCCACTCCTTCTTTGCTTTGACAGGAATCATGATATTCCATCCTAGGGTTGGCAGATCTGAGCCCCAAAGCTTAGGGGCTGGGCTGGGCTGGCAGACCCAGAGGCTTATGGCTCCCGAGACCTGCGTTACCTATTGTTGCTCCAGGTTTTAGATGACTGAGACTTAAGGTTCTTGATTTTCCGTCAGTCCGAGCTTTTACCACTGTCTTGAAACTTGCCAGCTTCCAGTGGCAGTGATCAGCGGGGCACTGTCTCTGAGTGCTGCGTTTAGCAAAGTGTTGGAACTTCAGCTTCCTGGTGCCTGATTCTGCAGAGCTCAGACCTTGTGTGTTGGGATCTTTCCCTGGTTTCACGAGCTCTCAGAATTCTCCCAGCCTGGCCTTTCTGGCAACCTTGGCTGGCCAGCTCCTCCCCTTCTCCCTGCTTCCGCCATCCCACATTTGTCTCTGTTGTCTCTGCTCCCCAGTGCCCTGCCCTGGCTGCTCTCTGGAGTCCCAGATCTGTAGATGAGAAGACAACTTGTGGGAGTCTCTATCCTTCCAAAGTGTGAGTTCTTGGGGAGATTAAACTCAGGTTGTTAGGTTTGTGTGGAGGTGGCTGTGCTTGGCAAGCCATCTCTCTGACCCAACTTTTTAAAACAAGATTTATATTTATTTACTCATTGTGTATGTGTGTGTGTGTGTGTGTGTGTGTTCGTGCACACATTTATGTGAACCATTAGCATGCAGGAGTCTAAGGGGGCCAAAAAGGGCATCGGATCCACTGGAACAAGAGAGATGGATGGATGGATGGTTATGAGCCACCCTGTGGGTTCTAGAAATCTAACCTAGGTTCTTTGGAAGAGCAACAACTGCCCTTACCCACTGAGCCACCTCTCCAGCTCCCCAACCAAAGTTTTTTTTTTTTTAACTCCTTGTTGAGGAATTTGAAGTTGACTCCCCAACCCCTGGCTCTGGTGGTCCTCCTCCAGCGTGTCCTCACAGTACTGAGACCCAGCAGGATTCCCCTTCCTTGGCTGGCTTGTCGATCGATCACTGAGCTTGTAAAGGTGCAGCCACGCTGTAGCCTGTGTCAGAGCCTCCTATTTTTATTTATTTATTTATTTTAAATTTAAAAACTGGATGATATTCCAACGTCTACAGAGACCATGTGCTGTTTACTCTTGGGCTGTGTGCACAAGTGGGTTGTGTCTGCCCTCTGGGTTCACACTGTGCCCTCTGGGTTCACACTGTGCCCCTTCACTTTCTTCATATCTCCTTGACAGCATCTCATACCCACGGGCCCCTGAAAGTCTTCCCTCGCCGCCCCCCTGGTTCTAATCCCGGGATCTATTCTGCCCCCTCCATCCTTCTGGTTACGGGTACCTCCTCCCCCCAGTCACACGCTGGCCTCAACTTAATCTCTCATAGGCTTCCTGGATACCCCTGGCAAGCAAGCTACAGGCCTTCCAACCCATTGGCCAAATCCGATGATTCCCCTCCCCCGCTTCCCACCTTCCCAGGTACCTGATAGATAGAGCTCTTGGTCCAGAACTGTGGTCATCTCATTTACATGTCTCGTAACATATTATTCTAGAACTATTTATTCCCAACAATAGCAAGAAAGGAAATGTCTTGCCCTCCCTCCCACCTTTATTAACACCGATGTCTAAATACTGCAAGTGTTCCGTCCCTCCAGTTACTGCTATCTCTTGTGGAGGAAATAACAGAATATCAATCATGAGACATGGAAGTGAGCTTTGAAACCCAATCATGGGAGCCCTGAGGCAGAACGATGCCTACCAGGCACGCTGCCAACAGTGCCACGCCTGCCTCGCTCCCAAGGACGGAGGCCACATGACTCGGCGATGCCATGGCTCCATCCTTCCCAATGTACTCTTGCTGCCTAGTAGGTCAGGTGGCTCAGGAAGGAAGCGGAATGGGTAACAGGCACGGGGTCGTGGTCCCCTCGAAGGCAATCAGAGCGCTGGCCTTCCTTCTTGACAGGCATGGAATGTGCAGGTTGTCTTCGTGTGCATTTTTTTTTTAAATATGATTCTAAATTTAGGGCACTTGAGTCATAGAAATATTGTGGAGGCAGAATAGTGTGTTCTGAGATTTGTCACCAACTTCTACCATAACTACTTTTGCTGCCACTGCTCGTGGGAGTTAAGGGTCCCTTACATCAGATTGAATCAAGACTAGGTATCATAGCATATGACTGTAATCCCAGAATTTAGGGGATAGAGGCAAGTGGGTCAGGAGTTCAAGGCCAGCCTCAGGCACATAACAAATTTTAGACCAGCCTGAATTCACCATGTGAGATCCTGTCTCAAACAAAACAAAATCAAAACTAAAAGATTTAATGAGTGGTTCTTTTTGTTTGTTTGTTTTTTGAGACAGGGTTTCTCTGTATAGCCCTGGCTGTCCTGGAACTCACTCTGTAGACCAGGTTGGCCTTGAACTCAGAAATCCGCCTGCCTCTGCCTCCCAAGTGCTGGGATTAAAGGCGTGTGCCACCACCGCCCGGCTAATGAGTGGTTCTTAACAACTGTTTTTCTCCTAATGTTGTCAGGCCAAAGATTTTATCTAGGCAGGACATGATGTTTAGTGATTGTCTTCTCCTGGCAGTTCAAGATTTGGGCCAAGGGGCTGTCTGGTGCAACGTTGCTAGCTAGAACTTGGCTCATATTTTTGGACTTTTTCTGAGGTGGACTGCTATGTCTATGAGTTTGCAAAAGAAGAAAAAAGCTATGATGGAATTTATATTCCAGTAGGCAAGAATCTGTGACTTAGCCAGGCGGAGAGTTAGGTACATCTCTGAGTTTGAGGCCAGCCTGGTCTACAGAGGGAGTTCCAGGACAGCCAGGGCTGCACAGAGAATCCCTGTCTTGGGGAGGGGTGGGGAGAGAATCTGTGACTTACCTTGGAGGGTGGTGGCCTTGACCACCTGGTCAGAGTGTTTATGTCTTTGCTGTGTGATGTTATTCATCCCTCAGTGGGGCAGCCCCACCACCTGCGGGGAGGGGAAGCAGTTTCCAAGTGGTCCCACGTGAGTCTGCTGCACGGTGATGTCATAGCTGTCTTCTTAAACATGCTCAGTGATGTTCACCTGGTGACAAATGACCGAGCACACACACTGCTCGGAAGAAGCCTCTTAAGTGACATGTGACTGGGCTTGAGGGCCATCTGTCCTCTGGCTGGGAGCTGACCTGAGGACAGTAGGTGTCCGTGTGAGGGATGACTGTTCCCCATTTGTCTCTTTCCCATTTACTTTGCTGTCTTTTATGGGCGTCAGCATGGATTCATGGATATTGACTCACGCTAGAATCTATCGCGGCGTTAATTAGGTTGCTCCTCTTGTGAGGGCTCTTCAGTTGGCTCCTCTGCTAAGCTCCGCCTACCCGGGATGTCAGTCATTTGGGGCACTTCTGAGCCTTGCTTCTACCGTGCCCTTCCTGTCTAGCCTTGGTGCTAGCCAGTTCTCCAAGGAGTCCTGTCACTGGGAAACGGACTTAGGGACCACAGTCTGGGCATTGGGTGTTATTGCTACCGGGGGGGTGGGGTGGGGTGGGGGGCTCCGAGCTGGTCCTTCTCTCCCTTCGTTCATCTCTCTTTAGCAGAATGCTAGCTCTTCTTACTCACAGCCCCATACCTACCCCACTGCTTTTCTGTTCCCCTCACTCATCTCTGCCTGTGCCATCCGTTCCCACTCCGCCCCCTCTCCTGTCTTCAGTTCCAACACCTGCATAGTGCTCTTGAAGGCTTCAGTGGTCGATGGACTTTTCTGTATGCTGGCCTCCCACTGCCCTCTTGGGCCTGAGGCGTGCACAAATCTGGGCCTGCTGTGTTTTTCATCTCTCTCCTTGGAGGCATCTCCGTGGGAACAATGTTCCTGGTCAGTCCCAGTAAAGCTGAGCAGAGGGCGTGGCCAGGAGAGGGCGTGGCCAGGACGGTGAGGCCTCCTCCGGACACACTGAGCCCTTGGCTGCCAAGTGCTGTGTTCTCTTAGGAGCTTGAGGTTTGTATGTAGACAAGGGAAACACCCTCAGAAGCTCCAGGGTCACAGGTCACACGTGGCCTACAGCGTAGCCATTCCACTTGTTTTGTGTATACTTTTGAGTTGGGAAGATTGTACCCCAAAGGGAGCCTGGGTCATTTCCAGGTCGGTGAGGGGATCATCCTGGCCTCATCGCCATGTGATGTCCTGGGCAGGACACGGAGGCTTCTGTTCTGCCTTGAGAGGTGGGGGAGGGGGAGCCCCCCAAATGCCTTCTCAAATCTGCTTCAGATGTCCATGGTTCCCTAAACTGCACCCGAGGAACAGCTTATGAGCCTGTAATTAAAGCAACTCTTTGGGCTGGAGAGATGGTTAAGAGCACTGACTTTTCTTCCAAAGGCCCTGAGTTCAATTCCCAGCAACCACATGGTGGCTCACAACCATGTATAATAGGATCCGATGCCCTCTTCCGGTGTGTCTGAAGACAGCTGCAAACTAATATACATAAAATAAATCTTAAAAAATATATATTAAAATAAAGCCGGGCAGTGGTGGCGCACGCCTTTAATCCCAGCATTTAGGAGGCAGAGGCAGGTGGATTTCTGAGTTCGAAGCTGGGCGGGTCTACAGAGTGAGTTCCAGAAACCCTGTCTCAAAAAACAAACAAACAAACAAATAAATAAATAAATAAAGCAAGTCTTTGTGGCACTGAAGTGAGACAGTGCAAGCTGTCCCTCAGGGAACCTTTGCACAGCCTAAAATGACTAGAATCTCAGTGGACACAGGAACCCCGAGACCCTGTGTAGGGTCGGGGCACATGTGTCGTCACCATCCCTTGTATTATGGAGTATCTGGACCTAACCTCCTTGGGCTTTCTTGGGTAACCACCTCTGAGGTTGAATGTCCCCACTGGACACATGGTGGTGCAGGCTGCACCCATAAAAGCTCTTCCCTGAACCTGGACAACTGAAAAGGGTGGAGACGGCTGGCTGTCTGGGCCAGCAGGACGACTGATGTGTGTCTCTCTGGGGGAGTGGGAGGAGGCTTCACCATAGGACTAGACAGCAGTCTGTAGCCATGAGAGCCTGGATCAGCTCCCTACAGACAAGGAGGTCACAAAGGAGGGTGTGCAGGGACCAGCTTTGTCCTGAAGAGGGCTTGGCCCAGCTTGACTACTTGTTTATAGGAGGAAGCCACTTGGGGTCCTGTTCAAATTCTCCAAACACACCCCACATCCTCCCCGAGTGCTGAGTTCTTGAACCTGTCCCTGGGTGGCACCAGCCTAGGTCCTGGACATCTCAAAACAAAGATATTGTGAAGTTCCTCATTCCGTCAGGAGCTGACAGAATCCCACACACAATTCCCAAAGAAGATCACTAGTTATTGCCACCCACTGTGCCCTCCCGTGACAGAACAGGCACACTCGTACCAGAGGAGAGGCTGGATGTGGATTCCCGAGTGACACCTTTCCCGCTGACACTGTCAATCCTGGCTCACAGTGGAAATGACACAGCGGTGGAAGGGGACTGCATGGAATCACCAAAGACAAAACACAGACGACCACAGGTGGCACCGAGCAGTTGGCCCTGCTTCACTGGGACAGCACCCTGACACTGTCACAGTATACATGTGACATGCTCTGGTAGAGCATGATTCAGTAATAAACAGTCAGTAAGCAGATCATGTAAGAGCAACATAAAGACAACCAGGTTTTTAAGACCTATAATTATTTTTACTTTGTGTGTGTGTTGTCTATGTATACATACCATGTGTGTACCTGATGCCCACTGAGGCCAGAAAAGGCATGCAATTCCCTAAGTCTGGGACTACAGACAGCTGGGAGTCGCCATATGGGTGATGGAAATTGAACCTGGGTCTTTCATTGCTCTTAGCCACCTCTCCAGCCCACTCTGGCCCCTTTGGGGACAGGTTCTCACTAAGCAGCCCTGGCTGAATGTTAGGATGACCTTTGACTGACTGGCCTGGCAGTGCCCTCAGGGGCACAGGTGGGACATCCCGGAACATGTCCCTTCCTCAGGAACTGGAAGGAAGCCCGCTTTCCCCACATGCTGGCATATTAACTGACAGACACGCCAAAGGAAGGAACTGCTCCAGGCTGCTAGCTAGAAAAGATGTTCTTCCCATTTTATTTGATAATACATTTTCACAGAAACATGATATATTTACATATATACAGGTAAGAGACTGCTGGTCAAAAATCTGAAACAGAAAATGTCACCAAAAATTTACAAAAGCCACCGACTGAGCCAGGGAGTCGGGCTGGAGAACCTGGATAGCCGTGTGTAGGTCGGCACAGAGCCTGCAGTCAGCTTCTGACTTCTGGACCGTGGCTGCTCTGAGCAGTCGTCCAGCACCTGTGGCCATAGCCATGCTGCTCGCCTGGGGCTGCTCCATGGCTGGCTCTCAGGATGCGCTGGTTTGCAGGTTTTTTGAAGCTGCGAGCATTGCTCTTACTTTGGCCATGAGATCCTGTGTGGGGAGACATGAAGGAAAGCTGAGCCTCTTGCTGACCAGACTTGTGAGGCCACGGTGAGGACAGGAGGCAGCACTTCCAGCAGCCATGCCTTGAGTAATGTACACAGCTGCGAACTCTTTCCAGGCTATACAGGGACCAGTCACCCTCTGTCTTGTCACAAACCTCCCACAGCTGTGACCCCATGTGGCCTGAGGGTACAAATGGGGCCTAGCATGTGTCACTCGTGGAGAGTCAGACTCCACGGCATGGCAACCCAACAGGACATGAGCTTCCTTGGGAGTAATTCCTTCCCCTTCCCTTAGGCTCTACCTAGTGCTTGGCTGTGGCAGGCCAGAACCAGGTCAATAGGAGACCCGTCCAAGATTTTGACTGGGTCACCACTAATGAAAAAAGGGGCAAGAAGGAGTTATCAGAAGAGGAAGACATGGCATTATAAAGGTGGACAGGAAAGTGGAGCACCCCCTTCTTACCTGAGTTATTTTGCTCTGCACAGAGGAGACGATTGCTGAGGAGATCTGGCCATCTTTTTCCTGAGAAACCCCCCTAATGTAGAGGAAAGAACAGAGGGTCAGACATCCCAGCATCGGAAGGGCAGTTCCCACGTCCTGTAGTGCACAGCTTCAGGTCCCTGTGCCACCTTCTCATCCCGGGAGCATGCATTGTGCACCCGCTTCAAGGGCCTCCTAACATGAAATGGCTCACACTTTACCAGCAGCGTTACATAAACATAAGCTGGGAAAGAGGAGGCTAGGGAAGGAGCACCCACAGTAAGGCCGCTGGGATCAGAGCAGCAGCCTCAGGGGCTTTTGCTTCCCATGCAAGGCTTCCGTGGATGTGGACAGTACCCACATCCTAGTGGCTGGGGCTTCCTAGACTCCCTCTAGGATGGGCCTTTCAGATGCTGAACCCTGAGGTGAGCTGTGTCCCTCATGGAACAGCCATGAATCACTCAAGATCCCTGGACTTCAAGGCCTGATTGTTTGGTAAATGCAATCCCCACAGGAATAACACAGGCTCCTGAGAGCCTGTTTGTCACTGAGACCCACCAAGTCCTGCAGGGCACCTCAGGGGCACTTTCCCTATGGAAGGAATCTGGATGCCTGGTAAGGCATGGATTCGGGGTTGCCTACAGTGGGTGCTGTCCAGGCCTCGCCGCCCTCCCCTTTGCTCTTTCCCGCTGAGAGCCACTCAGAGGGCATGGCTACCTGGAGCGTTCCTGGGAGGAACCCCGGCTCTCCACAGGAGAGATGCTGGCCGAGTGGGCTGAGTGGGCCGAGGGACGCTGTGCTGCCTGTTTACTTGGGGATGTTGACTGCGACCGGGCCTTGGCCTTGGTGCGAGACCGTGAGCGCCGTTTCTTCTTCTTCTCATGGGGACTTCTGAAAGGGAAGTGCTCTTGTCAGGGGACATGGAGTGCTCGACAGGAGGGCAGTCTGAACTTGTGTGACCTTTTTTTTTGAGACATATATTCTAGGATGGCTTTGAACTAACTATGAAGCTGAGAATGACCTTAAACTCCTGATCTTCCTTCTTCTAACTCCCAAATTCAGGGATAACAGGATGCACAATCCTGATTCGTGTGTGTGGTACAGGCAAACTGAATCCAAGGCATCGTGCATGGTAGGCAAGTACTTTACCAGCTGAGTCTATCTCCAGCCTCATATGCATGCCTTAGACAGCTGTAATCCTTCAGTCAATTGAGCCTGTGCATCCACAGAGTACAGGGTGTTAAAAGAACCATCTAGAAGCCAGCCTCTGCACAGGGGAAGCTTAGTCTTAGGGAAATGTCTGGCATCTAATGTACAACGAATGATCTATTTGCATTGAAAATACCAAGATAACCACCAAAGAAAAGCCTCTAGGAAAGTCTATACTGCTTTCTCATTCATGCCAAGTGAGAGGAAATTATCAGCCAAATCCTGTGTACATCAGCTTCATCTGCTGAAAACACAGGAGGCGGCCTAGGCCCGGTTCTGGGAGTGTCTGATATACGTATGCAGTGCCAGCTCAGCTCTGACCACTGCCCCGCTCACATCGTAGCAGGACAGGGCTCCCAAGCCCATCCAGCCCCATTCCACTCCTTCCGAGGGCTCCGGCACTGCCTAGCGGTTTCTGCCATGTACAGATGTATGCACACATGAACACATGGTGGGCAGACCAGGAGGGTGCTTACTTGGTAAGTACCTTGCATATTCCCTCAGAGCACCTCCAGCACACAGGGTGGTGGCACCACTGCCAGCCTGCACATCTTGAGATGCTCTGCAGATTTATCACTGACTCCTAGGGCTCTTTCCTCCCTCCTGGGCTGCAGGACACCACAGGCAGCCTTCCTGCTCAGCTGTATCTTTCACAGTGTGTCCACTTAAATGGGAACACTAATTAATCATTGTTGGTCATTTCTCTCTTGTGATCACCATGAACCCCCAGCTCTATGGCATTGGCGTTTCCAGAGGAATCACAGAGGCCCTTCCCAACCTGGCCCAGCCATCTATCCTCCAAGAAGGGCCCACCGAAGCCGGTCCACACTGATCGACAAGGCTGAAACAACTGCTACACTGGGTTGTGCCCTGTCTCGTATCAGGCTGTGTGATTCCCCTGGATTTCTCTGGTGCCATGATGCTAAATGTTCCTGCCTAATGAGAAGCTGTGTTTGGGGTCTGCAGCATGCAGCCTCCACGGATGTGCCACACCCCACACTCAACTCCAGCGCCCACAGGTGTTTACAGGCTGACAAGCACCAGCAGTGGGCCAGTGAGCTGCACACAGGCACCAGACTCAGCACAGAGGCCCTTGTGCGGCCAGCTGTGTCATTCCAACCAGTGTCCAGCCTGGCTTTCCGTGCAGTACCCAGGCAAGAGCACATTCCTGGGCCTTAGGAGCACAGCTGCCTTGGGGATCCAGCACAGCTTCAGTCATAACCAAAGCCCAGAAGGACCACAGCTTGTGACTGAGATTTAGCTCCTGGAAGACAGTCTCCCTAGGTTGGAGCTGTGGGTGGCAGCCTGGTGTCCTTTGGCAAGGAGACATGGATCTAAGTGGAAATGGTTCAGATACTGGGCACACGCAGGGAGAGCTGCTGGGCTGCGGTGTCTGTGTATACAGATGAACTGGGTTTCAGAGGGGGCAGCCCAGGATGGTCAGGACCACAAAGCTGGCTGGGGCTGTGTAGCTATATACTGAGTAAGAGTGAATGGCTGTGAGTTTGGCTTGTGTGTGTGTGGTGTGTGTGTGTGTGTAGTGAGCGTGTAGTGAGCATGCACCGTGTACACACTTGAGAGCAAATATGGAGGTCAGAGGATGCTGGATGGTTTCCCATTCTTCCACCCTGTCATGAGTCCTGGGAACAGAGCAGGTTGCCAGGCTTGCATAACACAGCGCCTTTACTAGCTGAGCCATCTCAGCAGCCCCAGTTTCATCTTAACAGTCTGACCTCACACAGGAAGAAGTCAAGCTTTTGCAGTTTGCTCACTTCTGAAGTGGCTGAGGTGCCTTTGCAACTTGGCTCTCTGTGCTGTTGCTGAGTAGCCAAGTCAACAAGCCTGTTGTTCTGGAACATTCCCTCAGTGCACTTTTCAGCCTATGCCAGTCTTCACCCTCAATCATGATGTCTGCTCTGTAGGAACCAAGCCCCACACCACTCTCTGTGGGGCTCCACAGTGCTCCTGAGTCGTCTGCAAAACTGGGTGTGCCTCTACTTTCTGACACCAACACTAGCACTGTCCTGTGCAGTTTCGGTCACCTCACATCGCCTTGCTTCTTGACCAAATGTTCTCAGTGAACCCTGGGTAGAAGAGAGGCTATGAAGTCCCACAGGTGTACCTGTAACTTGTAAGACACGGTAAGCTGTGCGTGCTGCAGCTATGAACACGGGCTGGCGAGCACGCTCACCCACTCACACTAAGCAAACGCAGGACCTCGCTGTTTCCCTTAGTCCTGATTGCCAATGCTCAGCAGCACCTAAGTGTACCCTGCTAACGTGTTCTCTGTGCCATCAGTGGCCTCTGGTCAGACACAGGCACTGTGGGTGTCCTTTTCTGGGGGACTAACCACATGGTCTCTTACTTATCCCTGGAGGCAGGTACTTGACTTTGATGACATGATTATATTCCATTTTCCTCCCATGGTGGGGTCTCTTCTGTATTCTTGTGCGTGGGTGTACACGCGTGTGAGGAGGACAACCTCAGACCTCATTCTTCAGTTGCTATCCATTTTTTTGGACAGGGCTTCACTGTGGACCCCTGGCTGGTCTCAAACTCAGAACTCTGCCTGCTGAGTTCCAGGGGCCTGCCTCTCTGTTTCCCTGGGACTGGTATTACAAGCATGTGCCATCTGTCCGGCTTTTTATGTGCATCCTGTAGATAGAACTCGGGTATTTCTGCTTGTGTGGCAGATACTTTCGTCTCAGGCACACTGTTTTACGGTTCCGACTTGTGCATTTAGACTAAACTGCACTACCGTGTGTAGTTTGTTCTCTCTCATCCTGCTAGAGAAGTCTCCGGTGCCCCCTGAACACTTCCATGCTGTGGTGTAACCACAGGCGCAGGCCACAGTGTGGGCTCTGCGGGAGTTAGCCAGTGCTCCATCACGAAGCCTGACTTCACCTCCCATGGCGATCTAGGAGGTCAAAGCCCTCCGCCTTTGTTCTCTGACCATCCTGGTCTCAGTCTGTCTCCCAGTTCCTCACAAGGCCCAGTATTTACGCTGGGATTGGTTGGGTCCACAGAGCACAGAGGGCAGAGCTGTGAGCAGTACCGTCTGCTAGAGTTAGGGGGAGGCTGCTTCTCAGAGTACTGGTCTGTGAACACAGCGTCCTTGCTGGCTTAGGGGTTAGTCAATATGGTTGGAGGTGAGTGGGGAGTGCTCTTCTCTCCACTGAGGTTGATGAGCAGGCCGTTACCTGATTCCTGCATGCTGTGCTCACAGGGAAACAGGGTATAGCTGGGAGCAAGGTTCTAAGGTATAAATTCCGGTTCTAAACTGCATTTTCCTAAACAGACGAGGAACCAATCAAATGATGTACTTCTCCTGTCAGTTTGGGACTCTGTCCATCTCTCAGAAAGACAGAATTTCCTTATTATCCATTTATAAGTCTGTAGGCCATTCCTGCTTGATCAACCTAACCACAGATCCATCAATTCTTTGCCTACGTCCTGCGCACAGCCTTTGACTCTGCCCCTTTCCGCTGCCGTTGTATTTGCAGCTGTCTCACCCCACTTTCATCATCTCCTTGCTTCTGCTTTGCCCCTGCCTAGCTCTTTCCCCACACTGCTGTCCTCTTGTGGTATAGTTACGGAAAGTGATTTCTTTCCCAGCTGGCACTGCACAGGAAGAAGGCCATTCGTCAACATTACCCAGTTCCAAACATGGCTGACTCTTTTCCAGTGACACTTCTCTCGGCAAGGGTACCTGGAATGCGCTGTAAACCCCCATGTGGCTTTCCGTACTGTCACAGGTCTCTGGCACACTGTGCTTCGGGAAGAGAACACTGAGCACCAGTGTCCTGGTCAGTGCTGTGCCCCTGGGCCGCTGGCCATGGCTGCACAGCACTGGTGTCTGCTTTCTGCTTGCGCTGTATCTGCTGTTTCTCTTCTAAGCCCTGGAAGAGCCATCATTGCATTTTGCACACATTTTGAACATCACGTTCCGACGAGGAGACGCCTGTCTCAGAGTCAGCTGTCACCTTCTTGCCATTACAATGGGGAACTGCATCTTCCTTGCCTTTTAAAATCTCCCGTTAGTGTATTTATTTTTAAAGTGTCTTTTTTTTCCCCTTGAGACAAAAGTTCCAAGCTAGCTTCAAACTGGCCATGTAGCAGAGATGACCCCTTTGCTCCTGCCGCCCGCACTTGCCACCTTCCTATAGGCAGGCTCTGTTTATGTCCAAGACTGACCCAGGGTCTTGAGTCTTCTACCCACTGAGCTCCATCCCAGGCCCCAGACTGTCGCTCACAGAGTGGGGATACAGCTCCACTGCAGACAGCTGTGTTTAACCACGAGAGGCCTTGGCTTCACCAGCACTGATCACACCCCCAAGTCTTCAAGGTCACTCTTTATGAACAAGCCTAGGACCTGCCTGGCCTGCTTATCACCCAGCCTCTGCCGCGTCTGTTTTCCTTTCCCTTCCTGATCTGCTAGTTTCTTTTGAATGAAGCATTTTTATTGTTTTATATCCTCTCAGCTTTTATTCATTTACTTAAAAAAATATTTATTTTATTTTTTTTTGTTGTTTTGTATTGTAGGCCTGGCTGTCCAGGAATTATGTACACCAGACTGTCCTCAAACTCACAGAGATGGCCTACCTTTCTCTCCTGAGTGTTGGGATTAGAGGTGTGTGTACTACCACTGCCGCCTTCTCATCTTTTAAAACATTTATATTTACTTATTTTGTGTGCACACACACATTTGTTTGTGTGTGTGCCAGGGCTCACATGTTGGGGTCAAAGGACAGATTGTGGGGGTCGGTCCTCTTTTCCAACATGTGGGCTTCAGAGATCAAACCCAGGCTGGCAGGCTTGGCAGCAGCACCACCCTGCCCTCTGCACTTCCCAGCTGTGTCTCCCAGCTGTTAAAGGGACTGTAACCTACTCTTCTCATCTTTCAAGGTCACCTTGAGTGAGGAGCACATTGTCCAGCACACTGAGAGTCTTTCAGTCATTAACTTCAGATGCTATGCCAGATGCAGTGCTTTGCAGCAGGAGTGCAATGGCAAGAAGCCGTTCCTACAGATTCCTTCCTTCCTTCAGCACAGAACCAGGGCAACCTGCTGCCTACAGTGGGAATTCTGTGGACTCTAGTGAACCACGACTCACCATGCACACTCATGCTGTATACGGATGCTGCCGTCTGCATTCACGCTTTACCAACTGTGATGTGTGGTTTCGAGACAGTGTCTCAGGAACTTGTTTAGCTATGGATAACCTGGACCTCTTGCTCCTTCTTTCTCCACCTTCTCAGAGCTCAACGTCGAGGTCACAGGTGTGCACTGCTATGCCCTGTCTACGAGACTGCACTCTAAAAATGCATCAGGCCCAGAGCCTGATTTCCAAACCTTCACTAACAGGAAGTGGGGTGGACTGAAGAGATGGGTCAGAGGTTAAGAGCACTGACTGCTCTTCCAGAGAAACTGAGTGCAATTTCTCACAGCCATACAGCAGCTCATAACCATGTGTAACTGCAGTTCTGTTGCGGCCTCCGAAGGCACCGAGTCTGCATGTGATGCACATGAATGCCAACACTCACGCACATAAATAATGAAATAAAAAGACAAGAAAAGGAGTTGCTGGGGCAGAAAAGGCAGTGGGGAGTCTGGACATTGGTGTTTGAAGAGCACCAAGGCCAGAGACAGAACAAAGTGACAACTGGCTTGGAGGTTCCTAGAGTCTGTCACAATCAGACAGAATAAGGCAACAGGAAATTGTACAGTCTACCTGTCCACAGCAGTGCTAAACAAGGGAGGGGCCAGCTAACAACAGAGGAGAGGCAGGACCAGAAAGTAGCCATTCTTGCTGTCACTAACTAAGGTGGCAGAAAACTGCTGGGAAGAGAGCTCCCATGCTTGCTCAATGTCCACTGGAAGGTGAGCTGCTTGGTCAGAGGTCAAGACAGGAGCAACGTTAGCTGAGGGACCAGGTGCGTTGTCACCAAGGGCGCTCCTTCCGTGCCGAGTACCACACTGCTGCACTGCTGGCCTGCACTCTTTAGCAACGTAGGAAGGAAGGGCAGTGGTGGAACCAGAGGGAAGCAGGAGGGCAGAGCAGCCAAGTGAGCTGCTGACCACACATGTGAGATGCTCTCACTACCATGTTAAGACCTGTAGTTAGTAGGCAGGGCAGTGGTGACGACCCCAGCACCAGGGAGGCAGAGGCAGGCAAATCTCTGAGTTTGAGGCCAGCTTGGTCTACAGAGTGAGTTTTAGTTCAGTCAGGGCTACACTGAAAAACCCCCGTTTTGAAAAACAAAAACCAAAAGAAAACAATCCTGAGCCCTTGGTTAGCGGGTGGTAACCAGTCTGCAGGCAAGCGCTATGGGCAGCAGCAGCACACCCTCCATCTGGGGGACACCAAGGAGCAGCGTAACCGAGGCAGCATGGCCTCGGCACCTACGCTGAGACGGCCGTGAAGGAGTGCTGACACAGTAGACTAGAGGAGCTGGACGGCAGGCAAGAGGAGCGGCTGCGGGCTCTCAGCGGCGGCCCCCAGGGCAGCTGTCTGCCTCTTCTGTAGGAAGACGGTGCTGCAGCAGAAGGGCCAGAGGCCTCCTAAACCCTATGCCTAAGACGGGACAGCTCCCAGCACTGTGGACACCAGCCCTCTACCACCTTCTCCCACCATCTCCCTTTGAACGTAAAGGTTAATTTGAGGGCAAGGCAAGAATTCTTCTGTTGAGAAAGATCTTTGGCTGTAAAAATTAATTTTAGACCGTGCCCTTTACATATACCAAAGGTGATGATGAACTTCAAATGTTAAACCACTTGTTTCAGGATGGATTCTCTGTATTGCAGTAGCTGGTAGGATTACCAAGGCTGGACTATAATTTATAAATGTGAACTTGTGTTGCAAACCTTTGCTGACACTCATCAGCCTCAAAGCTCCTCTGATGCCTTTTCAGGTTACAGAAAGTGATCTTCTCCAATCAACAGCTTATCCTGGGACCAGCTAACAGGGCTGTTTTGTGCTACTTCACCTTAGGCTGCCACCAGAGGCGGAGATTCTGTGGCCACCACTCTCGTCCTATAGGTTAGCACTGTGGGCAATGGCTGGGCCCCCAAAGTACACTGTTCACCTGTAATCCAGGATCTGCCCCCTAAAGATTCTAGCCCTTTCTGGCTGTTTTTTCTCATGACAGCTAGAGGTCTGACAACTCCTGTCCAACTGGGAACTAGAGCAACCCATTAGGGACACTAGGTGCTAGACAGGAAGCCACTCCGGAGCAGCAGCCGTGCTGGAAACATGGCTTCAACATCTCCCAAAGACTATACTTGGTCCCTAGAGTGCTGCTGCAGGGAGGGACCTAGTGGAAGTTAGTAGGTCACTAGGGACATGCCCCTGCAGAGGAAAAAGACTAGCCCTTCCTTTTTGCTTTCTGGTAACCAGACAAAGGCCTTGGCCCTAACGCATGTTCCCACAATTCACTGATAACTCTCGTAAGCTTATTCCCTCAGGTAGTGCGCTATGGAGATGGAGGTGATCAACACAGTGACAGGAGCAGGCAGCACAGAGTAGACAGGCTTCCCGAAGTGAGACAGGAGCCAAAGTGCTGGAGCTCTAGACAGGTGAGGGCAGGGCAGCCTGGGGCTCTCACTAGGTGGAGGTGCCAGGAAACCATGGCTCACAGGGTAAAAGGGTGTCCCTGGCTACCAGGGCCCAGGTTCAAACTTAGTGGCTTGGATTTCTGCTCTAAACCACGTTGGCTGACCTGTTTGTTATCCTCACAGTGGAGACAGATGCCTAGAAGTGGTCCAGAGCCTGGACCTATTCTCTGCCCCGCTCACCATCACACACACCCAGGTTCTAGTGGTCATTACTGGAGACCAAGCAGGACTGAGTCGGCATTTTCCTAGTTGACCCCTGTTCCCTGAAGACAGCTAATGTGGGACTGGGGCAGATCCAGCAGAGACAGCAAGGGCCCTGGGCTAGTGTTAAGAAAGAACACAGTCCATAGGGCTCCACAGGCATGGACACACTGTGCTCTAGAACCCGCATGATCCCAAGAGACAGCACTATTGAAGACGGGGACTGCACCCTTCCATTACCTGCAACTATTTCTCACAGGCGACAGACACCAAGACCTGTGAGACATGGTAACTTACCTGGAACGGGTCCGTTTCCTGCTGACTCCAGGGCTGCCGCTCATCCGATAGGCTGTGGGGACACTCCTGTCTTCCCGTCGCCTCTCAGGAGAGTGAGCTCTCCTTCTTGGGGACCGAGACCGTGACCTAGACAGACAACAAGGTGGACTTTAGCTCTGTCTGAGGCCTGGTCTGAGTGGTGTGCACCTCCCTAGCATGAGGCGAGAGAGGCCCCTGTCTGAGATGCAGGCTGCGCAGATGGGCCCTGCATCCTTCCACGGTGGGCTTGGAGGCACAGCACCTCTCCCCACCCCTGCCTGCACTATGGCAAGGCTCAGGTCTCCAGGACGCTGAACCCGAGGTTCCCTGCTCCTGCCTGTGCTCTCTCCCAGCCTGAGGCTTTCAGCTCCCCGAAGCCACTCCTACCCTCAGGCAGGGAAAGGTGTCTAGATATTGGCAGTAGGGAGAAACTAAAGGTTGAGAAGCCAAGAACTGCAGGCTGCACCTTGCCATTCTTCCTGTCACTCATCTCAGGCCATCTGGGAGGAGGCATCAGGACCATACTGCAGACCCACTGGCATGAAGCCCAAACCCTGCACCTGCTCACAACATGATGCCCTCGTGACAGTCTGACGACTTTACGTCTACGGGAGGTTTCATGGACTAAAAATCACCTATGAATACTTACTCTTTTTTGACTCATGCCGGGATATACTCCACAAATGGCAAGACAGACCCTCAAGTCCCTGTCACCCTTGTGGGTAATGGAGGTCCTTAAGAAAGGGTTCCTCAATGATGGCTTGAGACTTTTAGCTCTCTGACCATCTGCTATTTCAGGAAAATCTGCAATAAGCAGAAATTGAGGGGGGAAAGCCCTACCAAACTCAAACCCCTCTCCCTGTCCGGCTTTCATGACAACCTACTCAAAAACATTAGTAAGAGAGTTTGATTGCAAAATTTGAGCAAGCTCTACATTGAATCATTCTAAGAAGAATGAATTCCTCCCTCCCAATAAAAACAACACGCAGTTGTTCAGGAATCAAGCGCTGGTCACATCCTGGTCCCCATGAGCCCATGCTGGCCTCTCCAGCAGGGCTGGTCTAGGTGGCGTCCTCCCCAGAGCTTCCCTAGGCTACACAGACTACAGAGGTGGGGGCAGTCAGACACCTTGCCGGTTTACCAGGTTTCCCCTCAAAAGAGCTCCAGGAGTCAAAGCTGCTCGAGGCCGAGGCTGCCTGATACCTCTCCTGCTGTGCTGCCGCCACTGCCGAGCTGCTGGGACAAGGCTCCACACTCAAGATCCCTGGGGAGGCTGAGGGCCTGCGGTCGGAGGCACACACTTCACATTCAGAATGAAATGTGCCGGGCTGGGTGCTACCAGAGCCATGAGAAAGCTCCGCTCACTCAAAGCTTTAGCACCTATGGATGCTTAGCATAGAATTCTACAATAAACTCAACAATTAGGAAAAATAAGTTAGTTTTAAATGCCTGCAGATTCAAAACGTTGTACAATACTGTTTTGCAGTGGCCATTAGTATTATGAATTCTTCAGAACACAGTGGCTGTTCCCAGTAGTGTTCAACTCTTCTGGGAAGGAAGCCCTGCTCAGAACAGGGCACCAAATAACAGCCGGTAATTCGGTAGGTTTCACTTTAATTAAGTAAGCCTTAATGCTTTTAATTCTGTTAACCAGGCTCTTAATATTGATGCCAGGACAGGGCAAGAGCCAGGAATTCCAGCCTACGAGTAAATCAGTAGTTTGATGTCACCATAGGCCTTCTTAAAGAAGACAAACTGGTCTCAATTAAAAAACTTCCAGGCATAGTACAATAAAGACATCCCTTTCTGAATGACCACAATGCTTTGCTCTTGGAAGCAGGAAAGTTTTAATGATAAAACTCCAAACTGCTGTCTGAACGCCAGTGTCTACACCCACACAAACAACTTCCACTGCTTCTCTCCCTGCTCCAGGTCTTCTCACAGCTGTGGGACATTAACAGGTCACTTGGCAGCCAGGCTGTGCATCTAACCCAGTGGGAGCTGGCTACGGGTGTGAAGGTTAACTGCATCGGGCCAAGGTACCCTCTGTTCATCCCATTCACAGGTTTGGCATTGTGAAGCACAAGTATCTGAGCCTTGCCTGGCTTGGCCACAGGTCAGTCCAACATAAAACTACTGCCCATGCCCACAGGAACACAGGAAGTTCCAACCATCCCATTTCTTCCTTTAAAAGACAGGTTTGGGGGATTAACCTTTCTTTTCTAGTTTGTTATAGTTTACTGCTGGGAATCAGATAGTAAAGACTCACCCACCAATTTAAAATGAAAACAGAATGTCAATTTTATAGAACTTCAATGTCTCTACAAGTTCTTTGTGGCTTCTTTCTTTCTTTTTTTGAGACAGGGTTTCCCTGTGTAGTCTTGGCTGTCCTGGGACTCTGTTTGCAGACCAGGCTGGCCTCAGAGATCTGCCTGTATCTGCCTCCTAATTGCTGGGAGCAAAGGTGTGTGCCACTACTCCCAGTTTTCTTACCAAACGCTAAATAAAACTAAGCAAAGTCAAACAAAGTGGCATCACCTTGCACCCCTCCCTCATTTGACGGCATTTATGGAGTTATCCTTAAAGAATGTCTGTATCACACAGATCCTCTCCAACAGCGGGTGTTCAGACACTTAGCTCAACACTCCACACTGAGGGAAAGCGACTCAGAAGTTAACAGGTAAGCACACCTTCACGCTTCCCTGGTGTAAGTCAGTTCAGTAACATCCATACCACCACACATGATTTACCTGCGTGCCTGCTGCTTCACCTCAGTAAGACTGAAAGCTGTACACAGCACAAGAGCGAGCAGGAGCCACACCATGGACAAGATCTACCCTTGCATCAGTGCTGACTCAAATGCTTTCTGAGGTACTGTCCGTTATTATAAAGAACTTGCCTTTGCAGATCCAAAGCCACCTACAGTTTGACATATGGAGCAAGCAAAGCTTCTGTCCTATGAGCACATCACACAGTAGACAAAAACATACTGTTCTGCATTTTATGTGGGACCAGAGCCACTTAATATAGAGAAGATTATGCATTTTGGTTGCAGTATGCTACCACAGGAGGATGCCAACAACTGCAGCATTTTACTTTGAGCTAGCAATCATTTTAAAATGACCACTTAGTCTGTGTCATGCCTGAAAAGTAAGTCTGGTAAAGATGTCCTATTGTAGATGTTACCATGGTAATGGGCTCCTCTACCTGAAAGGAGAGTTAAAGACAAGATAATGATAGCAGCAGCAGCAGCATTTCTTCACCATGGTCAGAATGTCAACAGCTCATGGTAGTATGGAGCCCACACTCCTGTCTCAGTCACAACTGTAACATTTTATTTGGTGTTTTTCCCTGTCTTAGTATGTACAGCAGGCTGGCCCTAGACATGTTTGCTCCCACCTTAGTCTGAGTGCGGAGATCATAGGCACAGCTAGTGCGTCTGCCATAACCATGGCTTTCCAACTGCTTCCATCCTGGGAACGAGAGTGCTGGCAGGGCCTGTGGTGGGCAGGCAGCTCTGCTTTCAGCTTGGGAAACTATGACTCTTTCCCATAAAGCATGAGCCTCTATTTTAGTCTCTTGCAAGAACAAGAGGATAAAGGCTGAGGCCCTCCATGCAGCCGAGGACAGTGCTTTCCAGCAGCTGCGTGCCAGCGCTCGGTGTTGTGTGGACAGACAGCAGCTAAAAGGAGGTCACAGTGCAAATACTCTTACTCTGCAGCAAGCCTGTACCTTGTCTTGGTATTCTATCTAAACTATAAAACCAAACACTATGGATGGACTTATCTCCTGCCGTAAAGTGCCTGGGTTACTTAACCAGATAAACCAAAAGCTTCTTTTTTGATCCCACCTCAGCCACTGAAACGGAAGTTTGGGGGCTTTGAGAATAACCAGCCCTGACACTGTAAAACATTTTCACCTAAGGTCAAATTAAGATAAGACTGGTGGCCTAATGTCAGAGAAGAACTAATGGTCAGAAAAATTTTGGCTTCATTTTGTCTTTCAACTGAGAATTAAACTAAGGGGTAGGGATTTGCTCCTTGGACCTGTAGACACTCAAGATGTAAAGACACCAATAAATGATGCATCTGTATAAAATACGCAAACCAAGTCTACTGCAAACTTAGGCTGCACAGGCGGAGCACAGGTAAGAAGTCAGTGGCGGTCTTTGTGGCACACACTGAGATGAGCACGGGGAGGTCTGGGAGCCCTCTGTTGGCTCAAGGCCTGGAAGTCATGAAGGATTGTTCTTCCCTTTGAACCCTGGAGTAGAGGAGATCAGGGAGAGCTGACTGGACAGAATGAGGTTGATAGACCTATGCAGTTTGGATCTCTAACACAAATTCTAGGAGTGTTAAAAAATAAATATATAAAAAAATAAAGGACAGCAAAACTGTTCATTTAATTAAGAAATAGCAAGGCGTGTGCATAGTAACGGTTCAAATGTGTTGCACTTTTAAGAACTAGAGCTGAAGGCTCTCCACGAAGACAAACGTACCCCAAGTGAAAACAGGAGGCCAGACACTTGTCAACCCTGGGCTGGGTGTGGGTAAAGGAGGAAGCACAGCACTTTTAGCACATCAGAGAGAACACTGTACACTGTGCAGCCAAGGCATAGGACACCAGGGTCTGTGAACACGCTGACCCCAACCCAGAAGGATGAGCATCAGGAGTTAGTGAATCTGGGTGTGTGAGCACATCTGATCAGAGTCCAGGACACTGGGGAGCCCAGGGCAGGGTGAGAACGAAAAGCTGGACAGGTGCTCTCCATCACACTATTGGATGCTGACCTTCATTTCCAAGCCTTCCAAATGAAGGGGATGCTCTGGCATCCTCTATGAACAAGTTTACTAACGCTGTTGCCAGCAATGCTGAGCTGCTGCCTGGACCCCTGGCACCTTAAGCACGGGGCTGGTTGGTAGACTGTAGAGAGGCAGCAGGCTGAGGAGAGGAAATAGATGCACACTGGTGCCTCATTTCCGGTCACCTCAGACACAGTGCAGAACAATCTGAGCACAGCCTGAGGGGAGGGCTGCTGCACCACTTCACTCAGAAGCACTCAGCACAGGAAGTTCACTCACACAAAAACCTCCAGCACGCCAGCCTATGAATTTCTACAACTCAACACGAGTGCCAGGCTCACCTCATAATGTGTACACCACTGACCCCCCCACTCCCTAGGAGGCAGTCTCCTGCTCTCAAATCTACTATACGGTTGAAGAGCTCTTGAACACCTTGATCCTCCTGCCTCTGTCCCCCAGGCACTAGAATCACAGGCAAGTGTCACCATGCTCACCTATAATTTCCTTTTTTGCAAATTTTGGTGGGAAGGAGAGGCTAGCTCGTTCTCTATGTGACTGTGTGTGAGTGTGCCTGTGTGTAAGCCAGAGGGCAACCCTTGGGTTCTTCCTCAGCGGCCACTCAGTGTGGGGTTTTGCCTGTGTTTTGATGTCTGAGACTGGTCTCACTATGTAGTCCCAGTTAGCCTACAACTTGCTATATAGACAAGACTGGCCTCAAACTCAGAGATCCACCTGCCTCTGCCTCCTGAGTACTAGGAGTAAAGGTTTATGCCCCCACATCCAGCCCATTCACCGTACTCTATGAGACTAGATTCCTCACTGGGCTGCTTTCGCTCAGTAGGCTAGGCTGGCTAGGCAATGAGCCCCAGCTGTACCCACCTCCCCTATGCTAGAGTGAGAGGCAGGCACCACCATGCCGGCTTCTTCACTCAAGTCCTCACGCTCTGCAGCAGGGGGTACTGACTGAGCTACAACCCCGGTGTAGCTTAGCCTGGCCTTGAACTGGAGATCCTCTTGCTTCCACCTTGAGTGAAGAGTGAAGCATACGGAAGCCATGCAGAGATAAGAAGCACACACGAATCATTTAGCCTGCAGTGACCGCTGAGCTCTGAAAAGCCTTGACAATGTTTTCTGAAAGATCTCCTTTGATTTGCAGGACACACACATACCCCAACTCACACTCCAGCCTGTGCTCATTTTAAATTTTGCTGGCTTTACAGGGTGCCAGGAGGCAGCTCAGAGTGTAGGGCAGACAGGAGCAAGAGCGCATGAGTGCTGGCACACCCACCTCGACCGCCGCACTGTCCGGTAGGCACTGGGCAGGGCGTGCTTTGCTTTTGAGTGGGATCTAGACCTGGGCTTGGAGGACGAGTGGTACTTGGGGGAGCGGGACCTCGTCCGAGACCGTTTTTTGTGCTTCTTCTTCTTTTTCTCTCTTTCTTCTTCTCTTGGTGGGTCTCTGCATCTGCTTGAAGGCCTTTCTGGAGGCTTTCCCTCCAACATGGGCAGAGTTCTACCGCCAACAAGCAGAGGACAGGGCATGACACCAGTTTCCTGGAAACAGAAAAGTGAATGTGTAGATGTCAAGAGAGAACACAACACTCTGGGTAGATACTTCTTGTCTCTGAGGAAAGAGCACCTTTCAGTGGTTATAGATAAGAATCCCCTTGCTGTGTGAGCTAGATCACATCTATGACTGAAGCGTGTGGGAGGCAGAGATAAGAAAACAGCTTTGAGTTTGAGGCCTGCTTGGACTACAAAGTTAATTCTAGACTGGCCTAAGTTAGAGTGAGTTTGTCTCAATAGACAAACAAAATCTCTCTGGCCTTTTTAGGAGAAATGTAGCTTTAACTAGTCATTGAATACATGCAAGAGTTCTCATTTTGTGCCTGGAAGATTTCACAGTAAGGTTCATGGAAAACTTCAAGGTAGATGCTGTGTGACCAGCTCCCTGCCCTCACCCCCACCCCCCCACTGCCCAGCTGTCTGGAGCCCTGGGATGGAATGGGGACACAAGTGGTGTGCACATGCATTTGTAAACCTGCAACTGTGGGTAGGAGGGCCAGGTCTTGCTAGTTTGCTTGGGTTCTCTGGAGGCAGCTGGTGGGTAGCCCAGCACATGACTCTTACAGAACTGCTAGCTCACAGTGGAAAGCTGCCCAGTGGGCTGAGCTGAGGCCAGATGGCTACCAGACAGGAAAGAGGTCTCTCAGACTTTCCTTGAGCTCCCTGCTGCTTAGGCCACTATGCTTAACTACCGACAGGATTGTCATCACTGATGCAATATTCTTAGCTATTGTACAGACTGCTTAAAGATTTAGTGTGTCATTAACCTCGATTTCTTCTTTTAGATAAGGTCACACTTGTGTAGCCCTTGCTGGTCTGGAACTCATAGAGATCTGCCTGAGTGCTGGGATTAAAGGTGTGGGCCACCATATCCATCCAGTAATATTTTTCTATGTCAGTGAGTATGCTTTAAGATATCACTTAGAATCATACCTGGACATGTAAAATCATCTTAAGGACCAATGACACTAGGCAGACCAACACGTACAAAAGGACCATGTTACATGTGCATGGTGGAATGCTGCCCTGTGGGCACCTACCCATCCCAAGGAGCTTGTTGAGCTAGTTTCAGCCCTGACGATCTAGTAGTGTCACCTGTGACCTTCTCTAATATCCTTTTGGAGCCTGTAAGAACTCCTGTCTACATCTATGTGGCTAATTGGGTAAATGTGCCAACATCTGTAAGCCAAGTACATATATCAAGGTACTTGGCAAAGTCAAGGGTGGCATATTCCATCAAGTTTCTTGAGATTAGTACCACTTTGGGATTGACTATCATTTATAGAGTATTTATTATGAGCCTTTTTGTTTCAAAGCAGTGAGACACTTAGCACCAACTGCTCTCCTCATGCACCCTTTCTGTTGAAGCAGCTCTGCTGAGATAATCTTTCTGTGCACATGCAACCAGGGAGACCATTCCAGAGTCAAACATCCATGGATTACAGACAGGGACAAGGCTGGCAGACAAGAATGGAGTCACTCTGAGAGAAGACACAAGCTGGGTCAGCATTGTGGTGCTGCCAGCAGGCTGATGACAAACGACTTTGATAGACTGAGTTCCCATTAAAACAGCCAGATTCTGAGAACACACAAGTCAACCTTGCAACCACGACTTGTTTTTATCTATCTGCAGATGTGGCTTTACACGTTTTTTAAGAATTACATTTCTTTATTTATTGTACATTATCTGTCTCCCTGTGTATACATGTGTGTGGAGGTCAGAGGACAACTTTCTCTTTCCACCATGTGGGTACCAGGGATCAAACTCATGCTTCTTAGTCTTGGCAGCAAGCATCTCTATCTACTGAGCCTCCTCACACTGTCCTGTCTAACACTCACTACAACTCTGAGACAAGGCCTCATGTAGTGCAGGCTGACTTTGAACCTGTCATAAGCAAGGATGACCCAGACCTTCTGAACCTTCTGCCTCTATCCCCCTGCTGCTGGGATTATAGTATGCTAGGACCCTGTGCATGCCAGGCAAGCACACTATCAAGTGAGCAACATTCCAGGCTTACAGATATGTCTTAACCTCTGTTCACTGTACAAAGGATCGTGAACGAACAAGAGATTCAATCAGGCCTCACACACCCCTACCCAGTCAGGCTCCTGTAAGCTTCCTCTCCTCGATGCCAGTGTCTCCACAGCTGCAGAGCTCATGTTCCTGCACTCCCTCCTGCATGTCCCACACCACAGCGCCTCCCTCATGAATGCCTTCATACAGGGCCACAGTGCATAATGGCTGCCCCCAGCTGTGTGTACTTTGTTCCTCCATTTCTGCAGGAATAGGCTTTGTCTGAGGGACCAGAAGAGTCAATCTCTGTGGGGCTCTGGGAAGTGGGGTCATAGTGCCCTAGTGGGGTTCTGCAACCTCTTTGAAAAGCTCATTCTGTGAAGGGCAGTGCAGAGGTTACCCCAAGAACAGAACCACTAAAAAGATGCTAGGTGGACATTGAATCAGCAGGTCTGGACACCCAGGAGGTGGGGAACTTTAACCACAGGGACACTGCAGACTCCAAAGGTCCTTACAGGTATCAATGTAATTAAAGTTAAAAAGGGTGTAGGAACCAGGTATAGTGGCACATGCCTGCAACCCTGGAACTTGTGAGTTCTAGCCCATTTTGTCTTTCCAACAATAGCAAACAATAGCAAAGGGCTTGTTCTGCATTATGAAGGAAAGTCAAGTGAGGCAGTCTGAATGAAAATTCAGACTCCCCAAACGTTCAGAGGGAGTGGCACTATTGGGAGGTGTGGCCTTGGGGGAAGTATCTCACTGGGGGTGGGCTCAGAACGCTCAGATCCTCTCCAGCACCATGTCTGCCTGAGTGCCGCAATGCTTCCTGTCATGATGATAATAGACTAAATCTCTGAACTGTAAGCCAGCCCCAATTAAATGCTATTCTTTATAGGAGTTGTGGTCATGGTGTCTTTTCACAGCAATAAAACCCCAACTAAGACACCAAGCATAAAGGATATTTAAAGACACCTGGAGACAGATAGGCATGACCAGAATTTTCATTGAACTATACACAGCTACCGCTAACAGTGTTGACTGAGGGCTCCAGGAGCTAAGCACTACTTGCCATCCGTCCACACAAGAGCATCCTAAGGTGCCATGGGATGATCTGGCCAGCACTTAGGATGGAGCTGTCTGGGTTCTCCATGACCTCTTGGTGTTGAGGATGGGCTCGAGGCCTCCCACACACTAGTGCTCTACCTCAGAGCTACACCCAGACAAGACATGGGGGACTGTTTACCTTTTAGAAAAAAATTATAGCACAATACAGGATAAAGGTGCTGGCTTTGAGATCTCTGCTCCCTCCCAGTGTAAGCTCCACATTGTCATGTGGCTGCGACCACTGAGGCCCTGATCTAGCCGTATCTGTCTGAGCACATGCAGCAGGAGGCCATGCATGGGTGGCCATGAGCTGGGCTTCCTGCTCAGGATCTACACCTATGTGTTGAGATTGCAGCTTGAGTCTGGTCTGTTTATAGGGTAACTGACACAAGGTCTTTTCACAGACTCAAACTATTAGCAAGATCTGTGCCTATGCTGGGATCTGTGCCTATGATGGAGGCAGGTGCTGGCTGCTGGCATCTGGCTCAGGCTGGGGCTCCAAAGCCAGGCTGAGACTGGACCAACTCATCCACTACAACCCAAGCATGTCATCGGACAGCCTACGTACCTCAACTCCGAATGTACTCTCCTCAAGTTTTCCAACTTCGGCTTCTGGAAGAGGATTTTTTAAGGTTTGTAGAAACAAAGCTGCTTTCCTTTTACGTTCAGCCTGAAGCTGCTTCTCCTTTGATTCCTTGGACGCCTGGGCTAGCTTTTCCCGAGCAGCAGCAGCAAGACGGTCCTCCAGCTTTTGTTTTGCTAAATAAAACAAGAAAGGCAGAGTCTACAGCAAGCAGCATTTCATTTCTGATTTTCATAGGCACCTGTTGGCTATACAACACTGCCATTTCAATACTAAGCTCAAAGCAGGTAGCTACCTGGACAGACCAACATTTTCAGAGAAATAAACTTATTGTGGCTTTTTGGGGGAGGTACACTTTATTTTCAAAGGCAGTGAGGTTGAAGGGGTTCCATGATGGCAGGAGCTGGGCTGCACAACGGAAAGCACAGAATGGCTCTCAAGCATAGGAGCCCAACACACTCCAAGTCGGCATGGAATGATGCCCTGTGGCACGTGTCTGAGTCCAGAGGGCACGACAAACTGCTGAGCTCACACACAGGGAGAGCAGGCGCAGACACACCAGTGTGACTGAGGTGCACTGAGAGAGAGGACCTGTGGGCCCACAGCATGCTCTTCTCTGGAGGACACTGGCTCCAAGCATCATCTTTAGTCAGGGCTGTATGGTCTGTTCATGCATAACCAGAAACACATTCCAAGAAAAGCAGTAAGAACAGGTAAAAGCACAAATGCACTCACTGAGTAGCCACTTCACTGTGGAAGACGACTATTTTGGAGGGCAGATGTCCCCAAAAGGCTAGGCAAGTACTGGAGCAGTTCCAGCCCCAGCCCGTATGTGACTGGCCATGCTGTGACCCATGAAGATGAACCAGGGCTGAGAAATCAGCTCTGGCAGGCATCATCTTCAAGGGCTGATAGTTCTGCTGAAAGACAAGTCTCACAAAAGGCCTCTCCCAGTGTGGTGCATTAACCAGAGCTGGGCGTCCAGGCCTGGTGTCTCACCCCGGGGCTGTCGTCCAAGTACAAAGTGTGTCTCCATTAGAGCTGCCCGCTTAGCGCATTAGGCTGCTCTGAGTACAGATTGCCAAGGGCACTGCATCAAGCTAAGGAGTGCACGGTGCCACGGCAGTGCACACAGGACTTTCAGAATGCTCCTGCATGGCTCCAGGCTTTAGTTCGAAGTCTTAGAATTTCTGGCTTAGCACATAAATCTTATATTTGTCTTCTTTCTTTCAAGAACTTTAAAAGCTATTGACAAACCTTGCTTGGCTTCTAGCTCCTCCTGGGTAAGCTGCGGTTTCTTCTCCTCTACAACCGCAGAGGGTGGGGCTGCGGCTGGGCTGGGGTTGGCCACACTGCTGGTGCTTTCCTGGCATTCCCTGTTTTCCTCATCTTCTTCACTATCATCGTCCAGCTTGACACGGTTTTTTTCCAGGGGAAGTAGGTCATTTTCTTTGGCTTTGATGGCAAAGCTTATTGGAGCAAAAGAAGCTGTTGGGAAAAGGTGACAATTGTGACGTATTTTTAGGCACCAGAGGCAGAATGCACAGACACTGTCACAGGCACTACCACTTGCAAGAGGGATAGCTGATAGGCAGATGGCATCTGCTGTGAAGGCAGAGTAAGTGTGCCCCTGTGTGTGCGCGCATGCAATCTACAGGTGGGAATGTAGTCAAAGGAGTCTTGTTTAAATGTCTGAGGCAAGACATCAGACTAGGTGTGCTGTCTAAGCCTGCTACTACGGGCAACGTAACAATACTGTTAGAGCCACCTTCAGTTTTAAATGGTCAATTTTTGTCATTTTCCTTTTTAAAAACATATTTATTGTATACACTTAAGAGCAAAAAGATTTACATGAAATGCTAATGGACTCACTTATGAGTTGATACTGAAATACAAGATGATATAAGAACACATACTGTTTCCAGAAAAGAGAAGAGTCCTGCAGATCATGACAGTGAAGTCCTAGAGCACTTTGCCATACTTAGTCTGGAGAGGCATTCATAGCCGGACACAGACCGAAGCACCACTGTCCCCACCACTGCCCAGGAACCTAACTAAAGAGGCACCTAAGCTGTGTGTCTAGATGCCCTGCCTCACTCAGTGCTCCACGCCCCACAGCTCTGCAAGAACCAAGAGGCCAAGGTTAGGAAGCTTCTCCAGGTAAGTCTTGCATGCCCAATGGCCCTGGGAATTCTCCCGGAGGATTCCGATTACAACTTGCACACCACAGCTTGCCTCATTATTGATCCTTAACTCTTTCCCCATAAGGTCATGGTGGCCACGACCTTATGTGATCCAGTAGACCTGCCCTTCTGCACTGTGCGGAAGGCCTGCACAGAGATGGCCACGCTTGCCTGCTGCCTGCAGGATCTGTTCCTTCTGGCACATCTGACCTTCAGGACTGGGTCCAGCAGTGCCTCCCTAAAGCACACCCATGGCCTTACCGCCGTCTTCACTACCTCTGCGTACAGCTGCATGTATGTGTATTTGGAGATGAGGTCTTAGCCACATTGCCCAGCTTGGTCTGAAATACCCGAGCTCAAAGAACGCCCCTGCCTTAACCTCCTGACCAAGTGGGAATGCAAGGGAATGTATTTCCCAAAACCCTGGATGAGTGATATTAACATTATATGTTAGTTACTGTATATTGTTCTGGTGTGTTGCGTGTAAGTGGAGACAGAGGTTGGTGTCTTCCTCTGTATTCTCCATTTTATCTCAAACTGGTATTTTCCAGTAGGTATCCTGGACAGCCAGTGACTCCAGGGTAAACTGTTTCTGTTCCTCCTGGCCCCAAACACCAGGGTCCAGGCACCCTTGGCTTAGTACTAGGTGCTAGGGATGGGAACTCAGGTCCTCATCCTTGCATAGTAAGCACTTTACTCACAGAACCATCTCCTTAGCCCTGATACTAATTAACAAAACAAAACAACAAACCACCTAGTTTTACAATTTTGTTTTAGATTTCTTTATTTTATATGCATGAGTGTTTTACCTGCATATATGTATGTGTACCACGTGAACACCTTATGTTCTTGGAGGTCAGATGAGGGTGCTAGATGCCCTACATCTGCAGTTACGGATGGCTGTGAACTACTATGTGGGTTCTGGGAAATGAACCCAGGTCCTCTGCAGGTGTAAGAAGTGCTCTTACCTCCAGAGCTGTCTCTCTTCAGCCCCAACTACCAATTTGAGAAGAGAAACCAGTATCTTGTGTAAACAAACCCGGCACACTAGCCATGTATTTTCCTCTTCTGAAGAATGCCCTCAGTCCATTTTCTGACCTAGAAAAGCTCTTTCTATAGGAAGGACATTAACCCTTTATCTTCCAACTTATTGTCACTGACATTTGCTTTATTCTGGCTCTGCTTCCCTAGAGCTGTAAGTTGCTGATTTCTGGCTTCAATTCTCTGATTCTAAGATTATGTGTGCTAACAGTTCCTTTTCTTCCTGCTCCCCTCTCTTCCTTTCTCTGCAGGGTCTCACGGAGACTATGAAGCTGTGGCCCTGAGCTCCCGACCCTCAAGTGCTGGGATCAGGAGCATGCACTGCCCACACTGACTGCACTTAGACACTGAACTTCTGGAACCACTGCTGCTAGATACCTTAGTGTTATTAAATCTTTAAAAGTGAAGGGGCTGTCGGGATGGCTCAGTGGGCGGGGCACTTGCTGCAAGCTTGGACAACCGGAGTTGATCCCTTGGACACACATGGTAGAGGAAAGTACCGCCAACTTCAATTATCATTTCAATACAGAAGTCCCAAAAGCACCATGCTTTCTCAGTTCCCAGGAAGGAGTGACCACACCAGAGTCCTGGACAGTCCCACTGCCCATGTCCCACCCCTGCTTTAGCAACCGCCAGACTCCACTCAATACTCTAACATCATGCTTCTCAGTGCTGAGGTCTACCGAACTCTGAGCTCGAGAGCTTCTTAACTCCCTATCTCCCATACGCTCTGAAGGAGCTTTCCTGACAGAAATGGTCTGGTTCTCCAGGGTGAATTAAGCCAGACTTTAATTTGTTTTGGCCTCTTGCCTGGTTCTAGCGGCTGCTAACCAACCAGTATTTCAAAAAATCTGCCAGACTAAAAATCTGTCAGGTTTTCTTTCTCTTCTTTTCTTGAAATAATTTTGGCAATTTATGTTTTCTTCGAAATGGTATTTTTCCATGACTTGAGTTCATTTCCATTTAAGGTGATGAGCACGCTTTGTGTATTTTAAAAAAGATTTACAACTTTGCGTTCATATTTGCATTCTTTTTCTCTTGAACACACACAACATTACTGATTTTTTTTTTTTTAAAATTACTTTCTCAGTAATTTTTCCTTTAATTTTTAGTTCCTTGTTTCTGCTTTCCGTATGAACATTTTATAGATTTTTGAGGGGTTATATCAGAAGCTTGTATTTGAAATCCTGCCTAAACTTCTGCAGGGTTGGGTTCTAGGCCTGTGCCACTGGCTGGGCTTCTGCCCCAAGTTCTGTTCTTTTCCATTCTGCCTCCCATGCCCCTCTTGCCTTTGTGACAAGGACTGAACATACTCAAGCCATATTGTGCTGAACCAACTCACTTCCTAGGTTCTTCCCTTCAGATGTTCATTTAATTTTTTTCTGTCTTTCTTTCTTTCTTTTTTGGTTCACCCAACATAAGGAGGTAATGCTATTGTCTGCTTTGGAGTAGTATTTTATTGAACTTTTTACCCCCAGCAGCACAGGGGACAGAATCGAGGGAAAGGCTCTGTGATGTTCTTGACATCCTTGTTTCCATGGACTCAGAACTTGAGGGTGCTGACATGCCTACAGTCTTCTGTTCTTACATTCAGATGTGCAGAGAAATGAGGCAATGACTTGTTTTCTCTCCTCTTCAGGAGCTGTTTCTACCTAGATGAACTTCTTCCACATCTGTCCCTTCCTTTGAGACTTCTGAGAACTTCCCAGTCTGTCTTCTAGTCATTCTGACCCTGGTGATTTCACCATGCTTAACCTAGCAGCATTTCTGAACAGTGTTCTGGAGTTGTCAGATTATCAGTGGCTAAGTTTTAGATAGTCTCAACCTGTGGATCTGCCCTGATACTCAGGGCTGGAGGCTCAGCCTCTGTCCTCTGAATCTCAGCAGGGCTGCGCGCCTACATCCTGCACCTCAGAGGAGCAAGCCTGTCTCTCCAGGCCTCACTGCAGAAGGAGTGTTGTCAAACACTGCGCAGCTTGTACTCACATCTCAGGCTTCTCCTGCCAGGGAGGACATGCTGGTTCAGCAGCTGGGCCTGGGGCTCCTTTCTCTGTGGCTCCGCAGGTACCCCAGGCAAGACCAGTCTGGAGGGTGCCTCCTGGATAACAGCCACCTCGTGGATGTCCCCTAGCTAGTCCCAGCCTTCCACTTTCTCCTTGCTGGCAGTGGCTGTCCTGGGATCACTGTCCATTCTTCTCCTCCAGTCCCAGGTGGACTGCCTGAGCTTCCAGCACGGGACAGCGTCTTGAATGGCTTCTGTTGCTAGAAACTGCTGCTAGTCAGTCACCTGACTTTCTAAACAGTGCTTTCCTAGCGACAGCCAGATGACTGTGACTCTGACCTCACACGGAGGCCACTCCAGACCAGGCAGGAGATCGCTGCCTGTCTCCCTTGCCATTCTTCTGGCCAGGCTTGTCTTCTACTGCCGCCACTCCTGCACTAGTCACTGGCTGCCCAAAGACTCCTGTTCCTCTGTTTAATCTCAAAAAGCCAACACTCGGTAAAGCATCCACTACTGACCACAGGCCCCAGGGGAAGCCAAGTCCCACATGCTGTGTAGTCCACCTCTCCAGACTGAATCACTAGAGCTACATGTCCCCAAAGCACAGCAGGGTCTCACTTATCTCTGGACACCCTTTTCTGTAGTCTTTTCACGTTCTACCACAGAGCTCTGCTAACCAGCCTGAAGCAGCCTTTCTCCTCCGTCTTCCATTACACCAGCCACTCATATACATCGGTCCTGCTAGACTACATCATCTAGTCAGGGACAGGGCAAGGAGACCAAGTGTGAGTGAGCGTAGCACTGCCACAAGGGTGCTCCAGGGAGCCACTTGGACAAAGAAAACAAACCTCATCACAACTGTTTGTACAGGGGCTGGAGCTGGAAGCCAGTGGAGAGCACATGCCTAGTCCAGGATTACAACTGAACACAGTTTTAGAGGGAGGATGAAACATTTGAAAATTTTCCACACGTCCATTAAATGACGTAAGCTAAAAGCTGATGAGTCCCCAGACTAGCTTGTACCTACTGGGTTCCAAACACCATGTTGGAGAAGCAGGACAAGGTGAGCATGTCTGAATATAGCAGCTCTAGAAGGCAAGCCCAACGAGCCCCCATGGTTTGAGGTACCTAGTCCTGTCCCTCAGGAGGGAAGCCATGAGGCCTGGGCTTCACCAGGACAGCGCACCTTTTACCAGCTTCCCGTCCACGGTGCTCTTGCTGGACCCAGCCTCCTTCTTCCCGCTGCCTCTTCCCCCAGTCTCTGCCATACCCTCAGGAGCGCAGTCCTCTCCAGCTTCACTTGATTCTTCAACAGCGGTTTCTGTGGGAGCCTCTTCAGCTGTTGATGCTGCCTGAAGAGAGAGACATCACCGAGCACAGTTACCGTAATCCCGGCACTCATGAAAAAAGGGCAAGAAGGCCAGAAGGTCAAGGGCATCCTTGGCCAAACTCAAAGGGTTTGAGGTCGATGCTACACAAATCTCTAAAAAAACATCATAACACTCAATCTCCCAAGCCGCTTGCAATAACTGCATTTCCACATTTCACATCATTCTCTTGGGTGTGTGTGTGTGTGTGTGCGTGCGCGCGTGTGCGGTGCGGTATGCTAGGTAAGTGCTCTGCCCCTGAGCGACATCCCTAGTCCCACTGTATTCTTTAATATGACAGACTAAGCAGCTGAAGGACTCCTTTCTTTAGGGGCCTGGTTACTGGGGAGACCTTCAAATCCCCATCTACCACAGACCGCAGAGGAACAAGCTACTTCAGGCTCAGCAAGTATTCCTGGCAGGATGAGCTCAAGAGTGTCAGGACAGAGCAAAGTACCCCGAGTGCAGGGACTGTGTGTGGTGGTGCGATGGCAGCCGGTCCAGCTCTATCCCTGGAGGACAGCCAACAGCTCCAGCACATGCACCATGAGGTACGTTACAGAGCAGTCTAAAGTAAACTGGGCACAGCGGCACACCTGCAACCCCACACTTTGAAGGTGGAGGCAGGAGGATCAGGAACTGAAGGCTAGCCTGGGCTACATGACACCATGTCTCAACTCTCCTTCTCAATATTGTCAAATAGTCTCTGATGCTTGAAGCAACAGTGGTTTTTGTGGGAACATGCTGGATTGCACAATGATCACTGAGGCATAAGGGTGGGCACCTCAACAGATCCGAGATAGTTTCACCTCCTGAAGGGATAGGTCAGACACAGTGTAGACCTCAGAGTAAAGAGGAAGTCCCTTCTGCACCTGTCATCAGTGCTCCATGCCTCCCCTACCTTCAGCACATACCTGTGTGCTACCGCCTCCTTCCTTCTGCAGGAAGAACTGCTTCTTAAATTCATAGTAGGCGTTGTACTGGTGCCAGGGCTGCAGGAATTCAAATCTGTGAACAGGGAAGGATCTGGTGACTCAACATGACCCACTGTAGCCCTCAGTATTTCCACATGTGGCCTGCACTGTCCTGGACAGCTCATAGACACTAGTCAGAACAGCTTCATAGATTCTATATGGCTTCAGTCCTGCTCTATCCACTGACATGTGAATGGGCAGAGGGCTAACCCACCCTCCAGGGTTATACCATGGGAGAAGATGCAGCCCATGTTTTATGCACACTGGCAGGCATAAGGGATAAGGACCCTTGAGAAGTGTGAATGCCAGCATTTCAAACACCTACATTATCACCACACAATAAAACAACAACAAAAGCCCTCTCCAACTCTAGGTAATTTAATAAGATGAACAAAAACATGTCTATCTAAAGATAGTTCAGGGAAGATGAAAGCACAAAAGAATCCTGACAGGGTTAAAGAATGCTAAATGAAAAAACCCCAATCTCATATACCCAACATGCTTATAAGTTTTTGACTTTTTTGCAACATGGGGCTTGATCCCAGAAACTCATAAATGCCAAGCAAACATTGCCACTAAAATTCACAAATGCCAGGCAAACACCCCAGCCCAACACTCAAACCCTTTCACTTTACCTTTGATCGTTCTTGGCTCGAACACTGGTCTCAAATTTAAGGCCATTTCTAGCGACGTACTCTGCCAGCTTGTCAATCACAGGCTGGATGTCAGGGGGCGGGGGTATGATGGCCACGGGAGCAAGCGCACTGTGGAGAAGAGCCGGTGAGCAACCCTGAACTCAGCATGGCCGGAGCCTGGCATGGGCAGCTGGAGGGTCCTTTCGGGCTCAGCTATGTAAGAGCAAGACTCTTGGTCTAAAGACAAGAAGCCCCTTAACCTAATGAAGCCAGCTCCTGGGCTCTAACAGAGCCCAAAGCACCACTGCTGGAGTGAGCTGTGTGAGTGGCACCTTGTAAGTCCAATAGGCAAGACCCTATCTTAAACAAAACAAACAACAAAGAAACAAACAAAAAACAAAAAAACCCAGGACAGCAGGGTTAAAGAATGAGGTCCAAAGTCCCAGAGCCGGATTCAAGTCTTCCGCCTAATTAGCATTCGCCTTTAACTATGAGCTACTTCTTAGGAACAAAACAAGGAAAAGTCATTAAAACAGGCAAGAATGTGGCTCAACATCCTTCACTGTGTTTACTTTCTCAGCAATGGCCCTGGAAATCATCCCCCAACCCCTCCCACATACTAGGCCACTGATCTACTTCTGAGTGACACTCCCAGCCCACATTTGACTTCTTAGCATGATTAGAAAGAAGGGTTTTAGTCAAGCATTTCAGCCCAGAATTAAGGAGCAGCTATGGGATGGGGCCCGAGAGCTACATGTACATCTGGGTAGATTCCACTGCTTAAGAACCACTTTTGGTGCTGGAATAGGGCCTTGCTCTGTAGCCCACTATACAGATGACTCTCAACTCCTGATCCTCCTGCTTATGCCTCCCCAGTGCTCAAAGTACAGGGACGGAACAACTACCTGTACTATTTCTAGCTGGCTTTGAACTTCTTCTTTTTGAGACAGGCATTCACTGTGTACCTCTGACTGGCTCACTCAACAGATCAAGATGGCCTTGACCTCAGAGAATGCCTGACCCAGCCTGGCTGTGTAGCATTAAACTTTTAATCCTTCTGTTTCAGCCTTCCAAAAGCTGCAAGTACAGGTGCTTGGTAATAATAAATAAATGATAACCATGCTAATTATGGAGACATAGGTATGCAATGCATCCCAGAACACTGGTCACTGCAGCAGCCATCATACTGAGCAGGTGGCACATGTACCTTGTGGTGGTGGTTGTGGAGGTAACCCCGCTGCTTGATTCAGCTGTGGTTGGGGGTGGAGGAGGTGTGGTCCCAGGAGGCGGTGGTACAGTGGTAGTCACACCAGGCGAGCTGGACACAGTCACTCCAGCAGGAAGGGTACTGTAGTAAGTGGCCACATCGATCCCAGGTGGGGGTGGTGCCAGGCAGTAGGTGCCATCTGGCAACATGTAGTAGCTGTAGTACATGGCTGCCACAGTTGCTGTAAGAAACAGGGTTTGTAAGCAAGAGGCCAATGACAGGTGAGCCAGCTACAACATTTGAGCTTCAAAGGCTCATGTTTTAGATACTCGCTCCCCAGCTTATGGTTCATTTGGGAGGTTTTGGGGTCTTTAGGAGGTGGGGCCTGGCTGGCTCTCTACTTCCTGTCCCATCACAATATGAACAGTCATTTCCATACCATGGACTGAGACCCTCGGAAACACTAAACGTTGTTCCTGTCAGTTATTTGATACAGCAACGTGACAATCATTAATACAACAGGATGGCAGTCAGTTAAGAAAGAGACCCCAACCAAGTGCAGCATCTACTCCGTCCATTCCAACCTTGCTGCTTCTGTATCGGAACAATGGACAGTAGCAGGCACAGAACAGCCAGTGCTAACAAGTGTAGACTTTCGTAAATAACCCTCTTCCTTCCTTCGTGCACTTAACACAGGCAGAGTGAAAACCTCTGCAGGAATGACTGGTGGGCAGCCCTCTCCCATGTGGCTGCTCAGGCATCCATGCACAACTCCCTAACTCTTCCTCTCTCCAACACTGACGACAGTTTTTGGAATGTTTTTTCAGTCTCCTGTTCACTTTAGAAACTGCTGTCCACATGCCACCATGGGGCTGCTATATTCAGCTCACTAGTCTGCCGTCTCTACACTACCTTTGGCCTTTCCTATAGTCAGCAGTGGTCAGTGTCAACTTCCAGCTCATTTTATGCACAAAGGACAGCAACCTGCTGTGCTAACAAAGTCCTGAGAGGTACCCATCTCCTTTACAATTGTTAATAGATGTCATTTTTTTATTACTTTCTATTCATGAGTGCTTTTCCTGCATGGAAGTATGCCTGGTGTCCACAGCGGTCAGAAGAGTGTCAGATTCCCACCTATACTGGAGATACAGAAGTTGTGAGCTGACATGTGGGTGTTGGGAATCAAACCCAGGTCCTCTTCAAGAACAGCAAGTGCTCATAACTGCTAAGCCAACTCTTAGCCCTACTCATGTTTTTGGGAAAAAAAAGTTCAAATCTAGCACTGAGCACAGAAGGCTAATGAAGTAACTGGGTCTTCATTTCTAATCCTTGTTCAGATAGACAGCAATGCTGGCTACACAGGAATTAATTTCCTCTTCATTAGGGCAGAAATGAAGGAATCTGACTTTCACTTGTTCACAGTGGCAGAGTAAAACACTGTGGATTGGGCAACACATGGCTGCTCTTGAGGTAAATACACAGTGGAGTACTAATGCCGCAGAGGGGAGGAGACAGTCTTCCTAGCTCAGGCTGAGAAGATGTGCATGTATGCAGTCTCCACATGATGTGGACAGACACACTTGTGGTTGGACTGACTCATGTTTTATCAGGCATGTCATACACATCAAGTCCTAGTACCAACCCAGACCAGGGTTACATACCAGACTCGAGTACACAGGAACAGCGATAACTAAATATTTCATGGGGTATGTGGCCCAGTGCGTTTCCATCTCTACTCACAGGGACACCTACTACATCTCTTCAGATGGCGGGGCTGGCAAGACAGCCTCACTGGCACCTCTGTTTCCCACTATGTTGTGCTGACAAGACATCCAATGCAGTAACTTGGAGACCCACCTTATAAATACCTGATAATACCGGACACAGTATCACTCACAACTTAATCGACAACATTTGCTGTCACCTGCCTCCCTCTGACTTCTTACTCAAGATTTCAATTCACACCTCAGAGAGGACACTTGTGTGACCTCAGAAGGACTCCAGAGGAGGCAGTGTACCGACATAAAGCACCTCGTATTCTGGTACTACACAGATTCAGGACCATGCTGTAACCACCAAGCACCTGCTTCTCCACACTGCTGTTCCCAGAGCACAGTGTCTGGGAGGCGATTTCTGCAGTTCTAGCAGTAGCAGGTCTGGGAGATAGGCTTCGTTGTCACTGTCCGTCTTGTCCTCGTCAAGTGCTTGTCATGTACGGGCAGGGACAGGCCCAAAGCCTGAGGTATCCTCTCAATGTAAGACTGTGTGGCTACTGTGTCCCTAGGGCATTCTAGGTCGTCTTGCTACCCCAATCACAAGTCACACTACTGTTGCTTCTGCCTATCTGGAATATGTACAGGCAGGGGTACACACACACCGTGGTAAATCTCCATGCTACAGACTCTGTGCAGGGATCTTGCTCAAGCTCCAAGCTCGCACATCTGAGAAACAGTGCAAGTTCTGTGGAGTACTATCAACTCAGCAAGAAAAAGCTCTCTGTCTCTGTTCTCCATATCCAGCGCGAAAGACTGCTACAGTACAACACTCACACTAGCTCATCCGCTAAGACATCTCACAGGCTACATACTCTGACAAGTCCATAGCTGCGGCATTCTCTAGCCTTATCAGCTTGGAGCCAAGGCGACGAGTTCCTAAGTCCACCTGTTTAAAGTGATCAACAGCACGACTACATCAAGAAAATCCTTCTCTCTCAACACACACAAAACAAAAAAAACAAAAAATGAAAATGTCCCATACTCACAGGCTTTCTGATTTTATATGTAAACTACAAATATACTATTTGACATTTTATAATCTTACTTTAAATCCTTATGGTAGAAATCTTTCATAAAACTTAAGTATGTTTTATAATATCTTTACAAAAACTTAGTTTACATTAAAAGCCACCTAATGATTTAAGATTTCAATTTTGCAAGATGAAAAAGGTGCCAGAGATCAGTCAAGTAACAATGTAGATGTACTTAATACTGGGCTGTCCACACAAACACAGCTGACAATGTTATCGAAAAAGTCACACTCAGAATACAGCAAGTCATGAGATGCTATTACAAGAGAGAGGGAGTGATAGAGAGCCAGCTCAGTGGATGAGAGTACATATTGCTCTCGCAGAGGTTACAAGTTTGGTTCCTAGCACCCAATTGGCTAGCTTACTACAATATATAACTCTGATTTTAGGGGATCCAACTCCCCTCTTCTAGCCTCCACAGGAACCGCACACATACATGCAGAAAAACACTCATGCATATAAAAGAAACCCCAAACAACAACAACACCACCACCACAACCTTTTAAAAAGTGGCATCTGCTATAGAAGATCTGGATAGTGTAGCCATACAGTGCAGGTACCTGGCTCAGGGCTGCCTGTGAGCTTTGATGCTAAGCTGCCATCCCCAGGACAAGCCAGAGGCCTTGCTGCCTCAGCATGATACATTGAACTTTCCAAGGGTACTACTTATTTCTCCATCTTGACATGGGGTCTAGCTCTGTTCCCAGAATGGCCTCTAAACCTTGGTCTCAAGTGAGGACCCTTCCTCAGTTTACTGAGGAGACCAGGGTTATAAAGACTATAGGAGCAAAGCACTATGCTTGACCAGGACTGGGTTTTTAAGTGAGTGAAAAGAGGTGACAGCATGCTAATAAATGTATTTCCTGAGTACTGCAAAAACCCACACCAAATGAGCCAACAGAGAAGCTCCGCCAGGTGCCAGGCCATCTAGACGACAGTAACACGGAAGGGTGAGCTGCTAACATGGAGGCACATTTGGAAGCACTTGTCCAGCTAGTCACAAGCTTACAGGGCACGGCTGGTGCCATCTGCCTAACCAGCTTTTATTCTTTTCTTGAACTTGCTTTGTGGAGAATGGCCTTGAACTCCTCATGACCCAGGCTTCACCTCCCCAGCCCTGGAATTACAGTGTGTCACCACACTCAAGTTTATACAGTGGTGGAGACTGCAGCTAGGGCTTTATGCCTGCTAGGTAGCCACTCTACCAACAGCCCTGTCTAATCACCTTCCAGAGACCTTCAGCCCTTGCACAGGTGTGTGCTGAGGATCCTGTGACTTTCCTAAGACACAGCGATGACATTAAAGGGGTCATGTTCAAAAACTCACAGGTCAAGAGCTGAGAGCTTCTGAGAGGCAGCAGTGACCCTGTCCCTGGTTCTGCACCCTGAAGGAAGGTATAGGGCCACTGATTCTGCCCTGAGGCTATGTACCATTCAGGCCATGTTCTTCAACCTCCTTCCACCTCCAGCTGGCTGTCAGGCACTCCTCAGCCTTTTCTGAGGCTAAAGGCTTGCACTCTATTCCTGCCTCCCGTCCCGGGCCGCATCTGTCTAAGAACTCTTCACTCAGCACTCTTATCTGAAGAGGTCATCCATGTTCCAAAGCAACTGTGTCCAGAACTGCACTGGGCTTTCATCTACACCCTTCTGTGCTGCAGCTCTGGTCTAGGAAATGTCATGCCTCCAGTCAGATTTCCTGGGCCTCTTGGCTATACCTCTGCTCAGTATACAGACAAGCTTCTGTCTGAGAGGTGTGCCCACAAGCTCCTTCTTCCTCCTTTTCTGGGGCCTCTGTGAGAATCAGCCCAGCTCATGGCAGCTTTCTCTAAGTCTTTGGTCAATCCCTGATTAACCTTTCTAGGTTCTTGGTTGGAAACCCTCGCGTGGCCACTGTGCTGTGGGAACATGTGCCACTGCAAACAGCGCTGACCCCTGCATGGCTATTTATTATTACACACAAATACTCAGAAAGGTTTAACTTGCAAATCAGTCACACTAAGAGTGACAACAGAAATTATCAATGGAATTAAACTACTACAGTAAAGACAGAAGTTAAGTGAACAGGGTTATTCACCCAACATCCCGCTGTGCTTTGCACACCCGTCTTGGTATAATTTAAGATGAAACAGTACACTTGTGATGGGTGAGGCATTAGGTGGCCTGGGCACAAAGATGTAGCAGTGCCAGATGACTTTAAAAGGATCATTTGAATGTAAATCTCTAGACACAACAATGAGGACAAATCCTAAGTAACTAGTGGGAGGGCAGAGTAGCATCCACGAGTCTAGATCAGCTGGGCAAAGGGACAATTCAAGTCTTATGGGAAGGTCTGAGACAGTTCAACATCTTATATAACTCATAACAGTGCACAATTTCAAAATTTTGAGTTGCATATTTCTGGAATTTTCCATTGAACATCCTTAGACTGGATCCCATGGAAAGTAAAACTACAGGCGCAGGGCCTGCTGTCTTTTCCCTGTTTCCCATCTGTTTTGTTCTCCAGAGTGCCAGTGCCAAATGGAAAGACTGTGCAGGCATTCCTGACATAGCACTGGCGTGGACACACTGTTCCGTGAATGCTCCTGTTGTACAGCGAGAACAGGCAGTCTTGGCCGAAGGCAAGAGCTGGGAAGTGGTAGCATAAAGACTCCAGAACTGGATGGAAAAACACATCTACACCATACTTCTAGGTCCATCCCACTATCTATCCAAGGGTTGAAATAAGAAATGTGTCTTCCAATGTAGTCTCTTGTAGCAACTTATTGGAGGATGTGCCCCAGCAAACAAACAAGAACCCCAAAGAAACAAACACAGGAGCTACTGTGATGCAGAAGCCACAGGAAAGCCTAGGGCTAAAGGCTGAGAACACAGCTCCAGAGTAGAGTGGCAGACTGGGAAACAGCTGCCAACAGCCAACAGACAGGTGCACAGTGACTGATGGACTGGCTTCTTTCTGTCTTCGGCTTCAGCCACAGCCACCGAGGCTTGGAAAGATGACATTATTAGATCCTAAGATGATTTCTCTTGTCTGGTGGGTCTATAAGGATATTTTCAGAAAGGATTAACTGAGGGGAGAGGATCCTCCTCAGAGTAGGTGGCACCTTTCCACAGCAGACCAAATAGGAAGAGGAGGTTCAAAAGAAGAAGCACTGCTGCTGCCCAGCCCGGCTTTGCTTTTTGCTCGTGAGTGCATCCAACTCTCCTGTTACTGCTGCCATCCATCACTTGACTCAGCCTCTTCAGCCTTACCACACGGGCAGAAGACCAATGACTCCCAGTACTCCTCTAGGATTTCAGTGGGGACTCCAAAGGCATCTGGCAGCCTTGTGGACTGTGCACCTATATTTGGTTCTCAGTCTCTTCAGTGGGTAGATGGCTATTAAGATACTACCCAGACCAGTCTGTGCCAGACCCGTGAATCGTCTTGTAACATACACACTCTATTCTTTTGTCAAGAGAGCCATGCCTAATACAGACTGTGGTACCAGAAATGGGTCCAAAATAACAGCAAAAATCCCTGTAACAAGTCCAGCTGCTCTGCCACTTGGAACACATGATCCAGCAAACCTGATGGTACTTTGGAATCTGTGGTACAGAGGGGTAATGTTTGGAGTCTTTGAGGACCGCAGAGGTGAATCACAGTGGAAGCCTTTGGGACTCTGGAGCAAGGCCCTGTTCTCACCTACAGACAATGACTTTGAGAGACAGTTCTTGGCCTGCTATGGGGCTTTGTAGAAACTGAGACTCTACTAAGTTACCACGTGACTTGAATTGCCCATCGTAGGCTAGGCATTACCTACCAAGCCACCTAGCTGTGTATTACATATAGCACCTTTCTGGGACTACCCTGAAGGACAGTGAGAGAAAATCCTGTGGTAGGCACAACTTTGGGCAGGACACAGAGTTCTATATTAACTCAATAAGCCGTCCTGCTGGCCATAAACAATTTTTTGAACAGATGTACAATTTATACACTGACACATAGGGCATTCCCAGTAGTTTGGGTAAAGAGCTGGGGACTTGGAAGGAGCATGATTGAAAAATTGGTGAGACAGACATCTGGGGAAGAGGAATACAAACATCTCTTCAAATGAAGTGAAGATACTTGTGTCCTCTGTAAATGCTCATCAAATGGTGACATCAGCAGAGAAGAATGTCAACAAGTAAGCAGGATGGCTTGTTTTGTAGACACAAGTCAACTCCTTTCTTGGCCATTCCTGTCACTGCCCAATGGACCCATGAACAAAGTGGACACAATGGCAAGGATGGAGATGACACATGGGATCAACAACTAAAGCAGCCGGCTTGACAAAATGGTGGAATGGCCTTTTAAGGACCACAGCTACATGGCCAAGTAGGCTGCAGTAGCCTGAAGGGCTACGTACGGCACAGTCCTCTAGAAGATTGCATATGCTCTGATTCAGTGTTTAGAATATGGTAGTTTCTCTTGTAGCCAGGATTCATGGATCCAAGAATCAAGGGGTAGAAGTGGGGATAGCACCACTCAACACTACCCCTAGTGGCCCACTAGCAACATGTTGCTTTCTGTTCCTACAATTTTATGCTCTTCTAGCCTAGATGTCTTGGTTCCAGAGAAAGGATTGCTTCTGTTAGGAGGCACAAGAAGCATTACATGGATTCAATTAAACTGAAAGCTAAGACTTTCCCTGGCTACTCTGTCTCCAGGAGTCACAGTTTATTAGAAATAACTGACCCAGGCATCACAGAGAAGCTGGAATTCCACGGAGGAAGGAAGAGTAGAGATTTTCTTGGTGTGACCATGTTCTAACTTAAGTCTGAAACTGTACTGGATCCAGGCTAGATGGTAAATGAACCAGAACCTTCCAGGAGGCTGAGGCTTGGAGGACATAAACTCTAAGCCTTCCTGGATTACGAAGTAAGTTTTAGGCTACTTCCACAGATAAAGAAACAGGATTTGCTGAGTATATGAGCTGGGCAACAGAAAAATATAAACAACTATGGCCAAGTAACCAATCACAGAAATGAGGAATATAACTGCTATGGATGTTTCTGTCTTTTGTTTGTTTGTTTGTTTTTCAAGACAGGGTTTCTGTGTAGCCCTGGTTGTCCTGGAACTCACTCTGTAGACCAGGCTGGCCTCGAACTCAGAAATCCACCTGCCTCTGCCTCCCAAGTGCTGGGATTAAAGGCATGCGCCACCATCACCAGGGGATGTTTCTGTCTTACATTGTTCAAATGTTCATGGCTTTATATTTATGCATTAATAAGCAGATATTTGTGCTTTCTTTCTTTTCCTATTCTATTACTATATTACATTAAGAAAATGTCAGAACTTAAGTGTTGCCGCTCTATGTATCATATTTAAGTTATAGGGTATAATCTGAAAACATCTGCTCTGGGGGAAGAATTGATGTTTTTTCAGTTGCACATAGTACACTTACATCACGAAATGCTGAATTGTGACTTTGTATTATCTTAATTTGGAAATTAAGTATGAGTGGCTGCAGGTCAAGTTGTCTAGGGGTGGACTCATGATGCTTCATCTTGTCAACTTGATGGCAATTAATGTGGCAGAATCAAGTAAGCAACATACCTCTCAGAGAGTCTGTGAGTGATTTCTAGGGAGGATACCTGAGAGGTGACTGATTCACCAAGTGGGCAGCACCTTCTTATGGGTATACCAGATACATAATGGTGTTTGCGGCCAAAGTATTGCATGTCTATGTGCCTTCATGTCTTTCTATCTTTACTCTTATATGAATGAGTGTTTTGCCTACATGTATGTCTCTGTATCAATATGTACCAGGTACCCTCAGAAGCCAGAAGAAGATGCTAGATCTGCTAAGACTAGAGTTACAGGTGGCTCAAACTGAACCCAGCTCCTCTGAAGGAGAAGCCAGTGCTCTTAACTGCTGAGTCATCTCTCCAGTCACTTCCCTTCATTTCTTGCTGCTAAGTCCATCTAACCCTACTGCTGCTGTGACTGTCATCTCAGCATCTTGTCGATATCAGACTCCAGCTACGTTGGCTTTCCAATATATACCGAAGACTAACAACTCTGGAATCTTCCAGGTCTTCAGCACCACACTGACTGCTTAAGTATCCAGCCACATGCATTCAGCAGTTACCAAGTTCTCATTCTCTCTGGAACACAGAGAGCAACTGCTGGAATACCCCACCACTATTGTGAAGGCTGCTGTTATGAATCGCTTTTAGAATATATTTTTATGTACATACCTTCTACCAGTTCTGCTCCTCTAGAGGCTTAAGACAACCAAAAGAAAAACCAGGTTGAAGTGTTAAACTCTAGGCATGAGAGAGCTTGAGGGGCACATGTGAGTGAAGTTAGATCACTGTCTGTTGCAGAAGAAGATCCCATAGCGCCTAGCTTCAGGATGTGGAGGAACAGAGATGTAGCCACAGCAAAGGTGGGTAGAGCATACCCAATCAGAGCCAAGATTTTAAGTAATCCTGGAACCCAGACTGGCTCTGGGAGGTAAAGTGCAGACACTTTTCAGAACAAGTGTGCATTTGACTTTCAAAGCACAGATATTTCCTACTACAATTAAAACAAAAACTTGGCATATATTAATCATAATCAAAGAAATGAGAAACATCTTACCCTATTCATCACATTCTTGAGCTTACAGCAAAGAGGAAGTACATTACTGATACTTTCCCCAATACTGGTGATTAAACAAAGAGGTGTGTGTGTGTGTGTGTGTGTGTTGTGTGTGTGTGTGTTGTGTGCGCACCTGCTAGGCAAACACCCTGCCACTGGGCCACGTTTCCAGCACTCTTTCTAATTTATTTCCTTTTGAGTGTGGGCTGTTGTGTGTATGTGCTACATGCACGCGAGAATGTGGTTATCAGAGCAGGACACTGGGTCTCACCCTCAGTTGCCTTCTTGTTCGAGACAGGCCTAAATCAGAAGTTTCACCATTTTGGTTAGGCTGGCAGGTCAATGAACCCTGGATCTTCTTGTCTCCAACCCCATGCTATGGTTACTGGAATGTGCAGCCATGTCTGGCTTTTATGCATGAACTGGGCATTTAGACTAAGGTACTCATGCTTCCAGACCAAGTGCTTTTAAACCACTGAGACGTCCATCTCCTCAGCAGCACCTGGAGTTCACCCTCCCAGACACACTATACCCTGGCACATTCCTAGTCAAATTCTTAGTTAGCAAGCACCACTGGCAACCTTGGCTCGATTGCTAATCCTTCTGCCACCTCCCTCACCCCCCCTTTACCCACCTACCTATCTATTTTGCCCTCAGACATTGGCTTTTACTGATTTGTATAATAACTCTTCTGTCACCCCAAATACACTGATGCATTTCTGCATGAAGCTAACAATGTAATATTTTATGGAAGAACCAGATAAAAAAAACAATACCAAGTGTTTCCCAAGATGAATGGTATGCTACAAAGCCAGCTTCTTAACAAAACAGATTTCTTACTAAAGTTTGCAGGGGAAATAAGAATGTAACTGCATACTGCTTGGGTCAATGAGGGTTCCGCAAGACTGTTACCGGTGATATTGCTAAGGTAGCTGCACACACTCCAAGATATAATCATAAGGTAAAATTTCTTGACATTGTCATCTTCAGAACACATCCCCGTGGGTAAGTGACATATGGATACTTAGAGAAGTTACCTCACAATTTGGGACTGAGAGTAGAGGTTTGTAAACATCCGTAGAAAGACAGATATTAGGGGGCTGGAAAGATGGCTCAGTGGGTAAAAGTACTGGCTTGCCATGCCAGACAACCTGAGTTTGATCTCCAAGAGCCATACAGTAGGAGAGACCTGATTCCTTCAAGTTATCCTTGGACTTCCATTTTTATGCCATGACACACTCATACTCACACATATACAGATACACAAAAAAATTACAATGTGTAACAAAAAGACACAGATTGTGTTTCTGTGTACTTCCAGGTAAAACTGAAGACATTATGTATACCTTATATGATATGAGAAAAATGAAAGCAAATAGCCAGTTTTTCCTTCTTGTACTCTGCCCACCTTGGTCTCTGGGCTGCTGGGTAACTACAGACATGTGTGCTGATATGCTCAGCTCTAAATGTCCACTTTGACAGAACTAAAACTATCATCAGGGCTGCTTCCATTAGCCTGGGTGTATATGGAGGAGAGTGGCACTCTTCCTGGGTTAGCCTCACCTAACAGGGCTGGGGCTGGTGTCCCTGTTAGCAATGTCTTCAAACCACGGGCCGCACCTACCACATCTTATGCAGACACGGGCTGATGAAGCTCACTGTGGCTCAGCTGACAACTCTGGCCAAGGGCTGCAATCTTGGCACTTTCTACAGAAACACTTGTCTTTGTTTTCTCAACACCATGGGTTTTGTTTCAGAAAGGCAGCTTTTTCTAAAAATCTGGTTAGAATGCTTTTACATTTGGTATCTGAAAATTTCCAAGTCTTCCTGAAAGCAGAAAAACTCAGTGGAGTAACAGCTCTTCTTGATCCCACAACTGTGACTTTCTTGATTTTGTTTGTTTTCAGACAGGATCTCACTCTGTAGGCTTGGCTGTCCTTGAACTTGTGGCAATCCTTTCCTCTGGTTTCATGCTCTTTTCTATCTTCATGATGTTAGTGGCTGTACCCCTATATCTTACAGATCTACTCCTGACCACTGCAATGCTGTACTCACCCATACCATTGTGACCAAAACCCCAGGCTAAAGTCCATAGGGGAGGAAGGAAGTCATCTTGGCTCATGGTTTCAGGTCTGCTTAGTTCACACTATGGTGAACAGAGAAAAGACTATGGAAAGAAGCTAGGACAAACGCCATGTCCTTCAAAGGTCCCATCTTCTCCCTTCCATCCCTCCCAATAATGCTGTCATATTCACGGTCATCAACAAACTAACTCCTGATGAGATCAGAGTCCTGTCAATCCATTCAACTGTGGAGACACATCCACACAACCACTGTTGTGTCCAATGGTGTCCTTCACCACTCCCTACAGTCTCTCAGGAAACACTCTCCAGCCAGCCAGCAGTGTGCTTTGCTCATCCCCTGCACCTCTCAGCACAACCAAACTGGCGGTCCAGGGCACTGGCTCACTTCCCTTTTATCCACAATGTAGCCACTTCCACAAGGAGGCCATCACATCCCAAAGCATAACTCAGGCAAACCTGTAGGTGACTGGCTGGGAAGGCTTGCTCTGAAGCACCACAGCCTGGCTTGTTGCCAAAAGCTGTCATTTCTCATGGCTGTGTTTTGCCAGGACCAGTGTCAGGATGGTTATTACCATAACACTCCCTTCTCCCTGACCATAGCCGCCTGTTGCTATCTGCATGCTTCAGCACGTTCTGTGAGGTGAGTAGATCTCTCTTGCCTCCGCAAGGCCCTACTTCCTTCACACTAAAAATTTACCCTTGGGAGGCCAAGGTGCCTTGAGCACATCTGTTGGCACCAACAACAGTCACTGTCACGGCTGAGTCATCCTTTGTCAGGACAACAAAGTTCACATGGAATGGACACTGCAAGCCTTCAGGGTCTCTCTCCAGAGGTGGCAGAGGGGAGAACAGCTGAGAATCCATGTCTCTCTCTTCTACGCAGTCAGCTCAGTTCTTTAGATTCCTTGCTTCATCCTCTGAACTCAGATACCTGACTCTCAGGAATTCCCAAAAGATCCCTTCCTAGTCTTAAGCAGTCAGTACTTTCTGATACACAATCTTCCACTGCAGAGTGTAAAAATAAGGTCAAGGAACCCCCCAATCTCCTTATAATATACACTGTCTGCAGCTTTTAAATAGAGAAATGTCTCTGTCCTTCTCATCTCTGCAAGTGCCTAAGAAACTGATGGGCTCAGCACACTGATGGAGGCTATCCCATCACAGCAGACAGTGGCCAAGGTCTGCTAGTATGGCACATACACTAAGATATAGCGAGAAAACGAACATGACTTGCCGCACACATCTACCAGCCCTGCTGAGGCTTCCAGACAACCTAGTGTCTCACAAACCACCCCCACGGCCAGGGAGATGCTCTGTTATGCACTGCTTTCACTAGAAGCATGAGGACCTGTGTTTAAGCCCCAGAACCTATAAAAAAAAAAGCATAGTGTGGTATGGAATATTTATAAACCCAGGGCTAGGAAAGTGGTACCAGGAGGATGGATCCTTGGGACTCTGGCCAGGCTGTCTAGCCTAACTGGTGAGCTCCAGGCTATTAGCAAACTGTCTTACAGGGGGTGACTGTGTAGGCATTTCTAAAATCCTCTGGCCTTCATACAAATGCATATATATACACAAAACCACAAAATCAGTCTCTCTCTCTTACACACACAGACACACAGACACACACAGACACACACACACAAACACACACACTTTTTAAAAAAGTGTCTTCAAGAAAAGACTAGTTTTGGCATCACTAGCCTGAAAATGGGAACTGGAATGACTTCTGCAGTATTCCATGAAGGTCACATCTGGGCCACCAGATGCATCTGCAGCATCCACATGTTTAAAAAAAAACCCTTTCTTTTGTTGCATTAGATTTTCCTCCAGAAAAGCCTCTCTGAACTAAGTTAAAATGTACACGACTGCAGGTGAGCACATGCATACATGTGGAAATCAGAAGCCAACACCATGTATCTTCCTCAATTGACATCCTCCGTAACTGCTTTCTACCTTTTCGTTTGACACAGGGTTTCTTACAGGCAGCACTATTTACTCCCTAGGCATAGCCGCCTCTCTGTTCTGGACGGTGGGTGTGATGTGACCAGCTGCTCTAAGCTCTGGCCGCTGTGCCTTCCTTGCTGTGATGGACTGTGATCTGCAACAGTGAGCTGCACAAATCCTTTCCCTCTGCGGTTTTTTTTTTTTTGGCCAGGATATCTTATCACAGCAACAGAAACAAGCTAGGCCAGAAGCTAAGTGAATAGAGAGGATCAGGCACTGTCAGTCAGCAGGAGTCAGTGTGGGCTTGTCATCTGTTTTTTTAACAGGCTCCAGGCCCTATTCAAATATTTAAACAACTCCAGGGGAAAAAAACAAGGAAAATCATTATTTTATTTTACAATATGGAAAATACATGATTCTCAAATCCTGATGGCTACACAGAGATTTTGTATTGTTTCTCTGATAGCATTTCATGTAGAACTTGTAATCCTGCTTCTACCTCTTGACTCATACCAAAATATTATTATTGTCCAACTATCTTGTTGGTGGTGACATGTTTGGAGGCTGAGTTCTAAGAAGGTCTAGCCCTGAGCCCACTGTCCAGCTTAGAAAGAGGACTGAGACACGTGTGAGCACAGAAGCAATGCAGCATGAACAGGATCACGAAGACAGAAATAATCACCTGATGCCAAAGAGAGGCTAGCCGCAACCAGGGAACAGGACACTCACAAGGAAAGGAGGCGCAGATCAACAGCCAGAAAGTGGCACTGAAAGTGTTTGACAAACAAGGGACCATCAGCTTCCTACTGAAGGCACACATGGGAAATGCAGACCGACTAAGCAACTGACATTGAAGGCATAGGCATTCCCCCGTGCCCAGGTGCAAACAGCACATAGCTAGTGGATAGGAAGACGCTGCTGAAGCCCTTTCCTGAACTCAGAGCTGAATCACTGTATCGTAGGTGCATGTGGCTCAGAAGATGCTGTGTTGCTATATCAAAAGACAGCCAACACATTCAAACACAAAAGAAGTTAAGAGAACAGCATCAGACCCAGCAGACAAAAACCAGTCAACTAGTAACGCCGGTACCCACCAGTCCAGGGTTCTCTGTGGTGTCAAGGGTTACACTGGGCTCTGGTTCACAAGATTCAGAGGGACAGAAACTGTTATCTGAAAACCTCACACCCAGACCCAGACATGGTCTTCTTTTATATGAAGGTTGAAGGCTGGCTTTTTCTTTCTTTTGAAACAGTCTCACTCTATGTATGTGCCAGGCTGACTTTAAATACAAGAGCTTCCTGCCTCTACTTCCTGAGTCCTCTGAGTACAGTAGCTACCAGGTATCCTCAATCAGTTACCAGTGAGCATCTGTTTCTCACTTAAACTTCTGAAGAGCCCTTGAAGAAAACTAGCTTATAAGACTCAAAATGTCCAAGAGATGAATCACATATGGACCTCAACTGGAGATACTGTGCCGGGAGAAACAATCTGGTCAGCCACAGATGTGAGATTATGCAAGCAGGAATTACAGTTACAGACAGAACACACACATTCCTCATACGCTCTGCTAACATGAAGCTAATACTCTAACAAAAACTAGGAATCAGGGGTGAGCAAAGGGAAAGTGATCTCAGAGCCTTGGGACATGCTAGGCAAGGGCTGCACCACTGAGCTATTTAAAAAGCCTTGGGAAGGAAATAATTTAATTTAAAAAACTCACGGGAATGCATTCGCTCTCACACAGAAACATGCAAACACCTCCTGTTCTTACTGGTGCTAGGGCTGAATGCGGGGTGCTATGTCTACCCAGCAAGTGCTGTCTACCTCTGAGCTCCATCCCCAACCTGTGCATCTCTACTCTGACCTAGAAGGAGACCTTTCAGGGTGGGCTTCCTGAGCGGTGACCAGCCACGCTTACAATTGAGCACTGAGTTTGGACCACAGGGTCTGACTGAGCTTCAGTAGAATCTTCCTGCTAGAAGCACGCTGCTTGGGTTTTGCTGTGCAGCTGCAGGCATCCCTCTCCTCTGAGGTGAGGTAGTTCCATGGGCTTGAGACTCAAGGAAGCTCACGAACGCCAAAATGCTGTGCTTCCTGCTTCTTCCTACCTCCCTTGACTAACAACTACACTACAAAGAAAATGCCACAATCACAGCAACTCACCTGTTAAACACTGGACAGGGACCAGGAGATGGCTGACTGGTAGAGCTTGCTGCCAAGCCTGACAACTGAATTTGATTCTGGGACCCACATGGTAGAAGGACAGAACTGACTGCTGCAGGTTATCCTTGGAACGCCCTGCATGTACTACGTTGCACATGTGATAACACATATAAAATAAAATTTAAAAATATAGTAACAACATGTAAACTAGGCTAGGGCTCGGAAATGGCTTAGCGGTGGAACTGCTTGTGCACAGGACTGATGCACTGAGGTTGATTCTGAGAACTCATATCAAGGTAGAAGGAAGAACTGACCCCACACAATTGTCTTCTGACCTTCCGCAAGAACACTGTGGCACACGTGTACCCTGCTCGCATGCAGTCGTGTGTGCACACACAGAAAATTTAGTCACAAGGAATACTTTAACTTTATTTATAGAACATTACACAAAGCATTGTTGGCTCTGACAGTGGACAATATTTCAGCATTAATGCCTCTTACATAATTATACTCTTCTATGAGGATTTATTGCTAAGTAGCCAAGTAATATAGAATAGGGCTTGAAAAATGGTTCATCATCAAGTTAAGAAATAAAAGACATTGTTAATTTCATACATCTTCACTTAAAGAGCTTCTAGAAGAAATTTCATAAAATAATAAGATGTTCTTTTTCCCAGGCTGCCCAAATCTGAGAAAATTAGTGAAAAGCCAGCCACAGGAGCCGGGGCATACCCTGAGCTCCTGAGTAAGCACCAAAGGAAAGAAGAAGCACTAGCTTTGCGAGCGGAGACCTACGGGGCCATGTGCCCCGACAGCAGCTGGCTGTGGAGGCAGATTAAAGTTGCACGTGAATGTGAAACTGTGTGGAATGGTGACTGTGAAAAAACTCGCTCAGAAGGGGACCCTAGATACACATGAACACTCGCTCAGAAGGGGACCCCTAGATACACATGAGCACTCGCTCAGAAGGGGACCCCTAGATACACATGAACACTCGCTCAGAAGGGGAACCCTAGATACACATGAGCACTCGCTCAGAAGGGGACCCCTAGATACACATGAACACTTGAGGAGGCTGGCGTACAGCTCAGTGGCACAGCTTTTTTTCTAACATGCATGAAGCCCTAGGTTTGACCCCAGCACCACCTCAGACCAGGTGTGACAGGGCACATCAGCAATCCTAGCTTGTGGAGATGAAGGCAGGAGAGCAGGAGGTTTACGGTCATCCTTGGCTACAAGGCTGAGTTTGAGGAAAGCTTGGGTTACATGCCTCACAAAACAAAACAAAAATCTGCATGTCTGTTGGTAAGGAGCTGCTCAAAGAGGCAGGTAAGCCACCACCAGTGACACTGTGCATCTTCAGTCACCTACACAGATGTCCCTTCGACCTCACCTCATGCTTGCCTTCTCCCCCCGACTCCCGCATCTCTCCTTCAGAAGCCACACACTCTATGGGCCCTCAACAGAGCAGACAGCTCTACTCAAGCTCCAGTGTTCAGGAGGCAGGCAGGGGAGCAAAATACCCATGAAGCTGCCGCTATCCTCCAGTAGAGAGAGGCACTTCAGCCTTTGGCTACTACTGAAGTCTTACTTAGAATGGGTATCCTTGGAGACTAACGGGATATGCTTTGGATGTGCATGTTAGAATCTTATACCTAATGCCATTCACACTGCCTGCTTACCCCTGTAATCCTACTGATAAAACCACTGCCTGTCAGTTTCCTCTTTGCTGAAATGACGTCTCTTTCTCAATTCAGGCCCTTTGGTTATGATGTCCACGACTGTGTGTATGACATTTCCGTGGCCTCCAACCTAACTATGCCCTGATGCACTGTGGAGCCTTCCTAGGTAAGCCATCTGAGGCGGCTCTGAGGGGACCGTCACTTATTTCCCATCTAACTGTGAAACTTATTTGTACATTACACATTTCCTCCATTTCCTTAATAGTTTCATTAAAAACAAAAAAGCATTAGTAGACATAATCAAGTGATGACAACTCGCTTAAAGTAGATGTCCTTCCTCCTGCCACAGTCTTTCCTTAGGAGAGCCAGCCCATGCAGGCCTCAAACTCAGAAGTCAGCTGGTGGACAGCCACAGGGCTCTACCTGGCTCTGTTTTCCAGACACTGCTCTTGACCCCTGACTGTGCCTACTTTCAGGCTCTCCTCTGCACTTCCCTCTGCAGAGCCAGCTAGCTCTCTGTGCTAAGACTGCAGGAACTCCCTGAGGGCAGTGGTTCCTCCTGACCCAGCAGCCTGTGCATGACACACATGACACACCAGGCACAGCGGGCTCCTCTCTGGAAGGTTGAGATTTTTGCTTTTTACCAGATTTTCTCTTAAACAATTTCCTTTCAGTTAAACTTACTGTAATTATGTATCTGGTTAAATTTTATGCCAATACACAATTTAAATAAGAAGAGAATTGCTGTTTCTGTGAATTTAAAGTTGAATGCTTTGGAAAAATTGGATAAAAAGCCAAGTGCTTTAAAAAGCTACTGTGCAATTACAGGAGGAAAAGAAACCATTGAAGCTCCAAATAACAAAATAAAAAGCCTACACTGCAGGGCCGCAGCACTGGATGCCTGCTTCCCACGACAGAAACCCTGACTGGGATGGAAGATGAGGAAGGGGGGGGGCATGTTTTGCTGGAGTGTGTGGCAGCTGTGGCCCGGAGTTGAAGGGTGGAGAAGAGCACACACACTGAGCTCTTTAAAAGAAAAGACGGTGGGCCAGCGGAACGGGAAAGGTGCTTGCTCCCTTGCCCGCCAGCTCACCTTCCCTCCCTGCAAGCCTGGCAATCAAGTCTGGTCCCAGAACCCAGGAAGAAGAACCAACTCCACTCAATTGCTCTCCTACGTCACATGTGTGCTGTGGCGTACTTATGTACTCACAGTGCATGAGTATGTGCGTGCGTTCGTGTTAAAAAGATACAGAGCAAGCCCAGCAGGCAGGGCTGGTCAGCCTGGTGACAGTGGCTCTGCTCTCTGAAGTCTGGTGTCGGATCCACACTACCATCTGCAGACCTGTTTTCACTATATGTTTGTTTTGTTAAGGCATCAACTATTTCATAGGCTTCCAATAGCAAAGTCACATTTCGTTATGTCTCCTATATTAGACTTCTTTTCAAATTTCTCATATTCTGCCTTACTGTTGTTTAGAAAACCAGGGAATTTTTTAACTAGGAAAAAGAAAAAAAAGAAAGACAAGACAAGACAAGAAAAGACCTTCACAAATCACCATAGGTTTTACTTGACCATTGCAATGTGAAATCTTAAAATACAATAGAAGTAACTATTTTCAATGTTTCATTCAGAATATAATAAATTACCATTCTGTATGTACAAAGGGAAGGCCAAGGCCTGCAGAAGTATGGCAACTCATGCAGACAGGGTCTCACTGTGCAGCACCCCAGTCTGGCCTGGAACTGTGTATACCAGGTAGGCTTTGAACTCAGAGATCCACCTGTCTCTGTCTTCCAGGTGCTGAAATTAGAGGTACAAGCCATCAGACTTTATTTATGTGGTATGTATGTGTGTTTCTATGTATGTTTGTGACTGCAGAGGTCAGAAGAGGATGCCAAATCCCATGGAGTTGGAGTTATACCCTCCTGACATTCGTGCTGGGAACTAAACTCAGGTCCTCTACAAGGGTAGTATGTGCTCTTAACTGCTGATCCATATCTTCAGGCTTCTTTTAACATTTTAAAAGTTACTCAGTAGTACCCGAGAGCCTTGTGCATTCCTAAGTAAAGCAAGAGGGCACAGGAGCAGGTCAGGCCTGACCTTTATCTATAGGGGATCCACATTACAGACACATGGCTGTTTAACACACAGCAAATACAAAGTGGGTAAGCAGGGCATATATGGGCCTAGAGAGCCATCATGACCCTCTCTGTCCCTCTAACCACAGAAGCCTTGCACAGCTTTCATATTAACAATCCTCTGTGTTGACCTCTCTATCAGCCAGACAAGTTGCAACAGAAACCAGGCACACTCACTCTGTGTCGAGTCCTGACATTGCTACCCAAGGCCCCACAGTCACAGGCGCTCCCTGCTCCTGTCCTGTCGGCTAAGTAGTAAGGCTTGGTGGACACTTGCCAAGGCAGGAGCAAGGTTATTGAATGATGGTGATCATTTACACACATGCACAAGTCTCTCTCCAAGTGTCACTCCACCCTTCTCTGGAACACTGTGGTTAAGAGTCTGCTAGATTTAACCTTGATACAAACTGGGATAAGCCATAGGCCACTGTCTGTAGGCAAGGTTCTGAACATTACAATCAATTACTCAACTGTGAAAGTTTAACAGTAAAACCCACTTGACAGCCATAAGCTGTGAGGGCTGGTGGACAAAGCGCTTGCTGTGCAGGCTTGGTCACCTGAGTTCTATCCCCAGACCCTAGTAAAGGTAGAAGAGCACTGACCCCACATGCACCACTCTGCCATACACACACAGTAATAAGGAAACAAAGAGATGTTGGAAATAAAAAGAACACTCTATACAGGACCCAGCAGTTTTCTCTGTTAACACTTAAGCAATCTAATCACTCTATGTGGATGGATTCACCACAAAGGGACTAAAATCAACAGCCACAATTAGTTTTCCTCCACTTGGCTGCATTTAAGTGCTGTCCTAATGGTTGGCTACAAACCAAGTTCCACCCAATTGAGCAGAGCCAGCACTGCTCCAAATGACCAGCAATGGGCCAAAGAAACACCAAAAATTCCATATTCTGGCCACTTCACAGCAGGTGACAAAGCCTTTGCCAGAGATCTGGACTCAAGCAACCCTAACAGCCTAGCTAGCCATAAGCCAGGAGAAACAAGCTGAAGCAGACACCCACAGAGACAAAGTACAGAGGGAGGCAAGCGTTCCAGACAGGTACCTGGCAGAACTGAAGCCCTGGAGAGACCAAGACCGTTCCTAACTGCAGCAGCTCCACAGCCAAGGATGCTGGGACTTTTCTGATGGATTTTGGGCAGTTTCATTGAGAACCTGATTCTAATTTCTAGCCAGCAGCCTGGCTCTGCTGTAAAACCACAGAGTCCACCTGTTGTACCCAGTGATTTTCTTGATCTGGGCACAGGGCTGTGTGGCTCTGAAGGCTGTGGTCCTTGTAGCTGATAATAGGAGCATAGCTGAAATCCATCAACCCTATGGATATCTGCTTGCTCTCACCACCTCCAGGCATCTAAACAACCCACTCTTCCTTATGTCCAGGACAGTTCATCAAGGATTGATGTCCTTTTTGGTCAAGGGCAGTGTGAGCAGGACTAGCCCTCAAGTAGAACACAGCAAGTCCGGGATTTTCTCAGAGCCACAGGAAGGACTGTGGGGTCCTAGGGCCCTGTCTTGAATCTGCATGGTCCTCTGATATCCCACACTGGTAAAGTTTGCCTCAGGCCACTCTTCTCACTGCAGTGCACATGATGGGTCACCACGGGGCTATGATGAGTCAGTTTGCTCCACCATCATGTTTGGACCACAGGGTCTTGGCATGGTGTACCACATCTGACCTCTGTGTGTAACTGTTCACCCTTTAATGATGGACTGAGTTTCACTATTCACAATTTCTACTGCTCTCTTCTATGGCTATAAAAGAATACAGGAACATGAATAGACAATGCATTTGAGTCTTGGAACAGAAATGCAGGGATGGACAAGATGGATGGCTCAGTCCGTGAAGTGCTTGCTGTGCAAACATGAAGGTCTGACTTTGAATTCCTAGCACCCATGTATAAGCTGGGTGCTGTGACTTGTGCCTGGGAGGTAAATGCAGGATCCCTGCAGCTTGCTAGCCAATCAGTGTAGTTAAATCAGTGAGCAATCCTGTCTCAAAAACAGTAAGGTAGAGAATAATTCAATCCAGGAAGGAACCCAACACCCACTCATGTACACACATAGCTTCAAACACCGCGCACACACACACACACACACACACTCAAACAAACACATACACACCTCACCTATATCCTTAACTCTATGAATACACACTTAAAAACCAGCAAAGGAGGAAACAGGCGTCCATGAGGTGGGGTGGGTGCCAGCAACCATTCCCTCTCTGGAGTACAACCAGACTGCTTGGCAGAGCCTCCTGTCGCACGATTAGGTCCTTCATGAGCTGTCCCTGGGGCTACACAGGGCATGGGACAGGCAGGCTCTGCACCTCTTCCCAAGGGTACACATGTGCCAGCAGTAACCTGCAAAATGCTGCAAGGATGACTGCTGCCGTGGGATGTGCAGCAGGACGTAGACCATGTAGCCCTGATCAATTTCACCATTTCAAGAAACGGTCTAAGTTCCAGCCCAGTTTTTTTCTAGGATATGCTAACAAGGTACACTCAAAAATTGATTTTTTTTTTTTAAAAAGATGAGGCTCAGTATGGTAACCCAGGTTCACCTTAAACTCAGACATCTACCTGCCTCTGCCTCCCAAATGCTGAGATTATAAAGGCCTGTGCCACCACATCTGGCAAGTAACTGATTTTATACAGTCTTGTTCCTTTACTACATCAAAATACCACATCTGTGCTGACCAGCGTGGAGGCCGAAGTGCAGAGGAGCTGGCATATATACAGACTGTTCACCCCCAATACGGTAGCTCCCTCTGCAGTACAAGAGCCCGCCCTGCAGGCATCTCACTTCCAGTGAGGAATGCAGTCTGCAGCAGGGCACCACAGCCCAGGCTGACCCTTATTTGCTCAAGGTTTCTCTTTCACACCACACTCCCACGGCGCTTAGCCTCAGAACAGCAGTGAGGCCTGACACTGAACCTAGGACAGATGTCCTGATCACTGTCCTGAGTGCTCCCCTTCAATGCTTAGAAAGACAAGAGAGCAGCAATCATAAGATGCCAAAGAAACAAAATCCCCTGCAGTTACAGCCAACTCTCTCTATTCTTAAGTCCCCCACTATTCAAGCAGTTTGGATTCAAAATACAAAAAGGAAATGTACATTTGTATCAAACAGGCACCAATTTTTCCTTATCACAATACCTTGGAACAATACAACATTAACAACTATTAAGATAGCATTTACAGTGTATTACAAGTTCTCCAGGCAGGATTCTTGAGTCTGTGAGAGAAACCTTGGGTTTTCCTATCTGTTGGGGGCAAGTGATATCACTGAAACCAAGCCCTGTAGAAACAGGGTTGACTGTCCATGCACAGCAATTGTGTCAAGCGACCCCACATTTTCTCATCCCTGCTTGCTGTTCTCAACAAAACTGTCTGCGTAATCCTGTGCTGATACCAGGGCATTATCGAAGCACCAAACAACTCTACAGCACAGACAACACTGCGCTATCTTCCCAGTTTCTGCTCTTGTCAGTCTTACAGGTCTGAGCTTTGTTCAGCACAGCAAGGTTTTGAGCCACAGGTGACACTTCACAGGCTCTGCTGCTCTAGCCAATCCTGAGCTAAAGGAGGTGTCACTGTGGCTTTGGGAAGTGGGGTTGGCTGTTGCTTACTCTTCTGCTCTTGCCTGACCCTTCCTTTCAGGAATGCGGAGCCACAAGCCAGGCAAACATGCCCTCCAGGCCCCTCCCTCCTGGACCACAGAGAAGGTCTGAGGAATGATAGTTCCACACCGCGGGGGGAGCACAAGAGGTGTGGGGCGGCGGCTGCGAGATGGACACATAACAGGGCACTCTGGGTACTCACAGTCGGCCGTGTACTCCACCTGGGAGGGCTGAGCAGGTGTGCCATCTGCAGTGGGTGGGGCTGGAGCAGAGCTGTCAGCCTGTGCTTTACGGACAAGGGCTGCTAGAGGGTGATCCGGGTCCACCACCTTCAAGGGCTAAGGACAGAGAAGACACGTGCCTTAGCATTTCTACATTCAGAACCATGTACAACTTTGCTATTGAGAAGAGACTCAACCTTACAGTACTGTGAGCATGCCTTAAGAAAACCTCAGTACACATTCAGCTGTAGTGAAAGCTGCCACTGCAGAGGCAGTCACTTACGTCAGACCTAGAAGGAAACAACAGGAGCCGGGAGGCCATGGAGGCAGAACTGCATGCATGAGTCCAGAGTCAGAACCACGCCTGAGCACAAGAGCACTCCCACAAGCACACTTGCCTTGAACCTGCCTGCTCAATGCTGGCCTACTGGCTCCAGTATGGCTCCTGTAACTCTCCTCCTTGCACCTTTGAAAATCACCATCCTCAATCCCTCCCCTGAACATGCCACCACCCGTGAGAGCAGACACCCAAACATAACCTTCTTGTCAAGAACCACTGTTATTTAAGCTGGGGACACACACAGAGGTCCTGTCTACTTGGGACCAAGTACTCCACCTGGCTGTGAGTACCAAAGGAACTGAGTGGATTTCATCTCCATAACAACTTCTAGGTAAAGAGGGGAGGGAGCATCAATACCAGACAGCAACTCACCAAAGTGAGCATGACAAACTCACACAAACTTCAGACTCTCTCCTTCCTTAGTGGGGCTTCTCATCAACAGCTCTCCCCCTCCCCTTAATCAGAGACATTCCTCCCAGGCATCAACTACACTCTGTGACTGTGGAAAACCTCACAGATTCTGTCTTCTACATCACAAATGGCAGTCTCATAAAGATGAGAGGAGGGCTGGAGGGGAAAGCATGTATTTAGGGACTGTCTATGAAGGGAACCAAGGCTTCAGAAAGCAGACATTTTAGAAACCTAGAAAACCTAATCCTACTAAATTCCAATCCACATAACAAAACAGCTTCCAAATCTTCACTGACACTATTTATATAATAAAACAGCAATTGTTTGCTTGCAAGACCTGTAATGTAGGCATGTAGAAAAACAAATGTTTCATTACCACATGGAAAAGAGAAATACAGACACCTCAGTGATAAAAAAAGATACAGCTACATCACAGGAAATGGCAGCTTTGTGTTTTCAAACGTAAAGGAACAGCAATTTCATGACACTGTAAACACAGCCTAGTGAGGGAGGAGATAAAGACCTTCATCAGCTCTTCCAGGCGGCTGCTCTTCTTGGAAGCGAAGAGAGACGGGTGCAGGTAACTCCCATCTTCCTCATCGTCTTCCTCTTCATTGTCGGAGGTTGGCCCAGACTCTGGAATTGAATTCAAGATGTTGACTATCGGGTTTGATGGCACACTTGCAATCCCAGCATTCGAGAGGCAGAGGCAGGAGGAGAGCCTAAATCTCTGGGATAGTCTGAAACTCTATCTCCCAAAATTCCTCATTTTAATTGTTAACATGTATTAAATTACCACTATATTCTATAAATATGCTCATCAAGATCATATTTAAAGAGATTCTGCTTGGTGGCAGGTACTTGTGACTAATCCTAGCACTTGGGAAGTAGAAGCACAAGGATCAGAGTCAAGGCTAGCTGGGGTTCTTTAGCCACAGTTTCAAAGACCAAAATAAACATGGGGCTAGAGAGATGGCCCCAGCAGTTAAGAATATTAGTTGTTCTTCCAGAGAACCTATACTGGGAGCTCACAGTTGACTGTAACTCTGGCTCCAGAGGATTCAAAGCCTTGGCTTCCACAGGTACCCAAACAGATATGCATAAACTCAAAAGGCACAAACACATACATGTAAATATATAGGTTTTCCCCACTCTGAAACAAGGTTTTTGTGTAGCCCTGGTTGTCCTAGAACTCATTCTGTAGACCAGGCTAGACTTGAACTAAGAGATCCTCTTGCCTCTGCCTCCCAAGTGCTGGGATTAAAGGTGTGCATCACTACTGTCTGCCAGATAAGAAATAAAATTTTTTTTTTTTTTGGTTTTTCGAGACAGGGTTTCTCTGTGTAGCCCTGGCTGTCCTGGAACTCACTCTGGAGACCAGGCTGGCCTCGAACTCAGAAATCCGCCTGCCTCTGCCTCCCAAGTGCTGGGATTAATGGCGTGCGCCACCACCGCCTGGCCAAGAAATAAATCTTAAGCAAATAGAGACAGACTGACTGACTTTGTGAGCCAGTGAGTTTGATCCTCAGAATCTGCCTGGTAAAAGCAGACAAATGACTCTTGCAGATTATCCTCTGACCCCACACGTATGCCATGGTGAGAACAGGCCCACATACAATACAAATCAGTAAATATTAAATAGCAACATGGGCAGCACAGGCTTTTATTCCTAGCACAGTCAGAGAGCTGGATGTGAGTTTGAAGCAATAGGGGGGATCTACATTGGGGGAAGGGAGGGGAAGAGGAGAGGGAAGGAGGGAGGGGAATGAATACAAATGAGTTGTGGAAAAACTTGAAGGCGGACAAGGGCAGAGATTCTACATAAATTTTTTTCCCCTTGGGTATCTGTACACAAAGCCCATGGGGTAATGTTTCTCATGGTTCTACAAGTTGTTCAGAAAAAAGCCAGAGAGAAGGGAGTGTCTCCTCTTCTACTTCCCAGTCTTCCTTTGGCATTGACTGGAAAGCTATAATGGGATTTTTTTCTTTTCAAATGGGCAAACCCCTTGATTCGTGAAAGCAAACATGTCCTATGTACTGTGGTGCAGGCGTTTACACCAGAGTGAAGCAGTCTCCTCTGCAAACTGTTAAGCAGCCAAACAGAGGACACACTTGCAGGCTGGACGAGCACGTGGCTCACCGCTATTTAGCATATTCCAGCGTCTGACAGTACAGACCGAGAATGGAGACAGACGGCCGTGCCAGCAGAGCCCAGCAGCAGCCGACAAGAGCTCAAGTCTGGGCTTCAGTCCTGCTCCTGAGAATGGACCTTCATACTTCTGCCCCGCCCTCCCCACCCTGAGACAGGCCCACGTACTTTTCTTCTCCTCACTCTTGCTCTCAGCTAGCACCGTGTACCGTCCTTCCTTCATGGCTTTCTGGATGAATTTGTAGTAGGGGTTGAGGTAGTGATCAAACCGCAGGAAGTCGAACTGCGAGTTTCGCGCTTGCTTGGCCTTCAGCATGATCTCGAACTGTGCTCCCTGCTTGCACACGAAGTTGGCTGTGCGCTCGATGATGGCATGCATTTTGGCTGTTGGTGGCTAGGGAAAAAGTCATGTGATCAGTCTATGTATGTACGTGCGTGCGCACACATGCACATACAAATAAGTTATATGATTTAATAAAATAAAACAGCTTGGTTTTACTGTTCCAACTTAAGAATAAGATATTTCAAGGCTATCAAACTGGCTGAGCAGGTGAATACGCTTACACCAGGTCTGACAACCGGAATTCAATTACCAGAATCTATATGGTGGAAGGAGAGAGCTGACGCCTGAGAGCTGACCTCTGACCTCCATTTGTGTATTGTGGCACATATGTGCCCACAATGTCCCCAAATAAGGAAATGTACAATATTTTTAATATCAACAAAGAGAGTTTACACTAGAAAATTACATGGAAAAAATGCTTATGTAACCTCAGGACCTTTATAAAATAAAAGTGACTTAATTTCTGAAATGAAGTGGCTAATTAATAATGTCCTCCTCACTTTAAAAAGAAGAAATGTCAAGACCAGCAAGATGGCTTATGGGTTAAGGTGTCTGCTGCTAAGCCTGATATCCTGAGCTCAATCCCTGGAAGAAGTGGAAGAAGTGACCCCTGTAAGCTGTCCTCTGACCTCCACATAGATACAGTGGTGCACGGTGTCACCCCCCCCCAAAAAAAAAACCAAGTGAATTTTAATAACACATGTTTTGAAAAGAAGAGCAATGTCTATAGTTTTAAAGTTATTTGGCTCCTGAATAAACTAGGTTCCATGTTAAAGAAAATCCAGTGTGCACTGGGACATAGGCCCTGACACAGATTTTCACAGCTCTGGCTTAACAAGATTCACTTGCAAAAGGCCATTCTATAAACATGTCAAGGATCAAGGATCACTTCAGCATGACCCACAGAGGTAGGCATGATTGCAGCACACTGGCTTTTCGGTGGACCAGTGTCTTAAAAGCTGGCTTCAGTGTCTTAAAAGCAGTTATGTTACAACTGTGACTACAGTAGCTCAAACACAGTACAGTACAGCAGCACCAGGCACTGCACAAAAACAAAGCATCTTTGTTTCTGGTTTTGTTTTGGGTTTTTTCTTCATACTTCATTTTCTGTGTGTGTGTGGGTGCTCTAGTGGAGGTCAGAAGACAAATTGCAGAAGTCAGTTCTCTTCTACCACCTGGGTCCCAGGAGTAAAACTCAGGTTGTCAGGCTTGATGGCAAGTGCCTTCACCTACTGACACATCTTGCCAGCCCCAAAGTATCATATAAACGTACTTTATGATCTACTACCAGGATAATAAAATATAAAAAAACCTATTTCTCCTGGACAAAGCCATTTATAATGGTTAATTCTGTCATCTTGACAGAATCTAGTATCATCTGAGAGATGGACCTTTGAGCATGCCTATTGAGGATAATCTTGATTACTGTTCACAGAGGTGGGGAGACCTGCCCACTGTGGGTGGCCCCACACCCTGGCTTGGATCTTGGTCTGTAAGTAGAGAAGCAGAGCTGAATAGCAGCCAACATTCATCCGTCTTTGTTCCTGACTACAGATGCAATGTGAACAGCTGCTTCAAGCTCCTGCCCTCCTGCCCTTCCTGCCAGGATAGACCGCTGGCAGATGTGTATGAGAATCAATCCCTTTCCCACTTAGGTTGCTTCTGTTAGGTGCCTTATCACAGGGTCAGAGCCTAAGGCAACATTCTTTGCATCCTTACTATGCAGAGCTTACATTCTCTTTCATTTAAAACCATCACTACCATTCCAGCACTACAGAATACTATTTTAAGAATATACTTAGTAAGCCTGGCATAGTGGCTTTTGATTCCAGCATTCAAAATGCAGAGGCAGGCAGTGCTCTATGAATTCCAGGCTATCCAAGGCCATATATTAAAACCCTATTTCAAAAACAGAAAAAAAAAAAAACAAAAACAACAACGCACAAAAAAAAAATAAAACAAAAAACAAAACAATAACATCAACAATAGCTATAAGGACTGGGGTACAGGCGGGCGGTGGTGGTACATGCCTTTAATCCCAGCACTTGGGAGGCAGAGGCAAGTGAATTTCTGAGTTTGAGGCCAGCCTGGTCTACAGAGTGAGTTCTAGGACAGCCAGGGCTACACAGAGAAACCCTGTCTCGGAAAAAAAAAAAAAAAAGGACCAGGGTACAACTCAATGGTAAAGCACATGTTTAGCATCCACAAGGCTCTGGGTTTGAACTCTGGCACTAAATAATCACATACAAGCCCAAACAACCAACCAACCAACAACTACCCTCCACCTGCAAACAAGCAAAAACCTCAAACCCACAACCTGTTATGTATGCATATCACAAAGACTACATGGCAGAAGGGAAAAGTTCTGGTCTCATCTATGCCTAAGTCCTATGTTGAGAGCCTTCTCCCTGGAAACTCCATCAGCTTGGCCCTAAACTGAGCAGTGGGACAGTGACAGCCACAGGACAGGAAGCCCCCAAGGTTAGATTTCCCAAGAGCTATGAGAAGTTCTGGACGGAAGGAACAGTTTAGGATGAAGGCGGTAAGTGGGGAGGAGTCTGTGAGTCTTCCCAGTGAAACATTTTGCCCATAGGTCCAAATAAATGCCAGATCAGTCACAGGACAGACAGACACAATCATGGAAAAACTACCAGGAAATGTGGCAACTGTCTCCCATCAATGGGAGTGGAAAGAAGTTCTCCCAAACCAAGCTTTCAGAACACTGTGGCACAAAGGAGAGACAGAACTTCAGCAGCATATGAAAATTATCTGGAGAATCTCACACTGATCCAGGACCTGGTGCTAGCTACAGCAGCACCCACAGGTGGGGGATGAAGGTCCCTTCTTTTTCACAGATGAATGGACAAAAGTCAGGAAAGTCCAGGGTTTCTCCTACGTCACATGACTGGGATTACCAGATAGGAATACAGACAAACATAGATGCACTGGCACAGGCCTAGAGCATGGCATGGACACAGAAGTGCCTACTATCCCATCAAAGACTTAAATGTTGCATACAACACCTAATAAGCCCTGTCTCTCCTTTCCCACTGTCCAGTGTATTCTTCTGGAACATGTTCTAACAGGCATGCTAAGCAGCAGAATTTCTGGGCTCCTAGGCCTGACCAGTGGTGGGCTGCAGAACCCAGTAAAATGTACTGCTAACCCTCAAGGAAGCCCATAAGTCCATGAACACCTGGAAGACATCATTCACAGCTCAAGACTCATGACACTAGGTGCAGACACCCATGTCTGCCATCTCTAGTGTCTTGGGACTGAGGAGGGGATGAACATAGGACTCTGCACTTCGCCTACAAGGTTTTCAAGGGGCAACATTGCAGCTAGAACAGGTGGCTAGCTCATGTGTGGGACTCATGGAAGGACACAGGGTTTTAGATATCTGGGAAAGAGACAGCCAGGTTTTCTGTTTTTCTTCCTTTGGAGAAGAAAAACACATCCATAAAGGTACCATTAAAACAAAAACCAAGCGGGCAGTGGTGGCGCATGCCTTTAATCCCAGCACTTGGGAGGCAGAGGCAGGCGGATTTCTGAGTTCGAGCCCAGCCACCTGGTCTACAGAGTGAGTTCCAGGACAGCCAGGGATATACAGAAAAACCCTGTCTCGAAAAGCAAAAAAAAACCAAAAAACAACACAAAAACAAAAACAAAGTCAGGAGTAGTGGAGCAAATCTTTAATCTCAGCATTCAGGAGCAGAGGTTGCCATGCTTAGTTGCCAACCAGAACTGCTGCTACCAACAGTGCCCTCTCAGTTCCCCATTGCCACCACAAAGGCTGTATCCAGTCCACTGCCATTATCATGCTACAGTTTTACCCTCTACCCAAAGAAGGCCCAAAGCCACACCTGACAGTGAGACAGATGGGGGAAAGGCAAAGCAGACACTCAGCCAAGAACTCAAGCAGGCTCTTCTTTTACGAGCCACAGGCACTGTATTCAGGGAGCTCTGAAACCATGATACTGGAGAACTGTGGGAACAGAACAAGGCTCCCTTAACTGTCCTGTGGTTTCAACCGTAACATTAAACAGCTTAAGTGTTGTTTACACTGGTTCAACATCCTGGTAACAGGAACAAGCCGATCAACTTCATGGTACCTATGCGATGGTTTTACATGCCTTTGGCCAGGGAGTGGCACTATTAGGTTGGCCTTGTTGGAGTAGGTGTAGCCCTGTGGGTGTGGGCTTTAGGATCCATCCTAGCTGCCTGGAAATCAGTATTCTGCTAGCAGCCTTCAGACGAAGGGTAGAACTCTCAGCTCCTCCCGTACCATGCTGCCTGGACACTGCCATGCTCCTGCCTTGACAATGGACTGAACCTCTGAACCTGTAAGCCAGCCCCAATTAAATGTTGTTCTTATAATAGTTGCCTTGGTCATGGTGTCTGTTCACAGCAGTAAAACCCTAAGACAGTATCTTTGTTTTTATATTTAAACAGATATTAAAAAAAAAATCTTTTGTGTGAAAAACAAAAGGGCCGAGGAGAAGGCGCAGTGGAGAAGGAGCTCCTTGCACAAGCACGAGGCCTGAGTTCAATCCCAGCACTCACGTGAAGGTGGGTGGTTTCTGAACCTGAGGGTGACTCGTAGTCTCTATTTGCAGAATACACACACTACACACCACACACACACACACACCCCTCACACTTGGGAGATAAAAGAAAGAGGACCCCAAGTTTGAGGCTGACATGGGTCTGTTGATGAACCTGTCTCAAAAGATGGGCAGAGGCAGGAGAGACGGCTCAGCATCAAGACCACATACTGTTCTTGAAGAAGATCCAAGTTTGAGTCCCAGCACCTTCAGGCTCACACTTGCCTGTAACTCTATTCCTTCTGGCCTCCTTAGGTACCTGCGTACACAGTTAATCTTAAATAAATATATTTAGTATAAAATATAGGCAATATAGCAAATAGTTCTTTAGGCTCAATTTCAACGAGACAGTCTGCTTTGGAATTGCAGAAACAGTACGTATCAGAACAAATCTGGAATGGAAAGATGGCTTATTGATTAACAACTCTGCTCTTCCAGGGAGCCAAGCTTGATTTTCAACACCCATCCGCATTAGGCAACTCCAGCTCCAGAGAATTTCACACCCCCTTTTGGCCTCTGAGGGAACCTGCACTCATGTGCACAAATCCCCAACAGGTGTGTATACTTTAAAATGAATCTTTAAAAAAGGAAAAAAAAGCAAAACAAAACTAAAAGTATGTATCACTGTAAAACTTAGGATATTAACTCTTCAGGTAAACATTTTCAGGACTCACCAAAGCAAAAAAGTTAAAAGAAGGAAACAGGAAAGCAAACATAACAGTAAGCACACAGAAAATTCTACCCAGATTTGTCAAAAGGAGGGCAGGCACCACCTTCCCTTACAGGATGCAGGAAAAGAGCAAGACCCTCAAGTCATGCTGAATTGAGGGTGGCCACACCAGTGTGGAGAGTGTCACGGGGACTGTGAGTGGGTCACGGTATCCTCTGTCCACCTGATGATCTGTACTGCCAAGCACAAAACCTGGAACATTTTACCTTTGACACTTGCCAGGGAGTGAAAAGAATGTCAAAGAAAACACATTTCCTGACACGGAGCTCAGGAACCCTTTCTAGACATGAATTATAAACACTGGGCTGCAGGCACATGCCTGCTACTGCAGCAGCACCTGGGGGACGGAGCAGACAGGGTCAGGAGTTCAGGCCAACCTCAGCTCCACACGGAGTCTGAGGCCAGCCTGATTACATGAAGCTCAGTTTCAAACCTAATTTAAAGGGGACTGGTGAAACAGCTTATCAGATGAAACACCAGCAAAGATGGGCAGGTGCATTCACAGAGCCCTCCCTCTGCTTTCCTCATCCACGGAGGGCAGCCAGGACACGTCGCATGGACCCAAGAGAGTCCAGTGAAAGTGTGGCACAGAGCAAGTGCCTCTACAACTCATAGCAAAGCAGAAGCAGGAACTCTGCTGACCACAACAGTTTCCAGATTGGTATGTATATGGCGGCATCTCAGCCAGACCCTGGCTTGCCTAGTAAATCTCCAGCCCTCCTCCTCTAGTTTTAGGAGATAGGGTCCCAGTCTGGAGTACTCAGGCTGACTTGGAACTTGCAATCCTCCTGCCTTAGCCTCCCAAGCCCTCAGCTGTGCACCACCACACCTGGCACCCATTTTTCTTCAGAGCTAAGTGGACTGTGCTCTTTTGCCTACAACTCACAAATGATCTTGCAGCACAAAGCATCTACACAGTGGCTGAGTTTTACTTCACACTCTTATACACCACAAAGCACAAACAAAGCCCTGGGGGAGGCCAGTGAAGACGCACACATACCAGCTCCACGTCAGACGGGACACTTAATCCTAAAGGGGCAATGAAAGGCTCTTCATTTTCTTCCAAGTTTTCAGCCTCATTTTTTTCTGTTTAAAAAAAAGAAGAAGAACCTCAGCATGCTGACCACCCAACAGCAGGCAAGGCCACAGCTGGCTCGACTCTGTACTGGTGCACTACTCCTTCTGGAAACCCCTTCCAGCTTCCTGTTCCATCTTTTGAATAGCACCACTCATGGATTCCACAGAGGTGGGGGAGATGCAACAACAGGAGCGTGTTTCTGGGCCAGGGGGAAATCTGCACTCCAGTCTGGGTGTTCTTCAACCCCAGGACTCTGGGCATAGGCTTCTGTTACATGTCTCTGTCTGTGTTAGTGAAGCCCAGCTCACTTCCCTGGTGTAAGGGGCTAACTTGCATGGCCGCCTTCCCCAGAACACAATGCTTAAAGCTTAGCCGACACTCGGTAAATGTTCTGTGACTGTATGTCTAAATGTGGGCAGGAGCGTGCCACAGTGCACATGCTGTCTCTGTAACCTTTAGGCTACCGACCAGGGACTGTCACTCTGCCTCCCATCTCCCACAGAGGCTCCTGTTACCAATCTCCAGTTTTTTCATGGATCCTCATAGACGTGCATCTAATGCACTTACCAACTTTCTTAGACACCGATGAGTGATCTTAAAGTTCTTAGTGTCCTCTGACATTACTATACATCTACTACCTGAGTCTGCTCTGTGCCAACTGGGCAATTCTCTTAGCATGCTGGGGATAAAGTCTACATCTTCTCCACCTCTGAGCTAAATCTGCCTCCCCAGGCTCTTGTTTAAGATAGATGCATTAACTGGCGTCAAGACCATCTCCAACTATATCTGTGAATCCAAGATAGTAACAATGGTAACCAAAGTCTGGAAAATTCAATTCTGATCACCAAATTGTAAAACAATCAAGTCACCCCCACCCAAGCAAACTACTCTCTTTAAAAAAAAAAAAGTAATGAAGACAAATTTTTAAACCTCTTTTTATCACGTCCATTTAACATCTGTCTGCTATATACTGGATAAGGTCCTACATGCTACTCCTTTTCTGAATTCTAAGGTACTAAATACACTTCAATGGCCAACTGAATACCAATTTATACATTATTTGTGTGTGGCTGCACAGTGTGTGGAGGTCAGAGAAACTTGTGGGAGTCACCGTGTGGGTTCTGAAGTTCACATCACTGTTACTGAGAACAGCTAATGTGGCACTGATGCTCTCAGGGTTCACAGAAGGACTCTGCTTACACTCTATGGTTGGAGCTTTGACTACGCTATTTCTTTATGGTCAAAGCTGCCACATTAGCCTCGGGAGGGCACTGACTTCAAACTTTAATGTTAACTAACAGTCTTGTCTTTTCTTTAGTGTCAACAGCCCCTTAGGCGTCTTTCCACTGGACGCTTCTGCTAGAAACAGGATATGCAGAAAGAGATTCATAGGAGACATAGGAATATTAACAACTGCTAGGCAAAACTGAATGGATACCCACTATGAAAGTGGAGTGGTTAGAATAAGAATGGCCTCCACGGGCTCATGTATTTGAATGCTTAGTCACCAAGAAGTGGCTTAAAGTCACTTCCTATAACATTTCAAAGAATTAAAAGGATTAGGAGGTGTGGTCTTGTTGGAGGAAGTGTGTCACTGGTGGTGGGGTGTGAGGCTTCAAAAGCCCATGCCTAGCCAGAGCCGCTCTGTCTCTCTGCCTAAGGATCAGTATATCCTTCTCAGCCATTGCCCCAGCACCTGTCTGCATGCTGATATGCTCCCCTTGATAATGAACTAAAAGCCTCTGAAACTGTAAGCAAGCTCCAGCTCAATGCTTTCTCTCATAGGAGCTGCCTTGGCCAAGACCTGATGACCAAGACAGGAAGAGTGTGTGTTCAGTGCAGAAGTAGGATCCCATAAGAACTCAGTGAGACCCACCCTAAGAGGAGCAGGCGAGAAGCCTCTGGATCTGGGCAGTTAATCAAAGTCAACACTACTGTCTGTCTACTCTGTTCACAGCTCAGCTCCTAGTCTCAACAAGAGAAGGGGCCTCACTAGCGTCCCAGATGGTGGTGCTGTGGTCACTGCCCACCAGGCATGGGCCTCACCTCTCTGTTTTGAAGGCTCCTCCTCTTCCGTGGGCTCTGATGGGTCGTAATAGTCACTGCCGTAAGTGAACCCTACAGCACTGTAGTTCCCATCCTCCGCCAGTGCTTCACTCAATCTTTTGTATTCTTCCTCTTGAATAAAAATGAGAATCTTATTAACAAAAATGGAAGTTTACTGAGAAAAACTTCACACACTTCTAAGTGCAGCTACTATCAGTGAAGCATACAATACACCTTTTCAATCTTTTTTTTTTTTTTGAGGAAAAATGTTTCTGGAAACAACACTTGGTATCTATCGGCATGTACTTTTTGCCAGTATGTGTTTACCCACAGATAGAATAATACACATCTTTTATGGAAAATTTCTTCCTGCTGAGGAAATTTTGGGATTAAGAATCAATCGTATTAAAGATCATTAAGGCAAAGACAAGAACATCAATTTTCATTCATACGATACTGTTAAAGAAGAACGGTTAAAGAGTTTTTTGTTTTGTTTTTGTTTTTTTTTTTTTTTTCAAATCCCAGTCTGCCCTCAAAAGCTGGGAAAATTCTCTGTGGCTCTACATATAAACTATCCTGAGGTCCTCTCAGAACGCAAAGACTCCTGTTTTTCCAATCCACTGGGTACTGTCAAGATAATATCAGAAAGAGTGAGTATAAAAATGAACGGAGTAACTTTTTAAATACTTAAAATTTTAAAAAGGTGTGGCTGAAGTAAGTCTTTCTTGAGCAGTACCTTGCCTTGCCTCCTCCTCAAGCAAGTCCGTATGCAAGGCTAAATACCTCTCTTCATCACACAGCGCCTCTACCCGCGCCTCCTCTTCGGACAGCTGGTAGTCTCGGTTCCACGTGGCGTACTCAGCATCGTACGCAGAGAGGTCATGCAGGTGACCACGCCCGTCGTATCTGTAATGTGAACACGCTGGTCACTGGAAGGAAGTCTACACCCATGCTGGTTGCTTGTGACACTCTATGCACATACTTACCAATTAAAATAATGAAATAAAAATATTAAAACAAATGCAAAGCTTCAGATTTATACTTAACATGACTAGTCATCTCTCACCTACTTTTAAACTGGAGTAATTGTAACAAAGTCTAAGCACCTCTCTACAGCACAACAGAACTTAGAGCTAAAGGCAGACAATTCTTTAGGGCAGAAAACGTATCCCCCTTGCTAGCAGTTCTTACCATGTATGCTTTGGTCAACCATTCAATGCCACTTGCAAAAAAAATATCTGTTCTCAGTAGTTAAATATTACAGCTTACATTCACACAGACCGAGTCCATAAATACCTATCCGACAGAACCAAACGGGCGAAATTTCCTCGCTTCTTCCTGCTAGTCTCGAACTCTCAGGAGAGATCTTCACCAAAGAAACTTGCGTCCATTGGAGGTAAAATCTTGGCTAGGCTCGCCCCTAGCCACTTGGCTGAGGAGAGAAGTGCTGGGTTATGTGGTAGAGAGACACACATACAAAGGAACAGTGACATATACATGCAGTTTAAGGAGGTTCACTGCAAACACGGCAAAACCATCGAAAGACGCAGCATCAGTATGTCCCCTTTAACTTTAAGTCCCAGGATGAAGACACATCGTTGAAGACCAATGGGTTCTTTACCAAATTAGAAATAAGAAGAGCACTTTCTGCTATGTTTGAACATAAGACTCAATGGAGATGCTGTCAATGTACAACTGCCAGACAACAAATGAGTTAGTGAAGTTTAAATCTCAAATTTAGGTTGCATAGGTGAATGTGGAGTGACAAACCAAAGTTTGCATGATTTATTAATGTTGACTTTTGTGATGGAGACCAAATTAAGGAAGGAAAACGTACACCACAGGAAAAAGGCCAAAAATTCCTGGGAACCCCAACGGTTTTATTTTATTTATCAAAATCTGCTTAACTTTGATGTAAACCTCCTTAACTTACAAATGTATTATTTTCAAATATTACACATATACATGTGTGGTGTTTGCTCCCCACCGGTTTTGGGAGATCTAACGCAAATCATGCACAGAACGATATGGAAACTGTATATGGAATAGAGGTTTCAGCATTTGCCCAACTTTTAACAGTACACATCACCACAAGAGCCTGGGAAGCATCATCACTTGCTATCAACCGCGGGTCAAAGGCATAGCACATTCCAGCAGAGTGGACCATCAGATCCTGAGCCGATCTGATCTGCAACACCCCCTTCACAAGTCCTTTCTTCCTAGATCTCTCCCCAGATGGAGATGTAAGGGATCGTAAAGGCCTATTGGTCATTAACGTGTCCATTCTGGCCAGCTCAGAGGTAATCCCTACAGTCATGCAAGTTCCAAGTCTTTGCAGAATCCAGTTTTACTTGTCTCAAACGATGGGTTTCCTTCACTTGGAGAAAACCACTCCACAGCTTAATGGATGCTCACAGTTAGCCTTTCAGTCCTGGCCCCAGAAGCAATATTGCCCAACGGAAGGACAAATACCCAAACCCGGGATGGTGAAGGAAAGAGGGACTGAAAAATGAGAAGAGAGGTGGGGAGCAAACCACCCAATCATGTAATGCCATCCTTTTCAAATCAAACACCTTCAGAAATCCACGTTCCCACCCCCTTTACCCTCAACTCAGGGCACCCTTAAGTGGGTGTGATTTGAAAAGAAACAACACAGAGGTAAACCCAGCTCCACCCTTCAGCTTTAGAAGACAGTGAAACCAGCTCTAAGAACGCTACCCCTAAGAGCAAGGTCCGCACGGGGTCGACCGGCTTCCAACAGACAGCAACTTCACCAACTACCGCGGTTGGTCAAATGGTCGCATAACCGCGGGGAAGGGCTCGCCGGACGCCAAAAGTCAAGCCGGCCAGAGACGGTTCAGGCTAACTCACGGGGTCCAAAAGAAGCTTCTACCCACGGCCTCGGCGTGCGGCGCTTCGGAGGAACAAAGCGCACTCCGGGCTCCCTCCCGCACAGCCAGCGGAGGGACAGCGGCACCCGCCCCACGGCCGGGCGGGAGGCCCGGGCAGCTTCCACCGCGCTGAGTCGCCAGCAGCAGCCCGGGCTCGAGGGGTTGCGGGAGCAGAGTCGATCCCTCCGGCGACGGCGCGGCGCCAGCTCTGGCCGGAGCCTTAGGGCCGGTTTCACCGTCCCTCCCCCCGGACGCCGGGGAACGTGGGGGCAGGGAGGCCCCCGAGTCCCGGGCTCCGCAAAAACCCCCTTTTCGGTCCTGGCCATCAAGTCAACATCAGGCGAAATCAAGCGGGCGAGGGAGGGGAGGGTCGACGGGTGGGGGGAGGAACCGACCTGTCGATGAGGATCTTGTGGTCCCCCATCCAGGGGATGAGGTGCTGTCCCTGTTCTTGGGCCAAAGCCCGCTCGTCGTCGCGGAACAACTTGCAGGCATAGCCGAACACCAGAAGCTCCACCCGGTTGCCCCCAGTGCCGGTGCCGCCGGGCCCGGCCTCCTCCTTCACTCCGCCCTTCCTCTCCGGCTTGGCGCGGCCCCGCCGGCACTGTACATGACAGCGTCCCGACGTCCGGGCCGGACTGCTGCTGTGCTGAACAACGTCCCTGATGCCTCGCCTGGCCTACCCCCTCAGTCAAAGGCGCCGCATCCTCTTCGCAACTTCAACACAGCCGCCATAGCGAGCCACAAAATGGAGGAAACGCAACTTCCGGTAGGAAGCCCGCACTTTCCGGAAGTAATAGTGGTAGATTCGCCACGGCCACAAGCCGTTTGAACAGCTAAAAAATATGTAGACCTTAGTTTCTGGGTCCAATTTTATATGGCGATGGTAATTTGTGTTTATGGAAAGAAATTTATTTCTGCTTTTTTTTGGAGGCCTCCTAGGATGTGGCGAAAGCGCGGTTTGTGGCCGCGCGCCAACTCCTGCTATAGCTGGAGGGCGGCCGCGAGGTGTGGCTGCAAAGTGATCTTGTTGAAAGCGCGTCTCAGCTGTCCTACAGAGACCAGCGAGCTTTTGCTCATTTCTAACATCCCGGTTTTTAAATCACTAGGAAGCCTAGCCCTGGACGTCTGATTGAGGAGGCTTCCAAGACTTGTGAGCCCTAAATATTCAAGTTGGCGGGCTTTCAATGGCTAGGGGCTTCAGTGACGGAGAAAAATTCCAGCTAGGAGACAGCGTGGCAGGATGTTTCCTTCTGGGAAGCAGATTCTTTTTTCTTTTTTAAAATACAGGATGTCACTGTGATCCAGATTGGTCTCGAACTCTGACAGTCCTAGCTCAGTTAAGATGCTAGTATTATCGACGTGAACTCTGCTGGGCTGCACTTTTTCTGGTGTCTGACCCGGATGCTTGGTTTAGAGTTGAACGGGACGAAACGCCAGTGGTCCTAAGGAAAAAAAAATCTCCGTGTTTCTTTTTCTCTTGTCAGTTCTGAACATGGATCCAGGGCCTCACCAATGCTAGGTAAAACTATCACTGAGTTATATCCGCAGCCCTTTGCGTTTTAGTTTCGAGATAGAGTCTTGTTTGGTTTCCCAGGTTGTCATTTAACTTTAATATATATTTTTTTATTTTTGCTTATTTATTTTGTGCGTATGTGTGTAGGAGACATGAGTTAGATCAAGTCCGATATGATGGAAGGAGAGATGGACTTCTCAGCACGGGCCTGATCCCCCTCCCCCAAATGACTAATTTTTTTTTTATTTTTTTATTTTATTTATTTATTTATTTATTTATTTTTTTGGTTTTTCGAGACAGGGTTTCTCTGTGTAGCCCTGGCTGTCCTGGAACTCACTCTGTAGACCAGGCTGGCCTCGAACTCAGAAATCTGCCTGCCTCTGCCTCCCAAGTGCTGGGATTAAAGGCGTGCGCCACCACCGCCCGGCCAGGCATGGTTTTTTTTAAAAAAAAAAAAATAGAAGTCTGTGTTAGGATGAGTTAGTAAATCCTGATTGAACATGTTAGCCAACGTACTCAAATAATGAATTTTGATTGCGGCAGGACCTTCTGATCTTCCTGCATCTACTTCCTGAGTGCTGCAATTATAGGGGTGTACCTGGTTTCTATGGTTCCGGGGATGGAGCCTAGAGTCTCATAGATACTAGGCAAGCACTTTACAAACTGAACTGTATCCCTAGCCCTAGGCTTGGGTTTCACATCAGCTTTAGAGGCACATGGATTAAACCATATCCCCGGAGCTTGTGCTAAGGCTTCTGCTCTTATGTGTGACCTATTTCAAAGGAAGCTTGGGTATACATAGGTGACTTTCTGACATCACAAGGTCAGTACCTAGTATAGGCAGGTCAGTAGCTAGTACACGGTGAAGGATTGGTGATTTGAGCTGCCTCAAAGATCCTTCACCTGCGCCATCTTCACCCACATATCGAGAGGAGATATTCCACTTGCAGGAAGTGGAGCAGGTGGGAGTGTCCTGCCACTTCGCAGCTTCCCCACGGTGGACGTAGAACACGGTGTACGGGGCCTTAGCTTCCTAGGAAGAGGCTAAGAAGCTTGCTCACTGCCCCAGATCCTGACCGGCTGGATGAACATTCCGCTGCGGCCAAGGAAGCTCTATGGATCGTGTTCCACACAGAAACCAGAGTTCACGGTCTTCTGTTTTCACAAGGCTTAGAGTCAAGCTAGGGGAACATAGGCTAAACAATGGAAATATAACATTGTATAAAATGTAACATTTTATAGCTACATGGTCTCGTGTTTCCCTGGCCTGCCTCCAACTGTGGTGAAGGAAGGCCTTTAACTTCTGATCCTCCTGCCTCAAAGTCCTGACTTATAAGCCTGGCACATCAGGCCTGGCTTTAGGTCAGCGGTTCTTAACCTTCCTGTCACTTTGATCCTTTAATGCAGTTCCTCATGTTGTGGAGACCCCCAACCATGAAATTATTTTTATTATTACCTCAACTGTAATCTTGCTACTGTTATGAATCGTAATGGAATTATCTGTGTTTTCTGATGGTCTTAGGTGACCTTTGTGAAAGGGTCATTTGACCCCTCGGGTTGAGAACCACTCCTTTATATGATGTGTGTGGGGGGAAGGGAGGGGACGGCTCTAACCCAGAGCTTTGTGTGTGGTAGGCAAGCACTTCACCAGCTAAGTCCCAGCATCCTGTTTGGCTGTTTGGTTGAGATGGAGATCTCAATAACAGTAGCTTAGGATGACCTTGATCCTCCAGCGTCAGCCTTCAGAAACCCCTATTGCCACAAATGCTCACCATCATGTCCTTAAAATAAAAGTGCCTGCTGGGCGGTGGTGGCACACCCTTTAATCCCAGCACTTGGGAGGCAGAGGCAGGCAGATTTCTGAGTTCGAGGCCAGCCTGGTCTACAGAGTGAGTTCCAGGACAGCCAGGGTTACACAGAGAAACCCTGTCTCGAAAAACAAACAAACAAACAAAAAAGTGCGTTGGTTGCAGTGAGCCCCAGGCTTCCCTTCCTCTGCTTGGCATTTTGACAGCTTAGTTTGGAGATGAATAAAATGGAATCATGCCAGATGCAGTGGCTGCACACTGGCTGGCAAAGGGGAATTTTATTTCTGAGGTAAAGACAGGAGCTTATCTCAAATCTTCACAATTAATTTCACCTCCCTCCCTCCTTTCTCTCCCTTTTCTGAGAGCGCTAAGCCTCAGGGAAAGAATAACAACAACAACAATAATTTTTAGATCCTAACAACTATGTTTAAATTTTCTTCCTTCCCCTCATCCCCAGTGAGTGTAAGCTGGCTTTGAAGTCAGCACAGAATACACCAAATTCTCAGCACAATGGAGATTTATTACTCTGGAGGCAGGGGTGGGGTGGGCATGGGGTGGGAGTTGCCTCTGGGTCAGACAAGACAGCAACAGGTGTTTCGGAGCATGTCGTCCCCCCCGCCCCCCACAGGGTTTCTCTGTGTAGCTCAGGCAGTCCTGGAACTCACTCTGTTGCCTCTGCCTCCCAAGTGCTGGGATTAAAGGCGTGCGCCACCACCGCCCGGCCAGGCATGGTTTTTTTTAAAAAAAAAAAAATAGAAGTCTGTGTTAGGATGAGTTAGTAAATCCTGATTGAACATGTTAGCCAACGTACTCAAATAATGAATTTTGATTGCGGCAGGACCTTGGTGATTTAGTCAAGCACAAGGAAGTGGCCAAATAAAAGAACAGACCTTGGTGGCTAGCTTCAGAAATGTCATCTAATGCTTTCGCAAGGGAGAGGGAAGGTGGGTGGGCAAGACCTTCAGGTGCAGCCATGTTTGCCGTTCAGACCTGTTAAAGAGCCCTTCCACCATTCTGTTCCTTAGGTTCAGGAGTGGCTGAGAGGGAGGGGCGGGTAGAAATGTAAGCCTGTGCTCAGCTCACTTTCTCCGTTTTGTGAAGTCTGGGACCCCAGCCCATGGGATAGCACCACCCACAGGTAAGCTGGAGTTTCTCCCTTCAGTTGTCTAAGTCTCTCCCAGGCGTTTGCAGAGGCCTGCCTTCTAGGCCACTAAAGAGCCTACCAAGTTGTCTATCAGTCTGAAGTATATCACCAGCCCACTCCGTCTTTGGGCCACTGACAGGAAGTTCAGGTTTAAATAGAAGGGAAGAGGTATGCATAATTAAGCAGTCCTAGCTGGGTAGTAGCTACACACACCTTTAATCCAGAACTCAGATGTGGTCGGATCTCTTTGAGTTCAAAGACAGCCTGGTCTACAAAATAAGTTCCAGGATAACCAGGGCTACACAAAGAAACCCTGTCTCCAAAAATTAAAAACCAAAATAAAATAAAATAATTTAAAAAAACCCCAAAAAACCAAAAAACTAGTTGACTTCAGTCTGACCTGCAAGATGGCCTATCAAGTTATTGGGACTGTGTGAAATCTCTTAGCCTTCTTCTTTCTCATTTGTAAACCTGTAATTGTGTGTGTATGTGTGTGGGGTTTTTTGTTTGTTTGTTTTTTTTGAGAATCTCACCAACAAGAGTAGGAAGCTCATTCCCAGTCAAAACACATCTCAACTTCCTTTCGACCTACATAGAAAAAGAGTCTCCTTGCCTCTTTTGACTTGCTTTTATCTGTCAGCCTGCAATTCTGTCCAGTGCTCCTCAGAAACCACAACGTGCTCTCATTTGTGGAACAACAACAATCGTTTTTCAACAATTCTTTGAATGATGTTACTTCCGAAGTCAGTAGGACCATATACACAGCCAGTGTGAAGGCAATCAAGGGTAACTTTCTCACGACAGGTCCACACCCTTTCAAATCTATTCTAAAACGTTCCCCACTTCCACTCGTGTGTTGTGTGTGTGTGTGTGTGTGTGGTGTGTGTGTGTGTGTGTGATATGTATGCATGTGTGTGTCTGGAAGTCAGAGGACAACCTTGGGTATCAGCCTTCAGCTTCTTTCCTGATTGACATAGGGTCTTTTGTTCACTGAGGCACACACCAGGCTAGCGGGCCATGAACCTCAGGGGGTTCCTCTGCCTTTGCCTCTCATCTCCTCATTGAAGCACATCTGGCTTGACACGGGTTCTGGAGATCCAGCCTCAGGTCTTCATGCTTGTGCCCCAAGTAATTCACCCACTGAGCCATCTCCCCAGCCCCTAAAGACTTTTCCTTTTCCTTTTTCTTTTTTTTTTTTTTTTCTTAAGACAGGGTTTCTCTGTGTAGCCTTGGCTGTCCTAGAACTTGATCTCTAGACCGGGCTGGCCTCAAACTCAGAGACTCACCTGCCCTGCCACCCCTTTCTTAATAAATGGCAACTCTGCTTCATACTAGACACCCCTTTCTAGGGTGAAGCCAAGAACCTCACTTTCACCTGAAGGAAGTTGTCTGAGGAACTTTTCTAGGATCTGCGTGGGGCTGCATCTTCTGCCTTTGCTGACAGGATTATACAAGTCCCTTGGTCCCTTTCCAACTTAGCTGCAGTACCAGAGCTGAGAGAATTAAATTCATGTCAGATCATAAAAGAAGCTCCATTACTTCTATAGTGGAGGTAGAAGCCCAGGTGACTGCAAGAGATGCTGTGACCTGCAAATCTTGGGTCAAATGTGTCTTTGCGACTGCAGTCCCTAGTGAATTTATAATTGGCCTGTCCTTCCACATAAGAGCCGATATCAAGATTGTCACTTGGTTCTCTAAGTGGACCCCGGCTGCCCTACCCACCCATCTCACCGTATAGCCCAGTGTAGCTTCAGACAAGAGAGCCTCAAACTTAGGATCAGTGCTGGATCATGGAGTGAGCATGCCTGGCTCCAAAGATCCTTCTTTAGGCTCCTCTAGAGTCTGTGATGTGCAGCTCTCCATAGCTGCGACAAAATGCCTGAGAAAATGAACTTCAGATAGGAAGGGGTTATTTGGGCTCATAGTTCAGAGGTTTCGGTTCATGGCTACTTTGTCCATTGTTTCTGGGCAGTGGGGAGACCATTATACCAGGGAGGGCTTGGGGAGGGGCAGAACTGCTCACTTCATGGTGTTTGGGATGAAGGGGGAACGCAGAGGGATGGAGTGGAAACAAACTTTATCCCTTAATCCATATGGTTTACTTTCTCCAACTAGGCCTCACTTCCCAAAGCATCCTCCATTTCCCAGTAGCCCACAGTTAAGCTATGAATCCATCAATGGATTAATCCTCCAATAGGGCCAGAACCTTAGCTAGCTAAGACCATTGCTACAGTGGGGACCAAAAGGTCAGCACATGAGCTTTGGGGGAGTGCTTCAGATCCCATCCTAGTTTGCTTTCTGTTGCTACAATAACCATCACAACCCAAAGGAACTATAGGAGGAAAAGGTTTCTTTGGCTTACAGGTTAGAGTCTATCACTGAGGGAAGCCAAGGCAGGAACTCAAGCCAGGTAGGAATGGAAACAGAGATGGTGGAGAAACACTGCTTTCTGGCTTAATGCCTAGTTCAAGTTTAACTACCTTTATTACACAGGTTACATCCTCATGCCCAGGAATGACATGGATCACAGTGTGTAGACCCTCCTCCATCAACTGGCAGTCAGGAAAATGTCCCACAGACATGCCCATAAGCCAATCCAACGGAGGCAGTTCCTCAGTTGTGATTTTTCTCTTCCCGGATTGACAAAAACTCTGACATCCAGACCATGATACCCAATAACAGCTAAAGCTACAGGAAGGAAGACCCCAAACTAGCCTACCTGGGCCGTGAGAGGACAACCAGGAGAGTCTTCATCACCAGCTCCACCCTCTCCATCCCTGAGTGAGGACAGAGAGGCAGACAGGACACTGTTCTCCATGATGATCACACCATATGGGTCTGAGACATCTCCTGGGTTCCTCTGATCAGATTCTTCCTTTGATAACTCAGCCTGGACCCTGCTACCAACCACAGGGCCCTTATGCAATTTAGAAAGACCACTTACTACATGTGACAGTATGTATGTTGTTGCATCCTTTGTGAAGGAACAATGGGCTCCTTTTTACCTTCATCTCCCTTTTAGATAGTGTACATATAACCTACGCCACCGTGCAGGGTGGCCTTGACCCAGGTTTCAGGAAATGGGCTCAAACCAGCTAAAGTTACAGTAAGTTTCCCCAGCACTTCCCTTGTAGAAACTCATCCTTAAAAGGATAGTCATGTCTTTAATCCCAGCACTTGGGAGGCAGAGGCAGGCGGATTTCTGAGTTCGAGGCCAGCCTGGTCTACAAAGTGAGCTCCAGGACAGCCAGGGCTACACAGAGAAACCCTGTCTCGAAAAACCAAAAAAAAAAAAAAAAAAGGATGGTCACAAAGATAGATGGCATAAAAAAATGTATTTGAACAGTGGCAACTTGGGAGGCAAGATAAGTGTGGAAAACAGAGGATGTAGTTTGTAGGAGATTGTACATCATGCTCGCCGCATACCAAGCAGGCATTAAAAAGCCTGTAATATATACAGCAATGCTGGAACAAAGACACTCATTACGGTGCTGTGTGAAATACAAGATCGAGATGAATGTTTGGAGATGGGAAATTGCTTAAGTAAGTTATGAAACATCTTACAATGGGACGCAGAGCCATTAAAAATAATGAGGGCACCGAAATGTAGCCATTTAGGATCATGTAATATTATAAAAATGCCCTAAAAATGCTGCTGTTTGTGTGTGCATGCATGGGGTGGGGGCAGGTGTGAGCAGGTGCGTGTGGGGAGGGGCGAGTTTGTGTGTCCTTGTTTACATAAACAATCTCTCGGAATGGGCCTTACAGACAGGATGATCAGTGCTGTCTTCAGATGGTCCAGCAAGGTTCTGTGAGGTCAAAACAACAACAGTGTAGTAGAAGGCCACAGGGAAGGCTAATGGTTATTGAGAGCATTTACTGCTCTTTCAGAAGACCCAAGTTCAGCTCCCAGCCCCATAGCAGGTACTCACAACCACCCGTCTCCCCAGGTCTGAGGAATCTGGCCCTCTATTCTAGCCTCGATAGGCATCCGCACACACAGGACTCCTGCAGATGAACACCTGCACATAAATACAAATAAAACTTTATTTAAAATGTAGTTCAGCGGATAGAGGCAGAGGTTCAGTCTTTCGCACTGTATCAAGTGGGCACCATGAGCAGGCCTGCAATCCTAGCACTTTGGGGGGTAGGGACAGGAGGCTCTGGAGTCCAAGGCCAGCCTCAACTTCATAATAAGTTGGAGGCCAGCCTGTGCTATATGAGATCCTGTCTCAAAGGAATTAAAAAAAGAACCCTCTTGAAAAACAATGAGGGATTTTTTTTTTTCCTCCTTGTAACCATTTCGTACTTCACTGTTTGAACCATGGGCCTATCTTTTTGGGGGTTGGCATGGGAAATGAAAGCAATAAATAAAAGTTTAACTGTTGCAGAGCCAGAAGCTCTTGCAAGGTCCTTGGTGAAGTACCTTGGTTGTGGTGGAAGGCCACCAGCTCTGGGCCCAGATGTCCCTCCAGTGTCACCCCCAAGCTGGGAACCCTTGCTCAGGGCCTACAGTGTTTCATCTCCGAATCTTTAGTCCTCTCACAGATAGTTTTGTTCATTCATTTGTTTGTTTGCTTGAGACAAAGTCTCCCTCCGTAGCCAGGCTGACTTGGACCTCACTATGTAGCACAAGTTGGCCTCAAACTCATGGTAATCCTCTTGCCTTGGGATTATAGGCATGAGCTAGCATCAACACACCGCATCTTCAGGGAGCTGTAGCGGTTGAGAACAGTCTGGATTCCCTGGGTTGCTGGACCTAGGAATGCAGTGTGCACACAGAGTTCTCCTGTCAGTGCTCCTTTACTGACCCCACACATTACCACGACGTGAGGTTAAAGCTCATGGTCCTATCTCCATGCTATTGGCTGCTCACCCCATATTACCCACAGTTCATCAGTAGTCCCCCCAAGCTTCTTTCCTGTCCCAGGGTCCCCCACTGCTCTCATACAGGGCAGACTCTGCTACCTGAGTGCCTCTTGGTTGTGACTGTCCCCACACCCCCTATGCTCAAAGATTCGGGCAGGTTAAAGAAGTCAAGAGGTGCAGCCCCAAATCCTTGTCCCCTTGGGAGCGGGGATGGTCAGTGCCATGTTCTTGTCTGTGCTGGGTCAGGAGAGGCTGGGTAGGGAACAGGGTTGAGGGGAGAATGGGTGAGTTGGGGCGCTGGCTCAGGAGGGACCTTCTTGTTACTGGATTCCATTTCATTGATCACTCATCGGAAAGCAGCCCGGAGCGCATGCCCTAAGTAACTACCAGTTGGGAACTTTAATAACAGCTTTTCAAGGACACCCATCTCACCTCCAAAACAGTGCTTTGAGTCTCGGAAGATACCAGTGGTCAGCATCACGCCCCAACCCAGTTTCCATCCTCTTTTCATTATCCCACCACCGCGTGTGCAACCTGAAGGGGCGTGGCACCTGAAGGGGCGTGGCACCTGAAGGGGCGTGGCGTTTCAGTCTTCCCAATCAGGGATCCTGAATCCGGAGATAAGGCAGTGAAGCTGGTAACTCATCCTGGAGCATCTCCAACACCCACTGGAATATTCTGGAAGTGTCTTGCCTTCCTGTGTGGCTGGAGGCATCTGTTGGAGGGAACCTGCTTAAGTTGTGTTACTAATTTTTCATTTGGAGGACAAACATGGGGCCAATGCAGAGACCCAGGAATCTCCCAGGGTAGAAACAAGGCCCATTGGCCCTCGGGAAGATCCTTCCTTATTGGGTGCATAGAAACTCTGCCAGGAGATATCTGTCTTTATACTTCATGTTCCAACTGTCCCCAAAATGGAAGGATAAGATGGGCAGGAGGGACAAGGGGCCAGCTCTGTATAGTGCAGGGTCTCCTGGCACTGGCTGTTGCTATGATAAACACTCTGACCAAAACCAGCTTGGGAGAAGGAATGGGTTTGTTTGACCATGTCACAGTCTATCACCAATGGAAGCCAGGGCAGGAACTGAAGGCAGGAAATGTGGAGGTAAGGACAGAGGCAGAGACCACCGAGGAATGCAGCTTACTGGCTTGCTCCAGGCTCATGTTCAGATACCTTTCTTATTCATCCCAGGACAACCTGCCTAGGCATGGCAGCACCCATAACGGACTGGGTCCTCCCACTTAAACAACAATTAAGAGAATGACACATAGACATATCCACAGGCCAATCCTACAGAGACAGTTCTTCAGTTGAGGTTCCCTCTTTCCCAAGCATGTCAAATGGACAACAGAGATTAGCCATCACACCAGCTCTCCCTGATAGATTCTGGCTTATTCCCAATAAGCTGCCTGTTTATCATCTTTGTTTGTGCCCCTCCCCACTTCTGCAACTCATCCTTCAGCGCCTCCCTTACGAGGAGATCCTCCTTGGGTTTCTAACGTCCTTAACCAGACAGTGCGGCTCTTTATCTGAGTTAACACCTTGTCTGGGGACAGAGATGTAGAAGTGATGGTTGCCCTGGTTTGGGGCCGGGGGGGGGAGAGTGCTGGGAGGGGGTGGTAGTTAGAGGAAGAAAGGATTAACCATCACCACTGCTGGTCCCGGGAGTTCTAGATGCCTAAGTCAGACGTGTTTCCAGAGACCACAGGGCTTGCTTCCGTGTGTGATGATGAAAGCCATGGGCTGTTTCACCCGAGTGACACTTTAAGCCTCTGGCCGTGGGGACTCCAGCTGTGCAGTACCGGCTTAGGCTGTGGGTTCCCGAGGAGGCTGGGATACAGCTTCTATCACTCAGGCTGAGACCAGAGGCTCTGCAGCAGTGCCTACATTTCTCCCACAGCGGGGTTTGCAGCAATTATCGCTCCTGATTGATGCCGCACCATTTCCTCTTTGATTTACGGGCGAGCAAGGTGGCTCGGTGGGGCCATGTGTCCACGACACAATAATGACTTTACTTCAGCAATGGATTCTAACCGTGTTCTGGGGGGTGGGAAGGGAAAGTCTTGTGACTGGCTGGACTGGAGCAGGCGGACCTTGGTCTTTGCATACTGGAGTGTTGTGGGGAGAGCACCAACCACCATCTCCAGAGCCATAGGAATCTCAGGGCTCAGAAAGGCACAGGTTCTACCGCATTGCTCAGACCCAGTTTTTCCTCCTGAGGTATAGACATTTGTCAGGGCTTCACTGTGGCTTCTTAGGAGGGAGCTTGGTGACCCCATGCTGGCAACTGTGGACCTGTGTAGGCCCTGAGTACATGGCAGGAAGCTGCTGACATGTGTCTATGCCCTTGATGACAGTGTGTTGTTTATTCTGAGGCTGTCTGGGACCTCTCCCTCTCCTCACCGTCTTCTACTTCCACTCACCCAGAAAGCCTAGAGCAGCGGTCCTCAGCCTTCCTAACACTGTGACCCTTTAATACAGCTCCTCATGCTGTGGTGACCCCAACCATAAAATTGTTTTCATTGCTACTTCATCACTGTAATTTTGCTGCTGTTATGAAACATAGTGTAACTATCTGTGCTTTCTGATGGTCTTAGGTGAGCCCTGGGAAAGGGTTTTTTTGACCACTCCCCACAAGAGGGGCTGCACCCACAGGTTGAGAACCACTGTCCTAGAGCAAGTCAGGTTGGGTTGGGGCAGGAGGTTGAGGCGGAAACATTGTTCCAGGGTTGGGTCAGCTTGATGGGACAGTGTCCAGGACATGTACCCGGCTCCTCTTTCTCTCTCTTCCCTAATACCTGTGCACTTGTCATGTGTACATTGACAAAGGTCAATGTCCGGTATCTTCCTTGATTGCTCGACACCATCTTTTTTGAGACAGGGTCATCGTTGGATTTGAAACGCACTGATTTGACTAAACTGACTGTTAGGCGAATACCAGGAATCTGTCTGTCGCTCTGTCACATCAGGGCTGAGATTACAAATACATGCTAGCCTTTTCCCACTCTAGACATGGGTACTGGGGATCCAAACATAGGCTCTCATGTTTACATACCGAGCCCTTTGTCTATTGGGCTGTCTCTTTGGCTCTCTCTTTTATTTTGGAGCATCTCACTCTATAACCTAGGCTGGACCTGAACTCATGGCACCCCTCCGTCCTGTCTCAGCCCCTATTGATATTTGTTTGTTTTAAATTTGAGTAGACCAGCAGGTCCACTCATAACTTCCCACACATCTGCTCCTCTGACCACTTTTGTTCCCTCTCCCCCTCAGTGTGTGGGCACAGAGGTAGCCATGACTGCGAATGTTGATGGGGCTTGACAGGGTGTCATGTCTTTGTGTGATCTCTGTCTCCCTGCAGCCTTTGGGGACCAGGCTCTTGGTTGCAGGCCTGGACAGTCTGGTCTTGTGTTGAAGGTAACTTAGCGGTGGATTCCTCAGGGTGAGTGTGTCATTAAACCAGGCTGAGCTCAGGACACTACCTGAGCCAGTGCGGATCACCCTGGATGGGTGGCTAGATCACTCATCACCCAGCTCTCCATTTCCAGGGGTTTTAAGACAAACAAGGAAACAGCCTTTTACCCAGGGCTCCTCTGTGAAGTGACCCCTAACTCTAGTCACAGGGTCATGGGTGTGACATTCTGTTAGACGCCTGAAGGAAGCAGGTGTATGAAGGAGAGGTTTCCTACCAGAGGGAACAGCATGTGTGAAAGCCCGGAAGAGGAATAACTAATAGGTTCTTGGAAGCCCTGGGACTTCCGGTGGAGGGAAAAAGAGCGGAAGCAAGTACAGCGGCATCATAAGGTCACAGCACAGGAGTCCTTGAAGATCTTCGCCATCAGCTCTGGCGCGGACTATACTTTTAGGAAATCAAAGCCACTGAGGTTGGTGTGGCTAGGAAGGGACAGGAGTTTTGGATCCCAGAACAGTTGTTGTGCCTCCCACGGCTCACAGTGCACTTGCTCAGGCGCAGAGAGAATCTATGCTCTTGCAGGGCTGCCTGCTCCACCAGCACTGGGCAGGGAGCTATTCTGGTCTAGCTCTCAGGTTATATTGGGTCTAATCATCACAGTAGAGAAGCAATCCTCTCTGATCCACAGGCTGAGTCTCAGTCACAGCAATCACGGCCCTGATTAGTACTGAGTTCGCAGAAGTGGGGCTCGGAGATGCTCCAGGGAAGGCTGGTGTCTCCCCATCCCTTACCCTTCAATCACCTCACACATTAGCCTCTTGTGCTACCTGAAATAGGTCCCAGGTTCTGCAAGGACAGAGCCTGATAGGCAGCAGGTGTTAGTATAAGTCCGAACTCAGTGACATTCAGGCGCCAGGCGACTTCTACATCGTTGCCGAGGCAACCAAGATAACACTCCCACAATTCACCTCATCTGCACCTGGGAAAAAGAGTATGTCATCATCCGTACAAATAGGCGGAGCTTCCCCGACCTTGCTCTCTTTTCTTCTTCCCCTGCCATCTTCTGCCCCCCTCTCTCTCACCCTCCACCCTGAATAAACTCCCTCCCGTGGAACTGGTCCGTCTTGTGCTGTCTGTCTAGGCCGTAATCTTTTTTTGTTTGTTTGTTTGTTTGTTTTTGTTTTTCGAGACAGGGTTTTTCTGTATAGCCTTGGCTGTCCTGGAACTCACTCTGTAGACCAGGCTGGCCTCGAACTCAGAACTCCGCCTGTCTCTGCCTCCCAAGTGCTGGGATTAAAGGCGTGCGCCACCACCGCCACCACTGCCCCCACTGCCGTAATCTCACAGCAGGGACCCAGGGCTCCTAGCAGAAGGTCTTGGTGAATCCCCACACTCAGATATCTGGAGGGGATCTGAGCATCTGCTGATGGTGATTGATAGTGATGCCCCCCCTTTTAACGATCAGGTGGGGGTGGGTGAGGGACTGTGACTGCCCCAGGCCATTGGCTGAAGCCTCCATGTCATGACTCCTGCCTAACCTTTCTCTCTACATAGCACAGTGCCTGAGACGCATAGATAATATTAAATATTTGTTACTGTGACGCACGGTAGTGTTAACCGTGTGCACACTGGAGTGTGAGATCTAATTGGGACATGTTCATGCCATCAACAATCATTGTCTCCATGGAGCAGCTGACCCCGCCCCCCGCCCCCCACCCTGCCCTTGTCCTTGGCAACAACACTTTATTGTTTCTCTGGGTCTGTCTGGCTACATTAAACAAATCATATAAGCATCATTGCTCAGTTCCTTCTTTAAGACTGAATAGATGTACCACATCGTCTTCTTCACACATTCAGACCTCAGGATAATTGGGCTGCATTCAAAAGAACTCCAGATCCTGCCATTGGATTCTCGCCCAGCAGAAGGAAGACAGGGTCCCAGGCAGGTCTGTTTGTAGGTTTCAGGGGAACGGCCACACTGTTTCTCAGGGTGGCTGCACTAATTTACATTCCAATTTCTCCAGGTTAGTGCCAACTTTTGTTACTTTCCGATTTCACTTTTCCACAATGGCTGCTCTAGTAGGGTGAAAATGGCTTACTCTGGTTCTGATTTTCCCTTCCCTTGTTACTGATGATCTTGAGTGTCTTCCAGTGTATCTGATGGCCGTTTATGTAACTTCAGGGATGTGTCTACTTAAGTCTTTTACCCGTTTTCACCCAGGCGGTTTGGTTTTCTCCTGTGGAGTGGCAGAGGCTGTTTAAACATTTTGGAATTAACACTGATCAGGTATATGGCCTGCAGGCATCTGCTTCATTCTAGGGGTGGCCGTTCCCTCTGATGAGCCACCCCCCCAACCCTTTCTATTCTTAGAGAAGCTTTGATGGTGTTGTCTAATTTGTCAGCTGCCACTCAAGTGGAAATTTATGGTAAACTCAGTTATGTCATATGATGTTTTGATGTGGCAGACAGGTGAAAAGATGTTTTGCTGAAGCAGATACAAGTGAAAGGATGTTTTGCTGAAGCAGACACATGAGAGGATGCCTGACATTTAGAAAGAATATAAATACCTCCCACAGTGGGAGGAGGCTAGGGTCTTGGTTCACCTTGCACCCAGTTGCTGATCTTAGCTTGTCCTGACTTTGTACAGAGTAACTTGCCAAAGAATTTCTTGCGATTTTCTGGTGGCTTTGTGCTACTTCTACAGACGTGGGCCGATTGACAGAGCTCTACAGTTTCTTCTTGATCCAAGTGCTGTTGCTGATTCTGTGAGTGTTGATTGCTGAATGGACAGGCCTGCCGCTGCTGATTTGTGTTGGTGTTTTGCTAGAGGACTGGACTGCTGACAACAAAGATTGGAATAGTCCCAAAAGAACAATTTCTAAACAGGTCCACAAGCCCCATTTTCTATTAACTCTTTTTTCCCACTACCTTTGGTGGGTGATGTTCTAGAAGGGATTGTAAAGCCTTTAAGAACCCTTATTAAAGTAGGTTTTGAAAAATCTGAGCCTAAAGCCTCTCCCCAACCCCCCAAGAAAGCCTGTGGGTCCTTTGAAATTCTGTATGAATTTATTTATTTTCTAGATCTGCAAGGGGGCGGGGGGAAAGGCCTCGTGATGTTGGCAGGGATGGCTATGCAGATTGTGTTGGATAACAAAGACATTTATCAACACCAGTCTCCCAACACCAGACATCTTTCCTCGTGTTCATATTTTCTCTCAGCAGTGTTTGCAGCTTTCAGGGTTGGATACCTAGTCTCTCTAGCCAAGTCCCGTGTCCTAGGTGTGTCGTTGTCTTTGCTGCTATTGAATGTGGGATTGTTGCTTAATTTCCTTTGGGGATTGGTCATGTCACTGTCTCAGAACAAGGCTGGCTTCTATGTTTTGTTCATCCTGCTGTCTTGCTGACCTCTTTCACCCATCCTGACCTTTATGGTGGTACACGGGGGTTTCCCAGTATAAGATCATGTCATAGGCAGATACATCTTACTTCCAGCCCCCTCTGCTTTGGTGGCAGAAGGAACATGGCAAAGCCTCTCCCTGGTGCAAGGCTTTGTTCTGGGGGCTATTATGGGATGTGTCCTGGGGAAGGTCTGTTGCCTCAGGAAGGTGTGTCCCTAGGCTGTGCCGGGCACTGTGTCCATCTGGACAACAGATTCTTCCAGTTCTTCTGTTTCCTGTGGCCTCTCTGGCTGACCACCTGATCCTGGAGGTGGCTGCTTCAATCTGCTGCTGGGGTAAGCAGCCATGAGATGCTCTCACTCATGCCAAGGATGCTTCATCCATCAGGGCTTACCTGGCAGGTGCTAACATAGTCACACACTGCATCTCCTGCTGAATCCTCTCACACCAGGTCCTTCCTGTCTCCTGTAGCAGGCTTTCCCCGGGTGCCTGTTTTGTCTGATACACCTGTGGTCATCTCTGCTCTCCTCTTGGTTGCCGTCTGTATGGAATACATCTTTCTGTCTCTCCCATTTAAATCTGTGTGTGTCTTTATGTCTAAAGTGTGTGTCTTCACTCAGATTGGTCCTGTCTAAAGAAGATGCAGGGACAAAATGGAACAGAGACTGAAAGAAAGGCCACCCAATGACTAGCCCAACTTGGGATCATCCCATGCACACACCAAACCCCGACACGATTACTGATGCTATGTTGTGCTTGCAGACAGGAGCCTGGCATGGCTGTCCTCTGAGAGGTTCTACTAGCAGCTGACTGAGACAAATGCAGCTACTTACAGCCCAACCTTTGGACTGTGGTCAGGGACCCCTATGGAAGAGTTAGAGAAAGGACCGAAGGAGCTGAGGAGGATTGCAACCCCATAGGAAGAACAACAGCGTCAACTCACCCGGACCCCGCAGAGCTCCCAGAGACTAAGCCAAAAGCCAAGGAGCATACATGGGGTGGTTCATGGCCCCGGGCACATGTGTAGCAGAGGGCTGCCTTGTCTGCCTCAGTGGGAGAGGATGTACCTAATCCTGTGGAAACTTGATGCCCCAGGGAAGATGGATGCTGGTGGGGGTGAGGTGGGGAAGGGTGGGTAAGTGGGGGAGCACCATCTCAGAGGTGGGTGGATGGGGGATGGGGGATGGGGGGATGGGGTGAAGAACTCTGGGAGAGGGGCGACTTTTAGAATATAAATAAATAAAGTAATTTAATAATAATAATAATAAAAATAATAATAAATAATCAGCAGGCTGAGCAAATGATGAAGGTCAAGCCAGTAAGCAGCAGTGTTCCATGTTCCTGTCTTAGGTTTCTGAGGGACCACCTGCTGCCAGATGAAGGAGACATTTTCTTCCCCTGCCCCAAATAAATAGAGTGTCTTCAAACATGTATATACACAAAGACTTTTCAAAAAGACAAAACAAAAGATGTGGGATATAGCTCAATAGGTAAAGTGTTGGCTGTGCAAGCACAAGGATCTGAGTTCGAATCCATGTAACACATATAAAAGCCAGACACGGTAGGACACCTGCATTCCAGGTGCTCCTAGGGCATGATGGGAATCAGGAGAATGCCTGGAAGCTCATGGACCAGCTAGCCTGGTGCGCACAGCAAAAAATAATAGACGCTGCATCAAACAGGTGGATAGTGAAGACTTACACCCAAGGTTGTTCTCTGACCTCCACACATGCACCGGGACGGACACACACACACACACACACACACACACACACACACACGAGACACAATAATTGTAAGTAAATTTAAATGTAAATAAAAATTAAAAACTAAATAAGCCAGGCAGCTGTGGCACATGCCTTTAACCCTAGCACTCAGGAGTTAGAGTCAGGTGGATCTCTGAGTTCGAGGACAGCCTGGGCTACAGAGTGAGTTCCAGGACAGCCAGGGCTGCACAGAGAAACCCTGTCTTGAAAAACAAAAAACAAAACAAAACAAAAAATGAATGAATAAATAAGCTATTTTCCAGATAGCCTGTGCCTGGGTCTTATTTTATTTTTGTCTAGCCACTCTGTCTTTAGCTAAGGAGTTTGGTCCTTTTATGTCTCAAAAGAAATTCGGCCAGAAACGCACCAGCTGTGCACTGTCACTGGCTGCTTAACCTTCTGCCGTGTCCCTTTGTCCCTTGTATCCTTCCTTGCTGTCTGGTTGATTTCACAGGACCTCCTATGGCATCCCTTCCGTGTGTCTTCAGTAGCACCTCTCACACTTACTGTGGGAACCTCATAAAGCGCTTTGGAGTTGTAACATCCTGTCTTAAACCGTTAGCAGCCCGACTTCAGTCACTCTGCCCTCTCGTGTCCCCTCAGCTTTATATCAGTTCATCACAGGTTACAACTCTTTGTTCTTCATGTCCCTTAACACAGAGGCACGGTGGCCTCTCAAAGCCAGGACCAGTGGCCTTTCTTTTATTCTATTATTCATGTGTATTCTATTATTCATTATTATTCTATTATTATATATGGCAAATTCATGCTATATATGGGTACATGGATGTATGCAAGTATAGATGCTATGTCTACAGTGCATATGGAGGACTGACATTGGTGTTGAGCATTTTTTTTTTTGGTCACTCTCCATTCTATTTTCTGAGGTAGGGTCTCTCCTAACCCAGACCTTGCTATCCCAGCTGGTCTTAGATAGCTGGCTTGCTTTAGATGTCTCCTGTCTCTGCCTCCTGAGGGATGGGATTACAGGTGGGATCCCAGCTTTCATGAGAGTCCCAACATCAGTCCCCATTCTTTTTTTATTTTTATTTTTTTGGTTTTTCGAGACAAGGTTTCTCTGTGTAGTCTGAGCTGTCCTGGAACTCGCTTGGTAGACCAGGCTGGCCTCGAACTCAGAAATCCGCCTGCCTCTGCCTCCCAAGTGCTGGGATTAAAGGCATGCGCCACCACTGCCCGGCATCAGTCCCCATTCTTATAGGACAAATACTGTATACAGTGAACCAACCCCCCAGGGTTCTGATGCAGTCACAAGGTCCCCAGGTCACTTGGGAACTAGGCGATGAGGACCCACTGGATGAAGCGAGAAGGTGGAGTCTTCCTCCTTGGGAGACAGTGCCAGCTCCCAATCCACTCACTGCTTATAGACCTAGTACCCATTCAACCTCAAACTTCTTGTCACTGGCATCCTTCAACATCGGTGTATTCTTTACATATTGATGTGACGCCTTACTCCCTCGTGTCTTGCAAGCTGTGCCTGACGGCATCACTGTCCCTGCCCTGTACCTAGAGGTAGTATCTCATAGTGGATGGATCAGCAAGAACCTTGCAGCTCAGAATGATGATTGTGGGAAAGTGGTCATTCATTCATTCATTCACTCGTTCATTCACTCACTCATCCATACATTCATCTCTGTGGTATTCATTCAGCTACAGATCCCCTCAGGATGGGACTGTGGGCTCGAATGTGGCTAGGGACCATCAAATGTTGGGGGCAGCAATAGACGTGAGCAATAGAGAGGGCTGCATCTCAAGTACAAGAGCACAACAGCTGTAAGAGTCAGGATGTTGGCGGCACACCCTCCACCCCTGTAGTAGGCCAAGCACTAAGTGTTCCCAGGGAAGGTGGGGCTTCCAGAAGTCACATTGGCTGCCAAATCTGGACATTGCTCTGTACAGGGCAGTTCTCCTAAAACTATCCTGAGGAACATAGACAAGATGATAATGGGCTCAGGCACAGGAACCTTGCTGAAGCATCACAGTCTCCATGGCAACTAGGGTTGAAGGTCCAGATAGGACAAGACTTCACCTGTGCCCAGCAGAGCTGCGCCAGCTGCAGCTCACACACACTCTGACAGCTTGTGATGAGAGAGATTCGGTCAGAGTACAGGCATTACTGATACAGGGCATTTCTGTGGGAGTCTACCGCACTCTAGATGCAAACAAATAAAGCCAGGGCCCAGAGGAAAGCAGGACACAGGGATCTCATGTCTTGCCCACCTCAGGTCCCTGACTGGTTAGACTGTGCTCAAGGATCAGCATAATTTAATGGATGTTGGGGAGTAGACAGGAATGAGTTGCGATCTGTGCTCTAGCTTCCCTTCAGCTCTTCTGATGGGACTTGAAACATGGAGGTTCTGATGATGGTGGCTGATGACGTAAAGATGATTCAGCTACACACTCAAGATCACTACCTGAGAGCACTATGCAGTACTTGCTCTTCAGCATACAATTCCATCAGCTTGTCGAGCTGTACAACATCTGCATTCACAGTCACTAACCCGACTTTCTTCCCTGTTCTTCCTGGTTCCTAGCTCAACTTTGTCTTCAGGGTCACAGTCCTTCCTCAGACCTCCATGACCTTAAGTCACCCATCATCAGCCATCCATCATTTCTACTCATCCATCTAGCTATTTGACCATCCATCCATCTATCCATCCATCCACCCATCTATCCACCACACATCCAACTTCCATCATCAATCCAACCATCCATCCAACCATCCACCCATCCATCCATCCAATCCATCCATCCATCCATCCATCCATCCATCCATCCATCCACACATCCATCCATCCATCCATCCATCCAACCATCCATCCATCCATCCACTATCCACCCACACATCCAACCTTCCATCTATCAATCCACCCGTCCATCCAACCATCCACCCATCCATCCAATATCCTTCCATCCACCCACACATCCAACCTTCCATCTATCAATCCAACCACCCATCCAACCATCTACCCATCCATCCAATATCCATCCATCCACCCATCCATTCATCCACCCAAACATCTGACCATCCATCCATCCATCCATCCATTCAACCATCCTTCCATCATCCATCCATCTATCAATTCAACCATCCATCCATCCACCCACACATCTATCCATCTACCCAACCATCCAACTATCCATCCATCCATTCAACAAGGCTTGAGCAGAAGATGTTCTGAGCTCTAAAGTCTATCAGAAAAATCTCCCTTCCCCACTATTCCCTCCCTTCTGGAGCTCCCCTTTGTAGGAGAAGAAACATAGGCCATTGTATATATGAATGAAGAAATGAGGCACATTTAGGGTCCTAGGGTCATCAAGAGGCAGAAATAGGGTGGATGGCAACATCAGCTGGAGGCTGGAACCAGATGGCCCAGCCTCTGTGTGCACCTCTATAGGAAGAGCAAAAGGACAAGATGGGACACCATTGGGTAAAAGAAAGGGTGGAGACTCAGGGTCCTCAGGCAGTGCAAGAGAAGAGGCAGCAGAGGGTACCAGGCATTCACTTTACCCTGCATACCTAAAAACTTTGTCCCTTTTCATTCAGCAGTTAGATTCAAGAGTGAAGGCCACCTGGTAGTTGTTTGACAGTGGGTGAGGAGGCAAGCATCCTGCCCCACTCCCTGTTCTCATTTACTCAATACATGTCACGAAACCTGGGATGCAGCACTGACCATGACAGGGACAGGGACCCTACTGAGAGCTGCCTAACACTTCAGTGCATACACACCATGCCTGCCATCCCCACACTCGACTTTCAGACTCAGAAGTCACGTGTCTGAGCGACTTCAGCAGCCATGGGGAGGCGAACTGCCATAGAGCCTGTAGAACAACGGCCATGGACACTGGGATGTTCTCATGTGTCCCGTTACAAATCGTGACAGTTCTTGCTCATTCCCTGGGTGATTAGAGCCAATTTTAAATTACCGTCTCCTCATCGTAAGGGGTGATTATCTGAATTTCCACATCTTTAATGCACTTTGAATTATTCAGCCTTAAAGTTTTAAGCCCCTCCCCCCATGTATACGTACACATACCACAGCATACCAGTGGAAGTCAGAGAGTAATTGAGAGAGTGAGTTGTCTACTCTGTAGGTTCCAGGGATCAAACTCACTTCTTCAGTCTCAGCAGCAAGCATCTTTGTCCACTAAACTATCTGGCCAGCCCCTACACTGTTCTGCTTTAAGCTGCTCTGATGTAGTGCCTCATAAAACCAAAAGTGTCAGATTACTCTAAAATGATTGGTGGGCAGTGTCAGGAATGCCCAGAATATGATATGTGAGACCTTAGGTCCATCTCAATGAGGTTGAATTCCTTAGGAGCTACAGTCTGCAGACTGGGAGAGAGGCACGTCTGAATTCCACTTGGGATCTCCCTCAGGAAGGTGTTCCAGGCTTCCACCTTACCCATGAGAGGCCCTGCCTGCTTCTTTCATTTGTCTGTTCAGGAAGGATGATGGATGGATGAGAGACCCAGATGACCAACCAGAGTGGACATGGCTGTAGCCTAGGCACACGGGACAAAAGACATCCTGCTAGTATTAGTCAGAGTTTTCTATAGTCACAGGACTTATGGAATGTACAACACACACACACACAAACACACACACACAAACACACACATACACACACACACACACACACACACACACACACACACACACACACACACACACAATGACTTACAAATTGCAATCCAACTAATCCAAAAACGGCTATCTGTGAACGGAAAGTTCAAGAATCCAGTAGCTGCTCAGTCCCCCAAGGCTGGATGTCTCAGACAGTCTTCCATAGATGCTGGAATCCCAAAGAAGTAGGTTCCAATGCCGGTGAAGGAGTGGATGTGCTAGCAAGAGGACGACAGGCAGTTAGAGAGCAAAACCTTCCTTCTTCATATCCTCATGAAGACTTTCAGCAGCTGTGACCCGGATTAAAGGTGTGTCTTCCCTGTCAAGAGCCGGGCCCAGAGGTGTGTCTTCCTACCCTGGGTTCCGGACTATGGATTCATCCATTTCAAACCAGGCAGAAAATCTCTCAGAGTTCTCCCCTCCATTTCTGGATTGTAGTTCACTCCAGATAGAGTCAAGTTGACAACCAGGAGTGGCGATCACTCTGCTTTGCTTTACTGGGCTTCTGGAGTGTGAATGTGTATACGAGTTCCATGTCACAGAGCTCCGGGTCATAGGCAATTGGAGGACGATGTTTATGGGCTCCAGGTGGAGCCTGCTGAGCTGACCACCATGGAGGACCAAGTGTCAGTTGAACCCTTTCACCCTCTGTGGTCAGTCAGGAACATGTCTCAGGATGGAACAGTCCCTTCTGGTTTACAGTTGAGAATCTTAGGCACAGGCAGGTTAGGAATCTGACCAATCTGACCTAGGATCTCAGAGGCAGTGTGCCTTCTAGAAGACCTACAACTGGTGACTCCTCCTTCCCCGCAGTGGGGACCTGGGTCAGCCTACAGTCAGATGAGCTCAATTGCACGCTGAGCATTGTTGTCAGTGTGGGTCACTCTACTGCCCTTGCGGTCTTCCTTCCTGGATGTCTCTGTCCTGAGTCCCTTACAGGAGACTGGATGCCCCGCTTGGACCTGGCTGGGGCTTCTGGGAGAAGGCAGGCTATCCTGACTCCAAATGTTGGATTCTGCGAGGCAAGCTTGTTGGTAGTGGACAGAAAAGCGACATTGCTTGAGCTTGGCAGATGTTGACATGGGGCACAGGTGCCCTCACTTGACCCTGGTGGAACCACCTCTGCTATGCTGAGAAAGAGGACACAGTTTCAGGGAGGCAGATCTGTGTCCCATTTAGTTACTTGACCTGGAACAAGGAAGCAGAACAGCTGATGCAGAGGCCCTGGGGCTCTGGGATGAATCTTTCATGGGGTGCCAAGCTCAGGGGTCCCTGTTCCCATGTTTCTCCATGGCTGTCCCTGCTTTCTTAGGTCCTGCTATGTGGGAGAGGAGCTGCTCCTACAGCAGGGGATGGGCAGGGCTTCTGCTGCTTCTTTCTATGTCCTTCTCTAGCAGGGATGGCCCAGTCCTATATGGCTCCATAGGACCCCTGTCTTCCCTGTAGGGGACTGGTCATTTGTAACCATTCCTCACTCCTACATGTCCCCTGAAGGTCATAACCAGCTCTGAAGGGGCTGAGAGGACACCATCTCCATCCCATCAAGAGCTTCAGATTGGACATTGCAGTTGGGGTGAGAGCTAGACTTTAGGTTAGAGTCAGGGTCACCCCAGGCTCTCCCCTCCCCTGGTGCTGTTGTCAGGGTCCCGTGTGAATAGACAGCAGAGGGTCTAGCCTGGGGTTCTGAGTTGCTATGCGAGGGTCAGTGAGACCTTGCTTAGGAGACACGCCTGAGTCCACAGGCTAGCTTGTTACTAGAGTGCAGCACAGCCCATCCTGACTGATACATACCACCATCCCCTGAGCCAGTGACCTCAGCTGTCAGATGGAACTGTGGGGACAGACAGGAGGACATCGCAAACACAGAGCCCTCATTTACAACACCACACACAACAGTGGGGTCAGCGGTGCCTCTGAAATGACTGTGGGTGTAAGAGTCAGCACATCCCAAGGTCCCTTGTGAGCAAGGGCTTCACTGCCCAGTGGATGACAAGAGGGTCAAGGGAGGCAGGGCTGGCCTTGTCCTGGTTTACAGAGAGTGTGTTTTGTTCCTCAGGCGTGAGACAGGACATTTCCGAAGCGCTTGATCTCTTTAAAACCTTCCTCCCTCGGAAGCCACAAGCCCGAGAAGCTCGCTCATTTTGGCCTGGATGAAATCGGCTGCTGCATTTTCATGGAGCTGCTCTGATTCATCAGGCATCCTGTACATCCTTCCTCTCCTTGTCGGAGAGTTTTAATTCATGAACTTGTTTCCAGAACACGTGTGATTGGCAGGGAACGGAGAGGATGACATTTCTGAGATGAACACTGAGGATTCTTCTGGGTCCCTGTGCTTCTGTCCCGTAGTTGGGAGGCCCTACCCAGCACGACAGAGCCAGCAGGGAGGGTGGACCAGTGTCTCAGATCACCTGGGTCTTCAGACCTGGGCCCTGCACTGCCCTTGGCTGTCATGCCTTGGGAAAGCGGTGTCTTTGCAGGGGAAGGGCCACCTGTTAAGAACGTAGGTGCTTTTCCAGCCTCCTGCAGGGTCTCACTGGTTTGAGGTCATAGTCCTGAGACCTAGAGGCTGAAGCAGAGAGGGGACAGATACTCTTGAGATACCCTAACTCCAGGTTTCAAGAGCTTCATCATCATCTTTCTGACCTCCTAGAACAGTGGTTCTCAACCTGTGGGCCCCAGTCCCTTTGGGGTTGCATATTAGCTATCCCACATATTAGATATTTACATTATGGTTAGCAACAGTAGCAATATTACAGTTATGAAATAACCGGAACTAACTTTATGGGGGGGGGCGGTCACCACAGCATGAGGAACTGTATTAAAGGGTCACACGGCTTTGGGAAGGTTGACAGCCACTGTTATAGAACGAACGTCACATAGAGTTTCACTGTCCCAGAAACCCAGCAATCCCGGCCACGGCCAACAGAGAAGCCTCAGGGATGGGCTGGTGCTCTAGAGACAAATCAGTGATGGAACTGACCAGCCCACAGGGAGCCTGGGCAGCCTGCTTGATGATGTCCAGACCAGGACACAGGAAGCATCCTCTGGGCTTCTTGTCTGAAGCCCTGGCAGCACGTGCTCTGGACCAGGAACAGGCCTGGGAGGCCTGGGAGGCAAGGAGAGGGTCTGTCTTTGTCCTCTGTGTCTCTCCGCTGCTTCAGTCAAATTTGTTTCTAGAACACAGGGGTCCTATAAAGCAAATTAAAAATTTAATATTAAGTCTACATGTTAGTATTTGTCTTTATTTTTTAGTTGCTTTTTAAGGGGTGGTGGTGGTGGTGGTGGTTAGTTTTTGTTTGTTTTGTGGTAGTGGGCGGGGGTTGTTTGTTTTTGTTTTTGAGACAGAGTTTCTCTGTGTAGCCCTGGCTGTTCTGGAACTTGCTATACAGACCAGGCTGGCCTCGAACTCACAGAGATCCACCTGCCTCTGCCTTTCAACTGCTGGGATTAAAGGTATACCTTGCCACTCCCCAGATCCATGGGACAAATGCAGTCTAAATGCAGATATAAGATCATTTTCCTCATGTGATAAATCACTACCTGGTTCTCCTGGAGGGTGACTGGAGCCAGGAACTCTCAGGGTCCAGGGTGTGGGTGAGGTGAGGAAAGCCATCTATGAAGAGACAGTGTGGCCATGAGCACAGTAGCCACAACCTTAGCCTCTTCTCTAAGACCTGGACCCTCTGCCTTCCTGCCTCTCCAGCCCCCATCCCCACCCCACCCCCCATCCCACAAGTCAGGCTCAGAGATGTTCATTGCAGGCTGCTACTGAATGCGTGGCTGTCCGCCCACATCACTGACACGTGCTGTATGCACAGCGGTCACAGACATCACTATGAGGCTGACTTGTCAGAGGAGGAGATGGTGACCCAGGCTGGGAAAGCAGGAGGCTGCGACCTGGGGTCTGCAGGAGTCCAGGAACTGGTGGGTGCTGGTCACGTGCTAAGTCAGCTCATCCAGGAAGTATAAGGCAAGTGTCCTATAGCTGGAATCTGCAGTGGGTCTGGAGCCCATAGACCACTCTCAGACCCTGCCAGTGTGCAGAGCTAATTTTCTGGAGGTGACTGAGTTGTGTCTCCTCCCATCTGTGACTTCACCATGCAGTGCTCCACTGAATCCCAGCCAGAAGGCTCCTCTTGACCCACATCCCCAAGGCCCCAAACACTCCAGCTCAAAGCAGTCGGGGAAAGGCATTAAAATGGAAATTGCTAGGACAATGGCTTACTTAGATTGCCTCTCTGCATTCGCTTTAACAAGCGCTTGCTCAGAACTGTGTTAGTGGAGAAATCTCCACCGGTTGTGGGTGGGCAGGAGATGCAGGTGAGAAAACTCATTTCTAAGCACTGTGGGAAGAAAAGCATTTATTCCACCCTCTCAGGCTCAGTTGTCTGGAGACATGTGAATTAAGCTGACAAATAAGTTAACTGGCGACCAAGCACTTTTTAACACCCAAATGCACAGTGAGGTTTGGGGGCTTAGATGCAGCTGGGTGGTGGTGTGGAGTGTGGATTGTGGAGGGGCACTTGGGAGAAGACACAGAGGCTCTGTCAAAGATCAGGAGCCCCCAAGAGACCAGGGGGAGCCATGGTGGTTAGGACTCTGAATAGGATGGGATGAGGATACATGAATTTCCAGAGCGAGGACCATGTTCCCAGCTGTCTTGGTTTTATCTCCAGTTGCTGCGGCAGAATACTCTGACAAAAGCAACTTAAGGGAGAAGGGGTCTATTTTGTCTCACGGTTCAAGGATACTGCTCATCATGGTGGGGAAGTGACAGAGGAGAGGCGGGGGACATGAGACATCTATAGTCAAGAAGCAGAGTGACAAACATTTGTACTCTCCTTTTTATATAACTCAGGTTCCCCAGGCCAAAGGATTGGTGCTACCCATAGTGGTTGCGCCTTCCCATCTTAGCCCAGAAGAGATAATTCCCCACAGGCATGCTCAGACATTCATCTACTAGATGATCTTCAATCTCAGAACATTGGAAATTGAGATTAATCATCACACCAGCCTTCTCTGTGGCCTCCTGTGACCAAATTGACTATTGCTGGACAAGACTCCACGAGCAGAGGAGACTTAGCATCGGAGGCAGGGTTCCTTGGGGTGGAAAGTGGGTAGTCGTATGAACTAAATATGGGGTTGCAGGGATAGCAATAACTGGTACATTTCAAAGAGCATTTAGGGCAGGCTATGCCCAGTTTTGAACTCTGTTGTGTCACTGAGTCTCTTGTTCCTGGAATGAGGCATGATTACCATCTGTCAATATTACCACCCCCCCCCCCATCACCATCATAGCTGTCAACATCGTCACCACCATCACCATCATCACCACCACCATCATTAGAATCACCATCAGCATCACCATCAGCATTATCCTTAGAATTGCCATCATTATCACCATCCTTGCCATCATCAACACCATCATCATCTATATCAGGACCACTGTAGCCCCACCTATTCACAGACTCTCCATTCCCTACACAGTTGAAGCTGGATCACCATGGTCTGCTCTCCTTCCCCTTAGTCTTCTCCCCCTAACTCCCCACCCCATCCTCGTTCTTGGCTGTTCTTGGAACATAGCTTCATAGTGACTTTCACAATCCATCTATGAATGTCTCAAAATGAGATCTCTGTTGCACTGAGGAGAGCAGATAGCTGTTTCGTGCTATACTTCCTATTAAAATATGTGGCCGATCCAATCTCCCTTCTGTTCGGCATCTTTGCCTCTCTCAGGTGAGCTGTGCAGGCATCCTCAGTCACACTCCACAGTCTAGCAAGGCTTGCTCACTCACATGTATGTCTTACTGCTCTTTAAAGTCAAATCTTAGTTAATTCTTGAATTGGTTCTTTCTAATAAGAAAGATAATTTTTGCCTCTGTGACTCTTTGTGATGTTGGTTAATTCCGCTTTTCTATGTAGAGAGCCCTGTCTTCCGCAAATGCTGATGAGTGTGTTTCTTCTTGGGTTTGTGTTATTTACTTCTTGTCTTCTGCAGTTTCCAGAACTTTCACCAAATGTCCCTGACCACAACACCTGGCATCTTCGCTGTAGCCCTGACTTCAGCGGTGCCCCTGATGACCTGCTATGTGAATGGCTGTCTCTCCTGGCTGTGTGAATATCATACGCTGACAATGCCCTGGATTTCATTTACACCTATTGTTACAAAAAGTTTTAAAAGTCACACTCAATTTCTGGTGATGAGAAAGGAATGCTGGACAAATTCGCCCAGAACTGGGTGAGTAGGTTTAGAATGTGTCAACAGTGTCCTTGTACTTTACATTAGCTCCTTGGCCTCTATGAAATACGTTAGACCCACTCCTTGGCCTCATTCTCCAGGTAAGGCCACAGCCTACCCTCTGAGGACCCCAGAGCCCTGTGCAGGGTCGTGCTCATACAGGTTTGACGGACATGTGATAAACTTATCTGTGCCGTATCTCATGGACCTATGACCAGCCTCAGTCTGCAGATCTCAATGGAATCAGGTTTGTAGATGGCAGAGGTGCCACATACTCAGGGTGAAGTCCAGTTTCCCAGCCTCTGACAGGAAGCATCTTTTAGGTGGGTACCACTGTGCATCTCCAGTGTTCCTATTGTGTCCCAGACACTGCTCACGAGGGGCAGGATACTGATTCCCCGTCTCGGAACTCATAATTGGTTTTAGCACCCCGAAGAAGGCCTATGGTCACATGGTCTGACATGAGGCTTAGACCTGAGCCTCTTGCAAGAAAGAGGTCATCTAAGAGGAAGAAGTGTGGAAGAAGAGAGAGAGAGAAGTGTGTGTGTGTGTGTATGTGATGTGTATATATGTGCGTGTGTGTCGTATGTGTATGTGTGTGTATGTTTGTGTGTATTTGTGTGTGGTGTTTGATGTGTGTGTGTGTGTTGTTATGTGTGAGTGTGTGTAGTGTGTGTGTTTTTTTTGGTATGCGTAGTGTGTGTGGTGTGTGTGATTGTGGTGTGTGTGTATGTTTTGTACAGTGTTTGTATGGTGTGTGTCTGTGGTGTGTGTATTGTATGGTGTGAATGGTATGTATGTTGTGCGTATGTGGTGTGTATGTGTGTCTGTGGTGTGTATATTTGGTGTTTGTATGATGTGTGTGTGTGTGTGTGGTGTGTATGGTGCGTGTGATGTGTGGTGCATATGGTGATGGTGTGTGTGTGTGGTGTGTGTATGGTGGTGTTGTTGGTATTTTGTGTGTGTGTGTGTGTGGGGGTGTGTGTTGGGAGCTGTGGTAGTGTGTTGTAGTGAAGTGGGGGAACAGAGAGGATACTGAGGAAGGAAAGATTGAGAGGTTACCCCAGGTAGAGTTCCCTGCTGTCCGTGTCCAGAGGCTGACTCATCCTGAACACCTAGAGGGACAACATGACTGGGATCACACACAGTCCCATCTACACCTGGGTCGCCGTCTTAACCCAGATAGCTATCTCAAATCTGTGTGCAGGGTCTGCGACACTGTGAGTGTTGCTACAAGGAAGGTCAGCAGGGTGTTTGTTAAAGGACAAGCTTTCAGAGAAGGCCTTGAAACGAAGACTCTGCCTCTCAGGAAGGTTCTAGGTCCAGGCCTCTCTCACTTGCTTTTTTCTTATCCCCGCATACAGTGATGTCTTCCCAGCTCCGTTCCCATCTCCTATCTCTGGACATTCTACACACTCCATGATAGCATCCTATGTTGGTCCCTTTTCTCTTTTCCTGAAGAACATGTTTTCTCACAAATACTTACCACTCTACTGATTTACATCTATTTAGGGATCCAATTGCTGTCTCTTCAGATTAAAGAAGGGTTCTCTTCTTGTGGTCTCCTTGACCCCTCCCGTTCGCTCAACTCTATCCCCCACTCTTCTGAACCACCAACCAAAGAGCACACAGGGGCTGGACCCAGGCCCCACACATATTTGTAGCAGATGTGCCGCTTGGTCTTTGTGTGGGTCCCATAACGATTGGAGCGGGGGCTGCTTTGACTCTGTTGTCAGCCATTGGATCCCCTTACCCTAAGTGGACTGCCTGGTTGGGCCTCAGTGGGAGAGGATGCTCTTAGTCTTACTGCGGTGACTAGATGTCCCAGAGTGGGTTGGTACCCAAGGGGGGGGGATTCCTCTTCTCTGTGGAGGAGGGGGTAATAGGAAGAGGGGTTTGTAAGGGTGGGACTGGGAGCAGGCTGGGGAAGGGGGATCGGGATGTAAAGTGAATAAATAATAATAAATAAATAAATAAAATAAATAAAGGCTATATTTTGTAATAAAATAATTGAAATTTTTTTAAAAAGCCAGGCAGATGCATGACTGGGTGGTCAATACTTCTGTTCTGACAACATTGAAAACACCTCCCATTAAGACTTTAGAGCTATCAGGACTCTGTAAGGGCACTGGTGCTCAAGCCCCACTGTGAGCTCAGAAGCAAACAAGCAGAAGGATGATTCTGACCCCTGGGGGCTCAGCAGCGGACAGGAATGGTTCTCTCTAGAAGAAGCAAATGGCCTGGCTGATCTGCAAGGTTGAGAGCCAACTCAGGGCCGCACAGACCAAGTTCTTGTCTCCTGTTCCACTCTTCTGCTGAACCCTTGTTCCTCAGAAATGGCAGAATGCTCAGAACCATGGCCCATCTAGATGGCTCCAACAAGCTGTGAATGATGAGACTGCGTGGGTCCATCCCCCTTCTCTTCCGACCTTGCAGTGGACACCTTTGTCACAGGAAGTGAGGTAGACAGACTTAGTTCCGACATTGCCTGTCTATGTTAGAGCAGGGGATTTGCAAGCTAGAACTTCATCTCCAACCTAACACACTAGTAGACAGCAGACTAAATTATGCTCAGTAAAATAGTCACAGTAGCCTCAACAGGGACACTCTTGAGGCTTGGCATGGCCCAGCCTCCACATCTGTCTGTGTTATTCTATGTCTGCATTATTTATTATTTATTTATTTATTTAATATCTATGACTGTTCTGTCTTCACACACACCAGAAGAGGGCATCAGATCCCATTATAGATGGTTGTGAGCTACCATGTGGTTGCTGGGAATTGAACTCAGGACCTCTGGAAGAGCAGTCAGTGCTCTTAACCACTGAGCCATCTCTCCAGCCCCTATGTTTGCATTATTAACTCTCACACTTGCACATTGCCTCCTGGGAAGAGCCTTCAGGAATGTCTCTGCCATTCTGCAAATAGACAAACGGAGGCTCGGGAGTGGTCTCTGTGTGCTTGGCATCCTGCCGTGTAGCTGCATGCGTGTTCCTGGGCTGTGTTCTGTTTCATTGCTCAGGCTCCAGATGTGACTTTAGCTGACATCCAAGCTGGAGCTGTCTGAAGCCCATCAGGAGCCTGGGGTATCCCGTCTTTGACTCTCACTGTCTCACTTGACCAGCTCTGTCTGGGATGCCCATCAGGATCCCAGTGCCCCGACCCACCCCCCCACCCCCACAATCCTGAAGGTCCCCATGGCTGCTGCCTGTCCTGTAGGCAACTCCCTAGCTTCAGTCTCTCACCCAGTCACCAGTGATTCCTCGGATCTTGCTGAGGTGCAGGTTTAGCAGATCAAGGTGAGATTTGTATCAGTCTCAGAGACCACTCCGAGCCTCCGTTTGTCTATTTGCAGAATGGCAGAGACATTCCTGAAGGCTCTTCCCAGGAGGCAATGTGCAAGTGTGAGAGTTAATAATGCAAACATAGGAGCTGGAGAGATGGCTCAGTGGTTAAGAGCACTGACTGCTCTTCCAGAGGTCCTGAGTACAATTCCCAGCAACCACATGGTAGCTCACAACCATCTATATTGGTAAGAGTCCACCAATGGAAGTCAGACAGCTACACAGTGGAAACCTGTGGCTTGTCAGGACTCCAAGCCTTTAGGACTCATGGACTCCATCTGGTACAGCTGGGCTTTGTGGTGTCTCCAAGCTCCCCAGGCATCCTTGTGGGCCCTGGAAGAAGGAGCCTTCTGAATCTCTGACATTGTTCACCAGATGCCCCTGGGCTTAACCAATACCAGGCGTGGACGAGTCCTAATAGTGAACTCAGCAGGCAGAGCCCAAGGCCAGGGCCTAGCAGAACACACAGGATGTCTGGATATCCACAACCTAGGAACCCTCTCTGCCCCTGATCCTATTAGGGACAGCACTAAGGCAGGAAGTAGTTCAAGTATAGACCTGTCACCTCCTAGATGCCATAGTCCCTGGAACCATTTTTTGTTTGTGGTATAGTCTCTGGCATATCTATACTCAGATGAGAGATAACTAATCCCCGTTTAGTTGGGCTCAGAGAAGGGAGGGGAGGAGAGACCACTGAGGACTCTATGCAAATTATATGCAGATGAGCAGGCTATGTTGGATCTGGATGGCTTGTTATCCCTGGCTACCTTTCCTGCTGGACAAGGAACCTGCAGTAATCTCCACTGCTCATTCAGTTTCTGGTAAAAGCATCTCAGTTGCCAGAGCTGTCTTGAGTCCAGCAGATTGAGGCTGAGAGCCCCCATGTGTTCACTGGGGGTGGAGCATGTATCCCTATTCCTCAATCTTCAGTATGCATCTCATAGCCAAGGTCTGTCCCTCTCTGGGACACCTCCACTGACCAGTGCAGAATGCAGGAAACTCACCGTGGGCACAGCAGATTGGACATTGGGCAGGAATCTAAAGATCATGAGGAAACCTGAGTTCCACTAGTATACATCCATCCAACCATAAAACAAGTGGGAACGAGAACACACATCCTTGTCCGTCACTGAGCTGCTTCTTGGTACAGTGTCACTGTCCTGGCTAGTTTATTGTCAATGTGGCACAAATTAGAGTTATTTGGAAAGAAGGACTCTCAAAGACAAGCTCTGTAAGATTTTCCTGTAGACAGTCCACGGGAGCGTTTTCTTAATTAGTGACTGGTGTGGGAGGGCCCAACTCTGACGGCACCATCCTTGGGCAGGTGGTCCTAGGTACTCTAAGAAAGCAGGCTGAGCAAACCATGAGGAGCAAGCTAGTAACCAGTGATCCCCTGTGGTCTCCACATCAGTTCCTGCCTCTAGGTTCCTGTCCTGCTTGAGTTCCTGCTCTGACTGTTGGATTGTGATGTGGAAGTGTAAGGAAGATAAAGTAAGTCTTTTCTCTCCCAACTTGCTTATAGTCACGGCGTTTTATCACAGAAATAGAAAGACAAAAGACAGTCACCAAGACAACACATAGGAGTGCCAGTTGGTGATATTGGAGACAAAAGGAAGCAGATAACCTCTGGATATGTGATCAACAATGCCTGGAGAGCCTTAACCATGGTACCGACCTCTAGCAAGTGAGAGCAGGTAGGACAAGAATTAGTCCAGGGGCTGAGCAGGACCAAACTTAGGGGAAGAAGACAGAAACAAACAAGGAGACTAAAGGGGACTCAGCAGAGACCATGATGGGCTGTGTTCCTTTATAACTGTGAGCCTCCATCCTCCTTTCTTTCCTGGTTGCTTTTGTCCCAGTATTTTATCATAGCAGAGAAAGTAACCAAGACACTCATTAGCATGTCTGGTTTATTTTTTTTATATTTCTTTGTGTGTGTGTACAAAATCATATGCTCCAAAGGATTCTGTTTTTTCTTTCCACCACGGTGTTAGGAGCTGAACCCAAGTACTTGGGCTTGGCAACTAGCACCTTTACCCATTGAGCCATCTTCCTAAATATTTTTTTTTTTTTTTTAATGAAGGAAAAGAAAATGTCTGTCCAATAGGGCTGTGGCTGGGGGCCATAGGAAGTCTATGCAGTGATGTTTTTTTGTGTAGGGCCGGCATTTCTGATGGGCTAAACACCTCCCATGAGTCATAGCTCCAGGCCCCACTCAGAAGGGATAAAGATGGGAAACTACACAGACCACCATATGGAGAAATGCGCCTGGCTTCTTGTATGGCCACAAAACCTGGAATCAATCTGAATGTCCCTTGCACTGTGGCTACATGAGGACTCATGGCCCGTCCACTCAGCAGTCAAGGCCGAGAGCTGAGTGGGGCTGATGGTGGAGGCAGGGCAGTGTGGACAAGTCTGCAGTGAGTTAGAGCAGCCAAGGGAAGGAGAACTCAGACTCCACAAGGCTCCATTCCAGGTCCCGATGCCCTGGACAGCTGGAACAGCGAGCAGAGTGCAGGTACCAGGGCTGCAGGATATGGGACCCAGGGCAGGCAGAGGGATGTGGGGCTGTGGGGGACATGGCTCCTATACTTACAGAAAGCCAAGAGCTGCGGAGCACGGAGTGTAAGTTAAAGAAGGAGGTGAGAGTGGGCTTCGTCTTCCACCAGCCGAGTCAAAAAACAATTCCCCCAGGGTGCCCATGTGTGATGGCGTCTAATCCAAAGCTCAGGCACCTGTGAAACAGACCAGTGAGGAGGCATGCAAGCCTGCAGCATCCTGCCACAGAGTGGAGAAGATGCTGGCCTCTGTGTGTCTACAGGAAACATTTCCACAACACGTCCTTCCATGAACATGCTCACTGTGGATTAGCATGAGTGTCACGTGCAGGTCCCTCCCCAGGTGCAGGTCAGGCTGTGAATAAGAGAAGGAACCCGCCTCCTACCGCATGGGGACAGGCAGGGAGCAGATCTGTAGGGGAAATGTCATGGCACAGAGATGAAGTCTCCTATCCTAAGTCATGTGGTTCAACTCCCTTGGGTCATGAAGTCCAGACACACCAAAGTGACAGGAAATTCCACAAGTGAGAAAAGTCCGCAATCTCTTCCCTAAAGGAAGGCATGTTTGTTACCAATGTTAAATACGTCAACCTAAGATGCTCATTCTGCAGGGTTTGTTATAAATTATATATCACATGGTGGATGTGGGTATTAAAGTAATTAGATAAACACAGCGTGCTGATGCTATGTTATAAATTACATATCACATGGCAGAGGCGGGTATCCACATAATTAGATAAACACAGAGTGCTGATGCTGTGTTGATAACTTGTCTGTCAACAACACAGGGAAACCTGATCCAGAAGAACATGCTAACCCTGGGAGCTTTTCAGACACAATGACTATTTTGTATTTAACCTGCAGGTGTGGAGGTAGGGGGAGAAAGTGGCAGGGAGGCCAAGCTCCTGCTCTGGGGGACTCAGCTCTACAGATGAATCGCATCTGTCAGCTTCTCAGCACCGCCTGGGCTACACGAGGAAGCATGAGAGTCTGAGGCGGGGCCTGTGAACTTTCCCTCTGGATTTCCTGACGGGTGAGGCTGAGACTTGAGTACACAGGGAAAGCGGTGTGGGCGGTGCACTTGGGAAGGAGACACCAGGTAGAGTGTGAAATGTCAGTGTTGACAAACCGGAGGGCTTGTGTCCTGTGCAGCCAGTCTCTGGATTTAAAAAAGGATATTAAATGTCAGCTCAAAAGTCGGAGCGAAGATACCTCTCAACAAGCTGGGAGAGGTCCTGTAGAGCAGGAGTGGAGCCGCTAGTCTAGACTGGGCCAGCGTGCTTCCTGGCTAAGCTGATGTGATTCCCAGAGCCTAGCAAGGATGTGGGAAAGGAGGGAGGGAGGGTCTGTGGGAGGGCAGGACAGTTCTCTTCTGACCTGACCCAGAGGCAGGGGAGGTAGACACGGGTGGGGGAGGGGCCCAGACATACATGTTATGGAGGAGAGGCACACTCAGATGCAGGGGAGGTGGGCACAGACTCAGGTGCAGGTGACAACTTTCCCCAGTTGTCTTTTGGGGACTGTTCCCTGCACCTTGCTGTTTCAGGATGGTGATCAGCAGACCATCAGGCGACTTCATCCCAGGAAGAAGGCAGATGTGGCAACAGGGATATCTGGAACACTCTGAAGTCTCAACAGTGTCAGGTCCCACACTGTATCTGAAACCACAGAGCAGAGTCCTCAACCCAACCTCACCATGGAAACTGGGGCTCGGAGCTGCCTGGAGATGGCCAGTACGGAGCTGGGACACTACTATATGTGGATCCCAGTTCTGCGCAGGTGCAGCGGCACTGGTCAGGATTGTTAGAGTCAAAGGCAGTGAGACAGATGTCTACACCTTTGCCATGTGCCCTCTGGGACAGCATCCATGTGTTCCACCCCGGTGCTTCCAAGAGAGAAAGTTACTCCATCTCTCGGATGTTTTGTGAGAGGGGCGTGCTCTCTGGTCTCTCCTATAGAGCTTAGCAACTTCCATCTGATTAATTACCGGAACGGAACCCAGAATTGAGAACATCTTAGACTCCAAACCCTTGTTTGCTCCGAACACAGTTTAAATCTTTATTCCCCTCCGGAATTAGAAATCCCGTTACCAGCGCTTGCTCTGCTGTAAACGGCTAATTGCTGCCTCTCATTAATTAGCGGGAGCCTGTGGCTGTGTCTCAGCCTCACGACTTACTAGAAGGGAGCGGTCCCTCAGAAAATGAGACCTGGGTGACAAAAGGAGGCTGGCAGCTTGCGACAACATCCCAGGGAGTTGACACCTGGGGCTTGGGGAGTGATATCCCAAGGGGATGATATTCCAGCCATAGAAAAGCAGGGTGCACCAACTCTCCTCCACTGTGGGCAACCGTGGGGGAATCCTTACTTCCTACGTTCTGATTTTTCTTTCTCCAAGACACCTGCAGGCTTCACGTGAGCAAAAGCTGGGGGACTGTCTTAGATACTAGAATGGGCAGCTTTCCTCCTGCCCAAGGCCCCTATAAACCCAGAGCTCCTCTGAATACTGGAGGGGTGTTTAGGGAAGAGACTCTGCTATACCAGGTAAAGCTTCAGGTTGACCTGCAGCGCCACCCCTCACCCGCTTTCCTCACCCTGTGTCTGAGACCTGGGGCTGATTTTATTTACATCACCAGAGCTCACTCTACTTATGTGATCAGAGCCCTGTTTTCTCGGCAGGGCCATTTTACAGGGTTGGGCAGTCAGCCTGGCCCTTCCCTCATGTGTTACTGCGTTAAGAGTCCAGAGCTCAGCCTGCAGAAGAGCATGGGGTGGACACCTGTACAATCTGAGACACAGTAGCCTGAAGTCACTCTGAGGGACAGTGACAGGATTCTACTGGCTTGTTAGGCTACCTGTGTGCCTGGATCCTATTCTCCCACAGAAGCTTGACCCACCCTTCCCCTCCCCTCCACACACACCTCAAGTTGTCTGGGGACACTTTGACATATATATTTTTTTAATGACTCATGAATTCAGCCCTCTTGCTCTGAGCTGGCTCTGGCCTGGGGCTCTAGCTGAGGTCTAAGCTCCCTAAAGGTCACTTGGCTTCAGGGAGACTTTACACCTGCTGTGTTCCTACAATGACACTCAATAGACATGGCAGTGGTTCACTGGGAGAATGCATGTGCTCTACGGTTGTCATGACAACGGAGGTAGACAGTCTTAGTGGGGACAGGGTCCATCAGGAGACCTGGCCCCACCTCCCATCCTGAACTCCAGCTTGGCCCTGACCAGGAAGGCCAGGGAGCAGAAGGAACATGATATGTAGGGGACCCTCTGCTGATGGCCTGCTGATGGGACTGCCCTTTTCTGAGACTCGGTGGATAGAGAGTGCATTAAAAAATGATTCTTATTTATCGTGTATGTGTCTGTGAACACTAAAGCATGAGTTTGGGGAGTCTTCCGGGGCAGCTATCGGGAGTTAGTCTTCTCCTCCTATGTGGGTTCTGGGGATTGCATTTAGATGGTTCTGGATGGCAGGCCTCCTTCATCTGCTGAGTCATCTTAACAGCCCTCATGCAGGAAAACTTTCCACGGTAGTTTAGGTTCTATGGCTCAGCCACTGAGGCTGAGAAGCCAGCCTGAGGTCCACTGAGCCCGTAGGCTTCATGACTGGTACAAGAATAAAAACTGCCTACTTCCCCGGGTCACTGTTTCAAACAGTGTTTCATAGAGTGACAGAGGGACATTTCCCCAACACAACTGCATCCCTGTTTCCCATTCCCCTGTGACTCAGGGGACCCTGGTGATGGAGTAGGGGCTGGTACTTAGTGTGGGAGACTGACCTCAGCATTTTTATACGTGGTGATCTTTCATCTTGTTCCAAAACCCCCCTCAGACACCTGTCATTATTCTCCCTCCTGCTCTCTCTGATGAGACAGACACCGGGGAGCAGAGTGGTCCTGGTTGTGCATCCCTTTCAGCGCTGACATCCATCACATCCCCAAACTCTAGATAAGCCCTTTCCAACCTGGTGGTACTTGTGTTCACAGCAGCCTTAGCCTGCATCATAGATACCATCACTCTATGCACTCACCGAATGTCTTTGTGAAGTGTGGACACTGCCCAGTCACCGTCTGGGGCACTAGGGCTCAGAGGGTAGCACTTGTGCTCCACTGTGGGAAGCTGTTGGTTTAGACAAATACTTAGGGTGGTCTGTAGTTTTGAGAGGGAGTGGGGTGTGGTTCAGGATACTCTGCTTCCTTCTCTTCAGGGTGTCAAGGCCCTGCTGCACACCGGTGGGAAGAATGAAGCGTAGTTCAGAACAGATGGAGTTCTATAGGACCTCTGGCTGGGAATGAATGTGGGGGGGGGGCAGGGGACAGAAGGCCTTCTCTGGCAATCTTCAATGAAATGGCTCTCTGAGATGCTCTTAGCTTGTGCTTATTTCTTTCTTTGGAGTGGACATGTATGTATGTATACCCTTTATTTGGGGTGAACCAAGGGTTATATAGTTTTGGGGAAGGAGGTAAGACTATCCAGGGTGGGCAAAGGTCATTGGCTGAAGGCTTGAGGTACTGAGATGCCTCCTTAGCATAGGGAAGCATTCCAGGAATCTCAGGTGCAGAACTACCTGACATCCCTCAGGTGGGCTCCTGGATCCCCCAGAGAAGGGCTAAGCCTCACTGACAGAGGGCGTCTGCCATTTTGCACCGAGCTCAGGGCTGTCTGGTAATGTCAGACTTCGACTTTAGCAGCAGGGCCACAGTAGGGAAAGGATGGAGGGTGGTTTGGAAGAAGGTGAGCAAGGGGCAAGGAGGATGTGTATAGCAACTGGGAGCACTGGAAGGTGGAGAAGGGAGTTCCTTCCCTTGGGTCCCTAGGGGAGCCTCTTTGCCAGTGCATAAAGAAACCTCAGCCCTCTTCTCTCTTGGCTTCCCTCCCATTCTGAGAACTGTGGCTTTTGCCCTTAGGTCACAGCTGCAGGGGTCTAATGCCTCATTCAGCAAACGGTCTCATTCAGGGGCTCGTGGGCTGGAGCTAGAAATAGACCTGGGTAACCCCACCCCTGGCCACATTGTAGCCTGGTGTCTGCCCCCCTTCCCATTTGTGGGCAAGCTAGAAAAAGACTTGGTGACACTCCTCCTCCCCCAAAAGCCACATGTTGCAGCTGGCCGACCTTTATTCATATACCCTCCTGTGTGGAAACCCCAGCTTGGGAGAGGCTGCTCCCTACACAAGGCAGCCTTGTGTGGCTCTCTGAAGGCCTTTCATGTTTAGATCATCTTCCTCTGCCCTTGACAGTACAACTATGGCCTCCTTCTCTACACTGACCGCTGGTCTCTTCCATCCAGGGCAGATGAGAGGGGACCTATGAGCTCTGATATCCCTCCCTCCCTCCCTCCCTCCCTCCCTCCCTCCCTCCCTCCCTCTCTCTTCCTTCCCTTCCTCCCTCCCTCCCTCCCTACCTTCCAGACAGAAGACTCAAGTGAAGCCAGGTAATAGCTTAGGAAAGCAAGCTGTGTGCACATGTGTGTGTGCGCACATATGGGCAGGGAAACTGAGTGTGCACACTCAGCACTGTGTATGTGGAGAGTGAGTGTGTGTCCATACATTCTCTCACATGTGTCCATGTATACAGCTCAGAGCTCTGGGGACACCTGGATGTGGTTTCTAGGATCTGGGACATTATCTCATCAGCATCCAGGAGCTGTGTGTGTACCACTCCTGGCACCCAGGACATGTCTATGGTGCTCAGAAGCAACTACTGGTGCTCATAGAGGCTACATTGCTGAGTAAAGCCTGCCAGTGTTCAACCAATCACACAAGGGGCACTGCCCAGCAGCAAGAAGGGATGCCCTCTTGGGAGCTCTTCCATCTGAAAGTCCAATCATCTCCCTCCCAGAGAGGGTTCAGGCCTGGGAGGGTGTAGCCAGGAAGGAGAGGTCCAGCCCATCACACAAAGCCCGTGTCGCTGTTTTTATTTCTTCCTCCTCCCGGTACCAAAGGCATCCAGTGTCCGCATGCCCAGAGGACATAACGACACTGTGAAGTAGATTCTAGCTCTTGGGTGGACCATAATAGTCTCTGCTGAGGCTGTAGTCATAGCTGAAGACAACCCCATACTGAGATGCAGACATCTGTGTGTCAGCCTGGATCTTTGCCCTCCCTAGAGAGCTAGCTTTACAAGCCCTTGAAAAGACTCCCTGGGCCGTGGATCTCCATCATGTCCTATCCTGTCACGTGGTCTCCAAGATGGGCGGTCAGCTGTCTTGTCTGGCGCTCACCTGCTATCTTTAAGTTTTGTTTTGTTTTTCCGTTTGGGGCTGGGGTGCTCTTCCTGATTCTAGGAAAGGAATGGGACTACAGCTCTACGGAAGAGTCAGCCACGTCCACTAATCAGAATACTCGAGCCCATGCTTCTAGCATTGGCTAAAGGGATGGCCATGTGACCTGAGGGTCTGGTTGCAATCTGTTCTGAGTTTCTTTTTGAAGCCCCAGGGAGGGAAGAGTCTTAGCAGGCAGGTGCCAGCTGGATGCAGATCTTACTGGAGTGGGTCCAGCCTGACTGAAGACTTGGGGGATGACTAAAGCCTTTTAGTTTCTCTTCAAATTGGAAGAAAAACGAGCTCTTGGGCCAAAGGAAGCATTTTTAAAATATAACATTGATTGATTCCTGTTCTCACCATGCCACAAGCTATAATTTGAAAACTTGTTTTATGGAAGAGGAACTCATGGACCTCATGAATGCCACAGTGCAGCTGCATCCACTCTTCTGCTCATAGTGAGGTCGGCCTGGTCACACGCCGGCACAGACCTGGACAGAGACAATGGGGACGAGGGAGGGCCTGAGCGCTGGACAGACAGCACAGGCATGGTTACAGCTCCTTATAGCACACTGCAGCCTCCTGGTCTCACCGTGGGGATAAACTGCCTATCACACAGATAGGAAACTTGGTCGAGAGGGGTTTGGCACATGCCAAAATGACACAGCACATCAGTGTAGAGACAAAATTTGCACACGTGAAATTGGTACGGTCCTAGTTCTGGCTGCCGAGTTGCTCCCTGCCTAAGGTCAAGACCTGGATCCAGCCTTGTGGTCTCTGTCCTTCTCAAAGAGCCTTGAAGAGGCAGGTAGGGAGGTACCCAAGCTGCAGGGACCACAGCCTCTATAGAGGACTGCTCCGTGAGTTTGGGGTGCATCTTTCCCCTTAGCAGGGGAGTCAGAGACTCCAGAAGATGAGCAGCACAGTGCTGAGATGTTTTATGGCAGCTTCCTGTGGAAGAACCAGAGATTGGTCACAGCCAGAGAGGTGTGTCTTCGTGGAGGTTTCTAGAATGCGGGAGGTATATAGGAAAAGTCCCTTTAAAAAGCGTGTGTGTGTGTGTGTGTGTGTGTGTGTGTGTGTGTGTGTGCACACGCTCGAGCATGCATGCGCGCTTCTGCACATAAGCACTCGTGGGTACAGATAGGATATATAGATGTAGACATTTAATTTCTGTCAACGTCATAGCCACAGGCCTCTCTGTCAAGGAAGGAACAGATCAGATCTGAAAATGAGCAATTAGAACGATTGCTTTTTGAGCGAAGAGCCTCTGGCAAAGTAATTTAATTAAAAGTGTCATAACTCAAGACCCAGGCATCTGGCGGGGGCTGGGGGATGGGTTCCTCCCAGTGCAGAAGGAACAAGACCTATAGAACCCCAGTAATATCAGCATTTGGTTGGAGTGAAGATGAAGTATTGTCCATGATCTAAATAGACCCCAAGGCTCACCCCAGTGTAATTCAGTAGTGTGTGTCCCAGGATCTGGGGGACTATAATTGGAGCTTTGATCAGGTCATAGGTGGGACTCCTATTCAGTGGAGAGATGTGGACCATACGAAAGGTAGTCAGGGTCTGTAGTGCAACAGGGCCAGAGAACAAGGGACCTGGCCACCTCCAGGATCAGAGACATTTAGGGAGGAGGAAAAAGGACTTCCTGTTATGATATGAATCAGCACAGGGTTCTGCTGGGATATGGAATTAGAAGGCCTGTGGTGGTTTGAAGGCAGCCATAGATTCATGTTTGAATGCTTGGCCCATAGAGAGTGGCACTATTAGGAGGTGTGGCCTTGCTGGAGGAAGTGTGTCACTGTGGGGGCAGGCTTTGAGGTCTCCTACGCTCAAGCTATTCCCAGTGTGATACACAGTCTCCTTTTGCTGCCTGCTGACCAAGATGTAGAACTCTCAGCTCCTTCTCCAGCACCATGTCTGCCCATACACTGTCATGCTTCCTGCCATGATGATAATGGACTGAACCTCTGAAACAGTAAGCCAGCCCCAGTGAAATGTTTTCCTTTATAGGAGTTGCTGTGGTCATGGTGTCTCTTCACCGCAATAAAACCCTAACTAAGACAAGGCCCTACTTGGATGATCGATTGGCAGAGGCTTCTGCTGGCATGATGGATCACAAGAAGGACTTGCTAAGGTAATGGATCACAGGAGAGTCATCACATGCTGGCATGATGGATTAGCAGGGGACTCCACTGGGGTGATGGATCAGCAGAAGGTTGGTTCCGCTGGGGATGATGGATCAGGAGAGAGTTCTCCTTGGAGGATGAATCAGAAAAGGTTTCTTATTGAAATTCAGGGCTAGGCAAGACCCTTGTGGTGTGTTAGGTGAGAAAAGGACCTTTCTTCCCTGCTATGGTAGAAAGGCTCTTTGGGATCAAAAGTCTGGCTCTCCCATTATCTTACATCATTTTAACCAGCTGCTTGCCTGAGGAGGCATGGACTGCAGAGCTCAGGCTGTAAAGTCTCAGGCGCACCCTCCCTCAAGCACACTCTGACTATGGGGGAGGAATCTAGAGCATCCTTCTTGAGCTGCCCCACCTTTGACCCCAGTTTCTTCTCTTTGAGGGAGCAGAGCACAAATCAGTTTTCAGACGTATTAATGGCAAGCCAACCCCGCTAAAAGGGATGAAAGTTGCTTTGGTTCCCTGAGTTTCTCTGATGACTAGCCCTCTAATCCTGACCTTGTTCACTAACACTGAAGTGATGTCTGTAGGCTGAATGACGGCTGGAACTCTTCAGCTTCCATGTGGAGGCTGTCTCCTGAACAGACATTCTGTTCTCTCCAAATGCCCACAGACTTTGTCCAGACCAAACCCACCCTGTCCTTTGGGGGATCTCCTAAAGATTCTTCGAGCAGAACCTCCTTATCAGGTCTGAGAGATAGCTCAGTGCTTTTATAGGTGTTTGCCATGAAGTTAGATGACCCGAGTTTGATCCTGGGGAGCCACAAGGTGAAAGGAGAGAATCGGCTGTCACAAGATGTTCTCTGACCTCTATGGTACACACACACACACGCACACACTACAAAAACTAAATAAACAAATGTAAAACAACTCTCCCCCAAAAACAAAGAAAATATATAGAGAGATGGACACACACACATACACACACACACACACACCACACACACACACACACACACACACACACACAGAGAGACAGAGAGAGAGAGACAGAGACAGAGACAGAGGTCTCAGTGGTTAAGACACTTGCTGCTCTTCCAGAGTTCAGTTTCCAGCATTCAATTCACATTTGGGCAGCTCACAACTGCCCGTAACTCCTGATCCAGTGAGTCTGACACACTCTTTTGTCCTTTGCCACATAATCACACACATAACATAAATAAATAAATCTTAAAAACTCCATGCCAATCATGACAGGAAGTTGTCTTAATGAAGTTTCTCGGGTATGAATGACACAGACCTGTAATCCTAGCATTTGGAAGGTAGAGTCAGGAAGATTTGGAAATCCAAAGCCAGGATGAGATCTAGTCTTGAAAAAAAAAAAAAAAAAGCAAGCAAGTAGCCAACCATGAAACAAGCAAACAAAAGTTTTTGCTGGGCCTAATGGTGTACCACTACCATACCTTTAATCCCAGTGCTCAGGGAGACAGAGGCAGGCGGTTTGAGCAAGTCATAGGCCAGCTGGGGCAACACAGTGAGACCCTGTCTCAATATATACATGGCTCGGCACTGGCAACCTGGTCCCTGTCGAAAGCAAACATCAAAGGCAAGTTAGACAATCGAAGGAGCATCCAAAATGAGGCTTAAAGAATCAACAAATTACACGCAATATTGTATTTCCATAGAAACAACACAGAGATTAAACCCAGGCAGTAAACATTGGATATGAAGCATTTGTTCAAAGCTAAACAATAATAAATAGGTTTTAAATTGCTTTCCCCAGGATTATTTAACATGACCACATGGCATAAAACATCTATCTCTAATGTCTTTTTACTTGTATCCCATTTGCCCATTGGTCTCTTTTCTGCAAAAACGCTGATGGAATAATAACATAAAAAAAAAAAAAAAAAAAAAAAACAACCCCAAAAAACCCAACCCCTTCTCCCAAGGCCCCAGAGCTCATGTGACTGACAAGAAAGAGAGACTCTGGGTCCTGGTGGCGTTTTTATTTAGAACAAATGCATCTCGAATATTAATTCAGGTGACTTCTCATTTGCTGCGGTTGCCAGCCGAAACCTGCATTTATTAGTCTATATTGGCATCTTTGCAGAGATCTTTGCATGTAGTTGTCTGGTTCTCTGGGTGTAGTCTCCGTTGCTCAGTGCTGGAAATGAAATCTAAAGGTCACGATGTGTGGACATAGGAGAAAGCACAGTGGTAATGTCCCCAAAGCCTTCTGGAAAGAGGGAATGAGATGACTTAGGAAGCCAAGGGGTTCATCATCGAGTTTGACAACCTGAGTTCAAGTCCCCGGGCCCCACATGGGGAAAGGAGAGAATGAATTCTGCAAGGTGCCTCCTGGTCTTTGGGAGCCCATCAGTCCCAAGCACACACAATAAATAAATAAAAACATAATGAAATGAACAAACAAATGAACAACAACAAAAAAAAAAAAATTGCTGCTGATGAGAGAAATCGGAAAACCTTGGAAGTTCTGTGAAGGACAGCCTGCATCCCTACTCTCAGCTGCCATGATGGAACAGTGACTCACCTCTCACTGCTGATGGCATCATCCATGGATGAAGAAGAAAACTAAGGGGAGGAGGAGGAGGAGGAGCAGGAGGAGGAAGAGAAGGAGGAGGGGGAGAAAAGGAAGAGGAAGAGGAGAAGAGGAGGAGGAAGAGGAGGAGGAGGAAGAAGAGGAGGAGGAAGAGGAGGAGGAGGAAGAGGAGGAGGAGGAAGAGGAGGAGGAGGAAGAGGAAGAGAAGGAGTAGGAAGAGAAGGAGGAGGAGGTGCTTTTCAAGGTCTGGATACCCTTCCCAAGAACATCTCTGGGATAATGTGGTCCTGATGCTGGTGTTGGGTAGCCACAATGTGTACAGTGAGATCTGGTGCTTGCTCCCAGATACACAGTGAATGTGTGTCTGTAGTGTTGGGTATGACTCAGCATCCCCAGGGCACTCATATCCTATGTGAACGGACAAGTCACTGAGATGTGGCATTTACCTCACTGTTTGCACTTCACAGTTTATTTAAATCCATCATGCTTGCCCTCGGTCTATTTAATATCCATTAAAATCATGGCTTTTTCAGAACCAAAAGGAATCTCAGATAATGATTCGTTTTACTTCAACCAGCTTATGACATGTTTGAACATAAAATCTACACATGGTCTACCCTGCCTCTTCATTACATGGAGAAAGCACCCCAGGGACTCCATCTAGGTCAGCTGCTCCTTGGACACACTCCAGAGTCAAGTGGAGTTTAACGCCAACTGGCAAGTTTGAAATGACAGCCAGGGATAATTTGCTGATGGGAAAATTGTTTTGGAAAGCTGTGGCCTTGTGCATGGGGACTCACATGGAGTGTAGCATCTTCTCTTGTGGCAGCTTGGCAGACACAGGCTTTTAGCTGCACATCTGTGCCAGTCCTAGGGTGTGTGTGTGTGTGTGTGTGGGTGGAATCTAGGAAGCACCGCTTACCCCTGCTGTCTGTTCTTCTAGCCCCTCCCCCACTTTCCAATCAGGGAACCCTTGAGAAAGGATGGAAATGTTAGGCAAAAGTTCCAGGAGAAATGATCAAAGAGCAAACATAAACCTCAACCTGAGACACACCAGAGAAAAATTCTTGGGAGATTCAGAGAAAAATGTCTAAGTGACCCGACCTGCAGGTCCAGTTATTCGTGGGTTGTCAGAGTGGACCGTCACCTGAAAGGAAACATGGGCCAAGAAAGGAGACGCAGATCCTGCATAATTTTGTCAAGATCTCCTTTAATGCAAGGGCGATTTTCAATATATAGACTTGGGGAAGGGGGAAGGGAGGACGAAGGTCTTCTGGAAGAGCAGTTCATGTTGTTAATAACTGAGACATCTCTCCAGCTCCCAGGAAATGCCAGACTTTAAGTTTACTGAGTTAATTACTTAAAGTTACTTCTTTAAGTTTACTGAGACCTGAGATCTGAGGGAGCCTATCTTTTTAACCTGCTACTGATTAACTGCAGGAGACTCTCTGAGGCTCTCTTGGAACAATGGGTAGCTCCCTGGGCTTATCTCTTGACAGAGCAAGAGAATCTTCTTTGGTCAAAGGTCAGGTTTTTCCCAGAGGAGGCAGTTCCTCATAAAAGCAGTTTACAATTTTTATAAGCTAGGATGGTGGTCCAGGGTCCCCAACATCTAAGGCCTCCACTGCATTTGCAGAGACCCTGTGCGTGATGTCAGGCACTCCATCCTGATCTCTCTGTAGCATGCCTGAAACTCCATCCTGGACCCTGTGTACCTGACACTCTGTGCTGGTCCCTGTGCATTTTGCCTGGCATTCCATCCTGACCTGTCAAAGCCGGAGAGCCTGGCACCGAGGAAGAGACATTATTACATTTTGAACATGAGTAGTATGGTTAAGTTATAATGGATGGTGAGCAGGTCTCCACCTTGGAGTGTGTGATATCCTCTGAGCCTGAGCTACAGGAGCATCTGCTTCTGCCAGGAGTGGTCTGAGTTCAATATCAGCTCATCTTTGTGCACGGCCCTAGATTCCTGAACCATTTCTACAAGGGAACTGTGGGGGACATTGAGGCTTGCATGTTGCATGGACTTAATACTTGTACATACTTAATATGAATGAAGGAAGAAAATTATAGCTGAGCAAGGAGAAATGGTGCTTGCTTTGGGGAGCCCATCCCAGTCCATCCCCAATAAAATAGAAAGAATGTCCCTCTACCCACCACACTCATGAAATCTCTTAAGAAGGTACAATTGGTGTCGGATCCACTGATAGATCAGTCTGACAATCATTGTCCTTTAACCACACGACCACCTCTGAGCCTATGGGACCCAGCCCATTGTAACTGCTTCTTGCCATCTCCCACTTCATTATTTCTAGAATGTTCCAGGCTCAGAAACAAGGTGTGTAACCATCAGTCACCCGGATATTCTCATCTTCTACCTCCCCCTGCTACGGTGGGAGTTTCAGGTTTCAAATACAAGGGCAAGAGGCTAGGGAGAAGATTCAGTGGGTAAAATGCTCGCTACACAAGTTTGAGGACCTGGGTTCTAATCCCCAACCCTCATACACAAAGCCAGGAACGATGGGGGCACACCTGTAAACCACAGCTTTGGGGGTTACAGAGAAGGAGGATCCCACATTTCCCTAACCAACCAGTCTAGTTTAATTACTGAACTTCTGTGGGTGACTGGGTAGGATCAGGGGTTGGGACAGAGAGTGTCACTCAATTTCTATGGAAAATACTTGAACGTGTGTCCTAGAGTGGCTGAATTGGGCTCCAAGTCTTTCTGTTAGGCCAGTGTGATGACCGCAGTACTATGGAAACACCATAGCCCTTTCTGTTGGATTCTACACTAGGAACCTTTATGGTGGGAGCTGCTGAGGGGGTGGCATGAACTTGCCCTGTGTCAAGTGTAGCTTGCGGAGACTGATGGAGGCTCCTGAGTCATCTCTCCTGGCTCCTTAGGGATGGTCAACAGCATGCACTGTGCACATATCACACTCCGAGACTGAGAGGTCTGGACCTGGCTCTCTCCTGCATGCGTGCTGCACACCATGTTTGGTTTGTTTTCTACATATTGAGTTAGTGGTGAAGTGCTAGAAAATCCCACATAAGAATCAGGACTTTTCAGCTTCTCTTGGGATCCCAGCAACCTTCCACTTGTGTTTATCTTCCTTGGTGACTGCAGGTGGCTGAGTCCTCCATATCCCTTTGGTAATGATGCCTGCGTCAGCACCACTGTCGCCGTGGAAACTGCATCCTGGCATTTGCCTGTCCTGATCTCCCCATGGCCCAGATAGTGTGAAATCCTGGCTGCTCCTCCTCACGGCCAAGTGCTCTTCAGTATCACCATTGCTATGGAAACCACATCTAGGTGTTTACCTCCTTCATGCTGGTCTCCAGGTTCATGCTCTGGGCATTGGAAAGCAGATGTGTTGATCAAATCTGATTGGCTGGTGTCCATGCCCTGAGTTCTGAACTATTCTGAGCATCACCTTGGCTGGTTATATTTTTAGTCGTGATTCTGTGTTAATGCAGCAATAATAGAGACCGGCTCTAAACTGTTTAAAGGGTTGTGTCTAAAGGGCCATTTAATTCCAATGTCCTATGAGCAAAAGAAAGTCAAACTGCATCAAGACATGCCAGGGGTCACTGTGATCCATCCTCTTTAGAAAGGAAATGTGTTTAAACCCAGGCACATCAACAAGTTCCCATACCCTTCCCCTGCTGTTCTTGGCTCTCTCCTAGTCTTCTCTCTAGACACATGCTCTGTTCAGGTAGACATCCAAGAAGGATCTGAGAGTCTGTGTCTTTGAGTTCTCCTAGCCCTAGCAGAAAACATCTAACGCTGACAGGAGCCCTAAGTCCACTGGAGATGTGACCCAAGCAGGACCCTGACAAGAATTATAGAAGCATCTGAGAGCCCCCTGTCATTCCAGCGGAAGTGTCATGTCATCGGCATTTCCATGTCAGTGAGGGTGTGGTGGGCCTGGGGTCTGTACCTTGCATGGGTTTCTGTGCCCTGCTCCCAGTGTTTGTCCCACCATCCCAGTGATCAGTAATGCATTGTGGGAAGTGTCCCCAGGAGCCTTCGGATGCCCTTGTTCTGAAACACATGACCCGAGATACCAGAGATAGACCTAGGAGGCCCTCGTCCTGTGGCTTGTAGAAGTCCAATAAGAAGTAGGTAATGGTAATCGTTGGAGGTGCTGGGTTGCCGGTCATCTGGGTTCTTTGCATTTGGTCATAGCTTACTCGACGCTTCCTGCATGCCAACCAGGTCCCTGTAGGTCCTGGAGGCCTCTTCTTGCTCAGCATAGAGTGATTGCTCTGAGCCACACCCTGTGGGTAGGTGGCCTTGGGTTCAAATCTCAGTCCTGCCAGAATACTCTAGAGTGGGTGGTAGCATGTGAAAGTCATTGTCACCTCTTATACCCCCACTAATTAAGGGGGCTTCTCAGGCTGCAGGACTGACTTAAGGTGAGGTCTCTTAAAATTCAAAGTTCCTTAGCACAGCCCTGAAGATCTTACCAGGAGTTTATTGTTTTGTGATTTAGTCCCTGCTTCTGCAGTTCCATTTTGCTGTATAGACTAGGATGGCCTCAGATTCACAGAGCTCCCTGTCTCTGTCCCCAGGGCTGGGAATAATAAAGGCAGCCACCACTACTCCCAGATCACAGCTATATTTTGAATTTGCCAGCAAATAAATATATATTCTGCTTTTCTATTTATTTACTCCCTCCTTTTGTTTTTTGTTTTTTTTTTTGAGACACGGTTTTTCTGTGCAGCTAGAGCTACCCTGGAACTCACTCTATAGACCAGGCTGGCCTTGAACTCAGAAATCCACTTGTCTCTGTATCCCGAGTGGTGGGATTAAAGGTGTGCACTATCACTGCCTGGCTAATTCTTTCTCCTTTTCTGAAAGATGTGTGTGTGTGTGTGTGTGTGCATGCACACACGATTGAGAGTACAGAGGTGACAGGAGTAGGAATTGGTTCTCTCCTTTCTACTTTGTGGATCCCAGAGGAATTGAACTCAGGTCTTCAGGCTTGGTGGCAAGCACCCTTATCCTAAGAGTCATCTATCCAGCTCCCCGACTCCAATGTCTTTTTCTCTTATTTTGAGATGGGTTCTGACTTAGTCCAGTCTAACCTTGAACTCTTAATTCTTCTGCCTCTATCCCTCAAGCACTAAGATTGTAGGCATGCATATTCTTTTAAAATAACTCTTACTGCTTATTAATCTCCACATACAACAATCTCTCCAAATGTTACTGTGCCGAACAAGCTCAAGTCGAGGAACGCAGATTTACTCTGTCTCCGACAAGTGACAAAATGTCCCCCTTGGTGTCCAGTAGCAGGGAACATCCACTGCCTTTTACTATCTAGGAGTCAGAGACGTGTCATTTTGAGACTGAAGTGTCGTTTGTGTCTCAGAAGAATCTACCTTCCTGACAGCTTATGGCTTTAGTGACACAGGGGAGAGGTGTCGCTGTTTCTGATACTTGTAACTGTCACGACAAACCCTTATCCCCAGGGCTGCTCTGGGCTTGGGAACACAGAGTGTCATTTGCCTTGGCAAAGCTCAGTGATTTAGGAACAGCTTTCCTCATGCTTTGTGCCCTTTGTGAGGATCACAACTGCTGCTTGGGGGACTTGGAGGCCTGTCTGATAACTTTTGCCTCTTTTCTGTGCCGGGATAGACAGATGTGTTAATACCTTTTTAATGGCTGTAACAAAATAGCCATCACCAGCCTGAGGAGGCACATCGCTGTAGTGCTCACGCTCTGTCGCTAGGGCGCTCTGTCTGTCCCATGTTCGATCCCTCCCGCTGTCCTTCAGTGGGAAAAAAAAAAAACCAAAAAAAACACAAAAAAAAAACCCCTAAAAAAAAAAAAAAAAAAAAAAAAAAGCCGGGCGGTGGTGGCGCACACCTTTAATCCCAGCACTTGGGAGGCAGAGGCAGGCGGATTTCTGAGTTCGAGGCCTGCCTGGTCTACAGAGTGAGTTCCAGGATAGCCAGGGCTACACAGAGAAACCCTGTCTTGAAAAACCAAAAAAACAACAAAAAAAAAAAAACCAAAAAAACAAAAAACAAAAACAAAACAAAAAAAACAAAATAGCCATCAAAAGTGACTTAAGTTTTATTGTGGCTCACAGTTCAAAGGTATCATGGTGGGGAAGGCCTGAGGGCAAGAGCAGGAGGCAGCTAGTCACATCGTATCCACAGTCAGGAAGCAGAGAGACGGAAGCGGATGCCAGACTCACTTTCTCCTTTTCATTCAGTCCAGACAGTGATTTTTCCTTCCTTGTCTTAGTTAGGGTTTTCTTGCTGTGAATAGACACCATGACCAAGGCAACTCTTATAAGGACAACATTTAATTGGGACTGGCTTACAGGTTCGGAAGTTCAGACCATTATCATCAAGGTGGGAGCATGGCAGCACCTAGGCAGGCATGGTGCAGGAAGGGCTGAAAGGTCTATATCTTCATTTGAAGGCTGCTAGGTGAAAACTGAAAAATGCAATGGGAGGAGCTTCAAAGCCTACCCCCACAGTGACACACTTCCTCCAAGGCCACACCTCCTGATAGTGCCACTCTCTGGGCCAAGCACATTCAAACCACCACACAATTAACCTAATCTATGAACTCCATCACGGACATGCCCAGAGACTTTCCTTCTGAATAATTATAGATCCTGCCAAGCTGACATCAGTATTAACCAGTGCACACTGTAATCCTAAAGCACACAGTGTACCCATGGCTGAATTGGGACCCTAATGTACAAGTACACAATGGTGTCTGCCACACGGGCATTTGCACTAAGGGGTTTTCTTCTGGCTTCCTTGTTTCAGAGAGACCCAAGGAACTGTGACAAACCTCTAGTCCATTGGATGACGTCATCCTGGATGGTCAAAGGAGAGCAAGGCTCCTATTAGATTTCCCACTCAGGCAATAAAAGGAACTTGGATGGGCGATCCCAGTTTCTGAACACATGAGATTTGAGGTTCTGAGTCACCAGGAACCTCTACACTGTTCTACCAATCCCAGTGTGGGTTTCCAGATGTCTCTGGGAGCCAGAAGCTAGGCTTTTTATAAATCCTTAAAAGAAAATATTTATTTATTAATGCGTGTGTGTGTGTGTGTGTGTGTGTGTGTGTTTGTGCACGCACGCACACCAGGGGTCCGAGGTGATCGGAAGAGTATGGCAGATTCCCCGCAACTGGAGTTACGGGTAGTTGTGAGCTGCCCAGTGTTGGTACTGAGGACTGAACCAGGGGCCTCTGCAAGAGTGGCAAGTGCCCTCTACTGCTCATCCATCTTTCCAGTCCAACCCAGGCTTCTTTACACAACAGACAGGTATTTTGATTGAGTTGGATATATTCAAAACCAAATAAAGCAACAACACCCTACCTGAAGTCTCTGAAGCAAAAAACAGATCCCTGCCACACCCCCTGCAAGGTTAACACGATGACTTCAGGAGCAGTTTGATCAAGAATCTAAGTAATGCTACTAAGTCCCAAATCTAGGCTCTTCTCCAGTGGGAGTCACAAAGGTGTGTCCATGTTGCAATATTCCACAAGGAAACAAATTTCTCCTGGCTGGAGGTCTCTAGGCTTTGCTCTACAGTCGTGGTTCTCAACCTTTGCAACACCCCAACCCTTTGAAACAGTTCCTCATGAATTGCAATGTAAACATCTGTGAGGTGAACTCTATTGGGGGGTGTCCATCCACAGTTTAAGAACCATTGTTTTACAGGGTCAGATGCGTATTCAGGTCAACACGTACGCAGGAATCTTAGTCAGGGTTTCTGTTGCTCAGATGAAACACCCTGACCAAAAAGCAAGTTGGGTAGGAAAGGGTTTATTTGGCTTACATTTCCATATCACTGTTCTTCAAGGAAGGAAGTTAGGACAAGAAGTCAAGCAGGCCAGGAACCTGGAAGCAGGCACTGATGCAGAGGCCATGGAGGGGTGCTGCTTAACCGGCTTGCTCCCCATGGCTGGCTCAGCCCGCTTTCTTACAGAACACAGGACCACCTGCCCAGGGATGGCCTTACTCACAATGGGCCAGGCTCTCTCCCGTCAATCACTAATAAGAAAGTGCCTTACAGGTTTGCCTATAAGCCTGTCTTACGGAGGCATTTTCTTTACTGAGGTTCTTTCCTCTCGGATGACTTTCGCTTGTGTCAAGTTGACATAAAACAAGCCAGCGCATTGAGCCAGTATGCATAGTTAGTGGGGTGCACCCATAAGATCACTTAGGCAACCAGGTCAGTTTTCCTTCGATGGTCCCATGCCAGCGTGTTGCCTCCATGGGGTGCAGAGCTAGGTCAAATCTCTCCCTGAGACCGTGGTTACTGCCCTCCTTGAAGCAGTCCTGGATGGTGACACCAGTGCAAACTGCCTCCCATGGTGAGTAGCCACTTAAGAACAATGTAGCACCTCCTATAGGCATTGCAAGGACAGGACCAGACTCCCAGTAAGTGGTTAACCATGTGTCTGCCATTATTCCTTTTGGAGAAGTGTAACCACTCTTTGGTTTGCTTTGGTGTGTTAGATGAAACCAGCTGGTCCAAGAGGCTTGATTTTCAATGCATACCATGCTGTTCCTTAGGAATGTCCTCATGCCAAGTTTGGCTACAGATGTGTGCATACCCAGACTGCACCTTGCACCAGGACCCAGGTCTCCGTCTTCTCTCCCAGACGGCAGCATCATTCTAGGAGTGCAGTGTGCAAGACAGGGGTGCAGGGGCAAGGTGAGGCCCGGAGAACTGTGGCCATGGGTCAAAGGTCACTACCCAGATGACAATGCCTCACCCTAACCCAGAGCCTCCAGATGTCCCGACCAAGTCAACTTGGGGAGATAACGGTTACCTGGGAGGGAAGATGACAGTCAGAATCAAAAGTGTCAGATGACAGCTTTGGGAGTAGCTGCCCTGTGGTCCAAATCACAGAGCCAGGAGGTACACTGTCCTCAGTCCCACCCGCTGTATACTGGGTTATCACCATGTTAGCTCTAAGGCCCCTCTCTAGGCTCTTTCCAGGGTGGGCTCCCTTCACAGTTACACTCTCCCTTATTGTTTTGTAAGCCAGAGGAACCTTGTCTTCAGGGCTCGTGTCCAGCACTCTCTGCCCGAATCTCACCACAGCTCTTTGGAGGTTCTTGGGTTATGACTTATCCCGGAGCTGTTATAGGCCCGAGCAATGTGAGACACAGCTTGGGAGCCAGGGCTTTGCTCATGGGTCATGGAGTCAACTCAGTGCATGGCTGATTGTGGGGAGGGACAGAAAGGAACGGATGTTAGCAGATGAGGCAAGCCCCACACAGTAGTACCGACCGCAGGGTTGTTTAATCAGAGAAAGTGAGGTTTCGGACAGGGCAATTGAGGTAACCAAGGCCGTGTAGCCAGGCAGGGGCAGGTGCTCGGTCTAGAAGTCTTTGTTGTGAGTTTTTCTGGGTTTGGGTAGAGCCCTGGGGCCACACTACTAAACCTCACCTGGATTGTCTGCAGTCAGAGGCTGGGGATTATATCTCAGCTCTTTTGCTCTCCCTGACAGATGCCAGAATCCAGGCTTAAACAGGAAGGAAGATTCAATAAGGAATCCAAAATCTCATTCCCAAAGGATCGCCGGCTCCAAAGTTTGAGCTTCAATGTTAAGCCAGGAGCCTGGCTTCTGGCTGGCGGGCTGACCTCCTTTGCATTTGTGATAACCTCCCCCGGGCTCCCAAGGATTGCTGAGGGAGAGAATTGTGCAAGTGCACTGCTTGCAGCCAGCCTCCTCATTTCCCCATTGGGATTATCCCTCCTATTGGCTCCCCAGCATGTGGGATGCCTGACCGGATCAACACTGCACCCACTCCCGAGACTGTGGGACGTCTCAACGCACGCCCCTCACCCACTACCCAATGAATGCTTTTCCTCAGAGTCAGACTTCTGTATGACCCTGGGAAGACTCTTTGCTGGCACAGCATAGTTTTCTTGGTGATGGTCTTCCTGTTTCTAAAAGAGAGGTTCTCAATCTGTGGGTCTCGACCCCTTGAAAGGTTGAATGACCCATTCACAGGGGTCACCTAAGACCATCAGAAAGCACGGATACTTATATTATGATTCATAGTAGTAGCAAAATTATAGTGATGAAGTAGCAATGAAAATAAGTGTATGGTTGGGAGGTCACCATAACAGGAGGAACTGTATTAAAAGGTCTTGGCACATATGTAGCAGAGGACTGCCTTATCTGGCCTCAGTGGGAGAGGATGCACATAATACTATAGAGACTTGATGCCTCAGGGAAGGAGGATACCCCAGGGGTGTGCGTATGTGTGGAGGAAGTTAAGGCAGCAGGAACTTGGAAGAGCTGGTCACGGAATATCCACAGACAGAAATGGGTGAGGGCACTCTTGCCAGAGCCTCCGCTCATGCCCTCCTATACATTCAATCCAGGACCCAGCCTAGGGAATGGTGCCGCCCACATTCAGAAAGGGTCTTTCCATCTCAATTAAACCAGTTAAGAAAATGCCTCAGGGCTGTACTCATGGGCCAATCTGGTCTAGGTCATTTCTCATAGGCTTTCTTACCAGGTGATTGTACATTATGTCAAGTGAACAATCAAAGCTACCCATCACACCATGAACCAAAGCTTAGGCCTGACACGTTTAAGGCTAGCGTCCCATCTTTGAGCTACACCATATCTCTGCTCTGAGCATCCTAATATTAAGGCTTGTTCACTTGTCAGTGGGTGGGGATGGCTGTTTGTGTGGACGCTAACGGTCTCACCCGGAGAACATATGTTCTTGTCTGACTCTGGGTAACTATATCATGATGTTGTTTCTTCAGGTACTGACAGGGTAGCTCATGGGCTGTGGTCAGGGTCATGAGATGCTCGGTGATGCCAAGGGAGAGACCTTACCAAGCCAGTCATGGAGAAGTTCAATGTGTTTGCTAGACAGATGGGATGTCATCAAGGTTTCCTCATAAGGGTCCCCTACTCCACCTCATCCATTCCATCTGCCTCAGTCCTCCTAGGCTGCTGTAGCAAATACTTGAACATCATGCATTTAAACCAGGGAGACCTTGTCCATCTGGGAGAAAGAGATGGTACCCGAACGTTGGCAGATTCTGGGTTCTGGATCAGACTTGCTTCCTGGTTCAAAAAGGATGCTACCTCGTGTCTTCACACGGCAGAAGGAGTGCTCTGAGCATCTCTCATAAGAGCACAGATTCCATATCATGAAGACTCTTCCTCCAACAATCCAATCACATTCTAATACCATGTTGTTATGTGTCCTGGTGTCAAATGACCTGAAAAGTTTAGAACATTAGCAGCATGTAGCTGTAGGTATGTCTATGAGGATGGTCCCAGGGAAGACTAGCTGAGGAGAAAGCCTGTGGGGTACTGTGCCTTTCTGCTTTGCCCTCTGCCCCTCTACTGACTGTGCCATGAGCCACCCTGCTCTGCCATATCTTCTGAAACATTGAATATCTTTAGAGTTTCTATTGCTGTATTTCATACAGACACCATGACTGTAGCAACTCTTATAAGGACAACATTTAATTGGGGCTGGCTTACAGGTTCAGAGGTTCAGTCCATTATCATCATGGTGGGAAGCATGGCAGCATCCAGGTAGATATGGTGCTGGAGAAGGACCTGAGAGTTCTACATCTGGATCTGCAAACAGTAGAAAGAGACGGTGACACACGGGACATCTTGAGCATCTGAGATCTCAAAGTCTGCTGCCAGTGACACACTTCCTCAAACAATGCCATGTATGTTCCAACAAGGGCATACCTACCAAACCTCCTAATAGGTTCACTCCCTATGAACCTATGAGGGCCATTTTCATTCAAGTTCTTACGCTGAGCCAAACAAAAATATTTCTGCCCTTGAGTTATTCTGTCTAATATTTGGTCACAGCAAGAGGAAAACACACACGCACACGCATGCTCGCACACACGTAGGCACACACAGACCACTGCCTTGAGAGTGAGGAAACAACAAATGGATTTTGGGGGACCCTCATTTGGCCCTTCTTGATATGATGGAGTGTCCTCTGACTTGGGTGATCACTTCTGCTATTCTTTAGTCACTAGAGGGGGTGGACCATTGTAGGTTTCCACATGTCCCCATGGTCTCACCTCCCTTCCATGACCTCCCCTTGGTCATACTGTGTGGTGTTACTGAATTCTTTTGCCAAATGATGTCTTTATATCCCCGACGGATGTTGGATTTTTTTTTTTTTTCAGCATGTGCGTGTGCGTATGCATGGGCTATCTGTTAATTTTCTTTTTCTTTTTTCATAACCCAATGCCAGGGGAACACTGACCTGATGACATGTTTCTTCTCTTTGTATTTTCTGGAAACTTTGTTTAAAATTGATGCCAATTCTTATTAAACCTTTGGCAGAATACTCCAGAGTGTTCCTGGAAATTTCATTTGCAGCAATATTTTGATTATACATTCAATCTTCAGTGGTTATAGAAATAACCAAATCACCTAATTCACAAGGGATAAGTTGAGGTAACTTGTGATTCTCATAATGACAAAATTTTAGAATACTTATTAATTTTACTTTATGTGTGTGAGTAATCTGCTTGCTCTATGTACACACATCACATATACTCCTGGTGCCTGTGGCCTCAGAAGAGGGCATAAGATTCCCTGGTACTGGGTTCTAGATATTTCAGCTACTGTGTTGGCTGGGAACTGAAACCATGTCCTTTTCAAGAAGAACAAATGCTCTTAATGTCTGAGCCATTTCTCCACTCCCAATTTGTGTTTTTTGATACTTTGGCGTATTCCATGGTGAGGTGACATCTGTGTGGCTTGGTTTCCTGTTCTCACATGGTCCTTTCGGTACGGGCACAGTCTGTAAAATATTTTCTGAATTTGTTCTTCTTATTGATAAATTGTTTCTCCTCTGGTTTTGTTGCTTATTATTTATTTAATTTTTTTTTTTAAAGCCTTGCTGGAGTTTGTCAAATTCATTGATTTTTTTTTTTCAAACAGCCAACTGTTTTCCCACAAACTGCATTTATGAAAATATCATTCTGTGTGCCATCAATACATGTCATTTTTATTTGTGAATTGTCCCCAGACAAAGCCAAAGGAGAGAAAGAAAGAATCAACGCTTTGTTTTGTTGATTTTTGTGTTGATTTTTTTTGTTTGTGGTGCTGGAAATTGAACCTATGGATATCACACAGTGGTTCTACCACTGAGCTTTAGCCCCAGGCCTGTTGCATAGATATGTTTAATGTATGTGTGTGTGTGTGTGTGTGTGTGTGTATGTGTGTTGCATGCATGTGCCAAAGGTCATGGTGTATGGTGATCAGAGGGGCTGGAGATCCAACTCAGGATTTTGTGATCAAATCCCATGCCTAGCCACTTTGAATATACCATACCAGTAGCTAAAATGAACAAAATACAGCTTCAAAGGTTTATATGATCAAATCTCAAAAACAAATTGTTCTGAGACACACAGTGTTGTGACTAGTGATGGCCAAGGCTAGGTGTCTGCTCTGATATTACCTTTCCTTAACCCCTTTGTGGTGGTTTGAATATGCTTGGCCCAGGGAGTGGCACTATCAGGAGGCATGGCCTTGTTGGAGTAGGTGTGGTCTTGTTGGAGGAAGTGTGACACTGTGGGGGATGGGCAATGAGACCCTCCTCCTAGCCATGTGGGAGAGTCAGTCTTCTCCTGTTTGCCTTCAGAACAAGATGTAGAAATTTCAGATCCTCCTGCACCATGCCTACCTGGACTCTGCCATGCTCCTGCCTTGACTATAATGGACTCAATCACTGAATCTGTTAGCCAGCTTCAATCAAATGTTGTCCTTATAACAGTTGCCTTGGTCATGGTGTCTCTTCACAGCAGTAAAACCCTAAGATACCCTTATAGTATCATCGTCCTTGTGGGGTTCTAATTCTGCCACCCATGCTGTATAAGTCAGGGTTCTCTAGAGTAACAGAGCTTATAGAATCTCTCTGTGTCTGTTTCTGTGTCTGTCTGTCTCTCTCTCTGTCTGTCTGCCTGAAGGGGATTTATTAGGACGACTTACTGGCTGTGGTCCAGCTGATTCTAACAATGTCTGGCTATGAACACAAAGTCCAAGGATCCAGTAGCTGCTCAGTCCATGAGGCTGGATGTCTCAGCTGGTCTTCGGTAGATGCTGGAATCCCAAAGAAGTAGGTGCTAATGTCAGTGAAGGAATGAACTTCCTAATGAGGTGAGAACAAGCAGGCAAAGAGCAAGAGCATCCTTTTTCCATGTCCTTATATAGGTTTCCAGCAGAAGCTGTGGTCCAAGTTTGCTCTGGATTAAAGGTGTATCTTCACAAATCAAGCTCCAGACTAAAGGAGTGTCTTTTCCCAATTCAAAAGATCTGGATGGAAGGAGTTGTTTCCCATCTCAAAGATCTAGATGAGATGTAGTCAAGTCGACAACCAAGAATAGCTGTCACACATGCCCAGCTCTGGACCAGCTTATGGAGCCTCACCAGATTCTCCATCACTGTTTCTGTGACTTAGGGCCCTGGAAGCTCTCTTTGGTTATGTGTGTGTGTGTGTGTGTGGTGTGTGTGTGTGTGTGTGTGTGTAAGGAGAAACCCTCTAAAAGAAAGAGAAATGCATGTAAAGTTTCAGATGTTGGAAAAAACTTTCCCAAGACTGAAGTTTGCAATGTTAGGGCTATGTGTTTGTTCTGGGGTGAAGCTGTCCCAAAAGGTCACCGATAGAATGATCTCCAACAGCATTGACACATTGGGCTAGAGAGATGGCTCAGCAGTTAAGAGCTTTTTTGTTTCTTGCAGAGAATTGGAGTTTGGTTCCCAGCACCCATGTCTGAGGCATATAACAGCACATAACTCCAACTCCATGAGAGTTCAACACTCCTGGACTCCTCAGGCATCTGCATACATATCAGAGTTTCCAAACAGAGACACACATGTACATACTAAAACAACAACAACAGCAGCAGCAGCAGCAGCAGCAGTAGCAACAACAACAGCAACAACAATAAAACTTAAAAAAAAAAAATCCAGCTTGGACAGAACTGTATGTCTGGGAAATAGCAGGAATTTTCCTGGCTCAAGTTGACTTGTTTTGGTCCAGATGACTCCAGGAGAGAGTCTGGAGCCCAACACTCAGATTTCCAGCCCAAGAGGAAGTGAAATGATTTTTTTTTATAAAAGATAAGCTAGGACCCAGAATGCCCCAGATGGGTTTGTCATACCAGCATCCTCAGACACCAGAGCACAGGGCAGCAGCCCACAGCATAGTAAATCACACCACCATAAACCTCACCGCCTGCCTCCCTCCTCTGCAGGAGCCAACTTGGTTTGAAAACCAGACCATTTTCCTGTAGGCAGGGTGGGTGGGACCCCTGGGCTGCACCTCCAGCTGGGAGCCTGATTATCTGCAGATTTCTCCACCCTGGGAGACAGGATGGGGAAGACTGTTCTATAGCTTGTGTTATTAAAACAGTATTTTTCCCTTTTGAAGGGGGAGAGAGAGAGGCAACTAGAGAGGGAGATATCCATAATTTACTCATATTGATCATAAACTCTTTTGACCAGACTTACACTGGAACGATAAAAACGGTTTAATAACATAGAAAGGAGGTTTCCCTGTTAGTGAAAGGCTATACTTCTGGAGAGATGGACCCTGGACTGGGACCAATTAGGACTCTGCCCAAAGGCCCAGGAGGGGTCCCCTCACTGTTAGTGGGCAGGCAGCCTCCTGAAGCCTGGTCTTAATAATTAAGGGTCTGAGATGGCCTGAGGGGAGACTCAGTGAGAAGCCATCTGGATTGTTTTAGAGACCCCGGCTTGGATTGTTTCTCCCCATGTGGAGCCATATGTTGAACATGTTAGCATGTAACCTGCATATCTTCCAACGTAGAACCAGGTTGTCAGAGATGAATGGCTCATGGGCCTGGGGTCTGGAGGGAAGATTTTGGATGGAGGATCAGAGGCTGCTGCCCCACCAAGGACTTTTGAGCTGAAGGATGGCTGGAACCCTTTGTTGGGAGCTAACGTAAAGCTGCAGGTTGGGAGGGAAGATGCCTCTCAGGGCCTGACCCACATGGCAGCCTGTGTATTTGTTTCTCAGTGAAATCAAAATGTGTTTGCAGATTGCAGGAGGATGCAGATGTTGCAGCTCAGGAAAAGAATGCAGTCGGGTGAAGACCTAAGCTGGTGGGCCATGTCAGAGCTGGCCGCACATCTTTCTGCCATGGTCTGTGCTGGGCACGGGCATGTGGTAGGGTCTGAGCCACATGAGGAACCAATGGTGGTGGGTAGGTGGCATTTTGTCTGCCTTGTAGCTTCATGCCAAGTAAGAAAGGAGAGTTTGTGGCATAAGATGCACATGGTACTGAGTTGAGAACTCTGGAAAAGACCCTAGGCCTGAGATCTGGAGAGCCTGGATGTGTGTATATGGGGAGCCTTCCCTTCTTAGGCTTCTAGGAGTGAGTACATTGTGGAGCGCCTGTCCTGCCAAGGCAAGCTTTCAGGACCAAGGGATCTTGGGAGGGAATTGACTACAGAGCTACACGGTAGAGGACGCATCGCTCTAGTGGAGTCCAGGTGTGGACTGTGTGCTGATTTGCCTCTCATTGGGTAAGTAGGAAAGAATGGAGTCCTGGATGCCCCTCCTCCTGGGGATCCCCTTCTCTCAAAGGACTCCTCTTCCTAGGGCCCACTCCTCCCAGGGACCCCGATTCATGAAGGACCCATCCTCCTGGAGGCCCTTCCTCTTGTGACATGTGTTATATACTCTCTCTCATGGGGGATGCTGGTTGGACAGACCCAGAAGAGCCCCTGAGATTCATTATGTGAATGGGTCCAGGTCATGTACTAATGATCCCTTCTTCGTCCTTGTCACAGACCTCAGTCCAGAGAGGCTCATAACATCAGGACTACACCCATGAGGAAGTCCCAGTATCCCCGACAAGCTCTTCCCTAGTGATATAGGCTAGGACTCGGAATGGAAGGAAGATAAGAAAGAATGCTTCATGTCCCACGTGATTCGCAAGAACTTTTGATGAGAACCATCTTACATGCAACTGCCCATCACCCATCGTCTCTTTGCCAGCTTACCTGGTGTCTAAAAGAGACCCCCAGTATGGAACCCAGCTCATCAGAGTGGCCCTACATGTGAAGTCCAGGAAAATGATGGAGATTGGATTTGTCTACTGCTTGGTTTTCCTCCAGCAGAAGAGATCAACTTGGGCAAGGGTTGTAGGCTGCAAGAGCTAAGGAGGGGTTCTTGCACAGACAGGAGAAAGATATTGTAGTGTCAGCCACCCTGGACCAGTGTTCAAGTTGTTCTCATGTCAACATATCTGACTGACACGGCCCTAAGAATGGGCTATGCACTCCTCACATCAGAAGATAAGTCCACTGGGATGAGCTTCTAGGTCACAAGATGGCATCTAGCTGAGCCAGAGCTTGCCTTAGTTCTGTGTGACTCCGGTCTCATTAAAACCCACAGGGACCTCCTTAAGGAGGAGCAAGCCTATGGATGGGCTCCACCTGTTATCAGTAATTAGAATGTTACATGGGGCAAAACACTGGCTTAGTAGATATTCACTATGGTGATGAATGAGTGGATGGATGGATGGATGGATGGATGAGCAGATGGATGGATGATGGATGAATGGATGGATGGTAGATGAGTTGGTGGATGGGTGAGTCTGTCTGCCTGGTAGATGGATGGGCCTGCTTGGTAGATGGAGGGTAGATAGATAGATGGATAGTAGATGCTTGAGCAGATGATAGATAAATAGATAGATAGATAGATAGATAGATAGATAGATAGATAGATAGATAGATAGTAAATGGTTTGATGGATGTTGGCTAGGTGGTAGATGGATGGTGGATGAATGGATGGGTGGATATGTTTATATTGCAGTTTGAATGGCTGGCTGGCTGATGTGTGGATAGATGAATAGAGGGTTGGAGGACAAATGGGTGAATGGATAAGAATTAGTTAAAGTCCACATATGGGCCCTAGGTCCTCCCATTCCCCCCCAACTTGGGTTTCCTGACTTGGACTTCCTGAACCAGATCTGTGTGTACGTGTGTCTGTGTGCACATCTAAAAGGAGTGCAGAGTTGGAAGACTATAGGAGTCGGGACAGGAACGTGAATGAAGGGATTGGGGGAAGGGCCAGGTGCACGCATGCGTATGCCTCCACTAGGGTACCCACCCCAGATTAAAAATGGAACAATCCACTTAAGAGCCAGTTCAGAGGCTTGCCTAATGCACAGTGGGCTCCCCATGTCTCCTCAGTTGCCAGGTTGTCTTTCTTGTCTGGGGAAGGCCAGAGGCTTTTATTTGCAAACCTTGTTTCTGTTAGAAATGGTTGCCAAGGGACTCCCTGATGCACCTGGATGCACTCAGACCACATGCTGCAATGGAGTCTCACCTCTAGGTGCAGGGAAGGGAAACACAGTATATGACAACCAGAGGTTTTGGCTGCTTGACTGTCTCTTGTTCTTGTGTGCTTAATGAAGCACCAGCATGCTGTAAGCCTGGCATTTGTCTTTTTGTGTTTTGTTTTTGTTTTTTAAATTCTGTCTTTCAGTGGAGACAAAACAAAACCAAAAACAAAAAAACAAGGATATATTTCTTCTAAAGAAGAAATTGGTGCCACCTGAAGGAATGGCATGAGTTCCAATATGTCTCCAGCGCCCATCCCTGCACTAGAGACGAAGTTGGGAGTCCTCTGAGGACCAATGAGCTGACCTGTTCTGGAGAGGCCCACCCTCCTCACAGGTGCTGAGAGAATGAGACACAGAGAGCAGGGAGTGTGGATCATCCCATCAGAAAACTGGAGACAGGCTTGTCCCATTCACCAAATGTGGGCTGTGAGTGGATGTCCCCAAAGCGTCCAGTTCCTGTTGGACAAGGTCTCTAATGCAAGGGAGCCTGTCATCTGTCGTCCCCCAAGGGGCCACAGAGACACTGACGGCAGCCATGAAGAAAATATCTATGAAACACAGTGGGAACAGACAAAGGGATGGGATCGGAACACTAGAAAAATACCCATTTACAGGATAGACATCAGCAATAGGGACCCGAAGACAGAAACAAGAAAGGCAGTGTTGTCAAATACATGGTTTTGTTTGGAAGAGAAATGTTACACAAGAGCGAGCACAATGGGGTGAACGAGACAGATCCACGCCGGCCTGGCTATTTGCATAATAGAAAACAGGTTTTCCATCACTTACTAAGCATCTGCCTTCTGTTCACTATTTCATCTGCAAATATTGGTATTTACTGTAACAAAAGGCCGCTCTCAGCCTGCAGCCGGCGAGGACTCTGCAGCCCTCCCCTCTGTGCAGGACGGAGCACCCACATTACCGGAGCGAGCTGCTGGGCCTGCAGGAGTCCCACCCACCCCTTCCTCTCAGACTTGTCTCAATTTCCTTCCTGTAGTGTGATCCTTTAATTAGAGAGTAAGGAACAGGGCAGAGCTGTGTTGGGTGACACATTTCTTGCTTAATTAAACGGAGGTTTTTCCGCAAGGAACTCCTGGTGTATGTAAAGCTGTGGGCACAGATGAGACCAAAGGATGGATGCTTGAGGATGCCCGGTTCCCTCACCGGGGGATGCTCTTTGACCTCTCCTTGCTGCAGGGGGCATCTCTGGTAATGCAAATTCGCAAACCCAATATTGATCAAGGGGAAACAGATGGATCCAATCACAAACATTTGAACACTTTGGTCAGCGGTGACTCAGTGGCACCTGTGCCCCTGGGTCTTGGCTGGCTCTCCTTAGGACCCTGCCCATCTGGGACAGTTATGATCAAGGAGCAAGCCCCTTCCCTGACTGTGTCATCCTTTTAAGGGCCACACCCACTCACTACCTTGTTGAGGGTCTTGCTCACGCCATTCAACACAAAATGCTAAATGGAGTCGACTCTGGTGGCTCAAGCATCAACTAAGGTCCTGACCCTTCCCAGGAATCTTGTTCCTGGACCCATCTCTGCTGTCAAGAACCATTACTCCTGGCAAATAGAACACATGGTTGGTATCCAGTCCGCTGTATTTTCAGGAGCACTGGCCTGTCTGCATCGTGGGTGAGTGTGTTCACGTGTTGTACTAGTGTATGTGTGGGTGAGCACCAAGTACAGAATAGAATGTATGTCGAAGTGTGTGATTGTATGTGGTGTGTCTATTTGTATGCACACATGCGAGTCTCCATAGAAGCCCCTGACATTGACAATATCCAGCTGAGCAGAGGCCGTCAATGAAACTGAGCCATCTTCCTGATGGAGAGTCACCGTGGCGGCTCCTCACCCTTTATTTCAGGTCCCTGTGTACCATCCACTCAGGCGGGAAGTTTTGGGGAGCCTGGTTACCCTGTAAATCCCACAGCTACATTCCTGAAGCCATTGGCTTGGTCACCACACTGGAGTAATTGCAGAACCCCAATGGAGACACTGAGTTAGCACAGGGGAGGGGCTGCTGGGCTAGTGGGAGTCCATTCTGCTCTAGAAGCATCTGTGCTAGGATTTGATAGTCTCACACACCTGGAAGAATTTACAGAACAACAGAACCCATCGCTGGCTGGTTAATTTGCTGGCCCAAGGTTCTTGCTTTGTTTTTGGGGCCACAGGACCAGCTGAACTGATGTCAGCCCAAGTTGCAGTGCGACCGGAGGAGAGAGGGTAGGAAGGGAGAGAGTACAGAGAGGGACAGCTATCAGGTTGTGACCACTTTTCTGCTATGAGAAGGGCTGAGGCCTTCTGGCTTGACCTGCTGATTCCTGCTCACAGACATCCTGGCCCAAGCATCTCTGAAGATATCTTCTGTTGACACTACTTAAAGAAATCAGCCTTTCTTTGTGTGATGGGAAGTCTTAGATCCAGCCGGAGGCGGAATGCCTGAGGATGTCTGGTTCCCTCACCAGAGGACTCTCCTTGGCTTCCCAGCTGCAGGAGTTGTCTCTGGTAATGTAAATTTATAAACCCGGTACCGACTGAGGGGAAGTACAGATGGATTCCATACCAGACATTTGAACACTCTTTAGTTAGGGTTTCTATTGGTTTGATGAGGCACCACATCCAAAGCTACTTGTAGAGGAAAGGGCTTATTCTGCTTACAGCTCCATAGAACAGTTCGTCATCAAAAACAGAGAGGGTGGGAACTTGCACAGGGCAGGGACCTGGAGGCAGGAGCTGTTGCAGAGGCCATGGATGGAAGGATGCTGCTTGCTGGATTGCTCCTCACAGCTTGTTCAGCCTGCTTTCCTATAGAACCTAAGACCACCAGCCCAGGGGATGGCCCCACCCACAGTGGACTGTGTCTCCCCTGTCAATCACTAATTAAGAAAATGTCCTACAGTCTTGCCTACAGCCTGATCTTATGAGGCACTTTCTTCATTGAGGTTCCCTCCTCTCAGATAACTTCTGTCTGTGTCGTGTTTATGTAAAATTAGCCAGCACCTTGGTCAATTTCATGATGACAGCATCAGAAGGGCAGACATGATAAATGCCAGGTGAGCCCAGCTAGCGGAGCAGAGACAGAGTGGCGTGATGCCAAGTCTGATGGGCATTGCAGGCCTTCCAGTCCTCATCGCCTCTTCTCTCCCCTCACCGCTTTGTTTTCTTGCTCACTCATTCTTAATAATGAGACAGGGTCTCATCACGCAACCCTGCCTGCCTCGAACTGGCCATAGATCCAGGCTGGCTTTTAAGTCATTGCAATCCTCCTGCCACAGTCTTCCCAGTGACAACGTGTTAGTTACCATGCTTGGCACCTACATTCTTTTCTATCCAAAATCACCCAAAGGATGGGTGATTTCTGTCGGATGCTCTCTCTGTAGCTTCTGGAAGCAGCCTCTTTCTCCCCTCCGGTCTATTGATACAGGATAATGCAGCGATTGATTTTCAGATGTGAACCGGCTCCTCCCTCCCAGTCTAAAACCCTCTCTGTCAATGGCACTGGATTTGGCTGTCTTTTGGTGCGTGAAGATGCTTGGATTTGTATTCACCGGGAGTATTGATTCGTCATTTTCTTGTGATGTTTTTTGTGGTGTTCCTGTACTGGGTAACGGTGACTTTGGAGACTGAACTACGGATTCTTCTCCTCTATTTACTGAAGGAGTTTGTGAAGGATTGCTGCTAATTCTTCTTTAAATGTTTGGTGGAGCTCACTAGCAAAGGCCTCTGGGCCTGGGTTTTCTTCTTCGGGGGAAGTTTTAAATGATGAATTTCATTTGTTTGTTACAGGTCTGTTCGTTGTCATGTTTAATTTGGACCAGTAGATTTGTCTATTTAGACTTTTCCTTACTTGTTAGCATGCAGTTACCAATGGCATCAACCTTACAATTAACTTGCTTTTTTTTGTTTGTTTGTTTTCACCTAAAAGATTGGCAGAGAGTGATGTCACTTCTCAGTTGACTCCTCTTTCCTTTTCCCTGGTCACTCTAGTCAAATGTCATTTTTGTTGATCTTCTCAAAATATCAACTTTTTATTTGATTGATTTTTCCCTATTGATAGTCTCCGGCTCATCTCTTTACATCTGGCCTGTGTCACCTCCCTCCCCCGGCTTGCTTGTGTTTTAGTTTGCTCATTTTTCTCCCTAAACTTTGAAGGTTCAAGACATTCTATTGATTTGAAATCTTTCCTCCTCCCTCACATTGGCATTTAACACTGTAAATTTCACCCCAGGCGATGCGCTGGCAGGGCTACAGAAGCTGTGCTCGCCTGTGTTTTTATTCTTGTCAATATCAAAGTATTTTCTATTTATTTTGCTATAGTCTTATTGATCTATCTGTTTCCTCTCTTGATTCCCTCTTTCCTTCCCTCCTCCCTCTCCCTTTTCCCCTTCCCTTCTCTCCCTTCCCCCTTCCTCCTTCCCTCCCTTTCTTCCTTCCTCCTTCCCTCCCTTCCTTCCTTCCTCCTTCCCTCCCTTTCTTCCTTCCTCCCTCCCTCCTCTCTTCCCTCTCCCTGCCCCTCTCTCCCTTTCCCCCTTCCTCCCTTCATATCTTCCTCCCTCCCTCCCTTCCTTCCTTCTTCTCTCCCTTCTTCCCTCCCTCCTTCCCTCCCTCCCTCCCTTCCTTCCTTCTTCCCTCCCTTCCTTCCTTCCTTCCTCCCTCCCTCCTTCCCTCTCATCCTTCCTTCCTTTCTTCCTCCCTCCCTCCCTTTTCCCCTCCCTTCTTTCCCTCTATTCTGGGATTAAACCCAGGCCTCCATGCGTGCTAGGCAAACACTACATCTAAGCTACAGCCCCAACCCTCTGTTGGCATTTAGGGGTATATTGATGGATTTATGTGCATCTTTGATTTAATTTAGACATCTTCTGCTGTTGATGTTTAACTTATTACTTTCTAGTGGAGACTCCGTTCTATTTCAGTACGTTAAAAGTCATTCTTCAGGTTCATTATCGGGAACCTGCTGTTCTCTCTTGACAGAGATTCGTGTTTTGCTGTTGGTTGGCTAGTTAAGTTTACTGTAGTTGATAGCAGCTTATTTACAACATTAATTTAGATTTATTTATTTTACTTGATGCGCACGAGTGTTTTGTCTGCATGTATGTATTTGCAACACTTGCGTACCTAGTATGCTTGCCTATGGAGGGGAGAAGAGGGCTTTGGATGTCTTGAACTAAAGTTACTGATGGTTGTGAGCCACCATGTGGTTGCTGGGAATTGAACTCTGGTCTTCTGCAAGAACAAGCGCTCTTACCTGCTGAGTCATCTCTCCAGCCCTACCTGATAACTTAACTTCAAAGAGACACAGAAGTCCTAGTTTCCCAGTGCTTTCTCCTTCCCAGACTTTTTACGTTGGAGTTACATTTGTTACAGTTGAGGTATCTTATGTTCTGTGTGTGTTTCTGGTTATCACTTTATACAGCCAGCATTTGAAGCAAGTCCAAGGGAGGAGAGGACAGAGCAAGTATATTTTTCCAGGTCTGTTACTTCAATCTTTATTTTGTCTTCTGGTCTATGTTGCTCCATGGATTCGATTTCCATCTGCCATCTTTTTTCCTCACCCAATGCAGCCGAATTCCCATCTGCCCCTTCTGCGATGATATTGCATTAAAACATAGATTTGGCCTGATGATACAATTATGCACACAGTGAACCACACTATTGCTTTAAAAGCGACTTAAGATCAGAAAGGGGAGGTCTCTGTATGACGCAGGCTGATAGCAGTGTTTACTCCTCCTCAGTTTTTGAAACAATGTTTTCCTTGATCTGTTACTCTCATGGTCTGCTTTTACTGTGGGACTGTGCCATCCCTTGCTCTGGCATCTCTAGGTTCCTCACGATATAAAGCAAGCGTTAGTGTTACAGAGACGCCTTTGTATGTGAAGGGTTCACTTTTAACTTGCTTCTTTGAAAATTCTCTATCTTGACAGTTTGACGATGGCTGTGGTGTGCATATTTCCTTTTCTTTTGTAGTTTGCTGAGCTTGGGAAATGTGCAGACTAATGCTTCTTGTCAAGTTTGCCAATGTCATGGCTATTCTTTCAACATTCTTCTCTTCTCTTCTCTTCTCTTCTCTTCTCTTCTCTTCTCTTCTCTTCTCTTCTCTTCTCTTCTCTTCTCTTCTCTCTCTCTCTCTCTCCTCTCCCTCTCCCCCCCTCTCTCTCCTCTCTTATAGTCTCTCAATTCTTTTTTCTTTTTTCCTTCCTTCCTTCCTTCCTTCTCCTTCCTTCCTTCCTTCTTTCCTTCATGTGCATGGGTGTTTTTGCCTCTATGCACATCTAGGTACCATATGTGTGCCTGGTGCCTGCAGATGCCAGAAGTGGGCATCAGATCTCCTGGAGCTGGAGTTATAGACTATTGTGAGCCACTATGTGGATGCTGGGCATTGACCTGAGTCCTCTGCAGGGGCAACCAGTGCTCTAACCACTGAGAGATCTCTCAAGTCTTGGTTCTTATTGTGAATAATTCAGCCAAGAGACACGGTAGTTTAAGCAGACATGTTTTTTAGCAAAGCAAAATAAGGAATCCAAAGTGTGTTATATGAGAGAGAGAGAGAGAGAGAGAGAGAGAGAGAGAAGAAGAAGAAGAAGAAGAAGAAGAAGAAGAAGAAGAAGAAGAAGAAGAAGAGAAAGGCAGGTATTGGTGGGACAATCTGATATTTTCCGTGCTATGGATTGTAGAGAAGTTTTAGTGAATATTCTTTAGGTGGCTACATATTCATGGGCTAATGTTGTCTGGCTGTGGAAGGATATCTTGATTCTTGCCTGGGTATGGGCTTTTGAACCCCAATTCCCATGGAGAAACGGCAGGTGTTCAGCCACACCTCCAGAATCCAGGCTCCTACACGCAGTCTATGTCTCTATTAACCTGCACCTTGCAGACACGTTTGGCTAAGCAGCTCCTCACAGATTGGTTTGCGTCACCATCCACACACAGGTAGAGGGCGTGACTACAGGCTTCAGCCTTGAGAGATTTCCATATTTATGAGTTACCTAAAGGCCAAGGGGGTGTAGCTAAATTAAGTTATTCCTTTTTCCAGTCCCTCCTCTTTTCCCCCTCCCTATTTAAGCCAGCTCCCCCATGGCTTGAACTGGGGTGGGGGTGCAGATCATCTATCACACACCATGAACAGTAAAACTCTTGGAACCCACGGACTTTCTCGAGTTATTGGGACCTGCTGGAGCGGAAACCGCCCCTCCCCCCCCACCCCCTGGGTTTCCACCTGCCAGGTTCCCGCATAATGTGACTTCTTTTTCCATTTTAAATCCCCATGAAGTAGATCTCACATTTCTCCTCATGGTTCCCTAGAAAGGCCAACAAAAGGGAGCGGACCTCTAAACCATAATGCTAGCGATACTCCAATGAAGTCTTAGAGGATATAGATCCATGGTTAGTGCACATGTGTGCTATCTGAGAAATTACCTGACATGACAGAAATAACCTGATTGCTGCAGCTTCCGGGGCATCTGACCACAAAGTGGGGTTCTGACTGTCAGGGCGCATGGCCTCCAAGATCTGGCTGCAGTGTCCTTGGTTTCCTTATAACTCCTTGCTTACTTGGTAACTTTCTCTTCCCCAAGGACTAAATCTCTGAGATCTTTAAACAAACTGGATGCTGGTGCCTTGCTGCCTCCAGCTGAAAGAGGCAGCAAGCATGGGGTTAGGATTTGCGGCTTTTGCTGTCTGTTAGCAGGGCCAGGACAGCCCAGGGCTCCTCATAAAAGAAGGTGATTGGTATCCTGTTATTGTTACTATTTGAGCCCTGGAATCTAGAACAGATCACTCCCACATACAGAAGACTGAGTGAACAGGGCCAAAGGTACAAAGCAAAATTAAGAAAGGGGATATGGGAGCCTACAGATGTACATAATGGAGATATTGTTGTCTGTAGAGTCTCATAGAAGTTTTTGTCTTAATTTATCCTACGTGGGATGTGATGATTCAAGATCCATTCTGTGAGAGATGAGTCAATATCTCTGTTGCTTACCCATTTATTTGAATTTGTCAAAGTCTAGAAGAGACAAACTTGATTGGACACGTAAGGATACTGGGCGTGAAAACATAGAATGACATAAGAGACTTTATTGAGGGATGAAGAGAGGCAGCCATGGTGTGGTGGTTTGAATTTGCTTGGCCCATGGCAGGTGACACCATTAGGAGGTGTGGCCTTATTGGAGGAGGTGTGGTCTTGTTGTAGGAGGTGTGGCCTTATTGGAGGAGGTGTGGTCTTGTTGTAGGAGGTGTGGCCTTGTTGGAGGAAGTGTGTCACTATATAGGTGGTCTTTGAGGGCTCCTAGTACTCAAGCTCTGCCCAGTGCGGAAGAGTGAGTCTCCTCCTGGTTGTCTTAGGATCAAATGTAGAACTCTCAGCTTCTTGTCCAGCGCCATATCTGCCCGCATGCTGCCATGCTTCCCATGATGATAATGGACTGAATAACTGAAATTGTAAGCCAGTTCCAATTAAATGTTTTCCTTTATAAGAGTTGCTTTGGTCTTGGTGGTTTTTCACAGCAATGGAAACCTTAACTAAGACACATGGCTATATTCATTCAAGTATAGCAGCCCTGGAATTAAGGGAATCTTTTACCCATGAAGGAAGATGCTGGAAAGACAAGAATTCATTATGTCATGGAGGCAGAGTATTTACTTTGTATAACCACTTTTAGTTTTTATTTACTTGTTTTAGACATTTATTTATTTATTTATTTACTTACTTAGGGTGTGTCCGCTGCAGTGCAGAAGTGGAAGTCAGAGGGCATTTAGCAGAAGTCAATTCTCTCCTTCAACCCTAGGAGTCCTGGGGATAGAACTCAGCTCATCCGGACTAGCGGCAAGCACCTCTACCCATTGAGCCATCCTCTCACCAGCCTCCATCATTGGTCAGTTTGGGTTACATTTTCCCGTTCAGTGTTCAAGATCATGTTGGTTATCAACATGTGACCTTTTTTTCTTTTAACCACTGAGGTCAGTTGAGACTTGTTAGGGGTAGTTCTTGGAGACATAGATGAGACTCTTAAGAAGCAAAATTAATGGTTTCTACACCAGGAGTGCCTTCTGCTAGGAAGGGTCAGGATCCTGCTGATCATGTGACTTCCTTTGGAAGAACAGGGGGCATTTCCTCTCCAGGGCTCCTCTCAGCAGGATATACACTGGTTATAGAGTCAACCTCTGGAGCATCCATGACCTCTCTGATGAAGAGGGTCCATGGGTTATCAGACTTACAGGACGGTCTCAGGAGGACTCCCATCACCCTTGGCCCATGGGTCCTGGCTGACTTTGGAAACCGTAGGACAGACAGCTAACTGTTCTCTTTATCTTCCTTAGGACTGGAAGTGAGGATTGTTGAACACCCAGAGGCACAGTCTTTTCGTTTTAAGTTTTATGTAACATCTAGACCAAGGTGAGACCAAAATAAATAAATAAATAATAAGTTGAAAAGGTTTTTAAGTGAATCCTATTTTTGTTAAGATTCAGTTTGCCAACTGACAAACTTTGCAGAAAATATAATCATCTTGATTAAATATAAGCTCCTTTTTAGAAGTCAGTTCTCAATTAAATATTTATTTTATGTGTCTGGGTGTTTTCCCTATTGTGAGCCACTCTGTGGGTGCTGGGAATTGAACTCCGGTCCTCTGGAAGTGCAAGCAGTGCACTTAACCGCTGAGCCATCTCTCAGCCAATCAGTTTCTGAATGTTGCTAGAACACATCAATATCTGACAAGAGCCTTGTTGATTTAAACAGTGGACTAGAGTCTGGGTTTATAACAATGTGCTGACCTTAAGAATGTATGTGTGTATGTGCTTTTACATGCATACATTGTGTGTGTGTGTGTGTTGTAAGTAAGCACACGCTTGTGTGCCACAGAATGAGAGAGGAAGTCAGAGGACCACTTGCAGAAGTCAGTTCTTTTTGTTCCCCCAGAGGGGTGGGGTTCTGAGCACCGACTTCAGTCTTTCACATCATTATCAAGCACCTTCACCCCCTGAGCATCTGGCCTGATGCTTCCGCTTTAAAAAAACTCTTTCATTGTTTTTCCCTCAGTCTCATGCAAGCCTGAGAGCTACATAATCTTGCATTTTAGCAAGACCTTGCCAAGATTGCAAAATTTCTAATAGCCTTGGATAGCAGAAGTATCTTAATATAGGCACAGGCAGAAGGAGAAAAAAAAAAAAACAGAGAGCCAACAATCTTCATATGTCAACTCTGTAACTGCAGTCATGGACACAGAAGGCATCTGCTCCCCTTGAGAACTAGGAAGAGTCAGCAAAGAGTTCTTTCCTTTTTTCCTTCCTTCCTTCCTTCCTTTCTTCCTTCCTTCCTTCCTTCCTTCCTTCCTTCCTTTTTTTTTCTTTTTACAGGAGAATTAAGCCAATAAAAAGAGAAAGAGAAACTGCAAGCTTGTATGGAAGACTCAGGGTTGGGCCAGAGATGGCAGGCCAGACCCAGATCATTTGTATTTGGGACAGGGAAAGGGACACATGTAATAGAATGGCACTTAGGTCCCCATGTTATGGTAAGCCCAGGTTATACTTCATTTAATTCCCTATAGAATTTTGTCTGCATGACAAGTGTGTAATTGGTACATCATATTGACCCAGAGAACAGGACATCTGAATTGGGCTTGAATTTAGTTTTTACAGAGGACAGGGTTGCTCCCTACAAGGAGAACCTAAAGGGCTGGGAGAGATGGCTGGGTCTGTAAAATTCTCAGAGAAGCATGGAGACCAAAGTTTGATCTCCCAGAAGAATGGACACAGAAGAGCTGGGTGTGGTGGTACATAGTTGTGATCTCAACACTGGGGAGGCGGAGACAGGGGGATCCCTGGGGTTCACTGGCAGCCTGCCTAACCCGCTCAGCTATTTCCCAAAGCAGGATGGATGGTATCCTGAGGAACAATATTCCAAGTTGATCCCTGGCTTCTATTCCCGTCCACATACACACAAATCCATGTGTACCTATACACACATGATCATGTACATGTGTGTATGGACACACACATACAGAGGGAGAGAGGGAGAGAGAGAAGGAGGAGAAGAATGGGCGAGAAGAGGTAGAGGGGAAAGGAGATGATGATGATGAGAATGGAGAGGAGGAGGGAGAGGAGGTGGGGAGGAGGGAGAGGAGAAGGAAGATGAGGAGGAGGAGGAGGAGAAAGAGGAAGAAGGGGAGGAGGGGGAAGAGGATGAAGATGAGGAGGGGGAGGAGGAGGATGGAGATGAGGAGGGGGAGGAGGAAGGGAAGGGCAGGAGGGGAGGAGAATGGGGAGGAAGGAGGAAGAGGAGGGGAAGTGGAGAAGGAGAGTGGGGAGGAAAAGGGTGAGGAGGAATGGGGTGAGGAGGAGGGGGAGGAGGAGGAAGAGGAGGAGGAGGAGAAGGAGGAGAGACAGAAAGGCTGGACACTGAACTTTTCTTTCTCATCAGCAGAACAGATCTAGTCCGGAGGACAGTGCCATCTTTTGGCCATTCTTCTCCATTTGCTAGGTCACACTGGCTTAAGCCAAAGTGTAAAAGAAACTCACCGGTCTCTTTTTGAGAATCTCAGGGTCAAACAAATCATTCCTAGCTTTTCAGGATGCATTTCAAGTCCCTGAGGATGGCTATCTGATGCTTTGTTTGCCTAGAGAGAAAAATCAGAGATCCAGAGCGCAGTCAAACCTCCCAACTTCTGGTACCCATGTTGGTCTGGTCTGGTACCCATGACTGCCTCATGTTGCAGCAAATGTTAAAATCTAGAGCCAGTAGTGACAAAAGCATCCCTAACCAACGTAGGAACTTGCTGCTGACAGCCTGTCTGAGTTCCCTCTTCTCTCTTTGAATCATGTTTGCATCCATGCGGAGGATAGTCTGGGAGAACATACATATAGCAACCAGCCATGCAGACCTTAAAGTTCCTGTCACCCCTGTAATGGATCCCAAAAGGCAAAACAGGGCAAGGGACATCATCTGTGTCAGTGGCTGGAGTCACCCAGAGGCAGAATTAGAGCCAAACAAATTTGGAGTGGAGGTTCCAGGAGGGCCCTTTCACCCCGTGGGAGGACTAGAGTTATATTTAATATTTAAATTACTAAAACTATGTTTGGAGCCCAGTCTCTCCCTGTCCTGCATTACTGCTTGCGCTGTTTTTCTTTATTTAGTTATTTCCCTAGACTGGATTCTATTCTGGTTCCCTTTGGAGACGATGCTGAGATCGGCTCTATCAGCTCAGTGCTCAGGTAAGACTCCTCTGATTCCTTGAACTGCCTGAGAAGTCTCCATCCAGGCTTTGCTGAGGAGGTCTGCAAGTCCGTGGTTGGGCAGACATCTAGGAGTCTACTCTATGCTATTCCTGAGTCTCAAGGTCAGGCAGAGGCAAGCAGTGAGGCCAGCTTTGGTTCTCCCTAGACACACTGCCCTGCCCCCACACATGCCTTCCAAGTCACCAAGAATATGACTGAGCTTTTGAAAACCTTATAAGGACACTGCGGTTCTGTTTGCTTTCTGTTTCACATTCCCATGCCATTCCACAGGGTCCTTCCTTCTTTGTACTCGGAAACATGAAAGCAACTACGCTGTGATTGACTCCCCAGTCTGTATAGACTGTTTATGATGTGAAAGTCAGGAGTCCGCTGGGGGCTGTTCTTGGGAAGCCCTTGGGATGTGGTTTTGAATTTAGCTCACACAGGAAGCTGGGTCTGTCTCCAAACCTCCTAGCCTGGCCTTGGTGATGAACAGAAAGAAATCTAAGCTTCCTGTTGCTTCAAAAATTCGATATTTCCCAAGGCCTGGATGAGGAGGCCTGGATGGGTTTCTTTGCTCCTAGTGTGTCTCAGATAGCCCCGTCTTGTTCTCTAGCGCAACTCTCTGGAGAGTGTGTCCTCACAGGGACATGTTGGGGGTACAGGGGATTAGGAACAGGGGGACACCCTGGACCCTCTGACTGTCACCATGCTCTGACTTTTGGGTTTGTTCTGTGAGGGATAGAGAGTTGGTACTGTAGGCTTTGGAGTCCACCACAGCTGTGTATAATACACAGCTGGATGGTTGCAGGAAATTTCCCCAATGTAGAAGAAACTCTACAGAGCCAGAGAGGAAGCATGTAGGGCCTCTACTTCACATTCCACCTAAAACAGATCATGGACAAGGTCTCACAGCCTTCAGGACTCCAAGTACCTTCCCTGTGGCGGGACTCCCTCCCTCTAGTCGTCTGTAGGATAACCCCTACCCACACCACAGCCCCATTGACCCTCCAGGGCCCTGTACCTTTACTGGCAAAGCTGTATTCTTCATGAGGCTCTGTCTTGTACAAAGCAACTACAAGACCCTGAGCAGAGAGTATCTGTAGTCAGTTGCCTAGTCACCTTCTTTCATCTCCCATAAGTCTGGGAGCATACTGCCAACCCCTCGAACGGTCCCTGTGTGCTCCATTTTGGCCAGAGAACAACACCCCATCCCACCCCCACACATGGTGATCTTCAGGAAAGCGTACACCTAACCAGTAACACCTAACTCCACACATATTGAACCTCTGACTGTGGTGGGATTAAGGCCTGGAGCAGGGACTGCAATTCTGAGCTGCCCATTTATTTGTAAGCAATGACAAAATTAAGGCCAATTTGTCTAGGATTAACTATTTGATGCTGAGGTTAGTGCCTTGTTCATTTATGCATTTTTACCATGCTCATGCATAATAGTTCAAATTTGGGTAGGACTCTGTTTTAATTCTTCCTCCCTGACCCAAATCCACCAACTTGGGGTGGTGATACAAAACAAATACAGAAATATTATACAGCCAAGGCCCCTCTGCCTAGGGATAGTGCCACCCACAGTGGGCTAGTTTCACTTCAATCATCAACCAGGATATTCTTTTATAGACATGACCACTTTTATAGCCACTAAGACCACTACCACCAAATTGACATCAGTGGCCCAGGATGCATTCTTACATCTCTGCGGCATGTGACTAGCTTTTCACTCACTGTAACTTAGCCAGCACATCCCAATTTTGAAGTTCTCTAGTGCCTCAGACAACAAGACACTGCATTAACGCAGATCTAAACTGAGGGCCATGGCACCATCGAGATTTTGGAAAATATTATTCACTCAGCAGACCAGTGGTTCTCATCCTTCCTAATCCTGCTACCCTTTAATACAGTTCCGGACACACATTATGTGGGAGTGACTGTCTGTGGGCAGAGACGCCCAGAGACAGAAAGACGACCAGCATCTCAGGTCTAAGACCATCAGAAGTATGTGTGTTCTGATGGTGATTTTTTGGTGATCCCCATGAAAAGGTCGTTTGACCCCCAAAGGGGTCATGACCCACAAGTTGAGAACCATTGCACTAGATGTTTCCAGACTAGAATCCCCCCCCCCAAAAGGAATTATAGTCCATTTCCCACAGCGGATTTGATCTTGGTAGGTACCACTTCACAAACGTGACTGTGATTAGTCCTCAGGGTCACTAGGATTGGCTTCTAGGTGCCACCTGACTCCAGACATTGCCATTGCGGTCTGCCCTGCAAGTATTGGTGCAGTTGCTTTTGTAGTGACACCTGGGACGTGTCCATTCTGTTCTAGGAGTTCATGTGCTTTAAGCTGTCATCCATGGGATACCTTCTTTTCTTTTGTTTTGGCGTGTACGTGCGTGCATGCATGTGTCCATTCATGCATGTGTGTCCATATATGCATGTGAATCTGTGCACGGGTGTGCATCCGTGTATCCATGTATGCATGTGTGAGTATGTGCGAGCGTCCATGCATTCGGTTATGTGTGTGTGTGTGCATACATGTGTGTGTGCATGTGTGTGTAGGGGGGGTTCAGAGATCAATCTTGGTGTCATTCTTATGGAGTTATCTACTTTTGGGGAGGTGGGGGTGGGAAATTCTCTCATTGGCATAGAACTTACAATTAGGATAGGGCTGGCTGGCCAGCAAGCCCTAGGGATCTGGGGAAGTGTTAGCCTTGGAAGTGTGAACACCAGAGTTTGTTCCCTTTGACCTGCAGTTAAAAAGCTAGCTGTGGTGGCACAAGCTTCTATTCTGAGTGCTGAGAGAGTAGAGCCAGGCTTAAATGTCTTGAATCAGAAGCTTAGATTCTGTGACTCACCCAAGAAAACTTAAGGGCAAAGAGATTTTTCTCTGTTTCTGGTTGACTTTACTGAGGACTGGCCCAGCACCCCAATGGTCTGCTTTCTGACTGGCCCAGCACCCCAATGGTCTGCTTTCTGACTGGCCCAGCGCCCCGGTGGTCTGCCTTCTGACTGGCCCAGCGCCCCGGTGGTCTGCCTTCTGACTGGCCCAGCGCCCCGGTGGTCTGCCTTCTGACTGGCCCAGCGCCCCGGTGGTCTGCCTTCTGACTGGCCCAGCGCCCCGGTGGTCTGCCTTCTGACTGGCCCAGCGCCCCGGTGGTCTGCTTTCTGACTGGCCCAGCGCCCCGGTGGTCTGCCTTCTGACTGGCCTAGCACTCCTATGGTCTGCCTTCTGACACTGCATCTGCACCATGATGTGCCTTTGAGCACCACTCATGAAGTGGAGCTACATACGGGGGTAGTTTATGATGTAAGATGCTTACACCTGCTAAGAGTGGATGATTCAGAGAATGGTGGGGATTGCTGATAGCTTATGGAAAGTGGTACCTCAGAGTGGGGTCTGTGGGAACAAACTGGTACCCCTGCCAGCTTTCCTCTCTCTCACCAGTGCATCTCTATCCCAGCCCCATCTCTCACCCGTCTCTACTTCAGCTCCCACTGTCTTACCCAATTCTACTGCAACCTCCATGGTCCTTCCTTGTCTACTCAGCCTCCATTGCCTCACCCATCTCTATCTCAACCTCCATCTCTGTCATCCATCTCCACCCTAGCCTCTGTCTCCAAATCTATCTCTACCCCAGGCCTCATAGTCTGACCCATCTTTACTTCAGCGTCCCCTGTGGCTGTTATCACAGTTAACTATGGTGCAGCCGCTGGTAGCTCAGGAGAATGGAAACTCAGATAAGTCTGTGATGTCATTGAGCTCAGAGGGGAATGCAGGGCCACTGTCCATGTCGGGGACATGTATACAGGCACTTGAGGTCGATAGACTTTAACCTGAGTTGCTGTCCTGCAGGAAGATATCCCAAACTCAAAGAGAGCCTGGTCTGGCCTTTTTCCTCATGGTTGACCCCCCCCCTGCTGTCACCTGCAGTTTGGGGCTCTTCGATATGGCTCCTCAGAAAATACAATGAAGTTCAGTTAGTCAGAGAATTCGTGCATGCATACACGTATGCCTGAATACATGTAGACACAACATGGCTGCACATGTGTATGTATAGATGTACCATACAGTTGTAAACATACACATGCACACACATGTACACACATACATTCTATAGTAGCACATATGGAGATCACAGTATATACATATGTATATGTGTACACATGTATACAATGCATACCACAGTGGTGTGTATATGCATGTTATATACAGATATACCACCATTTTATACATGTATACATACACATATATAACACAGCTGCACACATGTGCACACAGATGCACTACATAGTTGTATATGTATATAATTCATACATATGCACTGCACACATATGCACATCACAGATACACATACATGCATACATACATACTTGCATGCATACATACAGGTGATCCACATAGTCCTACATATATACTTACATGCATATGCATTCATCACACACATACACATATATACACACACTCACTGTTGTATGTATGTGCATGCACACATATCCATTCACACAGATGTGCTTCAGGCATGTACACATGTGCATGATGAACACACACAGCCTGCAAACAGCAGTGAGCTCAGTTGACTTGAACTGGGAGCCTTTGTGGAGCTCCTCTGTCACTCTCGTGTCTATGATTGGGCTGCTGGTAGGACAATGTCACCAAATAGTGAACTGGCAGCCTGGTCCAGTCTGGGTGTGCTTGGTTGGAGAGTAGTGCAGGTGAGATGCCATCATCTGTATTTGGCATCTCCAGTGCTAGCAGGACCAAGCACAGTGTACCCACTTCCTCCCAAGAGTTGGTAACGAGAGCTCATGCCACTATCACAGCTTCTGTAGGACACTAAACGTGTGGCCCTGACACAAGCTCTCTGCAGATAGGACCCCAGGCAGCTCTGACACCTGCAGCCTCCATCCATCTTCCCGTCAGCCTGCCCTTAATTAATTTCGTCAGGAGCCCGTGAACTGTGTCCTTCATCTTGCCCAAGGAAAGTTGGCTTTGGGCCTAAGTAAAGAGAGTCTGCAGGCAGCAGGCTCTCTTACTCCCAACCATTAATTAAAGAGCTGAAGCTGACCCAGCATGGAGGCCTCGCTGTAGGCACAGCCCCTTGGATCCACAGACTCTTCCTTGCAGAGTCTACTCTGGCTGTCTTCCAGCCTGTGAGCAATGGGAAACCAGAGTGCCAAATGATCCCTGTCCAGCGACTCCAGCAGATGCCAAACCTGTGCTGGGAGTGAACAGAGTGCATGGCAGGTCTCTCATCTCATCCACGGGGACCCTACAAGGGATCTGGGAAGGGAGCTAAATGACAAACAATTGAGACTTAGCATCTACCCAGACACCATGGAGAAGTGGCTTCAGGCCAGCCTGGGATGCCGATGAATTTCTTCTCAGAGCTCAAGATCGTCTCGGAAGTAGATTCATCACAGGCAGCCGAGACTCTCCTTTTCTGAGTCTGTGTCTTAGTTGCAGGAGGATTAGTGATGTAGTACCAAAATGTATCAGTCAGACACGCTGTGCTATGCAGAAGTAACGGATGGCCTCGATGTCCGACTGGCCCAGAATGCCAATATTAATTCTGCTCATACTTCATGCCCTTTCATGGGTATTTAGGAAGTTCCATCTCTTATTTTAAAAGATCCAAGTGAGGATCTTTAAATAGTTAGATGCTCTGGACATTGAGAGAGAAAGCTTATATTTTCCCAAGACAGAATGTTAAGTGACTTCCTCAACTCTTCAGAGTCTTGGTGTAAGGAAAGTGGGTGGAAACCGCATTGCTTGAGTTCCTGCCTTGACTTCCTTCAGTGATGGACTATGACCTGGAAGTGAATGTAACAATAAAAACTGTTGCTAAGACACCAACATCAGCACCGGCAGGCAGCACCAGCATCAGCACTACTATAGCTTGATTACTACCGTTATCAAAACCATCGCCACTGTCATCTCCAAAATTAGTCTCTGTGGGGCACTTCGGTCTAGAAGGTGGTGGTTTATAATTGTCTACATGACTTTTTTTTAATATCTCCCATAATGCTTTTTGAATGAATGAATGAATGAGATGAATGAATGAAATAACCCTCTAGGTATCCATAGTGCTGTAAGAGTTGGTTTATCTCAAATTATATATACACAGTACAACTCTCTATTCTCCTGCGCCACTGCATGAACATTGACCGTGTGCCTGTTGAGGCGAGCTAGTGAGTTATTTCTTTCCCATCGTGCCTATTTCCGGCAGGCTCTCTTGTTATCTGTAGTCGTTACTTTTCTATTTCTGTGATAGTTCTGTAATAAAATACCATGAACAAAGCAACTTACAAAGGGAAGCGTTATTTGGGCTTATAGTTCCAGAGCCCATCACCATCGTGGCAGGGAAGGTTAGGTAGGCGGCGTAGCAGCTGGAGCAGCGAGCTGGGAGCTCACATCTCAAACCACAAACACAAAGCAGAGAGTAGAAACTGGGAATGGTACAAAGCTTTGAAACTTCAAAGCCCACCGACAGTGATGTGCTTCCGCCATCAAGGCTGCACATTTGTTTTAAACCTACCCAGACAGCCTTGCCAACTGGGTACCACGTATTCAAACATGAGAACCTATGGGTGAGGGGAGTCTCATGCAAGCTGAAACGTCATCTCCATTTTACACATCAAGTAGCTGACTCTCAGCAGCAGATAAACCTCCCAGCCAACATCACCCCTACGTAGCAGCAGAGCCCAGATCTGAACCACAGATCCTGTCCGCAAACTTGGAATCAAATAGGCCCATGCTACTGCCTCTGGACACTCATCCTTAAATAGAATGATTGTTACCTTCTCAAGCCTCCTTGTCTCCTGTACTCATATACACTGAGCTGAGGAAATGTGGATTGATCGTGGGTGAATTATAGGGTCTGCGGTGCTGGCTTGTTACCCTTGTGACTCCCAGGTTTCAGTTTAAACACAGTAGCATCCAGCACTTACTCTGTATTTCCCTCCCCTTCACTGTGGTGACATATTTATAACCAGTGGAAGGCTTGGGAGGCTTTAAAATGGTCCTGCTACAAAGAGGCATTCGTGTTCTAGACAGAGAGATGGAAGAGAATGAATTCCGGGAGATAAGACGGTGTTGAGAAGCTTAGGCCGATTCTTTGAAAGGCCCGATTGTCATCTCAAAGCTTTGGGTGTGTAGTCCTCTCCCCTTTATCTCTGTCCCCTGCGCTCCAGTAGCTGGGAAATCTCCAAATTCGAATGTATGCAGCAGGGAGGGCCAGGCCCAGAGACTGCAGGAACCAAACTCTCAAGCCAGCAGGTGCCCAATGCCAGCGCTTACTGAAAAAAAAAATGAGGCCTATTTGTTCTTGCTGTGCTGGTTGGCTTCAGAGATGAAGGTTTTATGCTCTGAGGGTTTTCAAAAGCTATGTGGTGGTGAAAAATGATTGTCAGCTTAACATGGACGTAGAATCACTGAGGAGACATACCTCTGGGCATGTGTGTGGTGAGGAATTTCCTAGACTACACTTTCTCAGAAGGAAGATTCACCGTCCCTATGAGTGACGCTGTTTTGCAGGATGGAGACCAAGACTGGATAAAAAGGAGAAGATGAGTCAGGCACCAGCATCCATCTCTCTCTCTCTGTTTCCTGACTGCAGATGCAGTATGGGACGCTGCCTAACACATCCATAGCCATGATGGACTAGACCCTCCAACTGTGAGACCATAAACCCTTTCTTCTTTAACTTACCTTTCTCAGGGATTTTGTCACAGTACAGAGACAAGCCAAGGATACGGATGGACCCCTGAACTCATGAAGGATATGGGGAAGTATGTTCCCCCAAGAGCGGGACCTCAGAGATAATACCAGCCTTGTAGGGAGGATATAGGAAAACAAACAATAGCAACAAACCCATCTCTTAGTGCTTGTTGAGAGACCTGCCGTGCATGGGTCAGCTCTGGACTCTGTGCTGTGCTGTCCCTCCAGATGTCAAGCAAGGAAAGCTACTTGTCGAGTTCTCTGTTTATGGGTCCCAGAAGTGAGGTGGCACCTGAGGAAACCAGCCAATTAGCCACGCTGCTGTTTGAACAATCTATCATCGGATGTAATTTGCATAGTAAGCGGGTAGAAAATCTGCCAGAGTTGTATATCGGGATGGCAGCCGTGAAATACGTCTACTGCAACAGACAGTCATGGCAGGTAACACACAGCAGGACACTTAGCACTGGAGTCACCTCCAGGTACAATGTCCCCCCATCCCCTAGACTTTCTGTAATAGTTTGTCCTTGCTGCGTTTAAAGCATGTTGCAGGGTCACAGGAGCACTCCGAGAGTCTTGTTTTCCAGATGAGGAATCAAATGTGACTTTCTGCAGCCAATTCTGCCACTTCAAGGCTTCTGGTCGTGCCAGCTTGGAGGAGCGAAGGCTTGGAGCTGCCAGCAACCCTGCCTTCCTCTTCTCCCATCCCACCACTCAGGGTGGCCAGGCTGACTTGCCAGAGAACGAACATCCCTGGTCAGGGCCAGTGTCAAAAGCAGCCATCTCTTCTTGATGCTTGCTTCTTGCCAGCTCCCTCCTCAGGATTGCTTCAATCCTGTGCCATCCCTTTGGAGGGAGGAGGTTCAGGGGTGGGAGTTGGGGACCTGTCCCCTTGCTATCTCTCTGCCTTGTTCCCCTCAGAGTGGACAGAGGGTACGCTTTAGGCCACTAAAGCAGATGAGACCCTGAGGAGGAGACTCAGATGTCTCAGCAGACAGTGTTTGCAGAGTCAGACTCATGTGAGATCTGCCTTAAAGTCTGAGCACGTTTTCACATGGGCACCCTTGTGTGTGTGTGTGTGTGTGTGTGTGTGTGTGTGTGTACATATGCTCATGCCAGGAGCTATGCCTCCTTGTGGACTCAGTAACTCCCTGGGTTAGCGTAGTTGTGGAGTGTTGTGTACCATGCATATAGAGGGACACACTGCACCTAGCCCTACGATACCCTCTACTGAATGGAGGGACACTGTGGTTTGCTCAGGGTCCCCCGGGCTGTTTTTAAACACACAGCTCTCTCTTTTCGGTGGCAAGGAGCTCTGGCAGCGGTCACCATGGCAAGCTCCGAGGCTTTATTTGTAGTACTGAGCTCTCTTCCAGCCTGAAGTCCCCGAAAATCCTCGCACGGTGCCACACGAATCCGATGGATTTATTTCCTCCTAATTCAATCTCACGTGGCAGAAACACAATCGAAAGCAGATTGTTCAAAAGCCAAGATTCACTGGACAGTATAAAGGAAAAAAAAGACGACAACAAAAAAAAAAGCCATACAGCTATTGTTTCTGGCCATCTCACAGGCTGGGTTTTCTGTCCGTGCCTTGGGCTGTCCCCATGTGGTACAAAGCTGCTTGGACATACTGAATTCTTTCCCAACAGTTTGGATGAAAATCCCAGAACAGTGTTACTGCTCTACCCAGGGCTACAGGGACAACAGAGTCTGTCTCCGTGTCCACAGAACCTCACCTGCAAACATCCATCATGATGTGGGAGCAAGTCACTTGTGTGCTGTGCATTTGAGAGAGTAGACTTCAAGCTCTTGGGAGGGCTGAGTCATATTTCCTGTTTGTCTTGCCCTGACCCTTTTTTTTTTTCCCTGAGCATGTAGGACCGGCATCTATTCCCAGTTAAATTCATGCTTATAGAATACCAATACTGAAAAGAATAATTGACAGTGAACTTGAAACAAATCAACAGTAATATTTTTTTTCTGTCCTGAGGTTTAACAGAATCTCTCTGGCCTAAATCATTTTTACTTCATCTGCCTTGGGGAGCTACAGGGAGGGAGCGAAGCGAGAGAAAGGCATTTGTCTTCTTATTAAGCCTCCGATTGTCAAGACTTCTGTACTCAGACCATGCTGGGTCTAGATGTGCTTTTCCCAGACAAAGTGCTGTCCCATGTGGACCGGTGTGAATGTGCAGGGTTGCATTTCCCTCTCTGGGCAGTCAAAGTAGGGGGAACTGTGGCACAAAGCCAACTCCGTCTGCTCCTCCCGGGTGCACAGCTCCACCCACTTGTGAAGCCTGAGTCTGTGACCTGCGGGTCTTTCTTGGGTCATCTGCAAGAGCGTGGAACATAGTAGGTGCTGACAAGCTATGGTGGAGTGAATGTGCGAACCATGTGCGATGTGTTTGTGGCCTGCAGTGGGCCAGACCAGGAGGCAGCGGATCCTTTGCTTGGGCAGGAGGGGAAATCTCTGTTCCAACATCTGCACTGTTTCTTTTGTCAATGGCTTGGATCGGCCCTGGTAGAATTACCGCAGTGAGGGATGGAAGTGGGTCCCAAAAACTGTTCGTGTTTCAGGGACGCAGGACTTGCTTTTCTTTGAGGGAAAGGGTCTTGGGAGATGCTCCTGACCCAGCTGGCTAAGACCTGTGCAAGGGCAGAGATGAGGCTAAGGAGGAGAACAGCTGACAATCAACAGCTCTGTCGGCTTCTCTTGAGGGAATTGGAGAAAGCACTGGGCACGAGGGAGTGTGGCAAAGCCAGTCACTGGCCTCCTCAGCTCTGCTCAGCCTGACAGAGGCATGAATTAATGGGGCTGCCTTTCTCAATGTGTCTCAGGCACGGGTGACACCACGCCATGCTGCCTGGAGCTCACAGAGGACTGGTCTTCAGGTCCTGACTGTAACTCAGGGAGGCCCATGCGCTCACTGAATTTCAAGATAAGTTAGGCCAGAAAAGCCTCACTCACTCTCCCTTCTACTCGGAAGCTAGGAGCTTAGCTTTCCGCTTTGGGTTCCTACTGCTGCAATGAAACACCACGTTGATAAAGAAGTTGTGGAGAAAAGGGTTGGTTTTGCTTACAGTTCCTCAGCACTGTTTATCACTGAAGGCTGTCAGAATGGAAACTCAAACAGGGTCCGGAGGCAGGAGCTGATGCAGAGGCCATGGAGGGAGGATGCTGCTTACTGGCTTGCTCAGCCTGCTTTCTTATAGAACCCAGGACCACCAGCTGCCCGGAGATGGCTCCACCCACAATGGACTGTGCCCTGCCCTATCCGTCACTAATTAAGAATGACCAACATGCCCTACAGCCGGATCTTATAGAGACATTTTCTCAAGTGAGGTTCCTTTCCTCTCAGATGGCTTTAGTTTGTGTCTAGTTGACATAAAACTACCTGGTATAGGCAGGCTCGTGGAGGTGAGGGTAGGGATCAACCTCTCTTGGGAGAGCCTGTTTGAATGGTACATTTAGCATTTCCCCAGGCAAAGCAATTCTATTCTTTATATAGGAGACATCACCTGTTTGGGGGAAATTTAATGTCTCCTGGCCTAAAAGGGCTCAGGGAAGAAAGGATCAGCATACCTACCTAAATGGCTTAGGGTCACCTAAACTCTCTGAACCCAAGTCTCCTCATTCTCAGAACCTAACAAGGGAGTCAGGATTCTGGGAGATGAGAGGCAGGATGTACCGAGTGTGAAGCAGACCTGCTCCCAGCAAGCTGTGACCGAGACATCATACCACATGTTAGCAAGGGCTGAAGTCACACACCTTGGAAATGGTTCCTGGAAACATGCTCTGAGCTGTCTAAGGTCCAAGGAGAGGAGCTGCCTCAGGACACGCCCCCCCCCAAGGTTCTAGACAGTTCTGATAATGAGTCAGTGAGAAACAGATGTATTTTCTGGTATGGTTCCTAAACCCTTGATACTCATGGTAGTCTCCCAGCTACCTTTCCTCTCAAGTCTATAGACTTCTTCAGAGGTCAGAGGTCTCACGCCAGTCACAGATCCTGTATCTTCCTGCAGGTTTCTAAGCTGGGTGGGATGATGCTACAGAGGCCTTGAGGAGGGCTCCACAGCACTGGGGCCACTGCAAAGCAACACAGCCAGGCCGCTTGACGTAGCTGGCCAGCGTTTCCAGATGGTTTGAGGCAGGGATGGTTCGTGTGCTAACCCAGATCTCCAGTCGTCACTGGCCCTCCTATACAATGGTGACTTACCTGAGGTCATTCACATCAGGCTCTTATAAAAGTCAGAGAAAGAACTCGTTATACTTTGTCGGGACCCAAGTGCTATCCTGATAGTGACCGTGGACTGTCCCCACAGTTGGAATGATATGTTGGACTTAACATTTCTCAGTTGGCACCTGAGGTCCACCTTCTCTTTCTATCCACACATACATTTGGGGAAGGCCATTGTCTGAGGGTTCTACTGCTGTGAGCAGACACCATGACCAAGGCAACTCTTATAAGTGACATTTAATTGGGGTTGGCTTACAGGTTCAGAGGTTCAGTCCATTATCATCAAGGCAGGAGCACGCATGTCCAGGCAGGCATGGTGCAGGAGGAGCTGAGAGTTCTCTATCTTCACCTGAAGGCTGCTAGCAGAATACTCCCTTCCAGGCAGCTAGAGCTAGAGCTAGGGTAGGCTAAGTTTATTCCCACAGTGACACACCTACTCTAACAAGGCCACACCTCCTAGTACTGCCACTGCCTGGCCCAAGCATATACAAACCATCACAGCCATGATCCCTAACTCTCTTAACTCTCCCTGACTTTCATCTGTGTGACCATCCTTATTTGATGGCTCTGGCGGAAGCTAGCCCTAGTGGTCAATAAGGAAGAAATCTGAACTTACTCCTTTTATGTTGAAATCCTGCGACATCCTCTTGTTACATGAGTGTCATGGTGTATCCTTGGCTGAGAGTTTCTAGAGGCAGAGTTAACATTGGTATGGAGTCTGTTGTCAAGTGCCCTTTGGAATGGGGAAGCCAGGTGCTGTCACTGTGTGTGGTCTCCACTGTGCATATATATAGGTTCAACTTGGTGACTCCCTGTACCCACTCCTGCTGGTGACTCTGCTCTGAAGGGCCCAGAGACCTTAGGGGTATGGGGGATAATTTCCTCTGTGCCTGGGGGAAGGAATCCTGGCAACTTCAAGGCCACCAGTTAGGGCATGTCCCTTGGCCCAGGCATCACGCTTACAAGTCAGTCTCCTGAGGTGATGATCTGTGGCTCTGAGGGCACGGCTAATGTCCTGGGCAAGCTTGGACCATGTACAGCATCTTGGACAGAACTCCTTCAAGGAACTGGAGGCCAAGAGTCACCTGAGGTGGGGGGTGGTGGAGGGGAGTGGGGAGTCATGGGTTTCAGGGTGCGTTTTATTCCATATGGACTGTGAGATCAGTCAGTCAAAATATTATGGATTCAGCGTCTCTACTCAGTATGTCCACAAAGAGCTCCGATTCTGCTATTTTTCTTCCCTTTAGAAGTTTTCAACATGGAAGCCATTCCATGTCAACAGGCTGTGGAATAACTCACACCAGGGTTATGCAGTGCCCAGGTCTGTAGGAGGGTTGGGCACAATCACACATCTTTAAGTCTAGTAAGGCTCTTTATCTTCAGGGATGTTCAGAGCAGGACCCTCCCCCACCCCCACCAGCTCCCACAGTACCTCTTGGCTCAGAGGGTGACACTGAGAGTCTGTGAGAGAATAGTCAGAGTGAGAAGAAAGTAAGCATGTTTGAATGTGAGGTCCCATTCTCTCCTCTCTCTGCACACACAAACCCTGGGCAGAGCCTCTGGGCTCTGAGCGACTTTAGTCAGTGACAGTTGGGTTCTGAGGTCATATGGCTTAGATCTTCTTTATCACCCATCCCAGTATCCAGGCCCCAGTGCCTCTGGGTGCTCTCAGGCACACGGAATTCTCAGTGTCACTTCTGAAGGGATTATGACCTTCAGGTGTCTGTACCCCACTCACCCTCACCTAATCCAATGTGTCTGTAGCCAGAAGCCCTGGGATATAGAGAAGTCACTGCAGAGTCTCTGGGGGAAATTTAAAATCTAGGTTGGTGGTTCTCAACCTTCCTAATGCTGCGACCCTTTAATACAGTTCCTTAGGTTGTGGTGACCGCCCCCCCCCCAACCATAACATGATTCCACTGCTATTTCACAAGTGCAATTTCGCTACTGTTGTGAATCGCAATGTAAATATCTGATAGCAGGATATCTGACATGCGACTCCCAAAGGGATTGAGACCCACAGGTTGAGAACCACTGGTCTGGAGGCTCCCGCTTGCAGACACTCACTGTGCCTTGGCCCTCAGTCACCAATTTGTGGATGGATAGATGAGGGAAGCTAATGCAGACTGTGGAACACATGCTCTAGGAAGAAGGTGCCTTCCACTGTCACATAAAGGCAAGGTGAGACCTTGAGGTCACCCTCCAGGTGCAGGAGCTCGGCTGGTCACCACCTGCCCTGGGCAGCAAACACTGCCCCTGGGGTGTTGAAGATTGGTTCTAATGGTTTGATTTAATATGGAATCTCTGTGTTCAAATGCTAAAGGTCCTGGTCCCCAATTGGTCTTTGATCGATCAATAAAAATGTCAACGGCCAATGGCCAGGCAGGGGCAAGGCACAGAGAGGAATAGGACAGATTTGCCATGACTCAGGGAAGAAGGATGGGACAGGAGATAAAGCCAACCAGCCATGTGAGATTTTGGGTAAGGGGCCACTGGCCACTTTCCCGATTGGGGTAAGCAAGGGAAGGTTTAGGAGTGCCCAGTCTTTGAGGTAGCCAAGGTATTTAAAAATGAACTAATATGTGTGTGTATTTTATTTGTTGATCCAAAGATAGTTCCTGGACAGGTGTGTGAGTGTGATCCATCAGGAGCCAACGCTGAGGGATTTGAACTTGACCTTCTATGCTGGAGAAAGGCTTCTCTCTGTGAAGTCTTGAGAGTGCAGGGCCAGATCCAAGTAGCAGAGACAGCAGGAAGCTGCAGTATGGGGCCAGTGTTCCCCAGGACTCCCAGGCCAAGAAAAGAACAAATACGGTCACAGCTGCTATGACATTGGATCAAAGCAATCAAAACAGTGCGACTCAGACAGGGGCAGCAGCTGCTGCTCAGTGCTGACTGTGCTACACAGCCTTGGGAAGCAGACATTCAGAATGCTCAGGGGAAGCCAGAAAACTGGATTTTAATCCAGAATGCAATTCTTAAAAGCTGACACAACCTCAAGAAGAAAACACAACAGCAACAACAAAAAAAATCGGTAATATTGCACAGATTTCCTAAGAAATTGAACACCATTGCTATCTTTGTTGTAGTTAGGGTTTTACTACTGTGAACAGACACCATGACCAAGGCAACTCTTACAAGGCTACATTTAATCGGGGCTGGCTTGCAGGTGCAGAGGTTCAGTCCGTTATCATCAAGGTGGAAACATGGTAGCATCCAGGCAGGCATGGTGCAGGAGGAGTTGAGAGTTCTACATCTTCAAAGGCAAACAGGAGAAGACTGGCTTCTAGGCAGCAAGGATGAGGGTCTTAAAGCCCACTTCCACAGTGACACGCCTACTCCAACAAGGCCACACCTTTTAAAGTGCCACTCCCTGGACCAAGTATATTCAAACCACCACAGGGCCCCTGGATGCTTCTCTAATGGGAATACTTCATCTCCAGGAGGATGGGGCAAGGTTGTTCCTCTTTCAGAGCTGGATTGTGTCTGCCATGTTTCTTGCTAGGGGAATTTTACTGGTAACGTTTCTTGAGTTTGTATTTTCTGGTGACCTGGGCAGCTCCAGATGTTTCCCAACAATACAATAACAACAACAAACAACAAACAAAAACAACAAACAACAACAACATATCCTGTCAGTAAGAATGCACAGGGCAGGAGCTCAAGGGTCCTTCAGGCCCTCTGCCTCTAGAGTTTAACAGGGATAGATGTGCTGAGAGGTGGGACAGGATGCTCAGCTGCTGTCCTCAAGGAGACCATTCACAAGGAAGTGCATTGACTGCCCCTATCAGACTTGACCTGTGTGACTTTGGAGGAAGGCTGACTGCTGTCAACTAGCTTGCCCTCTGGTTTTACTTTCAAAGATCCATTTAGTCATTTTCTATTTCTGATATGGTTCTGGAATGGAACCCAGGGCCTTATGCATGCTAAACAAGTGTCCTACCAGCCAGACAACCCCAGACCCTTGAGTTTCACTCTTAAAAGAGAGAGTGCTTCTGGGTAAGGATAGTCCATGCTGCCCTTCATTGGATAGACTGTGCACAAACTCCAGCTCTCAGGCTCCACCAATCACATGGCTTCTTCTTTTGGCTGTACCTTTTCTTATCTGAAACTCCTGGTAAGTATTACTTTCAAACACAGTTCACATGTTTGGACACAGCATATTCTAGTTGTTATAGAGATACAAGACAAATGTAAACTTAAATGTATGTATTTAATTTCTTTTGAGGACCTCCTCTTTGGCTTGTGGGTAATTTGGAAATGTGTTGTTCAATTTATGAATATCTGGAGATTTCCCAGATGCCTTTCTGTTATCGACTTCTGCTTAAATTCCATTATGGTTCAAGAACACGCTTATGGGATTTATGCTCCTTAATTTTTGTTGCCCAGAGTATGGACGGCTAATCAGTGTGCATCCCGTGCACGCCTAGGTGACGCGCACTGGGCTGTTTTGCTGAGGGTGCCATGGAGAAATGTCCCTTAGGTCAATCTGGTGGATAATGCTGCCAGGGCCATTGATAGTTTCACCGATTTCCTGCCTCTGTGTTTTTATCAATTACCGACAGCGTAGTGTGAAAGTCTTGGACTCTAATTGTGTATCTGTCAATTTCCTCTTGCAGTTATATCAGCTTCACCTCTTGTAATTTGGAGTTCTGTTGTTGGGTGCATAGATATTCAAGGCCGTTATGTCTGTTTGGAGAATGGACTCTTTTGTCATTAGGCAATGTCCTATTTCCCTTCTAAACATCTGTCTTGCCCAAATCAATGTTATGGCCAGCGTGTGGCTGGTACACCGCCTTCCTTTTAAACTCAGCTCATGCGTGTTTTTATGTAAGTGTGGGCCTCTTCTAGACAGCATGCATTTAGCTCTTGCAGTTTCATCCTGCTTGATGATCTTCGTGTGTTTGCTGTCGTTCGTTTATGCCCATACTTAAAGTGACTCCTGACGGAATGAGATTCTAACTGCTGTCTTGTTAGCAGTTTCTGCTTCTCCATTTGGTTTTCGGTGTTTATTTCCTCTCTTCCCTGCCTGAGTTCAAGCAAGCATTTCTTATGACAGTCAGGCTTTGCTGAGGGACGAGAGACTGTGTTCCGAGGAACGCCTTACTGGGCGATCATGCATACACCAGAGAATATACTCAAGCTAAGTTGGCCAGGTTCTCACTAGGTGCTATAGTTACTGGGACCACTGTCCTCCATGTGGTCTGTCCTTGATGGAAATGTCACAAACACATTCTACTTTATTTAGGTCATTGATTTAAAAAGAAGGAAATTTAAAAGTTAAATTCAATGTAAAACTCTGGTGAATGAATTATTTTTCATAGTCCTCAATTTTAAAGAATCAGACTACCTCTTTGAGGACAAGAACACTGTTTGACTTGAAACAAGTGTGAATACCTGATACCAGATCACACAGTCCAGGGTTTTTTTTGTTTTGTTTTTGTCATTTGTTTTTGCATTGTATGTACCCCAGTTGCTGTTCCTGTTGGGTTCAGACACCATGACCAAGGCAACTCTCATAAGGACAACATTTAATTGGGGCTGACTTACAGGTTCAGAGGTTCAGTCCATTATCATCAAGGTGGGAGCATGGCAGCATCCAGGCAGGCATGGTGCAGGAGGAGCTGAGAGTTCTACATCTTCATCTGAAGGCCACTAGGAGAAGACTGACCTCCAGGCAGCTAGGAGGAGGGTCTTAAAGCCCCACTTCCACAGTGACACACCTACTTCAACAAGACCACACCTCCAAATAGTGCCACTCCCTGGGCCAAGTATATTCAAACCATCACAAGCCTGTTTGAATGATTATAAAACAAATAACTTAAACAGAGTGACTTTATTGTCCTCTGAGCCAAACTGCGCCCATGCTCGAGAGATCACAGTAGGGCCTGTGGATTGTTGACATTTCCTATGAGAAGGAGAGTTTGGGGAGGGCCACTGAACATTTCTCTTGCTATTCCAGCCCCCCTCCCAGCCTTTTTGTATGCAATTTGGTCCTAATTGCAATATGGTCTTAGGGTCTGGGGGAGGGGCTAGAGTAGTGACTCTCAACCTTCCTAATGCTGTGACTCTTTAATATGGTTCCTCATGTTGCGGTGACCCCCAACCAAAAAATTATTTCTGTTCCCACTTCATAACTGTAAATTTTGTTATGTTATGAATTGGAATGTGAATATCTTATATGCAGGATATCTGATATGGGACCCCTGTGAGTCATTTGACACCCCCCTAGGGGGTCATGACCCATGGATTGAGAACCACTGTGCTAGAGCCTATATTGAATGAGAAGGTTAACAAAAGGGGGCTCTATTTATCCAGCTATAGGGAAGCCATCATTGTGCTGGCTGAAGACTTTCAGTGCTTTGGGGTCACCCGTGTTCCCATCAACAAGTCCTCAACGATGCTCTGCAAATAGACTCAATAAACCCATTGTTTCTCCAGGGTGAACTGTGATAGAAACATACGCTAGTTTGTCATTAGGACCTTAGGACCTGTGTGTGTGCACGATATGTGTGTGTGTGGTGTGTGTGTGTGTGTGTGTGTGTGTGTGTGTGTTTGTGTTCCATCTGCCCAGGGAAGGATTTTAATGTCACCTGTGAATTACAAAACTTACTGTCTTACAGTTCTGGTGTCTGAGAAGTTCAAAGTCGAGACAGAAGCAGATGTATGTAGTACAGCTATCTGGGTCATGGCTAATATTTTGCTGTATCTTCCTTTTGTGTGGAATAGGGGAGGCAGATCTCTGGGATTTCTTTTAGGGTGTTAATCCCCTTTGTGAAGCTCCACTCCATGACCAATCGCTTCCAAAGGCCCCATCCCTGATACCATCTCCTTAGAAGTGAGATTTTTGGCATATGAATTTTGAAGGTATGCTGGATAGGTTTATGTTGAGGAGGGAACCTCAATTAACAAAACGCCTTCATAAGATTGAGCTAGGCAAGCCTGTAGGGCACTTTCTTAATTAGTGAGTGATGGGGGAAGGCCCAGCTCATTGTAGGTGGTGCCATCCCTGGGCTGTTGGTCCTGGGTTCTATCAGAAATCAGGCTGATTAAACCATGGGGAGCAAGCCAGTAAGCAGCATCCTCCATGGCTTCTACATCAGCTCCTGCCTCCAGGTTCTTGCCCTGTGTGAGTTCCTGCCCTCACAACTGTTGATGATGAACTGTTGTGTAGAACTGTAAGGGAAATAAATCCTTTCTTCTCCAGTTGTTTTTGGTCATGGTGCAATAGTAACCCTAACTAAGACAGAGGGGACACAAACCTTTAGCCCACAGGGCACTGCTATTGCCTAGACATTGAACTTTCCAATTTCTTTGGGGGAAAAAAAAAACTTTGAAATTGTTTGCTTCAATTTTCTTAAAAATAAATTTACAATCTCTTGTCTGTGTTTACCCCATTTCTTAAGACTATTCATTCCTTTTTAGATCTGCATTTCGCCCTACGTTATAGATCCTGTGCTGGGGAAATGTACTCTGCCTTTCTCATTGCCTGAAGAAGAGGTCCTCAGGGATGGAGGCCTGCTGACCGAAATAGAGGAGAGTCTTGACAGGAAGTGGGGGATGTCTGACAGTAGGAAGTAGGGAAGGCCCTCTGACAGGATATTAGGAAGTATTTAGAGGTAAAGATCTTAATGGGCAGTAGGAGAGGTCTTCTCAGAAGAAGTAGAAGAGGCCAGCGACAGGAAGTAGAAGAGATCTGAGGAAAGTTGCTGATGGGAAAAAGGGAAGGTACCTGAAAGTGAGGGAGATCCTCTGACAGGAAGTAGAGGAGAGCTTCTGATAGGGTGTTGGGGAGGCCCACTGATGAAGGGGAAAGGGGGTCCTACTTCACAGGATGCAGAAGAGGTATACTGACAGGAAGTAGGAGGGTTCTCTGACAGGAAACATGGGAAGCCTGCAGATAGGGAGTAGAGAAGAGCTGCTGACAGGAACTTCCTCAGTTTTCCTTCACTTTTAGTTTTGCTAGACAAGGAATTCTGGGACTTTTTCCTCCTGTAACAAATTACAGACATGCTGTCTTCCTTGAGACATGGTCTGAAGCACCCATGCTGTGTCTCAGCTCCTTGTCCAGGCCCCTCCCATTCTGGCTGTCCCCCTTTGTCGCTTCCTATTACTTTGCAGTTTGAATAGACTTTTCCCATATTTATTTTTCTTGTCCCTTGTCTATCCTACTCAGGGCTGTTTCCTGGATTTTGTGACTTATTATTTCTTGGAAATTCCCAGCAATTATTCCCCCAAATATTGCTTTTCTTTATTCTCTCTTCCCAATCAGGGATTTTTTTTTTTTTAGTGTGGGTATTTTATATGCTTGGGTTTTGTCCCAAGGGTAATGGAAGCTCTGGCCTGTTTTGCCTTTGCAATTGTTTTATGTTTCTAGTCATGTGGCTTGTCTTATTCTCTCTGTGGCTGTCACTGGGAAATTTCCCTCTGTCCTGTCTTGACACTTGGTGACCCACTCGGTGGCTCTGCCAAGTGTGGAGACTCCTGGTTGACCTCCTCATTTCTGCCTCTGTAGTATTTCACATTGCGGTATTGTTCTTTCTCATACTCTCTTTTCTCCTGAAACAACCTACCAAACAGTACATTGATTATCTTTGCCATTGGAGCCTTTAACATATTATTTCTAAGTTTTTAATTTCCTGTCTTCAGGTCTAGCACTGTGTCCGAGTCTAGCTGAGACGATTAGTCTGGGTGGTTTTTTTTTTTTAATCTTGTCTTGTATATCTAAAGACCATAAGTGTTATCTGAAGGAGACAGGTTCTGCTGAGTATTATTTTTGCTTGAGATGAACTGGCACTCTTCTACCCACCTTCAGTGTGGGGACTGTACTGCTGGGTACAAGCTGAGTTGGGTGGGGGACACTTACTCTTCTCCCAGGGATGATGAGGGGCAGTTATGGGCCCTGCTCTCCCCACTGAAAACTTCTCAATCTTCTGTCTTGCCTTCCTTGAGGGTACCTAGTAGATTTCTGGAAGATAACTCTAAACAGGACCAGCAAGTTAGTGCCTAAGTGGTGTGCAGTTAGACCTGATCACCTGAGTTTAATCACTGGGACACACATGGTGGGAGAAGAGAAGTGACTTCTATAAGTTGTTCATTGACCTTTATATATGATTACATACACCAACACCACATGCACGCACGCATGCGCGCGCGAGCATGCACACAAGCAGAGAAGGAAGACAGAGAGAGACAAAAGAGACAGATATAGAGGGAGACACACACACATACACACACACACACAGAGAGAGAGAGAGAGAGGAGAGAGAGAGAGAGAGAGAGAGAGAGGAGAGAGAGAGAGCAGACATAAGAAAACCTTAAACAAATCTGGCACGGAGCTTGCCTCCAGAGCCCTGTGCTTCTCCCTTGATTGCCTACACACCACCCTCATTTCTTCTGTTTTATCTTTCAGCCATCTTGATTTGAGGACACGCCCCCTCACCTTGAGGACACGCCCCCAGTCCTTCGCCTCTGCAGGCATCCATCTGCCTGTAGAACTGGGCTGGGCTGGTTGGCCCTGCGGCTTTCCCCCTGGCTCTCCCCCTGCTGTCTGGGTGTGAGACACACATTCTTCTTCCTCCACACTTCTCCATCACTGGAGCCGAAGCTCAGAACGAGGCTCTTACACAAACAGCTTGTTATGAGGTGAACAAACCAAATCAAAAGGCAAGACTCCCACGCAGTTTAAACAACCAGACCAAACACCGGCATCACGGCTTATTCTTCCTCAGTGGGGACCTCACGTGTGTGTATGTGTGTGTGTGTGTGTGTGTGTGTGTGTGAGAGAGAGAGAGAGAGAGAGAGAGAGAGAGAGAGAGGCACTCAGTTGGTGAGATTGCCCTGGTATTCATAACACACAATCTTTCCTCAGAACCTTTTCCGGGTGTACCAGATCATGAATCAGCCACAAGCCCAGCAAAACTGGGTGAGTCGGGAGGTGCAAGGCCAGCCTACTTCTGGTTTCTGGAAGATCTCTGGGTTTGCTTCACTCAGCCTCCATTTTATTTCCAGATGCCAGACCCATGGCTGCAGCATCTCCTGAAGCCCTGCTAGCTAGTGACTGTCCCACTTTGTGGACAAGTCCTCTTGGTGGAGTCTCTGAGTGTTGGGAATCGATCAATTCTAACGAGCGGCAGCACAAGTGCTGGCACTGCAAGCCCACCTTCATAGTGCTGAGCACAGGAGCCAAGGGCCAGCCAAGGGCCTGAAGTCCCGTCAATCATTCACATGCTGCGTGTTTTGAAATGCATGATCTCATCTGTGAGTCCTCCCATGGCTTGTCCCAGAGATCCAGGAACCCGTGACTTCAATCCAATTGGCTTTTGGCAGGCTCCCTCATTCCCTGCCCCTGAGGATCAGCTTGTCTTCACCGCGGTTCTGTCTTGCGAGTTCCTCTTCTGTACAGCTTGGGCAGACAGAGCTGGCTTGGAGGTGCACATGCAGATATCCTATTGTTCCAGAAGCTTCCCTGTGTCTGATACGTGGGTCTCAGTCGTGGTACCAAATAAACTCCCTATGGGCATGAGGAGAACTATGTCATCCGGGGGGCTTCTCTTTGCAGTGAGTGATACCCTAGATGGGTGGGGTGGTGAGCTGCGGCCCCACCCTTCCTCCAGTAGAGCCTACTGGGGAAATGGGTCTTAACCCTGTGACTAGCAACAAAGCAGGTCAAGAGGAACGGCATTGAGACATGGCCAGGCATCACATTGACCCCTGAAGGTCAAATCGCCCTCAATTCCACTGAGCCTGCGTCAAAGTGAGCATGAGAAAAAGAGGGGGGGCAGGTGAGGCCAGTGAGGGGGTTAGGGAGACGCCCCATCCTTGGGGAGGTGAAGGATGAGACCTATGGTTTACCCGCAGGACTGGCTGCTGCAGAGGGAGACCTGTTATTTTTCTTCAGACCGCCTCCCACAGGAGACATCCTGGGTTTCCTCTATATCCCACAATGCACCAAAATCCACCTTCTTATGGGATCAGGTGTCAGGAAGTGTATGGATGCTTTTTCCTATCTTTTAGACTTTTATCGAGAGCTCAGGATCCAATTCTGAAAGGTAGACACTAAGGCTGACTGGCCGGAGAGAGTGACAGGCAGTGAGCCATGTCCCAGGGCTCAGTCTGACCGGGGAGGGAGACACTGTTGGCATCTGAGTTGGACAACCCTTGTTTAGCACGTCTTCATGGATTCTGTGCTCAGACAAACCCGGGTCAGTTCTGCCACTTGCATTAGGGGGTCAAAGGTCACTGATCTTTGTTCTCAACCGTTGTACTAAGTCTTCATGATAATCTGACTTTATTCATTAAAGTTATAGTCACCTTAGAGCTCTAAGCTCTAGTCACAGGTCTTCCGTTTGCAAGTCGTGGGAAAGTGACACCTAACGACAAGACTATGCCATGGAGGGGGATACCGGTGCCTGCATTTGACAGAGAGTAGCTCTTCCGGGTGCCAGTGTGTGCACCCCTGTGTAGTGACCGTGACAGAGCGTGAACACCTTGGCTCACAGTCAGGTACAGCAGTTCACTCTTTTGTATTTTCTTTCTCAGTTTTCTGCTTCAGAGCAGATGCAGTAACCTCCTGGTGACGGAAAGGCTGCTGCAGCCCATCCTTCAAAAGGACCTCTTCCCTCTTCTGGCCCCACAGTTGATGACCAGGTCTCATGGGGCAGGATGCACCAGCAGGACTCTCGTGGTCCCTCCTGACCTAGGGTGACTATCGCACCTTCAGACACAGGGCTAGAGGGTAGGAGAGGCTCCGCATGGAGAATTGAAGGGGTGTTATAAATATTTAGGGCTCTGAGAAATAAGTAGATGTTATACATGGGATCAGGCCTTTACTCTGTAAAAAATGAAGGGCAAGCCCACCCAGATACCAGTGGACAGAGTTCACAGGGACCGTCTCCCTGTGATGGCCAGGGACCTCCCAGGCCACAGGCCCCACAGTGCTATCATTTTGCTGTGGATGGTCACTTCCGTTTTTCTGGAATCTAAAAAAATACTTGAGGTGCCAAACTTTTCGAGTTTCCCAGGCACTGACATAATTAAAGTTACTTTAGCTTCTCTATATCTTTTCTGATCTGAGAGCAGAAACCATAAACACGCCAACAGCAAATCGATGAGATAATTATTCTGTAATGAATCCAAACACTGTAAATTAACCTGACAAGTGGCCGCAGCTCTCTTGGACTTCTTGGAACCTTGCTGGCTATTTCGGTGAGAAGGAGGCCAGTTCATGGGGTCTGCATTCATTGCTTCTCTTCTCCCGTCGGAGTTGGTGAGGGGCAGGAAGCTCTGAGCCTAGTCTGTCCCCTGAGCCACCATAGCCCACCAGGAAGGCTCCATCTTTGGTCTACCCTCAAGCCTGAGACCTCCTCAGTGTTCAGGGCTGTCAGTCTGTCCCTAGCTCTTGTGCCCAGCTCAGCTTTTGCTTTTACCTAGATCAGCACCTGCAGGACCACGGCCGTCACTGTGCACAGAACATCATACTTGATACTCCTATTCTTCTCATTCCCCTTCCCAGAGCCCATACAGGAGGAACCTTCCACCTTCTGACTCTCTCTCTGCAGAAATGCTATTGAAGCCTGCCTCTGGGCTTCATGAAGCTGTGGTAGGGAATGTTCCCTACAGAGCCACGGTGGGTAGGTAGGTAATACTACCCATGGTCCCTTTGACTCTGTATAGAACAGCTTGGTGGCAGGTGACCTTCCTCAAAGACTGGCCATGCAGATAGATCTCTGGCATTAACCAGCGTATCTTTGCTGATTCAAGTATCTCTCTTCTCCAAGTGTTGTGGTCTGCTGTGGGCTATGTCTTCACCGCCTCCCCATGTCTGTGGGTATCTGTCATCTCTGACTTGCCTCCCAAGGGCTGGGAGGGAAGCAGTGGGTGGAAGGGACAGCTGCCGCATGCTTGGTGAACTTGGCTCCTTCAAGTGCCTATGGTGGATGCAAGCTGTTGACTTCCTGTGCCAAGCTGCTCTCTTCAGTAAGGAACAAGGAGCCTCTCCCTCCGTACTCCCAAAGGGGCTGGGTTTCATTCTGTAGACATTTCTGTTACTGAACACCACACCAAACTCCTGAGAGAGAAGGAGGGAGCATCAGGCTTTGTAAGTGAGATCTGGGGCTGGAAACAGAATGAGTCCACAGGGAGCCAGCAATCTGGGCCAGGTGAACATGGAACAGAGACTCAGCAGGGACTGGCACCCCCTTCCCCCTAGGCAGGCTGGTCTTGGGGTTTTGCAAGTTTCTGGTAGCATCAGGGAGGGAAATCCTATTACCCCTGGCCTCTCCTCTCTTGTGTTTGACAAGGATGTTAGCGGCCCTGGCCATGCAGAGTTCCCTGGGGGCTCCAACAAGACCTGTTCACTCACAATCTTATTATGGTTGTACTGTCCATAAAGGGCCTGCAAGGACTGCCTCTCTTGGCTGTTCTTGCAAACATGGGTCCCTGGGATATGAAGGTGGGCTTAGGTAGAGTGTGATGCTTCTGTTTCCAGGAAGGGGATTTATTTTCATTTCAGCATTCTGTGTACAGGGCTGTGGCTTCTTGGGATCTTACACTCCAGGACAGGGGCAGCATGTGTATGTGCATGTGCATGTGTATGTATATATGATGTATATGTGTTTGTAAATGTAAACACATATGTATACAATGTATATATGTGTAAATGTACATGTATATGATATATATGTATAAATTTGTATGTATATGTATGTGGGAAAACCTGGGAGGCCGCGCAGCGGCAGGCCCTGGGTCCAGGTGGCAGCGGCCCAGGACCTGCGAGGTGGAGGCTGCCTGGAGGCTTCCAGGCAGCCTGTGTCACATACCGGAGGAAGGTCCCAGGTTCCATGGGCTGGAGGCTTTGGCGGCGGCAGCCCGGCATGCCCCAATGATACGAGGAAGTCCTTGGTTCCAAAAGGGTTTATTGTCATGGCGGATGGTAGATGAATCTGGATGTACCCCCCCAAACTCAGGGCAGACCTGGGTTAAGTAGGGAGGGAGAAAGGGGGAAGTTCTGGGGGCAATGCTTAACTGGCTCCACCCTCTGACCCTCATTAGTATGTAAATCTCTAGGGCCTGAGGCCTGTAGTTACACCCTCTACCTGTGCACTTTGGGAGGGGCTGTAATGGCCTACGTGACTGAACAATGTAGGTCTATGGAGATTGGACTGCTCTTCAGGACCCTGAGTTCTGGGGGCGTGGCCGAACTCCTGCCGTTTCTCCCTTGGAGTCTCGGGGTTCTAGGCCCATGCCCAGCCAAGAACCAGGATACCCTTACGCAGTCCCACATATGTACATGATATATGCATACATACACATATATGATATATATGTATATGCTGTATATGTACATGTATATGCACATGTATATGATATATATGTATATGTACATATGTACACACATACAAAGGGACCCTCAGCTAGGAGCTAGAACTGTATCAGCTCTGTATGGAGCAGAGCAAACCTTGAGTTAAGTCCTAGGTGAATGTGCGCTGTTGACGAGGACATGACCATGTTGAGGACCCTAGAGTCTCAGACCCACAGAGCAATGGCAATACCTTACCCCTGGGTGAGGTTTGGAGGGAAATGACAAAGCCTTCCCTTTGGGGCCATGTATGGATGTTGACAGTGTGGACAGAAAATATCCACCATAGCTTTCTCCCCCAGGATAGTCATGGCCTGAAGATGGTTCTCTTCCAGAGACTGCTCCCTACCAAGATTAGCTAAACCTGTCACCTTAATCCAGCTATATACCGTAACCCAGTCTCCTTGTTCAGCTGTGTGCAATAACCCCGCCTCCCTGCTCAACTTTATAGAATAAACACTCTGAGCTTCGAGGTGCTGTGGCTTCTTCAGCTGAGAACCCATTCCACTCTGCCCCAGCTTCCTGTCTGTGTATCTATCCGTGTCTGTCTTTTCTTCATTCCCTTGCTACCCTAGTCAGGTCTGTCCCTGGGATCATCTCGTCATGTCTGTCCCTGAGATCATGCCGGACAGGAAGAGCACAGCTCCTCTACAAGCACGGTACACGCTGCTGAGCCATCTCTCCAGCTCCAGTGTCAGCTCTTGGGTCTTTATCTTCTTTCCCATCCTCTCTACTCAGACGTGGATCAGTTCTGCCGTGGTAGGAAGAGGCTTATGTTGACCTGTGGGAACCGTGTCACATAGCCAGGCATCTCTAACAGCTGAGGTCACCACCAGGCCAGTGAGACTGCCCTTGTATCCTTACTCTGTTACAGAGGAGCCCAGTCCATGTCCCATGCCAGAGTGGAAACCTGCTCCTGTCTCACTATTCCACTGCTTCTCACCACGGGAGTCCCCTGAATTGTCATTGTCACTCAGTGCTTCAACACACAGACCCTGGGACACACAGAAACTGGGACAGATCCCGGTGATTAAATCCTCGGGTGATCTTCATGCATGCAGACACTTGCAATTATCTACTGTAAATCTACTGTAAATCTAGATTAAAGAAAATTTAAATTATATACATATATGTGTGTGTGTATTAATGTTTTGCCTGCATAAATGTCTAGGCATCATGTGCATGCCCAGTACCCACAGATGCCAGAAGAAAGGGTTAGCTCCCCTGAAACTGGAACTACAGATGGTTGTGACCTGTCATGTGGGTGCTGGGAATTGAACCCAGGTCCTCTAGGAAGAACAGCCAGAGCAATCTCTCTAGCCCCAGTCTGGAAAGGTTCTTCATACCTAACAGTTGCGGGACAGATCCTGACAATATTGTGATCCTCTTGGAGGAAGGAAAGCTGGTTCCGTTTTGATATCCTCTGCCCTTGGAACTTTAAACCTTGTTCTGGGTCCTTGAACACTGTCGGGGAGAGACAGGGAGCAGAGAGCGCAGCACGGAAGATGTATATCTGCGCCTCGTCCCAACCATTTGGATCATGACTCTCAACAGCAATCGATCGACCATCAGGATGAGGATATAAACGCCCTGCCAGAAAAACGAGTGTCTCTCTGTGGCTGTGACACATGCTCCATCTGCTAAGACCATCTCCAGCCTCTAACTCAGAAGCTTCTGCCTTTGGCCAGAGGCCATGACCATCAAAACTGCCTCTGGGTGCATTTGTCCTCATCAGCCACTTACTGACTGAGGGCAGGGAACAAAAGGCGAATCTGAGGTCTGCCTGTGGCAGAGGGCTCTGTATCATGATTACTGAGCTGTCAGGGCATCTTCCCCTGGCACTGACACATCACAGTGCCACTCGTATTAACCCAGCCACCTGCCCGCAAGAACCGCACGACGAGCTGCCCTTCATGGAGGTCACGTGCCTCCAAGAAGCATCTCACACTTCATCCTCAGATGTTTGCGTGCTGGGAGATGATAATTTGTGTCCGATAAGTGACCACCTGGCTGAGACAGGTCGGAGTGCTGATGCGCTGCCTTCACCTGTCATATGTTCTCATGGGGTCAGTTTGACATGGAACGGGCCCCCAGGAGTACCAGGCTCTGTGGCAGGAAGCAGCCCTGATCTTCAGTTCGGAGAACGCCTGCTCTTGAAGCTGTCACTCTCAGTGACACCACAGCTGCATGGGACAGACTCAAGAGCCTGGGGAGGAATCAGGGAGGACAGTGGGGTCAGGGAGAACACTGACCCAGGATTAATGGAGGAAGACTGAGGAGTGCTTCAAGACCCAGGTACCTCAGATGAAGACAACAGGCTCTCTCCTCTCTCAGCCTGGTGCCAGGAAGTCAGCTGCCCCACTGTTACCCCTAGTAAGAATGTATTACCCTGACAGTTACATAAGGTTCCCCTGATCCTGTGGTATACTTTTTGGGAGGCCAGCTGTGGTTTTGTGTCCTCGCTTCCTCCCTCTCAGAGTGTCCAGACACCACTGTGCATGGGGCTCACTCAGGGTGGGCTTGAACGGAGACCCTTTATTCAGGGTGAACCAGGGGTATATATAAACCTTGGAGAGTGGGAAGGGGTTCTTCTTAGGGTGAAGTTTCATTAGCTAGACTTTGAAGTACTGAGAAGAGCTCCTTTGAATGGAGAGGCATCCCAGGAATCCCAGTTACTTGCTGGGTGGGTTCTTATTGGGAAAAGAGGAAGTTGAACTTGTAGGTCTGCCAAGGACTACTCGACCTTCCCCAAGTTGAGGGTGTGGGGGTTCAGACTTCCCAGACAAGGTCAGAGAAGGGGGAGCCCTGCTGAAGGGAGTCTTCCATTGTGTGCCAAGCTCAGAGAAGCTATCCTGTCGTGGTAGACTTTGATCTTAACTAACAGGGTTTCCCCACATGACCCTCCAACCCCTGAGTATGCAAATGAAGGATCTTCCAACACCCTTGTCCTGTCCAATTGTACATAACCACATAAATCTTGCCCCAGAGACCCTGGCTACCTCCCCAGGGGCATAAATATTCCTTTCTCTCCCAACCCATTAAACTGAATCAGTTCTCCAAAGCTGTTCTGTGTGTGTGTGTGTGTGTGTGTGTGTGTGTGTGTGTGCGCGCGCGCGCGCGCGCGCGGCGCGCTCGCATGCGTGCGTGTGTTCTTTATCTATGCACTGCCAACCAAGGCCCTACATTGCATCCATCCTCCCTGGCCAAACTTAAAGGCCCAGTGTATAGGAAAGGTCCTGGGGATAGTGCCTGCTACCCTCATAAGCCTCATAAGCCTTCTGTTGCCGAAGAGAGCCCCTTTTCCTCCCCGGGAAGGCTGCATTTAGGGAAGATTTAATCAGGAGAGAAGAATGGGCCTAAGAGAGTCTCTCCAGGGAATTGGGCTTTCAGTGCCCCCTGCCGGCAACTCAGCAGCTCTATAGTAATTGGCTGGGTGGGCTCCTACCGTGTTAGTGGCTGTGCATATAGCCATGCTCGCTCGCTAGGGCCCACATCTTCTCTGCTTTCATGGATCTCCCGTGCTTCCTCATGATAATCCTAATGGAATGGCCATTGTCTTCTCTCTCCCTGTGTACTTTAGACAGACACTGGCGGGGCCCCTTTCTCACGGAGCTGGGGTCTGGGACACACAAGGTCTTTCCTTTTATCTGGCCCTTGTTGGGAGAATGACTTTGCCTTTTCCAGGGTACAGGCTGCTGTGGCTGGTGCCTAAGCTGGGGAGGAGGCTGGGGGGAAGGCCAGGTGGGATGGTGGCTTTTCTGTCCCACACTGGTGGAATGTTGGTATAAAGGCCGGGACTTCAGCAGCCATGGTGAAACTTTGGGGAGGTTAAACCTAGAGGGCACACTAGAAACAGAGCAGAGCAGTCCCTTCCCCTATCGCGGTGATCACAAGGCCAGCTCTGGACTTTACATTCCACCCTGACCTTTTTGATGGAAGGTGGCTTCCATCTTGTCGCAGATCCTGTGGCTTGAGGTTGCTCACAGTCACCCTGTGTCACATGTCACATGAGGAATGTTTCCCTGCCAGCAGTGGGGATAACTAGGAGTACATCCCCCACTGCTGGAACCTTAAACATAGAGCATTCCCAAAGTCCCCACGGTGCTGGTTCTGCCTAGGTGGCAGCTATTGATCTGAACCTCTGCCATTCTGAAGGATGTAGGATAGGGATACCATGGTGCAGAGCCCTGATCCCCTGGCAGCAGGGGCTCAGAGTTCCTCTGCCTCTAGCCCAGCCAGATGTTCCTTGTGAGGACATCCACCCAGGGCCGGCCATCAGGGCCATTGACATAGAAGGAGGCAGGGGCTTTGGCAGATGGTGTTCTGGGTGCTGTTGTACACTCTGCGACCTCCAGGGACAGTCGAGCCACTGCCTACCCCTGGCTGCCTGAGAGCTTCTTCCCAGGGCACATCCATCCACCTAATGAGACTGACAGCTGGACAGCAGGAGGTGCTGGCAGAGGGGACATCTGCCTTGAGATGATGTCATCTATTTCTCCCGAAGCTTAGCTAGAATCTATGGAAACCGGAGGCTTGGTTGCATGTATGGATTATGGAGCCGGGCAGCATCTTCTGACTCAGCCCAGGCGACTGCACACTGCAATCGTGGCCAGGAAGTTCGGGTAACTTGTGGGAGAGAGTGCTCTCTGTGGAGTCCGCAACCATCAACTGCCCTGCAGAGACCTGGCCTTTGGTTACACATTCCCCCCACCCCCCAGACAGGATTTCTCTGTGTAGCCCCAGCTGTTTTGGATTTTGCTCTATGGACCAGGTTAGCCTCGAACTCAGAGATCTGCCTGCCTCTGCTGCTGAGTGCTGGGATGAAAGATGTGCATTACCACTGTCTGGCTTACACCTGGCATTTTTTTTTTTAAAAATGAGAGAAGCTGATGCATAGCCAATCTTACAAGCAGCCACAAACCTGTAAGATTTGTTTCTTTGAATTAGCTTCCAGTGCTCAAGAGCCACAGCTCTACTCTGGCCTAACTTTAGATATCTGGTTCTAGATTTTCTTTCTTTCTGATCTGTCTTTATTTCCCCAGTACGCAGCTGTCAGTCATTTCAAAGGTATCTGTTGTTAGTGGTGGTTTTTCTTTCTTTTGAAAATAACTTCTTATTGCAAAATATATTTACAGTAGGAGAAATTTTCTCTTTATATTTATTGTAGAAAATAATTAGTCTTTTTTAAAAAAACAGAAAGGCTGAATCTATTTAACACACAAGGGAAGGAACAGTCACCACATTTCTGTCAGTCAGCAAGAGCCCCTAAACATGGTCGGGTGCAGGGACATTAGGTGACAGCTCTGGGTGTGCCTAGCGCTTGCTGCTCTTCAAATGGCAACAGCCATTTCCATGACAACTTATTGTGGATGAGTCAGATCATTCAGTATATGACTTAATCACTGATTAATTAATTGTGTTTTGTCTGCTTGTATGTCTGTGCTCTACAGTCTTCCTGGTGTTCGCAGAGGCCAGAAGAAGATGTCAGAGCCCTGGGCCTGGAGTTACAGGCTCTTGTGAAGAGTCACATGGATGCTAGGAATAAAACCCAGGTCGTCCACATGAACAGCCAGAGCTCCTAAGCGTTGAGCCATCTCTAGCCCCAAAGCCCTGTCTTAGGCACATTTTCTTTCGCCGTATCTTTCTCTGTATTGTGAGTTTGACAGGAAATGAGTCTATTTTGCCAACTTGAGTTTTCTTTCCTTCCTTCCTTCCTTCCTCCTTCCTTCCTTTCTTCCTTCCTTCCTTCCTTCCTTCCTTCCTTCCTTCTTCTATCTTTGTTTTTTGTTTGTTTGTTTGTTTTAGGTTTATTTTTACTTAAGAGTACAGGGTTTCTCTGTGTAAACAGCCTTGGCTGTCCTGGAACTCATTCTATAGACCAGGCTGGCCTTGAACTCACAGATATCTGCCTGCCTCAGCCTCCTGAGTGCTGAGATTAAAGATGTGCATCACCACTGGGCTACCTGACTTTGAGTTTTCAAGGCTGAAGATAAGAGTCCAGCCCCTTGGGAGATGCATCCAGCATGAAGTTCAGCTGTCAGACTACCCACGGGCCACTTCTATACCAGGAAAAAAAGTGCCAGAGACTGTGGCTGACTTCCAGAGGATCTCGAACGTGGTGGACAGGATGGCTGGTCCAAGGGAAGCAGGCATTACTGACTGTTCTAGGGCTGGAGTGCAGTGTATAGAGATATTTTTCACTCTACAGTCATGAGGACTCAGGTAATAAATATATTGATAGCTGACTAGTGTGGAGTCCTGGGTGTGGGGTACACACAACACTAGTAACTAGCAACAAACTCCCCTAAGACATTTCTGGGCATGTGGGTCACTTTCAACACACACCATGAAACAGCAAATGAGCCGTCATGAGTAGATGACTACCCCCAAGGGAAGTCTGAATCCCTTTCCCTCCCCACTCTGTTTGTGTGCTATAAGCTTGCAATTAAAACGAAGGCAGGTGTCACTGCATAGACCCCACACAGGAAGTGAGCGATACAGACGGCTGGAGGGGGCTGGGCTGCTTTTAATGCCGAGAGCTGCAATGCATCTCTGAGACACGGACTTTGTTCTTGAAAACCAAAATTGACTTTGATGTCTTCTGAGAGCTTTAATGCAATTTTAATTCACACTGAACCCTCTTCTCAGCTCTCCACGCCCCTCAGAGAGCACCAGGTGACACGGTGGGAGAGTCAAGGGAAAGCTTAGGCTGGCTGAATGGTTATAAGGGATGGCTTAGCTCTCAAGCTTATCCCACAGAGCACAGTCACAGGGACATCTGGAATCCATATTGTTGCAAGAGTTTTCTTCTGGGGGTGTCTTGTTAGGGTTTTTCACTGCTGTGACCAGACACCATGACCAAGGCAACTCTTATAAGGACAACATTTAATTGGGGCTGGTTTACAGGTTCAGAGGTTCAGTCCATTATCCTCAAGACAGGAGCATGGCAACATCTAGGCAGGCATGGTGCAGGAGGAGCTGAGAGTTCTCCATCTTCGTTTGAGAAAACTGGCTCCCATGAGGTTAGGAGGAGGGTGTCCTTGCCCACCCCATGACACACTTCCTCCAATAAGGCCACACCTACTCCAACAATGCCACACCCCCTAATAGTGCCACTCCTGGGCCAAGCATTTTCAAACCAGTGTGTGTGTGTGTGTGTGTGTGTGTGTGTGTGTGTATCAAGCAATATATATTTCCTCTTTATAAGGTCTTAGTAACAAACTGAAGTTCAATTCCAACTAAGTTCACCCTGGGGAACCAACTAGTTTATTAAGCCTCTTACAGAGCAAAGGTGAGGCATCATGAGCTAGAGTGTGGGTGATCTGAAAGTAGCCACACTGGAAGGTCTTCACCCACCATGGCTGATGGCTTCCCCACAGCTGCATAGATGGAGCCTCTCCCACTAACGTTCCCCAGCCTGTATACTCTAGCCCTTCCCCAGGACCCACTGCCATTTGCAATTAGGGCAGAATTGCATATAAATAGCTAAGAGTAGTGGCCAGATACTCAGGTGAAGGGCCAATGGACTCCTGCTCCCACGAGAGACCATTAATAATTAACAAGGGGCGTGGCTTAGGGCTAACCCATCACAAGAAGGTGGTCCGCCCCCGGAGGATTCTGTGGGATGACACCACCTACCTACTAGGAGCCGCTTCTTCCATTGTCCCCAGTTTGGCTAGTCGTTGGCATGCTGTCCCATAATGGAAGTCAGGGTGTATTTATAGTGAAGAAGAAAACACATTCCAGGCTGTGGTCCAGGTGAATCATCGCCTCCCCCTCCCCCTCACAAGATCTCTGGCCTTATCTCCTTTCTGAGTTCTGGGATGGACCATGTCAGCTCAATTCTTGAAGATGCCCAACCCTTCTCAATCCCCAGTCCCCACTAACAGTCTGCCAGTTACACCACCACATTCAAGGCCCGCATCTGATGTGGGGAGGCACCGGGGCGGCCTGGGTGTGTTGTAACCTGGGAAGATTTATGAAGTAAGTCTATATGGAATGTCCATGTAAGCTCTTTTTTTTTTTTTTTTTTTTAAACTCAGAGATAAAGGCATCACTGCTAGAGATTTATTGCTCCCAAGAAGCCGGGAAAGCAATCGATTCAGGAGGGTTATTTTATTTAAACTTCTTGATGCTCCCTGAAAGAGTGAAGGATGGTTCACTGTAATGTTCAGACACACAGAAGGGTCCGGGATAACTCAGCAGAGCCGTTTCCCTCTGAGGAGCAAGGAAATAGCCAAGCCCACTGATCTATCTACTCTTGGTTCCCCCAGGGTTTCCTGTACTCGGACAAAACGGAAGGGGCATGGCTTTTTGAAGTACTACAGCAACAGGCCTGGCTTTAGCTGGGGCGTTCAGGATTCCGTGATGCCATCATAACTGAGTTCAGATTTTTTTTTTTTTATTTTCCGTCTCAGTTGTCACCATGGCTTCTGGCTTTGTTAGGGCGCATGTGGACCAACCTTACTTCCTTTTGGATTGGTCCTACCAGCCCTGGGGCGGGTTTGGAGCTTGTCCTGATTGCACAGGCAGAGGTCACATGACTGACCACGAGCCAATCCCTGGAGCCAGGGCGTGCCGAGTGGAGAGCATAGTCACCTTTTCCATTGGCCCTGTAGCAGGCTCTAACATTCATTCTGTTGGAGCAGAGCCAGGACACAAGATTTCCATGGACCAGGCTCACAGGTGATCAGCTTGTTATGATTGTCATGAAGTCTGTTGGAGTTCCTGTTCTCTCACCGTGTTCCTAGGGGTCACCTCCCCATATCCTCGTCCCTGTTTCCGGGGGTGGGGGTGGAGGGTATTAACTAGCAGAAGACTCTGGAGGACAGAGGAGATGAAGCAAACACGACCAATGTCTACACACAATAGCCTGAACAGGAAGGCAGCCCATGGATCACCACATCTCCAGTGGAGGGTTTCCCCGGCATTGGAGAAATGGCTGGAAAATCATCAGTAAATGTTCTTGGCCTTTTTAATGGGAAGCCCCGTCATGGCTATGGATATCCACTCAGCATCCAGGGCCTTTCTGTGTCAGCCCTGGGGACCAGAGGATTCTCCCATCATCCCCACAGCCCATTCACATCCCTGGCACGCCCCTTGCCTGTGTGTATGAACCGGCCAGACACTCTGAGAAATAATTTCATTAGCCACCTCATTTTCAGCTGTACATGGCTTTATTAAAAGCTTCCTCTTAGGAATTAAAATTTTCATGCTTGATTTCCACCTGATGGTGAATTCATTGCAGAATTTAGTTAAATTTATTTCAATGCTCTGTGAGTGTAATAGGGTGTGCACCGATAACCAGCAAATGGGTTTCTTCCGCTTTTCTGGTGTACACACCCAGAGACTGTCAAAGGTATTCTGATGGGCACGTTGGCCTTTTTTCCTTCCCAAGCGTGCACACCATAGGAAGCAAAGGGGTGGTTTGGCAGAAACTGGCTAGTTTCGTTTCTGTCTGGTAAGTTTATTAAAGTCTATCAGGCTCTTTACGGCCCATATTTGTTATTCTTCTAGTAGGATAACCTCTCCCAGCTGGACCAGTAGGTTAAATGACTTCCCATGGTCCTGACACCCATCCTACAAGGTTTTAGAAAATGCCAGTTTAAGCTATTATTCCCGTTGTTATTCATAAACTCACTCAGCATTACCAAGGAACTCTGCAGCACTAGGCTGGGGTCGCTGCTACAGATGGAGGAAGGGTGCTCCACCCCCAAGCCGCCTCCCCCCCCCACCACATTAGCTTCAGGCTTTTGTAGCTGCTGCAAAGACTGGTGTACAACCTCGTGTATTCTATCTTTTTATTCCTCCAAAATCATTTCTAAGACATGAACATATTTATGGGGACCATGTGGCAATTTGACATATGTAAATGATGCTTAATGAGCAGATCAGGATAATTAGCATCCTCAAGTCTTTACACGCTCATCATCGATCTATGCAGACAACTTTCCAACTCTTTTACGGTTTTCAATGAGGCTTCTGTATTTAGTAGCACGAGTGAGTGGCTACCAGGCTGGGGACTACATATCCCATATCCCTTTGCGGCTAAGTTCTGACCAATGGAAGGTAGACAGGTGGGTTCTTGCTTAGATGACTTGGGTAAAAGGAAGCCAGAAGTCTTGCTTTTCCCATTCCCTGTCTTTTCCTGGATGTTGAGGTTGGGTCCCAGTTCAGCTACATGGATAAGGGTGATACCCAGGGAAGGAACAGTATCATGGGAACAGCCCCTGAACTCTACCTGCAACTCTCCTGTAATGTTGTCAGAGCAGTGTGTTGACCCAGTCACAGAGGCGGCAACACTGAAATCCAATCTCCAATGAAATGTGTCAGAGTGGGGGGCATCAGAGTTGGAAGAAGAGGTTGGGATATTAAGGAGTTAGGGTTGACCTGGAGACCCTCCATCTCCTACTACCTCCTCCCCCTTTCCACTCTAGACTCCTTGTTTCCTTGGAGGAGTCAGCTCATGCTGAGAGCTATCTGTCTCTGCCTCTTGCTCTATTGGGTCCCTTTCCACCATTACTGTGTCTGTGAGCCCATTCATGTCTTGGCCACTGTTAGAGACTGACTGTGCTCTTGAGAAGTTTGACTTCAAGTCAGAGGAGGTGGGCAGACAAGTGAGCAATACAGAATCATATCCTTTGTGCAGAAATGGGGTGGAAGTCTATGGGGGTGTGGTTGTCAGAATAATGGTTTCCATGGATGATCATGACCTATCTAGGGCATGAGACTTTGTATTATGGATATGGACCCTTGAAATCACAGGGGATCTAGATCTCAGGTGGCCCACTGTGACCATGCCATTAAGGAGGAGGGGCAGCAGATTAAAGGATCTGACATGAAACTACCCTTCAGAAAGTGAGCTATGTTAGGAGAGAGAGAAAGAGAGAGAGAGAGAGAGAGAGAGAGAGAGAGAGAGAGAGAGAGCGCGAAGAGAGCGAGAGAGAGCTATCTTGAGTTAAGAGAACATAAAAAGGAACCATATACGAATGTAGTGTGACAGGTGTTGTAGGAATATTTTAATAAATCCTGGTGTGGGGTTCCTTCCCACCTTAGACCATTTATGTTCTCCGATGGAAGGCATACATATAGCCTTATATTTTAATATGCCTTAAGTAGCACAATAGTTGGGCAACTGTCTAACTTCCATGCTGTTAGAATCCACATTTTTATCGATAACTCTGAGTTATTATTTATTAATTCTTAGGTTTCATCGTGGTTGCCCTTAGCCCAATTGAGCAGCCCTTTGGGCCATGTTCTCTTGGCCCTTTTATATGGTGACTCTTGTTCTCCTTCCTGTATGGTCTTCTTCTATAGTGTCTCTGTCTCTCCTCTTCATGGTCTCTAGCCTGGGAAACCGAAACTCTGCCTATCTCTCTTCTCCCCAGCTATTGGCTGCTGGCATCTTTATTTACCAATCAGAATTAACTGGGGACAGGATCCTAGAAGATACGTGTAGATTCGAAATCTTGGGGGCCAGTACTTAGCATTTTAATAAACAGAAAAAGACAAAACCTCAGCAGACAGGGCCATAGGGTGGGACAGAAACGTACACATTATGAAAACAGCAAGGTGGTAGCTGAAAGTCAAAGCGTATGAAAGACAGCTGCATGATCAGAAAATATGGTAGGGGAACTGAGAAGAAAGGAGGGGGGAATGAGAGAGTGTGAGAGAATAAAAGAGAGTAAGAAAACATAAAAGAGAGTAAGACAGAGAGGGGGGCCAGATCCATAGAACCTTATCTTTATAACTTTCCCAGTAGATGGGAGCCAGGCATAGCTCAAAGTCAGTTCTAAGCAGACATCAAAATTATTTGTTATAGTGAACAACAGAAACAAAGAAGTGTATTTGTTTATAAATTCCTATTTTATCCCTGAGAGATGGTGACCAGAACAGCATGGAGGTATTGCCTGATTTCTCTAGGCCATAGAGCTGGTTTTAAAGCAATAGGCCCAAGAGCTAACATGCATGAGTCCTTCCAATGGGATAGTCATTCCCAGAAAGATGAACCAGAGTTAGAGTGGAAAACATATTGGAGCAGAGGAGATGTGAGCCAAGGTGTGCAGAACCCTGGGGCGTGGAAGGGCCCTAGCTGGCAACCATCAGGAAAGGACCACAGTCTTACAATCACAGGCACTGAATTCTCATACAAGCCAAATGAGCAAGGATACAGGCTTTCCTCTGGGATCTCACTGATACCTTGACTCACGATGCTGAGTCGTTCGTGGCTGCTGTGAAAGGTGACATGGTTCCTGCCCCTGAAGCAGGGCCAGCAGGGTGTGGTCCCCCACAGGTGTTGATGCTTGCTGTGGGTATAAGGCTTTTTTTGTATAATAATGTACATATTTTCACATTCCTCCTTCAGAAAATGCTTTCCCTGTTAAGGTTAGTGACTCCATGATCATTAGAAGGCAGCATGAGTTCAGGAGGTGAGGGTATACTATGTTCCTCAGCAAAATGGTGATTGCTATGACCTCAGGACATCTCTTAAGGCTGTGGGAAAGAACTATGAAAACATGAGTTCAAAAAATACATAATTTCTCAACTACACAAAATATAAGGTTGCAATATGAATTATGTGAGGGATTTCATGGACCTAAAAGAATAGGGATAGCTGCACTATGAGCTAGCTTGTCAGAAAGATAGAAAGGCAGGCAATTTCTGAGTTCCAGGTCAGCCTGAGACAGAGCAAATTTAGGTCCAGGCATCGTAGGAATGGCAATCTCAGAGCTGGATCCCACCCAGCTAGTTTATTGTCTGTGCCTACAAAGGCAGGCAGATCTGGGAGTGGTGATCTCAGAGCCGAATCCCACCCAGCTAAATGTATTGTTTATGCTTACAAAGGCAGGCAGATCTCTGAGTTCAATTTCTATATTAAAAAACATACTTGGTGTCCTTTCTAAAAATCAAGGGGCTAAGGTCACAAAATGCTAATTCATGGGATAATCAAGAGGGAACCTGGGGTGAACGATTGAATTGATATGTAAATAAAGACTGAACTTTGGTCTGCAAGAGCGGTCTAGATTTTCTGGAGAGCCATCTCAAGCAGAACACAGGCTGTCAGTTTGGATCCATGATTTTTGACTTCAAGTTGTTCTTTTGCCACTCCTGAACACCCCTTCCTCAGAACTCCCTCTCCAAGCCAAGGCTGTTCCTTGGCACACATATGACATATGTCTGCTTTCTGAACAAGAGATAGAAAGAAAACCCATCTATGTTGTGTGAGCCCCTAAATCAGTGGGGACATTTGAGAACAGCTGGAAGAATCCAATGCATATGGCCACTGTATCTGTTAGTTTTCTTTCGTGGCTTTGTGATCAAATGCTGTTAAATCATGGGCTTTTTTTTTTTTTTTTTTTTTTTTGCCTTCACTCTGCTTTACTGAATCTATTATCTATCTACACACACACACACACACACACACACACAATGGAACTGGATCATGGGAGGGAGATTGGGGCAGGCTATAAATACCTCATAAGCATCTGTAGTAAAAAAGTATTTAATCCCGTCGCGGGGTTTCTTCCCTCCTTAGACCATATAGGTTCCCAGATGAAAGACACACACAGAGACTTTATATTTCAGTCGGCCTTATGCAGCACAATAGCTGGGCAGCTGCCTAACCTCCATGCATTAGAATCCACTTTCCTACCAATAACTCCGAGTTACTACTTACTGTGTTTTATCTGGGCTGCTCTTAGCACCAGTTAGGCAGCAGCCCTCTTGGCCCCTAGCCTATGGCAGCTCTCCTCTCTCCCCTCCTTCATGTTCTTTTCTATCCCACGGTGGCTTCTTTCTCTTCCCTTTCAACTTACTTTCAGGAAACCTAAATCCCACCTATGCCTCTTCTCCCCAGCTATTGGCTGCTGTCATCTTTATTTACCAATCAGATTTAACTGGGGGCAGGGTCCCTCAGTGTCTTACTTACAGACTCTCCTCTTTGGGGCAGTTTGTGGTGGGGAGTCAATTTAGCATTGGAATACAGGCAGCATCAGGCCAACCCACTACAAGCATCTCTAAATGACCTGTGACCCACTTCTTCCTCCCACATGCCAAAGGCTCTACAGGTTTCCCAAACAGTGCCACCATCTGGGGACAAAGTCACAGACCTTTTATACTTACATCTCTAAAAAGCTGAGGAAATGCAGAACCAGGCTGACTGCCATCTCCGAAGTAGAATGTGTATGCCATTGTCAGGGTCGGGCTGATCTTGAGATGGGGTACAGGTTAGGTGTGAGTAGGGCATGCCCAGGAGGGACCAGCATAGCATCCCACAGTGCCCCAATGTCAGAGCAGGTGACAGTGAGTCTGCAGTTCTGTCACTCTGAGGAGGGCCCCATGAGTGAATCTCTACCCTGTAGGACCGATGCTGCCATTTCTAAACAAACTTGGTGGAGGCCCAGCAGTCACCTTCTGGCACAGGAAGCTCTTGGCTCTGTCAGAGTGTTTTCGTTTTCTGTTGAGATGACTGTGTTTTGTGCCTTTCCCATCCCGACTGTGAAAACCATACATCTAAAGATTGATTTTGTTAAGAAAACAGCTCTTTATGATCTGGGCTTTCACACATTCACAGGCGCCCGGGGGCCATTTATCCTCTCGCTGGCAGGTCTGAGCCACACACCATCACTTACAGAGCAGTGAGGAATTCCTCCCTGATCTAACCAGGACACAGGCATGAGTTCCAGAACACTGGGCCCTGTGGGGAGAGTGGGGTCCTTTCTGGAGTACACCTGAATTTTGTGATGACAGCCTGTGTCCAGGACAAGACTGGCTGGGTGGACCCTAAGATGTTGACTCCTTGTCTGAGATCCTTCCCCTTGCCTGAGTTACTTCCAGTCCACTGGCCTCCACCACTGGACCTGGACCATGCTTCTCTGGTTCTGGCTGTGATTGGAATACAGTCATACCCAGAGGCGCATCTCCTGGGAGATTGTGGATCCTGTCGAGTTGAGTTGACAATTCACACAAACCATGACAATGCTGAACTAAGATGGCATTCCAGAGGACTCCTGTCTCTCATATGTAATAAACGTGAGCTGTGTACTCTACAGTATGCGTACCATCACTGGGCACCTTTCTGTCTCTCAGAGGTATGATCAGGTGAAGCCACAGCTCTCCTGTGGGCTGGAGAAGATGGGTCTCCGGGTCATTCTTTACTAGACAGAGCAGATCTGGACAGTAACGGGAGGAAGTAAAGGGAGTGTTGGGTGCTCCAGAAATGGGTGCTATATTGAAATGTCTAAGTACCCTTCACAATTCATGTGATTGAAACCCACACCGTCACAATGCCAGAATACAGAGATGTGCAACTTTCAGCAGATGATTGTGACATAGTGATGGAGCCCTCAGGATGGTGACTGGGGAGCTTATTCAGGGCTAGGGGTGGGGGACAGCATTCAGGGAACAGAGAGTTGCTTTGCTACATGAACCTGTTGCTCCTGAATGATAGTCTCCCAGCTTCTAGTTCTAGCAGAACGGAATCTCTCTTGTTTATAAATTACTCAGTCTGGTGGTTTTGTTGTTATAGCAATCTACACGGATAAGATGGAGGTTCTGACCCACCCGTAGGGCTCCTGGGGCTTCCTTGAGGGATGCATGTTTCCTTGTGTTGGGAGTCAGTCGAGTTTGTATGCTGGAATGTAAGGAAGAGAAGATTAAGTAGAGAGAGAGAAAAAAATGATAGTGACTGGCACGGAGCCTGAGGGACCAGGAGGGAAGGCTGAGAAATATCTGCTGTCTCTCAGGTATAAATTAAAACTCATCTAGAGTGAGCTGACTGCATGCCCAGGAGATGCTTCCTTCCCGCTGGCAGGTGTGTGTGTGTGTGTGTGTGTGTGTGTGTACACCAAATATGTCCTTTCTAAATCTCAGAAACCCACAAGCACGCCAGAGTGGCAAGATCATATGAAACCTGAAAATCAATTTTCATCTAACAGATGAAAATTCTAGAGTCTAGATGTCAGCATTAGGAAGGAGGCAATAAGAAATACAGCCGTGTGCAGCCTGGAGACGGATAACAATGTACATTTAACAGGAAGAAATATCAGCATCTGGAGTTCGAGTGATGAGAAAAACCAGAAGTGTTTGCAAAAGCCTTTAAATCCAGTGCCAGCTCCGCACAGGCTAGGAACACACTGTGACGAGCCCAGGAGTCCACTTGGTCTCATCCTAGCCATTGTGATGATGGCAGCTGTCTGAATCTGCTTTCTAGTGCTATGATAAACACCAAGACCAAAAGCAACCTGGGAAGGAAATGGTTTCTTAAGACTGCCGGTCTCCATCATAGTGCATCACAGAGGGAAGTCAGCTCATGAACTCATTCAGCATGGAAACTGGGAGGCATGGAGGAGTGCTGCTCTCTGGATTGCTCCCATGGCTTGCTCATATATGTTTTCCTATACAACTCAAGACTATCTGCCCATGGGGAGCAGCTAGCCACAAAGAGGTGGCCACTCCTATATCTGTCATCAATCAAGAAGCTGTCCCATAGACAGGCGATAGGCCAATCTGATTGAAGCAATCTAGAGGTCAGGTTCCATCATCCCAGATGTTATGTCAATTGACAACACCAGCAGCAGCAGCAGCAGCAGCAGCAGCAACAGCAGCAACAACAACAACAACAACAACAGAAACAGCAACAATAGCACCACCAGCAGCAGCAGCAGCAGCAGCAGCAACAGCAGCAAATAACCAAGATGGTGTGGCCAGAGCATCTGTTCAGACTGAGTTTGTTCAGAATATGGGAAGATTATATCTCATCTAGTTTATACTCTGTAAGAGTTACAGTTCTGAGGGGAAAGGTATCCTGACTCTAAGGAACCAAAGAATACCACAAAGTTACACTGCATAACAAACCTCACACAAGAGATTTATTGGGAGAGACAAGAGGGCGGTTGCTTCTGTTGGGGTGAGAAGGAGCGGGGAACTGAACGGGAGGCAAGCTTATATAGGGTTTCTTGGGGGTGGAGATTTTCAGGGTGGGGATTGGTGGGATTTTAAGTCCTGAGCTCAGGGATTGGTGTGGGACAGTGGACCATGCCGGGAAACTTGGTAAGGTAGAGTCTGAGACTCCAGCATCCAGGGATACACCTGAGACGGTAGGCTCCTTCCTGCCCCAACTAGATTCCTGTCCTGGAATACGTGGCACACTCCCCACGTTGGTCATGTAGTCAAGAACAGAGTTCGCCATGGTGTTGAGGTATATAAAGACCCTGAGGGTTCAGCCAGTAGGCTTCTCTTCGGTGTCTCAGTGCTTGGTGGCACAGGGAGACGCAGTCAAGCGCTCCCCAAGTGGCATGTCCCACACTCCAGGGGTGGGGCAGAAGACAGATTGGTGGGGTTTTTTGAGCTCAGCGATTGGTGGGCTTTCAAAACCCAGAAGTGAGAGCGGACTTTTTACCCTACACACCCCACAGGGGAATTTCCACTGTTATCCACTTCCCATATCCAAAGAAACTGCGGCACCCAGTAGGGTTTGGAGGTGATATAATCCACAGGTGCCGTGAGGTGTGGAGTGGGACTCCTGCCCTTAGCGCCTCGCTGCACCATAGTGAAGTGATAAGAAACCGTGCGTGGAGGCTCTCGGGAGTGACGTCAGGATTGAGGCCCTAGTCACACAGGCCTTAGGGTTAGATTCAGCTCGTTTGAAGTTACAATTTGCCTGGCACTAGGAAGCATCCTGGTTCTTTACTTTTGCTTTCTGTTCATTATCGTGGAGTGTTACTTACTTGCTCATTTCTGAGACTCGGTATCTCACCAGAAACAATTTAAAGCAGGAAGGCTTTATTTTGAATTGCAGTTTGAGGGTCCGTCACAGCCAGGAAGGCATATGAGTGGGGGCGGGGGAGAGGCGGTGAGGCAGCTGGGTCACATTATAGCCTCAGTTAGGAAGCGGAGATCAGACAGGAAATGCCCCCCCTAAAAGCGTCAAGGCCCGCCCCCTAGTGACTCATTTTCAGTGAGACTCCACCTCTTAAATGTTCTGCAACATTCTAAAATAGCACGACCAGCTTCAGACCAAGGGTTCAAACCTGAGAGATGTGTGTGTGTGGCGGGGTGCGGAGTGGGGAGCGCTTGCTCACCTGTTTGCAGGCTGAGGTTCTGATTTCTTAGACAGTTGAGGACACACTGTCTAGGGAATGATGCCTCCCTCAGTGATCTGGGTCTTTCCACGTCAATTAACTTAATTAAGGCAATTTACCATAGGCATGGCCAGAGGCCAATTAAGGAAATCCTTACTGAGATTCTCTCCCCAGGTTGGGAACACATCGGCAATTAAAGCTAACCATCAGAAATAGGAAATGAAATATCTCACCCATGTTTATGTGTTAGAGGAACTTAGCTTCAAATTTTGAGAGGGTCTGGAAACTTTAAAAGGTGGGGCGTAGCCGGAGGAGCTGGTCCTGGAGAGTGTACTGTCCTTGGCTCTTATCTATTGCTTCCCTGCTTTCTGCCTGTTGTGAAGTAAACAGTTTGCTTGGCTTCATGTTTCCTGGCACAATGCTGTTCTGTCCAGTCACGTGGGGCCAGGCAGCACTGGACTGAGGTCTCTGACACTGTGAGATAGAACCATTGTTTCTTCCTGTCAGTCATTTACCCGTGTGTGTGTGTGTGTGTGTGTGTGTGTGTGTATGTGTGTATGAGAGACAGAAAGACACAGAGAGGGACATAGACACAGAGACAGAGGGACACAAAGAGACAGAGAAGACAGAGATATACAGAGAGACCCGGAGATACATAGACAGACAAAGAGATACACAGACAGCCAGACAGATACACAGACAGATACACAGCCAGACAGAGACAGAGCAATGGAACCTGACTGGATTGCTCTTTCTGCACTTGCTGACCACAGCACTGGGCAACTGGCCCTATGGAGAAGCAGCCTACCCAGCCTAGCTTGCACTCTTGCAGGAAGCCCAGCCCACCTGCTTTTACCGCGTTGTGCTATTTCTACACGTCATTGAATGTAGGTGTCTCAGTAAAAGCCCATAAGCCAATGGGATGAGAAGACACAAATGGGTTGCCACCATGAAAGCTGGGTTGAAAACAGCACTTAAGAAAGATCCTCTGAGTACAGCCCAGTTGAAGCAACTGTGGAGACCGGGTAAAAATATTGGAAGAAAATTATACACATGAAATTGTAGGCTTAGTTGCTTTATTTAAAAACACTAACAAAAGATTCTATGACTGTAACTCCTGGGTGCTATTCCATTTCAGTGGTGATGTAAGAGTATATTAGTCATGGCTTTCTAGAGGACAGAGCTAACATAATACGTGTGTGTAAATATGAAAGAGGAATTACCAGGTTCAGCTACACAATCGGAAGCTGAGCAATCCATCCCACAATAGCTCCCTGGTGATACAGTGGAGAACATGGTAGCCAGTCCAAAAGCCTCAAAACAAGGTCGTCCCGGTTTGCTTTCTGTTGCTGCGATAAAACACTGATCAAAAGCAACTTGGGAAGGAGAGCGTTTATTTGCCTTACGGTTCCTGATCTCATTCCCTTTATGACGGAAGCCAAGGCAGCAGGTCAAGGCAGACACCTGGAGGCAGGAGCTGAAGCAGAGGTTATGGAGGGTCACTGCTTCCTGGCTTGTTCTTCGTGGCTTTTGCCAGCTTGCTTGTTTATACTCCAGGGCCATCTTCCCAGAGGTGACAACCCCCACAGTGGGCTGGACCCTCCTGCATGAGTCATTACTCAAGGACATGCTCCAAAGACATACCTACAGGCTAGTCTGATGGAGGCATGGCCTCAACTGACATTCCCTCTCCCCAGATGACTCTAGCTTGGTGAAGTCGTCAGAAGACTAACCAGCACAAAGGAGGAGTCAATAATGGGATCCTAGTTCAATGTCGAAGGTCCAGAAGCTCCCTGGGGGAGTCTCTGATGTGAGTCCACTAAAGGGCGGAAGAGGCAAGAGTCTTGATGTCCATGAATAATGGATGCAGTTTACAAAGAACAGGCTGTGCTGGCTTCCTTCTTCCCATTTGGTTTGATGTGGGACTCCCACTGCCTAGATGATGTCACCCACATTTTAGACAAGTTTTCCCGGACTTAGTCTTCCACGGAGACAGCCTCACAGGGACACACCTAGAGTGTCCTAAGCATTTTAATCTAGTCCAAACTCAAGACCAACCATCGCTGAGGAAGTGAGCCGGCCTCCGGTTAGGGAACCCATGCTTGCAGGCTCAGCAGAGGTAATTCATTCATTCCACTCAGCGCTGCCAAAATGAGACTCTCACTTTGACGCAGAGAGGCATCAGGCTTTTGTCGTGATTTCCCACCTTACCCCACTTCACAGAGTTAAGCAACTGACTGTGGGGGTGTCTGCCTCGATTTGGTGCTCAACAGCAAGGGGCATATGTAGCGTTTGTTTTTGTTAAGGCAGAAGACCCAGAGCATGCTGGGCATAATGCATGCCTATAATCCCACACTTTGGATATACAGGCAGGAGAGTCAGAAGTTCAAGGCCATCTTTGGCTACATAACAAGCTTGAACCAGCCTGGACTACATAACACCCTGTCTCCAAAATTTTAAAAAGGATAAATTAAACGAAGGGAAAAAAAAAATGAAAGCTTTACTTCAAAAAAGTCAAAGCTTTTCTGTCTTTACACCGGAAGTTCCAGAGTTGGGGAATCTCTGGACTCCTCTGTTATCCCTACACCTCTGCCCTGGCCTTCTTGTTCTACCTCCCAGACGCCCCTACCTTCAGTTCCCCTCTGATTACAGACCAGCTTTCTATGCCTCTGTGACACAGTTTGCCATACTTTCCACACTATCCACAAACCCATACCGGTTTCTTCCACTAACTCTCCTTTGGCCACCCCCGAGCAGTGGCTGACCACCATCAGTGGGTGGGTGAGGGGGCCCAGGAAGCTCTGAGGACTCAGACTCTGCCCAGGTGTCCATAGTGGCACCAGGTCCTCATATACCTCCTCCTTTCTTCTACCCACTCATCCATCATATCAAGGCACACAAAGAAGAGAGGACCCAAGCCCTGGACCCATCCTGCTATAGTCATAGTGTCCCTGCTGAGGTGAACCAGCCAATGCTTCTATGTATGGTAGGAGGTGTCACAAGGGGGTCATGGGCTGCTGCTCCTGTGATGGCTGGCTCTGACACAGAGGCCGATGTCCGGCTGTATCTCCGTCATTTTCCTTCTGAGCATCTCTCCAACAGGGAGAGGATGTGCTGTGAGAACACAACAGAGCATGTGCCTCACCTGTCCCAGACAGAGAGAGGTACACACATGGCAGGGACTCCTCTAACTTCAGACATTGCCATCCCTAGAGCATCTATGCTGGTGGAGACACAGACCCACGGAGGAGCTGTGAACATGACAACCAGTGCTGTTCCCTGGCAGCAGAGGCCTGGAACATGAGCTGAAGGGATGATGGCCATGATGGTGGAGGAGGCTTTTCACACAGCCCGCCGAAAGGCTTGTACATACGCAACTGCATGACAGTGGCTTGGCCTCATTCCCAAGGGCATTCCTGCTGGGGCTACATCTGATTTAAAGATCCCTGAGAATCTGTGGCTGGAGCATGCCTGGGATGCTGAGCAGAAAGACGGGAGCATCTTGCTAGACGGAAGAGGCGTCAGGATTAGGTCACGTGCATTCTCCGTGCACAGCGTTTGACGTGGGGTGTGTGCTGCAGTGATGGGCAGAGAGACTGTCTCGAGGTAGGCAGGGAAAGTCCATGTAAGGAAGTGATGTTTGAGTAAGGCCTGCATGGAGCTATGGAGAATACTCATCCATGGAATATGGACAATATCAGAAGAGTCCTGAGCTGGGGTGAGCCTGGTATATGGGAATATAGTTATGACAAGGGAAGAAGGGATTGCTTTCTGAGAGCTGAGCCTATAGGTCAGATGCACCGTGGTCCTTGAAGATACCATCTTACGAGACATTTTCCTCCCTCACCTTGCTGTCTTGAGGAGAGCAGCATTTGGCTTCTCAACTTTTCTTGTAGTGAGACACCCATCTCAGTAACCTAAGTCCTGTCACACGGTCTCATCAATCAGAAGAATCCCATGAGCATTTGCTCAGGAATAGGTCCTGGGAGAAAATTTAGCACTGGGCTAAATTTCATGATCAGTATGCATCTGTTCTGATTGATTCTTGGCTGGGCTGCTGGTGGCCAGTTTGGGCTCCAGGGAATGCATCCCAGCAACGGACACCTGTGTCCCACGGGGTCAGAGAAGGTAGGCTGCCCTGTGACCTCAGCTGGGAATAATATGGAATCTGCCATTTGAGCCTGGCAGATGGACTGGGCACAGGGACAGTGGGGACATCAGCATCTGTCCACGATCCAGCCCTAAATGCCGATTTGTACCCAGGCCAAGTCAATCCCACTAATCCATTTCAAAAAAGAAGAGAATCGAATTTGTGAGACAGTAATAGAGCAGTAATTGAAATTGTAATTCCATGAAATCCCATTACTTACGTTGAGGCTGGAGACGCGGGGTCTGGTTTCCTGGGCTGCTCTTCCTGTTCCAGGAGAGGAGCTCTGTTGTCCCCAGGCTGTGGCATCTGGACAGGAGAAGCATCTCAGAGGAAGAGGCTTGTGGCAGGGCCGCAGAGGCTCCTGGCTACCCCCGAGCACCGCAGTCTCCCCACACCCTAGCCTGTTGGTACCCAGGCCACCACCACGTCCCAATCCCTGAGCCCACACAGAGCATCACTACATAGCTTCTGGAATCATCCAGGAAACATCCAGGGATGTTTAACATGGAGGTTCAGGTGCAGGGCCATCTGAGATACAATATTAAATCACCTCCTCACTAGCTTACTGGAGATGAAACCCATGTCAACACGAGCCTCCTTCCCACCCAGTCCTGGGTAACAGCAGCAATTTATTGACGATCTAGATCAGCACGCAGCTCAGTTTATAAATAGATCTTGCGGCCTGGAGCAGAGAGAGTGCCCTTGACATGGATGGCCAGATAACGTCCTTGGCTTTAAGACAAAGGTGCTGTCCTCAGAGGGTGATCACTTTCCTGGAGCACACGAACATCAGGATGCTTTTTCTAGCCTAGGAAAATGGTACACCCCTGATCTTCTCCAGGGCGAAGGGAAGAGAGGATAGACGAGGAGCCCCAGAGAGCCTCTGCTCAAGGACTTGTACTGGCTCCGTATTAACATGTTAGTGATGGAAGGAACACAGAGGGAGAGGAGGGGCGGGGTTCAGGAATATAGTGCTCACTGTGTGTCGGATGCTGTGCTACCTATCAGTGATGTGGTAGTCACGGTAACTCCGTGGCAGAGGCGTAAAGGTCATCCTCACGCTGCAGAGGTGGAGGCTAAGTTCAGCGCTGAGAAGAGGCAGAACTCACACCCATGTGCTTGACGCTGCCTGATACCCCAGCTCCTGCCTCACGTCACCTGGGTCTCACCTTGGTTTGGGCCAATGAGCAGTTAGCCTGTGTTCAGAGATACAGGGTGCTTGCTGAGTGCAGGTTCCATCCTGTGTTGTCTCAGAGTAAGGATGAGAAGAGAAGCCAAGAGAGAACAGGGGCCTATAAGGTAGGTGTCACCCCACCTCTTGTGTGAAAACAGGCATAGGAAGATGAAGAGAATCCTCCATTGTGCCCGGTCTTAAACCCAGCTGTCTGTCACCGCAGTCCACACGGTTAACAACTGGCTCTGCCCATGGCTGCCCTCCCTGGGCTGGCTCAGTTCCTCATAACTGAAGATGCCCTTTACTTTGCCTGTTCCAGAATGCCACCCCCCAGGCTAGTGTTAAGCAAGTTTGGCATCCCCAACATCAAGTCCACCTCTGTGTGACACCTAGCTCAGTCCTCAACACTGTTATTATCCCTTGCTGCCGCTGACCCTACATAGTGCCTCGTGTCCTAGGAGCCTCTCCCGGCACGACCCACCTGAGACCTCACTGAGTTATTGGGCACCACCTTGTTGTTGGTATAGCTGTGGCTCTGATGGTGGACCACAAAGACAGGTCAGAGCGTCTCTGTCACCTGAAATACCTGGTCACTCACATCCTCATGTCACAGCGCGCACAGTAACCTGATGACCGTGACATCATCCTGCCATCACGTCACAGCCCACGTGACCTTGTGACCTGACGTCATCCTGCCGTCACACACTCCTGCTGCTCTTCCCCAGAGTCCCAGTCCTGACTGTGAGCGCAGGGCCATGTGCACAGCTGGGAGATACCGGCTTTGAATGAAGCAAATTGGAACAGAGCGAGCTGTCCTCCCCGAGGCCTGCCTGACACCGGTTCAGCCCGCCTGACACCTGCTACCAGAGGACTCGCTCTCGATTTGATCTCCGCTGGCGACACTTTGTCTTTCTTCATAGTCGATCTGTCCTCTGAAGCTGCAGTTTTCCCGCTGACAGGAGGCAGGACACAGAGTCAGAACAGCTTGTTTAATAGTCGGCCTGGGCTTCTGTAGTGACAGCTGAGAGAGAGAAGCCGTTCTCCTGGGAGTCCTGGCCCAGCCGAGTGACAGGCCAGCCCTGGCGGAGGGCGACACTGAATCTCCCCAGACCAGTGTGAGGAAGCAAGGTTCACAGTGCTGCCCTTGAGCTGGCCACGCCCACGGGAGCTCTGGTTAAAGGACCTGCCCACTGGTCCCTACCCCGAGTCAGGTTGTCTTGGCTCAGTTTGGGGATGAAGAAACTGAGTCACATCACCCTGCCACCATTGTCACTGTTACCATCATTACAGCCACACCCTCCTCCTTCTCTTTTTTTTTGCTGAGCGCCCCTTAGATATGTCATCCATTTCTCTGGGAAAGTGGAGTCATTTTTTACAGAGGTTTCACTTAAATTGTTTCTAATTTAAAACCCCTAAATATTCATGCATTAATCAGATACAAAGACAGTGTACTTAGTTACTGTGAAATTAAAGTGGAATCACTTAGGTCGAGTAGGAAAATGAAAAGCTGGCCCATTTGTTATAAATATGTATATATACATATATATGTATATATATGCACACACAAATGTTTTATATATATGTAATAATATTATATATAACAAAATGTTATATATATATCAAAATCTCTTATATATAAAAACAAATGTTATATATGTAACAAATTATATATATATATGAAACAAATAAACATATATATGTATGACTCTCTGTGTCTGTCTGTCTATCTCTCTTCCACTCCCTCTGTGTGTGTGTGTGTGTGTGTGTGTGTGTGTGTGTGTGTGGTGTGTGGTGTGTTTTGAGACAGGGTCTCACTATGAATCCCTGCATGGCCTAGAACTCATGATGTAGACCACACGGGCTTTGAACTCACAGAGCCCCACCTGCGTCCACCTAGACACGCCCCCACACGAAGTTCCACTAGTAACGTTTTGACCACATTATTTCTAGTGTTATTTTCCATGAAAATCATGTCTCTTTTCCCCAAACGTACGATGGATGAGCACAGAACAGTTCCTAGCCACTGGTGTGAAGTCTGTGCGAGGTTTGCAACCACAGGCACCATTTTAACTGACTGTATCTTTGCCTTGCTTATGTTTGCCATAACAAGGAATCCACCATAAGGCCAGAGGCTCCCAACCTCGTGCTCCCTGGTTGTCAGTGGGCAAGTCCTCATGTTTCTCTCGCTTCTGCAGCTTATGCTTTCCTGCATCCCCAGGGACTCCTTCTCATATAGCTCAGTGTGTGAACTGTCTCACTCACTCTCCTGTCACCTTCCTGAGGTCTTTGCTATGGTAGACTTTGAGCTGGGTCCTAAGGACCCAGGACCTCGCTGTCACTTAGAGTCATCAGCCTCCCAGATTCTCACATAGCCAGTGAGGCACTGTGCATCCCAGACCCCATGGAGACACAGCAGACGGGAGACTGCGCATGCCCAGTGGGGATGCGCAGAAGCCAGTCTTCATCCTGGTGAGTCAAAACAAACCCCTCTGTCTTACGGTTTCCTTTACTGTGAACAGACACCAGGACCAAGGCAACTCTTATCATGGGCAACATTTAATTGGGGCTGGCTTACAGTTTCGGAGGTTCAGTCCATTATCTTCATGGTCGGGAAGCACGGCGTCAGGCAGGCAGACACAGCGCTGGAGGAGCCAAGAGTTTTACATCTTGATCGGAAGGAAGCCAGGAGGAGGTTCTCTTTCCACATTGGGCGGAGTTTGAGCATAGAGACTGTGATGAACTTCCTCCGACAAGGCCACACCCACTCAACAAGGCCACGCCTCCTAATGGTGCCATTCCCTTTGGGCCAAGCATTTTAAACGTGGGGTCCACACCTATCCAAACCATCACACCTTCTGTCTTTAATACCTGCTTCTCCCTGGTATTTTGTCACAGCAACAGAAAGGTAACTAGTATAGCTAACCACCTTCTTTTAGCAGGTCTGAAGATGGCCAGAGCAAACAGCAGATGACACTGTGTCCAAAGACTGTGATACTGTTCATGTGCCTGCTCTCTTCCCTGTGGGGGAGGGTGTGTCTCCATTGATAACTGGCTTGGTTGAACCTTTGTCCCGCAAAAATGTTAGAGGAAATGGTGATGTACAGTCCTGGGACCCAGGATGCCTTTTTTTTTTTTTTTTTTTTTTTTTTTCCCATTTTGTCTTTCTACCACAGGAAGATGGCAAGAAGTGACATTCGAGCCTTGTGACCATGGATAGAAAGCACACACCAGGAACCTGCCTTTCTTCCACAGAGCACTGAAACTGGGGACAGTTAATTTATGTGGCAAGAATTCATGGGTCCTGACTAGCTTCTGTCCACATATGGCACCAACTTCCAGGGTTGGACTGTGGCCTTCTGAGAGCCACAGAAAGCCACAACCCAACACCTGCTGACCAAAGGTATCTACCCTGCTCGCCCTGCCTAGTGTACCTCACCCCTTCCTGGCTGGTCTTTCCCACATTAATTCACCTCTTTCTCTGTGTACACCTCACCCAGAATACCAAGCTCCCCCACCCCACGCTCCTGTGTGCCTGTCCCTATCACGCCTGCCTGGAAGCTGCCATGCTCCTGCCTTCGTGATAATGGACTGCACCTCTGAACCTGTAAGCTAGCCCCAATTAATCTGGGCTTTTAATCTGGGACCAGCCCCCCTGGCCCCTGGCTGTGTGTGTGACCTTACTGGCTCAGTCTCCTGTCAATCCTTTGGCTACTTCTGCTCGAGTCTGGGGGTCTGATGTCCCAGTTGCTGATTGCCACTGGCAATGGTGTGCACCTGCCCGAAGCTGTGTCAGGCTGGGCAGAGGCGAGGCTGAGAGATGTATTTCTGCTCTGGACAAAGGCGCCAGAGAACAGAGCTTGCCTGAGGCATTCCAGAGATAGAGGTGGGGGGGGATATCTTTGTTGTTCAAATTCTGTTTTCCTCCAATTGAGGAAATGTTCACACTCTGCTTGCCAGAATGTTCCCTGGCCAGAGAGGCCAAGGCTCTAGCTCTGCCCTGGACAGCTGCAAACACATGGGCCCAGAAACTCTGGGATGCTGACTCCGCTCGGTCACATGCCTCCCCCTCCTTTGGTCTGAGTGTTGTCAGGTGAAAGAAGAGCACTCAGCAGGTGAGGGCCCTAAGGTTGGAGGGTGAAGCGCCCCTTTTCCTCTCTAACCCCTCTCCTCCTTTCTCTCTGGCTGCCCCGAGGAGGCTCCTGGCTGTAGAGCAGGAAGAACATGTGTCTGTCATAGACTCTTGTAGTATCAAAGTCACCTGGGTTCACTTTTCATCCTCCTTGGTCCTCAATGAAGCCAGAGAAACACAGAGATCAGGAATGACTGGACAGTGCTGTCTTCACCTCTCAGGGCCAGCCAGCCACAGACTGCCCCATCCCTCCTTATCCCTGTTAAAGGGACACTTGTACTGGCTGACACCTGCTCTTTAGAGTTCTATCACGATGCTTTGGGGGTGCTGTGATTTGGAGAGGAGCCAGAAAGTTTGCCATTTGAAGGCCTGGCCCATGTGGCAGATCTAGTCATTGAGAGGTTGGTTGTCTTAGTTAGGATTTTACGCTATGAAGAGACACCATGACCAAGACAACTCTTAAAAAGAACATTTAATTGGGGCTGGCTTGCAGGTTCAGAGGTTCAGTCCATTATGAAGACGAAAACATGGCAGCTTCCAGGCAGGCATGGTGCAGGAGGAGCTGAGAGTTCTTCATCTTCATCTGAAGGCTGCTAGCAGAATACTGGCTTCCAGGCAGCTAGAATGAGAGACTTAAAGCCTACACTCACAGTGACACACCTACTCCAACAGGGCCAACCTAATAGTGCCACTCCCTGGGGCAAGCATATACAAACCATTACAGGGATCATGGGTCACAGAGACTCTGACCTGATCAATGGACTGATCCATAAGTGGATTCATACTGGTCAGTCTTTCAGACCTGATAGGAACTAGGAAGTGGGACCTAACTGCGGGACATGGTCACTGGGGTGTGCTCTGGAAGAGGTCATCTTGTCCCTGGCCTATCTGACCTTGTTTTTCTGTTTTGCAACTGCCATGAGATGAGCAATGTCCCCTGTCACATACTTCCACCATGACACTTTTCTTACCACAGCCCCAAAGCTGTGAGCCAGCCCACCGCATACTAAAGACGGAGGCTGTGAGCCAAAACCATCCATCCTCTCTGGAAAATGTCCTTCTCAGATGTTTGTGATGTCAGCAGCAAAGTGACTGATACAGGCCGTGCTCATTTCTCATCATCCTATGCAGTCCCTCGCTGGACATTCTGGGGCTCAGATTCTATCCATCTCTAGTCCAGGTGATGCTGGAGAAGTGATGGGGGCCGGACCAGTCAAAGCTCATCCTATGGATCCTGAGAGTCCAGGTCAGGAGCACGGATGGATGGCAGATTATCATCTGGGCCTGCGCAGAGAATTCTGGCTATGACATACATCCTTGTCTCTGCTTTTGGGTCCTATTTTCTGGTCCCTACCTCCAGCCACCAGAGGTCTTCAGATCCTGTCAGCTCAGTGTCTGTTTTCTTCTAAGTTGGTCCAGGATAGACCCCTCGTGTCACTGATACACCTCCAAACCAAGGGCACAGTTCCAGAGAGCATAATTGTAGTCTATCCTAGGGACGTGCTGGGGCCTGGGGAAAGTTGCGTGTGCGATGGAGAGGGGGGCTGTTTGGGGCTGGTGTCTGAAGAGATGGCTGCTGCTGAGGGGAGCCCTGGGTCTCTGGTGAACCGCTTTGAGGGTTGACTCTGTTTATTTAAATTAACTGAACCATAAATCATGTCTGTCATATCCCGGTCCCATCGGTCCTATAGATGTCTGCTGGCTTCTCTGGTAGAATTGCTCTGGGCATCGGAAGATAGTCCCCACGCAGTTAGCTGACGTGATAACTTTACATCACCTGTGTTTTTTATTCTGAGAGCCCAGGTACCTGTAATGTCACTGGGATGGTTGGATGCCTCGGAGGTCACGGGAGGAGGGCGAGATCGACAGCAGGATGGAGGGCCCTTTTAACACGTGTGTTTAATTTATTACACTTTAAATGAGTTCATGTCTCCACCCACTTCTAGATTGCAGTGATTAATTCAGGTCTCTGCCTGGGCTGCTGGGCTGCTGCTGGTACTCAGCCTATTTTCTCCATTTTATCTTTAAACATGGCTGCTAACATTATTGCTCGCAGGTGGGTACCCCTTCCCATACCACCACTGACTGGACCCTTACTGACCCAAGGAAGCATCCATGACTGGTGTTCTTTCAGTCTGGTGCTGAGGGACTCACAGGGCTGCTTGTGAGAGAGCCACGCATGTCTTCTTCGTCATTGCATCACTGAATCCTGGCGTCCTGATGTCTCTGCAGTTTTGATGGTCCATCTAGAGGAGGGTGGAGAAGAGTGGGAAGCGATGTGGGCCTGAGAACTTGGTGGAGACACGGGTGGCCATGGTCTGTAGTTGGAGATGAGTAACTGGCTGCTAATCCCTCACAGCTCTGGAAAAGCAACGGGAGCTCAGAGGTCAGGTCTCCTTCAGAGAAAGGAAGCTTTGTCCCCTCACAGAGCAGGAGCTGTCAGACCTGTGGCTTCTGCTTCCTCCGAGGGTCTTATGCTGAGTGGTGGTCGCAGGCCTTCCTGTCCTGTGTCCTTGTCTTTTTCCCATGTTCTCGGAACTTCCGGCTGGAGGTGTTGGTACTTGCTGTCAAGCTGTTACTACTGCAGCCCTGGCAGAGAGGTGCAGTCAGCCTGACTAAGCAGTAGACTTGGGAAGGCCCTGAGGACACCAGGACTGAGCAAGTCCCCTCCCTTAATCAGCCAGTGAATGGACACTGTCTTAGTTTGGGTTTCTATTGCTGTGAAGAGACACCATGACCACGGCAACTCTTATAAAGGAAAATATTTAGTTGGGGCTGGCTTACAGTTTCAGAGGCTTAGTCCATTATTGTCATGGTGGGGAAGCACGGTGGCATCCAAGCAGACGTGGTGCTGGAGGGGGAGCTGAAAATTCTACATCTGGACTGAACTGGTAGGCAGCAGGAAGTGACTGACACACTGACCAAACTTGAGCTTCTAAGACCTCAAAGCCCATTTCTTCCAACAAGACCACCCTTACTCCAACAAGGCCACATCACCGAATAGTGCCACCTCCTATAACTAAGCATTCAAATATGTGAACCTGTGGGGACAGTTCTATTCAAACCACCACAGACACCACGCTGAGGGCCTGTGGCAGCTGTCCTGGGATGGTCTCCCTAGGAGACCCTAAGCTGAGAGTGCAGGTTTTGAGGGTGAGAGCACCATCCTGGATTTTCCCCAAGTGTCTCCTGGAGGAAAGCTTGTCTAGGCTGAGGAAGGACAAGGATCCAGAGCTGGCTCCTTTGTGAAACTGCATCTGAGCATGCTCAGACCTAGAAAGCTAAGCGGGGCTGGAGAATGAAGGCTTGGAGGGCAGACTCCCTTGATGTCAAGCCTTTACCATCCCCAACCCTGGATGTGGGAACTGCTTTCCCTTATTTTGTATAAGTGGATCCACTTTAGCTGTTGAACTAAGATTAGCACTCATGCACAGAGTATATCATTTATTAATTTCAAAGGAATCCAGAGGAAACCAAAGAAATGTGCTAAGACGAAGGGACGGAGGGATGTGGATCTTCACTGGGGGAGTCTGCGGCTAGCCCTTAAGGAGAGAGCTGCAGTTGGTACTCCCGACCAGCAGGAGGCACTGTTCCAACCTTGAAGTTCAAAGAGTGCACTTAACTAGAGGCTCTAATAGAGTCAGAAAGGATCCAGGGACATTCCCAGATAAATCTGGGGACAGTTGTCCTTTGTCTCTGCAGCCAGGAAATCCCCTTAGGCTCCCATCCCATCTTTCATTCTCCTGTATCTACTCACTGGTAGCAAAAGTGTTGGAGGAACCTTCTAGAACCTCTCTTAGCGCATGCTCTAGAGCTCTCCATGGCCAAGAATTGGAAGGTCTGGCCCAGTGTGGTTCAGGACCAGGAATCTTCAGGACGGAAGGCAGGGAACTGTCAGGTGTGGGCAGTACTCTGTATAGATCTTCCTGGGTTGCTTGTGACATGTCCCATCTTAGAGGAGTGAACTACTGGCAAAAATTCAATCTGATTAGTCCTGGTTTGACACTTTCAGGGACTTGTGGAGGTTTGAGATAGTCTTATTCTGTAGTCTATGCTTGTTTCAAACTCAGAGCAATCCTCCTGCCTCAGCCTCCCTGAGTGCTAGGATGGCAGGTGTGGCCTCCAAGCCCGATGGAATGTGATTTCCCTCTGAGTAGTTGTTTATATGATTTCCAGTCCTTTGTGCCTGTCAGTGGTTCCAAGTCCTCGTCCAACTTCAAGTCTGAATGTGATGAACATGCATAACTTATGCCATTAGGCAGATAGGAAGCTTTCAGACATTGGCTCTGCTTCCTGGCTGCCACTGCCTCCCTGGGCAGTCTCATAGTCTCTTGCCTCAGTAAAAAGCACACTGTTAGCTCTGGTGGACACTGCAGGGATCTGAGGAGACACTGATTACCCTAAAGTGGGAGGGAAGCTGGCCAGTGAGCCTGGGCTAGGGAGCAGAACGCCACCGAACTGTGAGCACACACAGGTACGCACCTTGTTTACCTGGTGGAGAAGGCGCCAGCGGGGGAGAAAAATAACGCAGAGCAAATAACCCTGGATGATTTATGATTTGTGTATGCCTTCGGCATAAATTAATTACCTTTTTAATAACCGTTTCCTCCCAGGAGAGTTATGTTTCAAAATATCTGATGTGGCTGCTATTAAAAGAGCCAGGTTCCTGATTACACGGAGGGAGGGAACTGGGAAAGCAGCCGAAAGCTGAGGGGGGAGAAAGGATAGCTGGTGATAACATCCCAAGGTCAACCCCTCTCACCTCCCACCTCCCCACTCCCTCAGCTCCCTCACTCCCACCCCCACCATAAACAGAGCTGTCCGGATGACCCAGCCAGCTGCAGAGTGTGTGTGGTGACAGGGCAGGGTTCCAGAGACTAGCTGTGTCACAGAATTAAGAAAGAGCAGTCTAGCCGAGTCTGGGAGATCTAATTGAATCATCTATTCTCACCGTCTATATAGGGGGCCTCTACATCTAGGCCTTGCTCAAGGAGAAATTCCTTCTCATGATTAATTAAATAAAGCACTTGCTAGTCCCATTATCACCAGGACTCTGCAAATCTGTCCTCTCAGTGTCTGAGTGCCTGTTAACAAGGGACCTGTCAGTGAACTCTCTGTGACTATCCCCCCACTCCCAACCCTGTCCCCTTCTCAGCCTGTGTCACCTGCTCTGGGCCTGTGTGTTGCCATCTTGGGAATATGATACCCCTTCCTCCTCGGTATCTGTGGTCACTCTTTGCTCTGCTGTAGATGGGAACTTACCTCACACGCTACCTTCTGTCACGCACAGTAAAATGACAGATGGGCAATTCTTCTATTGGAGCAGCTGGGCAGTTGTTGAGGAGTCCGAGAATCCTCGTGAAGGAGGCAGTCATATTTTCAATGTGTCAAGACAGAAGGAAAGAGGGCCCAGATCTGATTGTCATTTTGAATCTCCGAAGCTTTTGCAGCACGGGGCTTCTGGACATTCTGAGCAGGAAATAGGAAATGTTCCTGAGTGGGCAGAGGAGAAGTTGTCCGGTAGAGAGATGCTTCCATCTGTCCTAATCCATGCCCTCTGGCTGGATTCCAGCCTCATGGTCGTATGTGGTTTTAATGAACACACCTGTCTAAGGATACAGTAGACAAGTACAGATGGAGGTTCACCTTGGAGAGTTTAAGCTCAAGAAGAAGCTGGGCTTTGTCAATGTGGGAGAAGGGGGATGTGTCTTAGTTGGCCTTCTGTCACTGCAATGAACACCAAGATAAAAGCAACTTGGGGCAGAAAAGGTTTATTTCATCGTGTAGATCATGGAGGGAAGCCACCGCAGGAACTTAGACAGAAATTTGAAGCTGAAACTATGGAGGAATTACGCTCATTGGCTTGCTCTCTTTTATGCTTAGCTTATGGCCCAGGCCCATGAGGGATGACGCCACCCACAGTGGGCTCTTACAACAATTAGCAATCAAGAAAATGCCCACAGATTTGCTAACAGTCCAGTCTGATCGAGACAATCCCTCAATTGAGAGTTACTCAGAAAATTCTGGAGCTAACTGGACAAATGACCATGTGGACGTGGTCCCCTTGCTAAAGTTAGATCTGGGAGCCTTCTAAACTACAGCTCGGAGAAGTTCTTCCATACCTCATAAACTTCAAGTGTGTATGTGTTAGGTTATGTGTATATGTGATGTATGTGTGTTTGTGTGTATTTATGTGCCTGTAAGTGTGTGTATGTGCGTATGTGACATATTGTGTCTGTGTATATTTGTGTATGTGCATGTGTGCTTGTGTGTGTATGTGGTGTATTGTTTGTGTGTATTTGTGTATGTGCACGTGTGTATGTGTGTGTGCATGCCTACAGGGTCTGCCTACAGGAAACTGCCAGCAAAACTTTCCAAGGCCAACAGGGCATCTGCACCGTCGCAGTGCAGCAAGAACAAATCACACAGGTCTTAGCCGAGTACTTCAGGTTTACAAAGAGGCAAGCCTGTCACTCCTGCTCCCCAGGAGGCTGAGATAGGAATGAAGATTCATGGCTAGCCTGGGCTGTGGATTGGGTTCAAGTTGATCATGGGCAACTTAGTGAGATATCATCTTCAGATAAAAAGTAAAAACGTGGCTGGGGATGCAGCTCAGAGGATATTTGCAGGGCGTGGTCAAGGCTCATGGCCTAAGTTCCCAGCTCTGTGTTGGTGCGATTTTTTTTTCTATTACTGGATTCTTATACCTCTACCACTCTTCCAACCCTTGTTCCACCCTAATCCCTTCCAGCCCCCCAACACTAGGTAGGAAAAAAGGTTAGATGGGAAAGAGGGCATGGGTCTCTTTCAGCCAGCAAAATAGATGACTTCCTGCTGATTAGGGGCATTGGGTTCCTTGGGGCAAGTCCAATTTTTGTTGTCAGGCTATCTCAAACTTCTTCTTGTCTAACCATAACAGCAGCAGCCAGGAGCAGCAGCTGCCACAGGTCTTCTCAGGACTCTCCCACTTATTCCCTCTCCAGAGCCTCCAGAACTAAACTCTCTGCAGCTGGCAAAGATCACATCCCTGCTAGTGCATGAGGCAAATCATAATCACCTGCTGTGAAGCAGCCACTTATCCCCCTCCTGGGATTAAAACAAAAACAAAAACATTTTTCTGCACAACACAACTGGGTGTTTTGTTTTTTTTTAAAGGAACCAAAATTCTCACTACAGATCTGTAAAATAATAAACAGATACATAGATGACTAAATAGATGAATAAATAAATAAATAAATCTTCACATTTCTTTGTGCATTCATGTGTGTGTGTATATATATATACATGCATATATGTATGTGTGTGTATGTACATATGTTTACAAGTGGGTGCACCTGTGCATACACATGTGTGCATGTGCAGATCGAATTATTCTCCAAGATAGCATCCATCTTGGTTTTTGAGGCAGTCTTTCTCGTTGTCCTAGAACTAATCTCTTTGGCTAGTTGGCTGCTCAGCCACCCCTAGGATCCGCCTGTCTTTACCTCCCTGGAGTTGAGATAATAGAGTATGTACCGCCATGCTTACTGTTTTTTCCATGCCTTCACATGGATCCTGTAGATTGAATGCAGGTCTTCATGACACAGGGTGAGCACTTTACTGACTGGGCCATTTTCCCAGATCCTGGTCTTTGTGTTTCTAGAACGTGAAAACATATCAACTGTAGCTTAGGAACTCGGCGTTTGGTGGAGAGGCTGCGTTCTGTAACTGAACTGTCTTTGACATGGTGAAGTGACCCTGGTGAGTGATGCCTCCAAAGATGGGGGAACAATAGTTCTTCCTTGGTACAAGAAAAAAAAAAAGCCACTTTGGAATCCTGGTGAGAAAGCTTCAAGTCGTAAAAGCCACGAAATTAAACAAATAGGAAGTTGCTTTGAAATACGCTCTGCAAACTGGCAATTTGTCTTTGAGTGTTTCAAAATTGCTCGCGGTGAGAGATTATCAAGTACTCTGGCATTTTATCCAAGTTGGGGAGTCTCCCAGACGTCTGAGAGCCATGGTATCGAAGCAGCCGGCACAACAGCTGTGTGTGGGCACTGTGGGTAGGTTCGAGGGGGGGTCGGTTCCCAAAGGAACCTAGGTCAGAGACATGGGGCCCTTTGACCGTGAATGGAATGTGGGAATGGGGCCATAGGTCAGCAGTAGGAAGTAAATCCTGCTTGTCCAGTGAACTCTGGAGGAAGGAGTTTCCATGGAGTCACATCTGTTACTCTACCGCCTCTCTCAGGATCTGCCCTGTGTAACACTAGCATTCTACACCGCTCTGGGCAGGAGCTCTGTCCCCTTGTGCTAGCAGACATGGAAATACCCCTAAGCATTTGGCTTTCCGCAGCTCCCTCCTCATGTGACCGCTTTCTTAAGTTCCCAAACATGGAGTACAGAGTCTGGATTTGGTTACTGGGGATACGAGGGTTGAAAGCTGGTCTGTGGCGGTCATTCTTTTATTAAGCGTGTACTAGACCACACATGTCCTCGGTAGTGGGGATGCCTGCTTCTCTCCTGGTTGCAGGTGTCTCTCCCTCATCCCCTCAGCTAACTCTCCAGACCCTTTGCACACAGGCAGGCAGGTGGATGGGCATCCAACATGGCTGACTGACCTTCACAGTCTAGACACACTGTGTCTTTTTGTTATTAATTCTGGTCAATATGTCCCACACCTGGTGCTGGGTCTGGGTGTAGTCTCTGCTCTGCCTTTTGAAGCTGTGAACCAAGCAACTTTAGGCAGGGTTCTCTCGACAAGAAGAGATAGGACACTTGATCTTAGCCAAAAGGCTGGGAAGTGATAAAAGCATATATTATAAATGGGACTCACTAGATTTGACATATATGATTCTGACTGGGTGGTCCAACAGGGACTGTCTGAATACTGGAGGGGCTGAGGACCCAGTAGCTTCTCAATTCATGGAGCTAGATGCCTGGTGTTGAAGGCTTGGGAGATTCCTGGAGAGACATTGGCCTTTAGTCCACCTTGGGAGGCTGAAGCAGTTGGAGTCTGACATCAGCAGATACACATCATCACCATCCACCATCATCACCTTCACTCATCCATCACCATCCATCACCATCATCATCATCACCATCACATTCATCACACATCACACCATCTCATCATCATCATCCATCACACATCACTCATCAGCATCATCACCATAATCATCATCAACAGAAAGAAAATAGACACACCCAGTCAGCGAAAGGCACGGAGGCATGGCTGCCTTTAACTTGGACCTCTTTCTATCTGGGAAGCCTGTTGGAAGATACCGTCTGTCTTGGGGGAGGATTGTCTTCCTTTGGTACCTCTTACTCGATCCCAGATCCCTTCAAGTTGATGAGATTGATCATCCCCTAACTGAAGGAATCACCCCCAGGGTCTGCTGGGAACTCTGCACTTCTGCCACAAGGGAAGCAGAGCTGGGGCTGGCTTCACGGGACACAGTGGAGACATTCATTGAACAGAGGCTGGGATAGCACAGAGGACCACACAGGAGCATCATGCTGCTACCTCTTCTGGGGTGAGGGCTGCTGGTCAGACACAGAAAGATCAGTCTCTCATCAGGGATGGGAACACTTTTGGGGTATGCACTGGCCCAGTCCCTGGGAATTGAGACATTGCCTATGCGTCTTACCAATCAAAGTGTGCACTTGAACCCCACTGCGCTGGCTGCTGAGCTTGAACAAACAGTGCCCTCTGGGTGGAGTGTCTGCCTCCTTTCTAGGCCTGGAACTTCTGCAATTATGGCCATGTTTCCAGCAGAGAGGGACCACAGGTACAAGAAAATCCCTGGATGCTGTGCTTTCCACTCATTGCTGGAAAGACGTGCACCAAAGTGTGAACCCCTGAGGGGATCCCAGGAGCTCACTTGGGTCTTTAGAAGTCACCGGGGTCATCTTGTCTCGCTAATGGTGCCAGGACAACTTGCTCAGTCATAAGGCACAGGCATAAATAAAACGTCCCTCAATCCTGGTCCTTCCTAACCACCTGTGTAAAGGAGGACATGGAGTCCCAAACCTGCAGCTATGGAGCAGACACAGAGCAGACAGAAGCTCGGGGCAGAGTGGGATGCCTGCCCTCCTGAATTCCTTTTTTTGCTCTTTCCAGCTGAATCCTGCCTGAGTAACTGGGCCATCCTGATTCCAGAAGCCCTGCTCTAGGACTCTCTTCCCAGAACCTCAGAGCGGAGCAAGCATGAACTGGTGAAGACAGTACTGTCTTATGCTCCTGCTACCATGAGGAAGATGTTCTAGACCGCCTCCTTTCCCTCTGTGATGAACGAGACTGCTTGAAACCCTTCTCCCTTTAAGATATTCCGCAGGGATTTTGTCCAAGCAACCAGAAAGGAACACATCCAGTCACTGTGTCCAGTGGCTGTGTCCAGTTAAAAGCAGATCCTTGACGAGAAGCACCTCACATCGACACCATAGGGTAGGGTGTAGCATTGACTTGCAGTTGGATCTTGTGTTTATTGGCAGGTCGTTGTGCTGACTGGCAGGTGTCTGTTGTGTTGATTGGCAGGTCGTTGTGCTGACAGGCAGGTGTCTGTTGTGTTGATTGACAGGTCGTGCTGACAGGCGGGTGTCTGTTGTGTGATTGGCAGTTGTTGTGCTGACAGGCAGGTGTCTGTTGTGTTGATTGGCAGGTTGTTGTGCTGACAGGCGGGTGTCTGTCATGTTGATTGGCAGGTTGTTAATTGGGTGGATCACCGTAACCCTAGAGCAGATTTGCTTTTCTGGGACTGAAGTCCACACTATCCATGGCTTAGTCCAGCAGCCTGTCATTCATCCTTGGAGACTCAGAGACCAGGTTAGCCTCTCCAGATCCCCAAAGCAACGCTGGCTGTCTTAAGGGGCTGATGTCTTGGCTGTGGGTACACAGTCAACCTCCCGGGCTGAGAAGAGAGAGGTGATCAAGTGGGGCTCAGAAACTTCTCGCCTGTGGCTGGATTTGTCAGCGTTTGGAGGTGAAGGATGTGTGTTAACAGGGGTCTAGCCTACACCATCCAACTTCCATGAGCAAGTGTTTATGAACATAAACTCTGAACTTGAACTTTCCCAAGTGGAAAGGCGGTACTTGCTGTCTTAGACTGTATCAATTTCTCTTGAGTGGACATTTGTATCCAGGCCTGAGGTTCCAGCTCTGTGATGGGGTGAGGCCGAGGCCCTGAGAGGCAGCAAGGGCTGCGAGCGGCTCACCCTGGAGAAGGGAGAGGAAGCCCCACCTTCTGGGCTGCAGAGCCCTGGGCTGCTGAGTTCCATGTTGTGCCTCTGGAGGACTCAGCCTGGCCTGCAGGAGCCAAACTGCACTGGGTTCTGATTGGCTAGGAAATAAAGTTCCAAAGTCAGGGAATAGGACACCAGGCCTGCGTGACAAGACCCATTTGTTGTTCCCAAGATGGAGGCTATCATGTCAAGTGCAGCCTGAATAAGGGCTGTCTGGTGCTTCTGCCCACAGGAAGCTGGAGCTCAGCTGTCGGAGCCTCCGGTGTCTCCGTGGATCCTGGGTCCTTCCAGTCTGATGACATGGGGAATGTAGCAGGACAGACAGATCAGGCCTTGGGACGGACAGGGATAGAGTTCAGATGGGAACAAAGAAAGGACAGAGTGCCCTGGGGAAGTGTCTTAGTCAGGGTTTCATTGTTGTGAACAGACACCATGACTAAGGCAACTCTTATAAAGGACAACATTTAATTGGGGCTGGCTTACAGGTTCAGAGGTTCAGTCCATTATCATGGCGGGAAGCATGGCGGCACACAAGCAGACATGATGTTGGAGAAGGAGCTGAAGGTTCTACATCTTGATCCGCAGGCAGCAGAAGTGAATGCCACACTAGGACTAGCTTGAGCATCTGCGACCTCAAAGCCCACCCTACAGTGACACGCTTCCTCCAACAAGGCCACACCTACTTCAACAAGGCCACACCTCCTAACAGTGCCACTCCCTATGGCAAAGCATTCAAACACATGAGTCTACAGGGGCCATTGCTATTCAAACCACCACAGGGGCTATCCTTGGTTCCTCCCTGTAGACAGATATAGCTCCCAAGGCCTGGTTGAAACCCTCCTTCCTTGCCATCCCTCATAGCCTAGTATCCTTTCTGTGAGTGCCATGAAGGGTGGCAGCCAGCACACCCCCAAAGGAGTTCGGACTCTGATGTCATTTGGCAGCAACCATGAGCTCAAGGGTCTCATGGACCAGACAGTCCCAAGTCCAAACTACACAGGTTGGGTTTGATTCCCTCACTGCTGGTCCTTGATGGAAGGATGCTTCACTGTCTCTCTTTCCTGGTCTATAAAATACACACAGTCACCACTCTATTTATGGAGTTCTGGTCAAAGCACATCCTTCAAGGAGAACTCAAAAAGAGAAATGCCACCGTACCTGAGCTCCAGGCATTCACTAAGGATGACAGGTCTGAACCTCAGTGGTCTGTGGGGAACAGTCGGCAGGTGACGTAGACAGCTTCATGTGGCTTCTAGGGTGCCTTGATTGCCCCTGTATGATGGACAGCTCTCGTTTCCCCTCACACCCTTGATAAGTCTCATGGATGAAAACGGCTCGCAGGGAGAAAACGAAGAAGAGGTTCGAACTCAATGGAGAAATGACACTCACATGTGAGCTACCTGCCCTGAGCGGTGTTGTGCGCCACAAGGGATGCTTTGGGTAGTTTGACATCTGTCTCCACACAAGCTACAGAACCACTGGGTCTCCTGTGTCATCGAGACTTCACATTAAAGCAGTTGTGAGCAGCCATTTGAACTTCTGTGCCAAGGATGGGACAAAGTCCATGTTCAATGTGTGGACATGCATCTAAGTTAGAATTCTGCCTCCGTCGTGTAGCACACAGATGTCAAGAGCTCCAGATGGCTGTCTATCTATCCACAGGACAGGCTCTTCTGTAGTCATGTGTCTGGCATGGACCTGCTTTTTTTTTCTTTCCTATGGGCTCATACAGGTCCCGGGTATTATCCTGCAATGTGGACATGGCTTTGAAGCTAAATAACAGCCAAAAGGTAACTCCTGGCCCCGTATCCTGGGCTGCAGGGGCATGCCTGGAGCATCTAATGGGGACTAGGTGATAGCACACTGTCAAAAAAGCTCAGAACCAGAGCCTTGGGCCGAACCTGATGAGCTGAGACCCAGAGTTGAAACTCAAAGGTACAATGACTCGGCCTTAGGTGACAGGGGAGGACTTGCTTTGAATCTAGGGCATCACATAGTCCTTTACTCCATCCCAGCTTTGTCCCAGGGTTATGGATGGTGTCTACATTTCCCAACTCCAAAAACTACTTTGAGTTGAGGTGAAATCGAAAATAAATGGGAAACATAGGAAAAAAGTGCTGACTCCACAGGCCTGGCTCCAGGTCCATCCATCAGCCTAAGTACACCCCCAGCAGGGCTGTGGACAGAGTGCCTGTCCTCGGAGCTCCCTGTAGAACCTGGGCCTCAGAGGGGCAGGACTGCACACATGGATAGCTTCCTGAATAGATAAAGGAGGAAATACAGCCTCGGCCATCTCTGCAGGTCCCGAGTGTCTCTAAGTCACCTCCCGTCTGTCTCCCTCTTTATCTTCCGTTAGTCCCTCCAGAGTGTGGGTTAAACGCATCCACTTTTAAAGCATGACTCCATCCATCCTGGCTGCCCACACCCTGGGATCAGGGCTTCCTCTCTTCCTGTGATCTCTCCCCATGCCAGGGATTGTAAACTGCTGTGGGTGTCAGTCACAGACTGTGTTTCCTCTGCTCCCTGTGTCCAGGATGGATGCGTCTACCCAGGGCCTTTCCTGAGATTCCCTTCCTGCGCGGTCGTAGGCGGGTTTGGTGCACTCGAAGTGAATCAGTGTTTGCACGGTGCTCTCATTGTCTGCTGGGCACGAACACCTGTGGTGTTGCTATTAACTCGCTTCTGTTTAGAACACATTTATTTCCATGAATTACTGTGTTGTATCTTCTCTTCATTCAGCAGACGCCATCGCCTCAGGGTCTCGCTGCTGAGTGTCTCTTGTCATTCCACCTACGCTTTCCTCTCTCTTTGCCCAGGTAGGGTTCCCTTGTCCCCCACAGTCACTCTCACAGTTTCTCATCCCTGTGGCCTGGGTTGGTGTCTCCCTAGAGTAACAGGGTAGGAATAGGTAGCTGCTCTCTTGTCTTTAGGGCATGAGTGTCCCTGTGTCCCCATCTCTTGCTGCACTTGGCAGCAGAGGTTGACAGGACACTGCACCATTATCATGGTGACCCAAGGGAGCGTCATCATTCCTCTGGGTGTCCGGTTCCCCTCCTTCAGGATGAAGAAGTCAGCTTGGTCCCATCTCTCCAATGTCACGGTCCCCGGATCCATCGTTTTTTTCCCCACGGTCCCAGCACGATCTCGCTCAGAGTCTCCCTATAAATCCCACTTCCACCCACTCCAGCTTAAGTGTTCAAGGGAGGAAGCGCCGCTTTATTAGCGTGGCAGGAAATCGTTCCTGCCTGGAAGCAGAGGAAACCACAGTAGGAACCGGAACCGGCAACTTTGCCAGAGTAGCTGAAGCGCTTGAGGGTACTGAGCTGGAGCCCACTCAGGGCCAGCTTCGGCACCTTGGGGTTCAGAAGTCGAGCGATGGAAGGGGGAGGGGCGGTTGTATCTGCATTGTGAGCCTTCGGTGGCCATGTGACCCTGATGGTTCTACGATGCTTCGGGGCTCCCTGCCTGCCGTCCAAGCTCCTTCCACCATCAGGAAATCCAGGAAGCTAGAGCCATGGACTTTCCTGCTTCAGAGATGAGAAAACAGAGAATTGAGGACGCCCCTCATGGGACATGTGTCTATCTGCCTTATTGTAGCTCAGTGATAAACCATGCCGAGAGCCCAAAGCAGTGGGGCTCTGAAAATCTGAATTTTTTCTTTTTAAACACTAATTTCCCATAAACATGTAAAAAGGTTCCCTGCCTGGGATGGTGGAATCCCTCAGTTATTTGGGTCTCTTTTCTGTTTCCTTTCATTCTGTAACCATGGAAACGTCTCCTCTCCCTGTGGTCAGGTCTCAGCCTCCCCTGATGAGACCCATCAAAGGGTGTTGGTCTTAGCTTGGGCACACATCTTCCCATCTTAGGGTGAAGTCGGAACTGTGGCAGTGTGAGGGAGGATGAAGTGCCAACTGGGAGGAGGAGGGGCAGGAAGAGGAGGAGGGTGATGATGATGGTGTAGTGGTGATGGTGATAGTGGTGGTGATGGTGATGATGATTATGGTGATGATGATAAATGTCACTGTTCACTTACTCACTGCAACCCAGAGGCCACTGCAAGCTGACCATTTGGGAGAGCTGCTTGGGACCCAGCTTGCCTGGGAGCCCAGGAAGTAGTCAGTCTGTCTGGGTCAGATTCTGGTAAGTTTTGTGTTTTCCCAGGATCCAGAATCCCAGGACCCGGGTCAGAGTTAGGGCAGGCAAACTCATGTATTCGCTCAGTTTTGAAACTTTTTCCACAGCTTTGTCTGGGCGCAGCAGGCTGGGCTGTGCTGGCAGGCCTCTCATGACAGCTGTGGAGAGCAGCATGGCGTAGGGCCTCCAGGATGGTTAGTTCTCTTGCAGGGATCATGGGTCACAGGTCCCTTGGTGTCATGGAGCAGACACAGCACATCTTGGACTCTCTCACTAACCACCTGTCACTCCATCAGATGGCATCAGGCTATGGAATCATGTGGCTCTACCACGTGTGTACCCTGAAGCCTCAAATGATGGTTTCTTGGCTCCCTTTTCTGGGAATTAGCAGATCCAAAGATCACCTTCTTTCTGTGAGGTGGAGGAGAGGGAGGAAGGAAGGGCAGAGAGCAAGGTGGACTGAAACCTCCACCTCAGGCTCAGAGTGACCCTCAGCAAGGCTCTGGCCGCTTAGGCTTCAAGGACAAGGAGCCCCCTCCTCAGAAGAGATGAGTGCTTCACAGCCTGAGAGCCGTGACCCCTTTGGGGGTCAGACAATCCTTTCCTAGGGGTAGCATATTGGATATCCTGCATTTCAGATATCTACATTACAGTTTGTAACGGTAGCAACATTACAGTTATAAAGTAGCAACAAAAATAGTTTTAAGGTTGAGGATCACCACAACTCAAGGAACTGTATAAAGGGTGGCAGTGTTTGGAAGATTGAGAGCCACTGGATCAGATTCAAACCTCCACGTGCTACTCATGTAAGCGATCTTGAATTTATGCAGCTCTCAATGGACCTGACCTCTTCCTGTTCCAGAGATGCTACTTCATGTCACAGATCATATCCCCCAATAATTCTTGCTAATCCAAAGGTCTTGATCTAACTTCTGACACCTCTGTGATTGTCTCCTGTGTTACTGAGAACCATGTGGACAGGCAAATGAGAATCCTTCTAGAACCTTCTGGCTTAATCCAGCAACTAGTCAGGTGTAAATAAATAGTTAAACGCAATAGAGGCTACATAGTGGGAGAAGTCTCGGCCTAAGAGTGTGGGGAATACAGATTTAGGGGGTTTGCTTTGGGTGGATAGTAGGCCAGAGAAGAGGCCTCGTCTGGGTATGGTGGAGACCAGCTCTCTGGGAGGATCTGTCCACAGTGAAGTCTTTCACCTCAGCTAAACATGCAGGTGCCGGTACTGCATGTGACCCTGAGTGTGTCCTCCTCGTCTGTGACCCTGAGTGTGTCCTCCTCTTCTGTCACCGAGTGTGTCTTCCTCTTCTGTGACCCTGAGTGTGTCCTCCTGTGACCCTGAGTGTGTCCTCCTTTCCTGTGACCCTGAGTGTGTCCTCCTCTTCTGTCACCCTGAGTGTGTCCTCCTCTTCTGTGACCCTGAGTGTGTCCTCCATGTGACCCTGAGTGTGTCCTCCTCTTCTGTGACCCTGAGTGTGTCCTCCATGTGACCCTGAGTGTGTCCTCCTCTTCTGTGACCCTGAGTGTGTCCTCCATGTGACCCTGAGTGTGTCCTCCTCTTCTGGCTCCCCTGCACTCCTGCAGCTTTAAACACACTCCGATCACACGGGGCTCCCAGGCTAAAACGAACTCTTCCAGATGGCAGGTAGAGCTCCGCTTTGATTCCTCCCTGTCCCCAGGAGATGAGGGAGGATTGCTGTCTCATTCATGTTGCCTCTTTAATGAGGAAGTGGCCTGTCTTGGGCATTTCCATGTCAACGATAGCATAGCCCCAGGCCAGGTAGGACTGAGTTCAGACTCCCTGGGGTCACCTGCACACCTTCGCTGTGACCCGGTGGCATGTCACACATGTCATGCTGTCTTTATCCATCTGGCTTCTATTCCCTCTCCTTCCATCAATGAGACCCTGATATTGCTTTGGGCAGCTCCATTGTCCCCATGTAATCATCCTCTGCTGCCTGGCCTTGCCCACCGGGCTGCATAGCCAGAGTCTTCCCTTCATCTGAAAGTAGGGCAGAGAAAGTTTTGATGCATGCATTTCCTGCAACTGAGCAGCTATCCCTAATGTGTTGGGCTGACTGGGAACAGATCAACTAAATCAAGTCTCCACTATGCAAACTTCCTTGGGAATGGGCAAGCAATACCGTTGCATGTCTTAGCTATGTCCTTCTCTTGTATAATCCAAATTACAGTGTCTTAGAGATGCCTCTGCCCAGCCTGGGCTCCAGCAGCCTCTTTGAATCCTGTCTTCCATTTTTACCACAGATGTGGCCTTTTGTGAAGCCTCTTCATCTCCTGCCTCAGTTTTCTCCTCCAGGAACATAGACTCCCCACAGGACAACAATTACAGCCATTGGGATGAGTGTGTGTGTGCGAGGTGTAATCCCAGGTCTGCTAGTCCGTGGCAAGTGTGCAGGAAATGTTGTTGGTCATTGCTCCTCTTCGTGTAGCTGCTGAATGGCCTTCTCTTCCCTGGATGGTTCTTGTGCCCAGGTAGTCACTGACCCACGGAAGGTTTCACAGAAGACTCTGGGTGTTTATAAATTGTGTCACATTGAAGTAGAGACAGAGATGGGGTCTCTGCTGAAGCATAATTGTTACCTCAGCCCAGGTGCCTGCTCCACCAAACTCTTTTGGGAATGCCTGTGACCCCTGACTCTTGCAGTGTCTCAGCTAGAGACAGATCTGAGTCTCTGTTTTACAGACTGAGGCCCCTAGACATCGGATCGCCTGCCCAGCGCCCAGCCAGTACACGGCTGGGCCAGCATCCGTGTTAAGGCAGACTGCCACTCAAGTCTTTACCCACTATGTATTCGATAGTTCTTTCCTGCTAACTCCTCATCATGTCAGACCCAGCCCCTGTCCTCTGGAGCTTGCCGTACAGTGTAAGGAGTCTTCTTGGTCACTTAGAGTTGGCTAAGCCCTTCCTTGGATCAGAAGGATTTTGTCTGTCCCATTTGGGAACTGACAGACTTCTCGCTTTCCTTTGTGATTTTTGCTCCCCAGTAAACGCCGATTCAGGAAAATTTTCTACAGAGGATTTGGGTAATGTATAAAGTTTCCAGGCCTAAATCAGAGAGACCTCACGTCCCTCCACCAAGGCAATGGTTCCCATCACTCATGTACTTGCTCCCTGCCTACCACTCTACCGACAATTACGGTTTGTCAGTACACCGTGACACATCTCAGTGAGATAGCATTCCGTCCCCTTCCATTTCCTTGATAAATGAACAGAGGCCTGAGTGGTTGTCACATGATCAAGGCCCACAGCACGCATACCAGGATGGGCTCCCTAAAGTAGGCTGAGGCAAAACATCCAGGCAGAAGCCACCTGGCCAATGCTGCTCTCTTGGCATACGGCTGTGGGCAGCCAGGACTGTCATTGCATGGTCCGCTCCAGGACCACGCCAGGGGTTTCTGACTGAAGCCTCCAGGCAAAACGAGGGCTGATGCGAGCTAGTGCTTCACAGGTAAAACAGGAAAGGCTGGGGTGAGTGAGTGTTCCTGGGGACCAAAGGATAGGGCTTCCTTGATACTGTGGGTAGCACCTAGGGTTCCCCAGGGACTCCTGTGTTGAAAGCTTGGTTCCAGCCTGTACTGCTTTTTGGCTGGTGGTGAAACCTTAGTTGGGGAAAGCAGGACCCTGGTTTCTTCCTCTCTTCCTTGTATCTATCATGAGGTGAGCAGCTTGCTTATCCTTCCTTCCTTTCTCTTCCTTTCTCTTTCTCTCTTTCTTCCTTTCTTCAAGATTTATTTATTTTATTTTTTTGTGTATGGGTATTTTGCCTGCATGCGTATACATGTGTACAACATGCGTGTCTAGTGCTGTAGATCTCCCAGAGCTGGAGTTACAGGCAGGTGTGAGCTTCCACGTGGGTGCTGGGAATTGAACCTGGGTCCTTTAGAGACGTGCCCAGTGCTCCTACCTGCTGGGTCATTTCTATTCTCCATTTTACAGATCTAAAACAACAACTACAACAACAAAACCGATGGGGACATGTAACCAGGGACTGAACTCTGACTCCCAGAGCTAAAATAGCCTTCCCCTTTGAGGAATTAGTGCTGGCATTTTGTACAGGATGGAAGATCCACTGACAACACGAGGTAGCAGGAACCCGAGCTTGCTGTGAGTCTGTGGCTTCACTGGGGGCAGCATTGGGAGGCAGAGTCACTGCAGGAACAGAGCCCCAGGTAAGAGTGTCCTTAACAGAGAAGGAATCATTTCTATCATGAGATACAAGTGATCAGATTTATGTGAACCCCACCCCCATGTTGAAGCCCCGGGGTTCCCTATTGCTTTTTATCACCAACACTGGCGAATCCTCTCTCCCCTCATGATCCATCACAGCTCTTGGGCATCTAGCTCCTCCCTGAGGGAAGGGAGATGAAGGGCACGGCAGTGACTAGGAAGTGCTAGCTGCTATCTTCCTCTCTCGCTCATTGGACTGTTCACAGTCACATGACCACACCTTGCTGCAAGGGATGCTGGATGTGCCCATGCCTTGCTGCAAGGGATGCTGGGATGTGTCTTTATTCTAGGATACTATGTTTCCAGCTAAATCCATGAGGTTGCAAGCTACCAAAGGAGGATGCACACTGGGGGCAGCAGCACTGCCCTGGAGTACCGGGGGTGTGTGTCTGCTGCATCGAGGGACTTCCATCTGTGACTGTAACCAGTTCTGGGCAGGTGAGAACACTCAAGAGATGAATGACAGCCTGCACAGATGGTCGCTGACAAGCTGTGGAAGGGGAATCAAGGAGGGGAGTTTGAACAAGCTGGGAATTTAAGGCTCATTTTCCTAGAAGTGATTAGAGGTCGAAAATTCAAAAAAGGAAAACGAAGAAGATAACAGCCGGCTGCACGGGAAAGAAGCTGGAAACTGTTGCTTATTTATAAGTGTTTATGTCCCAGCATGAGGGCACGCTGTGGACTCGGGGCCATTTTTAGTTTTGTTTCAGCTGTTGGGCATTTTGAAGGGCCTCTGCTGTTGTGACCTCACTGTGAGAGGCCTCGGTACACATCTCCTGTGACCCAAGGCTCACCTCCCCCAAACCCAACCTCCCTCCCCCTTGCCACATAAAGCCTCTGAATAGCTCTCCCAGCAGGGTTTCCTTCCTTGGTCTCTGACACCATGGGAGAGCTGAGTGGCTGAGCTGTTCCATCCATTTACTCATGGAAATGTGATCAGAGCCTGGGGACAGCTTCTCAGTCTACACCCAGGCCAGAGCCACTATGGAGAGTACACAGCTAGGGCTGAGAGGGTGGTGTTCTATCAGCGAGCTTCATTGGGATGGTCTCAATGCAGAGCTGTGAGCTGCCACCTTTCTGGCACTGCAGGATCAGCTCACTTGTCCCACTGATCAGGTTACTGGCACGTGTAGAATAAAGTCAAGGCCAGGGAGCGCATCTGAATGAAGTAATGAAGATGGTCAGTCTTTGGCTCATTTCTTCAATGCCAGGCAGCGGCTGGACCTAGTCTTTAGTCCTCTCAGGCTGGCATAACATCCCTAGCACCTACTAAGTGCTGTCTTCCTTCAGTCCACAGTAGCTTCTAGCTAGTTCATAGGTCTAACTCCCTGAATGTCGGCTTCACACAGATCTCCAACATATCCAGACTCACTCTTCTCACTGGCTGTTGCTGACCTCAAATGTCTGATTACAGTCCTATTCATGCTTGCACAGGTCAAAGACAAATGTGGGGATGCCAGTCTCTCTCTGGACGAGCCATCTTCTCTTTGACATGGTCTGCATGGCATCTCTCGCTTCTGAGAGCAGCTGCCGCTCCACTTGTCAGAGAGCAGACAACGGCTCATCTCAGACACAGCCTGAGACGCAGTCCCAGAGACTTTGCCTCTGGTCTCATCCTCTTGATCTGCAGACACTATAATCTTCAGACACTGGCATCCCAAGCACATACCCAGATTCAGAGTGCTAACCTAGATGGAGCAGGCAGTCACTTAATGGTGCAAAGAGCTGATATTCCAGGAGCGTCTATCACCCAGTTCCAGGAATGCTGATGGCCCAGCAAGTCACCTGGTCTGTTGGTCTCCTCTGTGACAGCCAGAAGACAGAGGACATCATCTCTGTTGATGATGGTGGTGAGTGATCTGAGTCCCTTGTGAGGAACAGCAGAGGACACAGCTGCAGAGCTGGCATGGCTGCCCAGGCTTTTAGTGGCTCCTGGAATACAGGGGACCAGGGTGGTTCTCATGGCCACTGAACTTGGGATTGGAGAGTGGATCTGAGGCAAAGTTTTTTTCTCATCTGGTGGCTGTTCTCGTGTCTTCCATGATATAGGGACTGACAGCTACCAAATCCTGTCCCTGACCTGCCAACTGTCTTAGTTATGGTTTTAATTGCTATGATGAGACACCATGACCACCACAACTCTTATAAAGGAAAACGTTTAATTGGTACTGGCTTACAGTTCAGAGGTTTAGTCCATGATCATCATGGCAGGAAGCGTGTGGCTTGCAGGCAGACATGGTGCTGGAGAAGGGGCTGAGATTCTATATTCAGATCGGCAAAAGCAGGAAGAGAGTGTGACACACTGGTCTGGCTTGAGCATCTGACACCCCAAAGCCCGCCTCCAGCGCTACACTTCCTCCAACGAAACCACACCCACTCCAGCAAGGCCACACCTCCTAATAGTGCCACTCCCTCTGGGCCTACGGGAAGGACCATTTTTATTCAAACCAACACACACACACACACACACACACACACACACCACACACACACACGAAAGGCCTCTTTGTGTATCATGGCTGTGGCTGCCAGAGGCATAAGGCTAAGGAGTTCAAACGGGCTATGACTCTGAGATTTCTGTTCACACTGTTTAGTACGATGACCGTGTTAGTTACCGGTCTCAAGATACCTGACAGAAACAAAGAAGGAAGGCAGGCAGGGTTTGACTTACGGTTCCCGGTGCTGGGGTCCAGCATAGCATAGCCATGCGAACAGGAAGTACTGGTCAGGTCGCACCTTTATTCAGGAAGCTGGGAATGGGGATGCTGACATTCAGCTGACTTCCTTCTTTTTTATTCAGTCCAGGACTTGAGTTCAAAGCTTAGTACCACCCACACGTAAGTGGATCATAACTACCTCAATTAACCTAATCTAGATAATCCCTCGAAGGCATGCCAGGAGACTCTCTCCTAGGCAATCCTAATCCCACTGACAATCAACATTAACCCTCTAGTTACTGAATGGCCACAGGTCAGGAATTCATACCAGAATCAATGTCTCTCGATCCAGCACCCACCCTTTGCCCCTTGGGACATGTAACCCTCGCTCCCTTAGACTTCATTCTACATTCTTTCCAACCATGTGGTACTATGCTTGTAGGTGACCCCGCCCCATGGTCAGTGGTTTGTAAGCTTTGCTCTTTATGCAGTGATTCATTTAACACAGTATGGGCTGTGTCCAGGAAGAGTGGAGTCAGAGAAATGTAGATAGTAACTTACACAGGCAGCAGACTCCTTCACCGGGCCTAGCAATTCTGAGTAGCAATTTTCTTGCTTCTTTTCCCCATCAGTGCTAGTTCCTTGTGTGGTTCCTCACAGGACCAGGCGTCTCTTATGCCAGTAAATAAGTCAAGTACAAGAGCTGTCAGAGCTCAGTATTGCTTTGGGTGACTAGAGGGAGGGCAAGAAAGATCTCCACAGAAGCTCTAATGACGTTCCTCAGCCGCCCAACACCTACTCACCTACCCACCTCTGTCCACCCACCACTACTGTTACACACCTATCCACATCTGTCACCACCACCTACCTAGTTACCACTATCCACCATGCCCACCCACCTACCTAGTTACACACCAGAAGGAAGAGGAGGAGCTAGGGGCAGAGAGGTAGGAGCCATGGAGAGCCACGCATGTAACAAGAGCAGTCCTAGGTAACGACTTATATCTAGGTTAGTTAATTGGTTAACACTTCTAATTGTATGGGCATCTTGTTTATTGAGCATTTCTAATTATATAATATTAAGCATTAGGGTCTCATTTCTACCAGGTACCGCCTGGATGGCAGAATGGTCTGGGCTCAGTCCAGCCTTGTGGAGGAGCCATCTCCCACACTGGCTTCTCATGGGTGCAGGGCCCGTGTTCTGGCCCACTTGAGTCGGAGGCCTGAGCCATGGCAGCAGCGAGAACACGCCGCCACTCATGACCTCAGGCCTTGCCTAGTCGGGAAGATGGCAGCTCTGTAACAACAGGACAGATCTACCCATCTGTCCAGTCACCCACTGACCTATTTACACACTTACTCATCTATCCATCCATCTGTCCAGCCACCCACTGACCTATTTACACACTTACCCATCCCTCTATTCAGCCATCTGCCTACCTATTTACACACTTACCCATTCATCTGTCCAGCTACCAGCCTACCTATTTACACATCTACCCACCTACTCATCCATTTGTCCAGCCACCTACTGACCTATTTACACACTTATCATCTATCGATCCCTCTGTCCAGCCACCCACCTACCTATTTACATACCTACCCATCTACCTGTCCATCTGTCCCACCATCCAGGTACCCCTCACCTCTTTACACATCCATTCATCCATTATCCCTTCATCCCACCTACCCACCATTTGTGGCAAAAGCTGCTATTCTCTTGTCATCTCTCCCTCTCCCTTTGTAGTCTCTTTCTCAAAGCATCTTAGGATCCTTGTGATAAAACATGGAAGTTCTTGGAAAAAAGAGCCTCTCCTTTCATGGACCTTTATAAAGCCAGCTGCCTATCTGTTTCTGAGACTATCAAACAATTAATGATTTTAAAGTAAAAGAATGAATGTATAGGTGGGGGGCGGGTGAATGTGTGAGTGGTTGGATGGTAGGTGTGGGGGCGGATGAGTGCGTGGCTGAAATAAAGATAGATGGGGATGATGGATGGGGGATGATGGACAAGGGATGATGGATGGGAATATGTATAAAGGCAGATTGGATGGGTGGATGAGCATCTGGATGTTGATGGATGGTGGGCTTATGGATGGATGGGTGGACTAGAAAAGGGACAGACAGAGATCAGTGGAGTCATGAAGGTATAGATGGATAGATAGGTAGGTAAATGGATGAATGGCTAAGGGATGAATTGATATATGGATCAGTGACCGTGTGAATGAAGGTGTAGGATGGTGTATTGATGTATGAGTGGGGATGAATGATGAATGGGCATGGGAATGGTGTATTGATGTATGAGTAGGGTATGAATACATGAATGGGTGTGGGGATGGTGTATTGATATATGAGTGAGGGATGAATGGATGAATAGGTGTGGGGATGGTGTATTGATGTATGAGTGGGGTATGAATGGATGAATGGGCATGGGGATGGTGTATTGATGTATGAGTGAGGGATGGATGAATGAACAGGTGTGGGGATGGTGTATTGATGTATGAATGGGGGGTAACCAGATGAATTAGTGAATGGGGGATGGAGAGATGGATGATGGGTAGATGATAAGAGGTTATATAGGCATATGTATGTCTGTAAGCATGGGTAGGTGGATAATTGAATAGCGAGATAGATGGATGAGGCATGTTATCCATGAATGGATGGTAGACACATGAAGAGATGTTGGTAACTGCATCTGTATTATCTGGAAGCCAGATGCTTCTCCAAAAGAATTGGCCCAGGGCAGGGACTTCACGAAAGCAAAGTCCAACCAACGTTCTCTGTGGCCCCGATTTATGGTTTGTTCCATACACACCAGCAACTTGATATCAGCGACTCCTCATTTGATCGAGTTATGAAGCCACAATCTATTGGTCCCCTAGACTTCCCTAGGGTAATCACACAGGTGCTTCTGAACCATCTCTTGAGCCGAGCTTCTTGGAGGCCCTTCCTCAAGTCCAGCTCACATTCCTTTTCATAAAGTGAGATGAACAGTGAACTGTAATCCAGGAAGAGGTGAGGTGCTATGAGGGAATACACGTGCTTAGGAGTAGACACATGGGGTGACCCTCATGGTGGATCTGAGCGCAGGTGACTATTCAGCTCCCATGATGATCTCACTGCAGGGACATTTGGTGCAGGCCTTTACTATGATCTGTTGCCTTTCCAGGACAGACTGTTTTGTTCTTTTCCCTTGAGTCCCTCAGCCAATAAGACTGAGTCACCAGCATTAAGGTTTCTCTGTATCATCCACATCAAGTCTCCATCCATGACCAGAGATGCTCAAGGACACCCCCGATGTGTTCACTAGATCCAACACAGAGTCGAGGATCATTATCCAGCAGCCCCAACACCTCTCCAGCTCATTGCAATAATTAACCAGCTCAAGAATTCAGACATCAGCAACCCCCATACCTCAGGCATCACCCGGTGAGTCCCATCATTCCCTTGAATGGCGAATTATCATTCTAAACATCTGGTCAGCTGGATGGAAAGTGGGCAGTCCTGATCCTCAGGGAGCAGGGTCTGTCAAGTGCTAAAGCCAGAGAACTAGAATGCCAGCCTGCCAAATGGGCACCCCTGGGGGCTAGACAGTGAGACCCAAGAGAGCACAGGTTTAGAGTAAGAGCTGAGAAAAATACTAGGCGCCAGAGAGTCTTCATCATGGTCGAGCTTGGAGGCATCGATTGTACCCAAGATGCATTTCTCCCTTCGGGGTGGATAGAGCCATTCCCTGATCTTCCTGAACAGTTCTACCAGCAGAGAACTGGTGTTTTCTGCAGAAGTGTCCCAGGGCTCGGTGGCATGGTCTGCTTGCACAGTCACGAGGGGGTCAGCAGGCCTGCTGGTTCTGGCCCCTTTAGCCAGGACTCTGTGTAAGGAAGGACCGCCCCTACCCGCTTCTCACACAGAGAAGGACTAATTCAGACCAGTGTGGCCAGGGCCACGAGAGGCTCTCCCTCCTCTCCGAGCATCAAGCAGAACTTAGCTTAGACCTAGAGCCGGGTTTGGCTCATCTTGTCAGCTTGACACTCCTGGGAAGAGGGGACCTCAGCTGAAGAATTGCCTCCATCAGATTGGCTTGTGGGGGCTTTTTTTTTTTTACTGCTAATTGATTCAGGAGAGGCCCCTACCACTACGACAGGTACCATTCCTACGACAGGTACCATTCCTAGGCCGGAGGACCTGGGACGTAGACGATGTGTGTCTGATTTTGAGCCTGGGAGCAAGCCAGTGAGTAACATCCCAGCCAGACTTCCTGACTTATCTCAAGGATGGAACGTAACTTGCAAGATGAAATAAACCCTTTCCTCCCCAAGTTGCTTTTGGTCACGATGCTTATCATAGCAACAGAAAGCTAACTAGGACAAGAGTCACCAACACCAGGCTCTCCTCTGAGCGAGGATGGGGAAGCTAGATGTCTCAGGGATCCTAAGCTGTGTTTGGCCTCCTGGATGGTCCTTTCTGGAGAGCTAAGTTCACTGTGTACTGGCTACAACCCCAGCAGACGATCCCTCTACTCATGGAAGTCATGGAGGGCTATCACTGGGCTAACCACTGGAAGTCGAGGCTGAAAGACTCCTGTCTACTGTACTGTGGGCTGGACCTTCCACCATGAACCTGGTGAGCGAGAGCCTTTTCACACAGTGACCTCAGTGAAGCAACTTTACCCTTTGTAGATGGGCAGCAGTGGACAAGAGAAATCTGGGGTCCACGGAGAGTCGGTCACCAGGACTCAGGAATGTTGATGGGTTCTTGTCTTTGGTGGGTAGTGTCTCTCCAGCACAAGGACTCCAGCCAGCGGCCTACCCTGCCTGGGCTTTATGTTCTGGTGCCATGTGATGACTGAGTTAAAACGTCTAGGGATGGGCTGGTGAGATGGCTCAGTGGTTAAGAGCACTGACTGCTCTTCCGGAGGTCATGAGTTCAAATCCCAGCAACCACATAGTGGCTCACAACCATCCGTGATGAGATCTGATGCCCTCTTATGGGGTGCCTGAAGACAGCTACAGTGTACTTACATATAATAAATAAATAAAAACCTTTAGGCCGGCACAAGAAGGGCCGGAACTAGTGGGACTGGGGCGAGAGGGTGAAGAGAAGCGGGGGAAAAAGCACATCTAGGGACACTCTCTCACAAGAGCACGAAGCCATCTGCTCCAGACGGGTATGGGGAGTGCAAGGAAGCCTTAAACAAACATATAAAGAGCAGGTGAAACCCTGGGGAATGTGTATTGTTAACATGGATGTAGTCATGTCAAGACCCAATGCTTCGCTGGGACCCACGGGAACATCAAAGCCTTCCCTCTCTCTGTGTTGAGTGAGGCTCAGAGGGACATCAAAGCCTTCCTCTAGTCCGAGTGTGAATGTTGACAGTGTGTGCAAGTTTACAAAGGAATGCTGTGGAGGATCAGAGTTTGGTCCCAACAGCTCACAGCCCTTTCTAACTCCTTTCCCACGGGGATCTAGTGCCCTCTGCTGGCTTCTGTGGCACCTGCACCCATGTAGTGCACATACAAGCAGGCAGCCATATACACATAAACAAAAGTCAAACAATACAGGAACACAGGATGGTGATGAATCAGCCAAGTACACTTGCTGGGGTGGCTAAAATGACTGGATCTGGGATCAGCTAAAAAAGGAAGTTGCTGGGCACACCCACAACGGTTCTTTTTCATTGGATTATTTGAAGTGGAAAGACTCACTTTAATTGTGGGAGCCATCTTTTGGAGGCATCCCAGAAAAAAGAATAGGGAAGAAGGAGACTTTGCTTTTTTTGCCTTTTTGCCTTCACTCTTGCTGGCAGCTTCATCTATCCTGTTGCTGCTGCATTACTTTTTTGATATTAGAACCAACTTCTTGCAGACTAAAGAACAACAGCTTTCTAAGAATCCTCTGGGCCTCCAGAGCCAGATGGAGACTGCTAAGATACCAGACTCATGGACTAAATAATTGTTGGGTTCTCAGACTCTCTAGTGTGAGATAGTCATTATTGGTGTACCCATACTGTATCCTGTAAGCCAATTTAATCTATTATATATAGAATAATATATATATATATATATATTATATATATATTTATATATTATATATACACACACACCAACACAACATCTATCTGTTCTGTTCTTGGGGGTCCATCCTACAATACCCAGGCTGTGAACTCAGGCTCTCTCTTTCAGCCCCACCTGCTGTCCTTTGGTGGGAAACGCAGTCATTTTTGGCTCATTTGCCACATGCTGCCCATCTGGGCTCTAAACAGACCACCCACCTTGGTATGACCGTCCTTTTGTTTGAATTCTCCGTTTCCTCTCAGTCAGTGATTCGGCAACTCTGCTGCAAGTCGGGATCACCTGGAGTCTAACGAGTCCCACCACAGGCCAATTAGCTGAGCATTTCTGGCAGAGGGAAGCAGATATCTGTTCCAGGTCCCTGGGAGGTTCTGGTGTGCAGCAGGTTGTGAGAGCCAAATGCTCGCAGCAGCATGCCTTGGGCGTAATGAGCACAGCTTCTGGGGGGCTTGTTAAGATGCAGTCTGTGATCTGGGAGGCAGGTGACAAGAATGTGCCAGTTTTCATGTTGGAGATGCTGAGGCCTGAGAGAGGGGGGATGCGATGTTCATTTGGGGATGGTTTTAAGGGTCGTGGAGATTGGGGATTAATATGAACTCCACAGTAGAGGATTTGCCTAACATGCTCAAGGACCTGGGTTCAACCCCCAGGATCATAACCATGTTAAAGAAAAAGAAGGAAAGAAACTTAAGAGCAAAAATCAATTTGGTTTTAAAGAGCAGCAACAAACCTGCTGCTGAAACCCAGCCTTTCCCATTGTGTACTGCAAGTCTACTCTGCAAGGAAAGGTAGAGGGGACACCTGGTCACTGTCACAGGACAGAGGGGATAGAGGGAGATGTCACCAACACAGTACTGTGATCCGGGCAGAGACAGAGGTGCTGACATGCCCACAGCACCCCGCTCTCCCCAGGCCAAAAGGGCAAGGGGGCCCTTTCAGACTCCCCAGGGTCTTAGGATAGCAGCCGTGGGTTGGGGAAACAGCTGTGGAGAGCAGAGAAGCATGCAAGGCTGATCAGTTCCGGAGATAGACCCTCAGCAGATGTGCAGCTCTGAGGATTCTGGGCCATCAGAACAACACTGAATGTGAGGCATCTCACCGGGAGATGGAGATGAGCTTGACCCCGGTGACCCTGAAATGGATGGACCCTCTTCTGTAAAAGACGAGGCAGGTAGCTTAGAAAGAACTCTGCATGCCACCCACAAGGACAGCATCCATCCCAGTCTCTCAGTTGGGTCACTCTGTCCCTAGGCAGGTCCTGCCTCTCTCTGGGCCTCAGTTCCCAGCTGCAATAGTCATCTTGGGGAAACCTGGGAAAAGATGGTAAAGGGTGAGAAGACAGGCTGGGAGCTCACATTAAGGGATGTGTGTGAAGGACCTGGGGAGGTGATGCTGGGGCAGACTGGTGTGGACAGAAGACTAGGCGAGTAGATGTGTAGATGATGGATGGTGAGCAGGTGTCCACGTGGATGGTGGCTTGATGATGATGAATGCTGGATGCTGGGCAGACAGGTAGGTGGTTGGCTGGATGATGAGTGGCAGATGGATGGATGGATGGATGGATGGATGGATGATGGATGAACAGATGGATGAATGGACAAATAGATGGATGGAAGAAGAGATGAATGGATGGACAGATGGATGGACAGATAGACAGAGAGATGGATGAATGGATGACTGTTCAGATGGACAGATGGATGGATGGATGGATGGACAGATGGATGAATGGAAGGACAGATGGGTGGATGGTTGGATGGGCTGAGAGATTGATGGATGAATGGACAGATGGACAGAGAGATGAATGGATGGATGGTTGGATAGATGGATAGATGAATGGGATGGACAGACAGATGGATGGAAGGAAAAATGGATGGACAGACAAATGGATGAATGGACATATGTACAGATGGACATATGGATGGACTTGTGGATGGATGGAAGGACAGATGATGGATGGATGGATAGATGGATGGACCAGAGGCTCACTCCACCATCAGTGGGAAGTCTGCTTGTCTCCCCATAGTCTCCCACGACTGAACATCATTCACTTCTCTTTAGCCCCAGGTCTCCTGCATAGGTTTTCATGTCCAGCAACTCACAGGAAAGAAGGGGCACAGGTGCCCCATCCCCCAGAACATGGCATGATGAGCCTCTCGGGGCCCCTCACCTGGTAGAAGGCATAACCCACTGCATAACTGCCTCATGTAACCACATAAATGTTCACTTTCTGTGATATGTGGCAGATACGGAAGCACTGTGCCCGAGTCGCCGTCGGAGGTCAGCCCTGTGCAACATCTGCGTTCTGCACAAGAGACTCTGATAGTGCAGGAGTGAGAGTCTACAGGTCAGATTCTGCCCTCTACTGTAGGTGGGCAAACAGTGGCTGCCTCCACAGCTCGTTGGGCCACAGCTGGGAACTGTCACTGTTGCTGTCACTGCCATCACCATAGTGGCCAGTGTTGTCTCTGTTATCATCATGACCACTATGATCACTACAATTATCCTCACCACCATCACCATCACCACCACCACCACCATCATCATCATCACCATCCCCATCATCAACCCATCACATCTCCACCAACATCACTTCTTCCTTCACAGAACCATAATCTCAATACAAACAAAGATCTGTCCTGTCCCCTTTGGCCTCCCGAGCTGTGCCTGACACAGTGCACGCGTATTTACTGGTCGCATGTGGGAGCTAATTGAGGAATGCAAAGAAAACCTTCAGTGCACTTTTGTGATGCCAGCGTTACAGGGACACACAACTCCTGGCTGGAGCTCAGATGCCCCGGTGCCACAGACAGAGTTGCCTCTGCCCACTCTCCACGCTCCTGCCTGGCCTTCCCTTCTGGCACCCTTCCCTTCTCACGGGGGCTCTATGAGGCCTCATTGATTAAATGCCCAGGACCGCTATGTGATGGATTTAGCATCAATACTCCCTGCCCCGGGGGCAGACCTGGGCAGGAAGCTCTCTAAATAAAGACATCTAATGATGAGTGTGCAGCCGGGGTGCAGGGCACGAGGGGGGAGTCGATGCTCCCTTAGCCAGGACCAGAGAGGCTGAGCAAGAAGGCCCTGCACGGCTGGCGAGGTGGGTGAGCCTGCTGCAGGGCTGAAGTGTGGGCAAACATGGGTGACCTCGCCGTGGGCACACACACGTGACCCTTGCTGTGGGTGCACACGGAAGACCCTCGCTCTCCAGCCTTCCAATTGTCCTGCCAGGATCCCAAGACAGATCTGAGACATCTTGGGGCAGCCATTGGGCCATGCCTGATACAGCGGAAGAATCTGTATTCTCCATCAATACGGTGTTCGTGTGTCTAGATCAGGGCTTGAGGTTACCCCCCACCCCCATCCCCCAACACTCCCAGGTCAGGAAAGTGGGCGGGCTCTCTGCTGCTGGCTCCTGCGTTTAATGATTTGCACTTGAAAATGTCACTCAGGATATTTTTTCTAGGTAATTTAGTTCTTAATTAACCTCTTGTATTTCCTATACCCCACCTGGAACCTGGATCCCAGGGGCTTCAGTATCAACCTATCCAGCTCTTCCCAGTCCCTGCCGAGCTGCCCAAGGCCCGGGGCAGCGATGGGTGGAGAGGACGTGATTGATGGGAAACCCAGTTGCTCTGGCCATCAGCAGGGACGGCGCTGACCCTCTCAGTGCATTTAGTAGCAATCTAGTTTCTAGCACCTTTTACGACTAGCAGAGAGGGTAGAGGTTGTCTTAGGTCACCATTGTGTCTCTGTAGTCCAAATATTCCTGGTCTGCCTCTTCTCCGCCCACCCCCAGCTGCCCCATGTCTTCAGTTTGCTGCTGGTCATTCTGGCCGAGAACTCAGAAGTGACCCATCTGAAGACACTTGCATCTCTGTGCTGTTATTCCTGAGACCTCTTGGATCTTTCCTAGAATCTCTGTTAGCATCCAGACGGGGAGATCCGGGCTGTGGAAGATGGAGTTGGAAGTTTTGTTTTGCCTTTGTGCGATCTAGTCTGAGAAGTCTTGGTGGATTTGACTATATCATCCAAATGAGATAAAACTGACCAGTGGGATGAGAAGGCCCGGGAGGTCACAGCTGAGTGGACTCTGGGGAATGAAATAGAAAGGAGAACCTCCGAGTCAGAGGACCTTGCCTTCCCCAAAGGGGGAAGCCCAGATCAGACCCACCCCAACGCCCCAGTCGCATCCTCCCTCTATGTGAGAGCCACGCCCACCTCGACCCTCTGACTCCGCCCACACCAGACCCTGAACTGAGGCTGCAGGGCAATGTGCTCTGATACCCAAGGGTGCAGGTCTCTCTCCACATTGGTTCTCTCCCTTATCAGTCATCCTCCAATTTGCTGTGGGAAAGGACAAGTGAGGGAGGAATAGGAAGCTCTCAGCAGGGACAAAGGTGGCCTGGATACACCTGGCAGATCACTTTATGCGGCAGGATCATATGCACTCATCTGCCTTGCTGTTACTCTTCGTGTGCTGTGCTGCTCTTCCCTGTTCTGCAGCCGGAGATTGACATTGTGTCTGACAGCATAGGTGCCATGCCCAGCCTCCCCCAAGTTTGCTCAACAGATGTCCCAATAACTGGGTGGTATAGGGTTAAAAAGCTGATGGCTTCCCAGCCTCTCTCAGAAGGATTTCCTCATGTCAATGCACTGCCCTCTCTGGGCTCCATGATGCCCGGTCCCTGACTCTCAGGCTTAGAGAGGGGGGCTGTTCCCTGCTGATGGTCCCTGGGTCCCCGTATCCCTAATGGGCCCTTGTGTCTACCTACAGCCCTGTAAGCAACGTCCTCTTTATCTTTATTTGTTAATCTGTTTCGCTATATAGTGCTGGCTGTTTTGGAATTGGCTATGTAATCCAGGCTTCAGGCCGGCCTAGAATTTAGAGATGTGCCTGTTTCTGTCTCTGTTTGTGCTAGGGTTGTGGCGCCTTGTGCCATCCACCGAGCCTGGCCAAATAATGTTCCAGAAACTTAGATTTTGAATTTCTAGCTTGATTCTGCTTCCCACAAGGTCCTGGTCTGTGCCTTAATGTAAACAAGGAACTGATAGAGACCCTGAATCCACTTGGTGTCTCCCAGTGCTGTGGAATGGGTTCAGGGAAGACTCCCCAGTGACTCCCAGTATTCAGATATGGAGACTGAGCGGGAATCCTCTGGGCAGCTCCCAGCAGTGGATGAAGACCACATGGTAACTGTGCCAGGCAGCAGTGCAGAGAACTCAGAGCTTAGACAAATGGCTGGAGCTCACCTCTACTCCATTCTACAGCCCCTCCCTGCTTGGAGGACCCATCCCTTTCCATCCTGGATGTGAATTCAGTCTCCTGATGCCCAGACACAGGTTCTTCAAGATGAAGCTGAGATGGGCAGACTCTAGCAGGCAGGGATGCTCTACAGAGACAGGACTGCCCAGATCCTTCCTGACATCCAACCTGGTTTGTCCTGTGTCCCCAGATTAGCAGGACATGGATTCCTATGGCATATGGTACATTTGGGCATATGGCATATGGTACATTCTCAAGTCAGGGAAACAGGCCTGAACTCTCCTCTCTCTCTCTCTCTCTCTCTCTCTCTCTCTCTCTCCTTCCTCCCCCTCCCTCCCTCCTTCCTTCCTTCCCTCCCTTCTTCCCTCCTCCCTCCCTTCCTTCTTTCTTTTCTTTCTTTCCATCCCAATCACTGCCCCCATTCTGGTCCCCCCCACAGAGTTCCTCCCCCATCCTCCCTCTCCTTCTCTTCTGAGAAGATGCCCCCTCTTGGATATCACCTCATCCTGTCACATCAAATCTCTGGAGGGTTAGGCACATTGTCTCCCACTGAGGCAGGACAAGGCAGTCCTGTTGAGGAACCAACTCCACAGTCAGGCAACAGCTTTAGGGACAGCCCTCACTCCAGTTGCTAGGTGACCCACGTGGAGACTGAGCTGCACATCTGCTACATACGTGTTGTGGGCGGGGGCTCAGTCCAGCCCTTGTATGCTCTTTGGTTGGTGCTGGCTAAAAGAAATGCAGGGATAAAGATGGAGTAGAGAATGAGGGAATGGCCAACCAATAACCAGCCCAACCTGAGATCCATCCCTTGGGCAAGCATCAATCCTGCAGTTATTAATGATGCTCTGTTATGCTTGCAGACAGGAGCCTAGCATGACTGTCCTCTGAGATGCTCCACCCAGCAGCTGACTGAAACAGATGCAGACACCCACAGTCAAACATTGGATAGAGCTTGGGGACTCTTTTGGAAGAATAGGAAGAAGGATTCAAGACCCTGAAGAGGATAGGAACTCCACAGGAAGACCAACAGAGTCAACTAACCTGGACCCTTGAGAGCTCTCAAAGACTCTAACCAACCAAAACATCTAAACTCTTAGCCCATCCCACCTCTGCACCAAGCAGGGAGCAAGCATGGCTATTAGAGAAGACATGTCCCTCGTATGCGGGGTCTCCATGCTAGGTGGCTCCTGGGTTTCTTTACTAGATGGGAGAAACCGTGCAGCATGGCTCAGAAGGTTCCCACAGAGCCCCATGTCTCCAGGCTCCTCTGGTAATATTTATATGGTGACCATCGGGGGAATTTATTAGTGAGAGAGACAGTTACCATCACAGGTAATTTCACAATAGCTCCGAGCATTCAATGGCCTTGTAAAAGTCACAGCCACCATTAGCAGGACAGCCCTGTCACCTGTAGTGTGCTTGGGATGTCGGAGCAAAGGCAGACCTCCAGGCTGCCTGCAGCCTGTGTTCCCTTGGGCCATTAAATTACCTGGCTGGACAGCGATTCCAGGATGGAGTTATAAAACGCAGACACGCCGGCCCTGTTAAGTGGGCTTCCTGTAAATCTGCAGTGGGAAAAGAAACTGCGTGGCCCAGAAACAGGTGGCCAAATGCTGAGGCAGCAGGCAAAGGCAGAGACAGAGGCAGAATTGTCCTGGTGTTGGGAACTTATAAGGCGCTCTGAACTTAGAAGTGTCTGCCGTTCCCAGGGATGGCTTCCTTCTTTCTGTGAGGTGTGGAGACCCCAGGCTCACCTGTCTGGAGCAACAATGAAAGCAATGTCCATTCAGAGCTGGTCTGTGGTTGCTCCACTTAGCCACGAGTGCCTCAGACCTCCAGGACTCAGCTCTGTGTCTACCTCTGGAGCTGACAAGCTCCAGTCTCAGGGTGCCAGTTGAGTTCTGAAGCTCAGTCCCCTCCCGTCCCCCTCCCGTATCTTTAACTTCCCCACCACAGTGAGGCCAGGTGCAGCTGGCCAGTGAAGGAAAGGTGTCTCTGCTTTCTGAGGAGTTCCTGAGGGAGGGGACAGATCTGGGAAGAGTAATGTCATTTCAGAGATACCTCATATCTGAGCCCCAACGCACATGTGTACGCTATTTCTGAGGTTGGGATTTGAACTGGGTCCTTAAGGAATGCTATCAGTCAGGGATACTGGGAAGTGGGTGGGAGATAAACACAGGGTTGAAGGGTGTTTCACAGCTAAGTTTGAGGGGAATGGAGCCAGAAGAAAATTCTCAAAACAGGAAGCTTCCACGGTAGCCCTGGACCAGGGCTGGGTGCAGAGAGTACACTGCAAACAGTATGGAAGGGGGAGGGGAGGGAGAGGGAGAACAAATATCTCGATCCTATTATCCTTCCTCCCTCTGATTCTAACCAGGGCCTGGGTTCGATTCCCAGTACTGAATAAGCTGGCCAAGTGATACCTATAATTCCAGCATTTGGTTTGTGGAGGATCAGATATTCAAGGTCATTCTTGACTTTTTTAGTGAATCTGAGGCCATCTGGATACATGAGATCCTGTCAGAGAGAGAGAGAGAGAGAGACAGAAGAGAGAGAGAGAGAGAGAGAGAGAGAGAGAGAGAGAGAGAGAAAAAGAAGACAGGCAAGCCCAATGTTTCTATTGCCAAGGGACCTTGTGCTTACATCCAGTACCTGTCTTGGGGCAAATTTTCCCAAGGTATTTGTGGAAATGTAGGAAAAGAGAAGGCAGACCTGGGGTTGTTAAAGGAAGGGCACTACTGGGCTCTACTGTCTGGGCCAGAGCTTTCCTGCTGGGAGTCACCACTGTCAGGGTGGAAGCCAGCCTGCAGTGTGAGTCTTGGAACATTTGGGACTCTGGTATCTAGGAAGGGACCTGGGACCCTTAGGTGCGCTGGAGCCTTTGCCTGGGGACCTGCTTTTTGGAGTAAAGGCTACTAACCATCTGCCTGCTGCTGGTGTTAGAAACTGGGAAAGCTTTAGCCCCAGTGGGAGGAGGAGCCATTGCACCTGCAGGCTGCCACCTCCTTAGTGGCCCTCTGACCTCTCAACTCCTTCTGGCTCTGCAGGGAGTCCCCATGTCCCATACCTCTGTGACCAGTATCTGGGTGTAATCCCATAGGGGCTCAATCCTGCCAACACCCTTCTCAAGGAAGAAATGCTGGTGGCTATCTGTCCCTCAAAAACAGACTGAACATACAATATTGCTGAATCATCAGACATTGGTTATAAACGTGATTTGCCATGAGGTTCTGAATATTTAACAGAGCATTAAGTGCACGCATCTTACGCAAAGATTTTTTTTACCATTAAATAAAAAATGCCGGAACTGTTAACACTAAGGGTATTCCTAAGCAAGTGAGTCAGGCAAATTTAAATAATGCAGAGGCAACCCTGAATCCAAGCTGGTGACATTTGCGCCTCAGGACAACACTCAAAGACATACAGGTTATTTATTCCTTTAATTCCCCTGAAATGCGGCTATAAATCCGTATTACAAGATTTTAATGAATATTCATTTCTAAAATGAAATATGCAGTTGCTCTACTTTTTTAATGGGAGGTGGAGGGTGCGGAGGGAGGAGGTGAATGCAGACACTGGCAGACCTGGATTCTGGAGCAGCCTAAGTACCCATGGGGTGCTGGGGCAAGAGACCTGCTTCTAGGAGTCTGCAGAAGGTTCCAGAGAAATACTGGATGGGACAGGACTTTACAGTGTGCACAAGGCACTCATGCATGCCTGCATGCACTTAGGCTCATGTGTGCAGTGGGAGTCACACCGCGCACGTGCACACATACAGACACACACACACAGAGAGACACACAACACACTCACACTCAGTTCTGGGGTCCTGTGACTGAGTCAGTGGTTCCCAGGGATCCGTTGCTTAACCTGATGGCTCTCTCATCAGGGTGGGCTGGGAACAGCTGGCGCCCTCTCTTGAGATCTCTTCCGGCCCACAAACACGCCGTTGCAAGATGTGCACGCTTCCGGGATTGAGGCTCCCCTATGCTGTCTACAAATTGCCCTGTTTCGGGGGAGGCTTAGGTCTAGATTTTAGGTCACTGCAGGTGGCTGGGGAGTTGTGTGAAGCAGGAGGAGAGACACCTCCTCTGGGGTGACTGAGGGAGCATGGGACACAGGCTGGGGAGGGAGTTCTTGTTTCTCTTTGTGGATTCCCATAGCCTCAGCTCTGCTGTATTTGGGCACGGAAGGGGGCAAGGAAACCAGCAAGGCCAGCCTCTCCTGCTCCCTCTTTGATCCTTTCTTCTGGTCACTTTACATTGTGTACAGCGGAGGTTCTCGGGACCTTGGGCAGTGAGTTCTGAGTAGCTGGCGTTTATTCTTATTACGTAAAAAAAACTGAGTTGATTCGAAAAAAATTAATTTTAAGCACTGCCGGAGATAGCCCATGAGTCCAGACCACAAAATTCAGAGGTCAACTTGACCTTGAAGATGGTGGGGACAAGTCAGACCTTGCTCTGCTGGTCAGTATATCCCTAATTAGTCCAGGATGCTTCATTAGCCCATCTCCTTGTTCAGCATTCAGCACCTTTCTTTCTCTGGGTTCTACTCTGTGACCCCCTCCCCCAACACCACCATCGAGGCCCCTCCCCACCGTGCCACCAACGAGGTCCCTCCCCCCCCCCCCCCCCCCCACCCCCCCGTCCCATCGAGACTCCTCCTCCTGGCCACAATGGACAGACCATTCTTGACCCAGGCCTTTCTTAACCAGCATTTTGCTAGTGTCCCTTCTCCTCTATCTTCTTCCCCAATAGGATATGTCCCATGTTGCAATAAAACAAATAACCAACTTCTAACCAGGAGGGGAAAGAGGGTCCCATTTCGGGTCACGGAGACATGCTAGTGGCATCAAGATGCACCTGATGACAGAAGTTCCTCACTGGACCCAAGAGCCATCTGACATCTTAGGGAACTATCTGACTTTTACCCTTTAGTTGATATCTGATATACAAATATCACTTGGCTCCTCCTGTCTCTCCCACTGCTCTATCCCAGTGACCCAGTGGCTGAAGGGCTGACCTCATGTGACCAGTCCAGCTAGCACAGAGTGTGCAGTGGCAGAGCCTAGAGCTTACTGGTACCCAAGAGCGGGGAGTGGGGGAGAGGGGATCTTGGGTCCAGACATCCACTCCCCTCCATTTGCCCTTGAGCTGTTTGTGTTTTTGGCTCTGTTTTGTATTGTTCTGTTTTTTTTCCCTCTTTGTTCACAAAGAATCAGTCCACTGGAAAAGCCAATTAAAACAAGGAGAGATTAAAAGAGAGGCTTCAGAAAGAGACAGTCGCTATGCACGCATTTAAGCAGCACTGGGAATAAACAGCTTGGAATCTACTCACATTAAAATTAAGCAAATATTTTACATTCTGCACTTGGCCAGATTTGGTGTCGTTTCTATGGAAACATGCATCACTTGTGCTACAGATAGTCCCTCCCAGGTCCGCTGGCCTTTGAGTCCAGCTAGAGATCTTTCCCCTGTCCCAAGGCCTGTTCAGTGAAGTCTGGGATGGGAACACTTCGTCCAGTACAGCATCCTTTTAAGTCCTGTTCCATGGGTTGATGAAACTTAGTCTCAGGACCATGAGAGCACAGTCTGTGGGAGCAGAGGAGAGTAAGCATCCTCAGATCCAGGCTGTGTGGGGCTTCATCATGACCAGTCTCAGGGAGGAAGCAGGACCCTGCCTCAGTTCTCACTCAATCACAAGAAATGTCCCTGGGTCCGCAGGGCATTGACAAGGATGCTATTTGGGAGCAGAGACCAGAAAGAAACATCCAAATAAACTCTATCTCTGGACAGTCAACAAGCCTCCTTAATTCCTCTGAAACCCCAGTTGGGCTCTGTGGCTGAAATTTAAAAAAAAAAAAAGAAAAGAAATTGGAGCTAGGGATGGGTCAGCTACAAAAGACCATGATAGTAGGCTACTGGCAGGAACCAACCCCAGCTGGTAAGTTTGCAAGGGACCTGTCCCCCACAAAGGCTCATGCTGAGGGCTTGGTGCCTAGCTAATGGGTCCAGCCACTGAGAGGTAAAAATGGGAAGACCTCTGACCTGATCAACGGATTTGTGACATTGACGGGTTTATAGCAGAATGGATCAGGAGGTATAGACATAATAGAAAGTGGGCATGGTTGGAGGAAGTGGGGGCATGTTCTAGGGGGTCCTAACTTGTCTTGAGACCCTCTTCTACCGTTTCTGGATGCTCTGCCATACCCTTCCACGATGTTCTGCCCCGACAGGCCCACTGTAACGCAGCAAACTGACCTGAACATTTGAAACCTCTGAAATGCCATCTTGGTATTTGGTCACAGCAAAAAGCTGGCACATCCAACTCAATGCTACACCATAGCTTACTTGTGCAGAAGACCAGGTCTGGGTGCCCCTCCCCCCGACTCCCTACCCTCCAGGCTCCTCCCACCCCGGACAGACCATCCCGGATCTGCTTGGCCATGGTCAGGAGGGACTCGATGGGATCTCCAGGGCAAACTGCTATATTGAGGTGAAGTCTTGCCTGCTGGGCTGGTCTCAAACACATTGTGGAGGAGTTCGTTCCCAGGGGACGTCACCTGCTTGAAGGGGTGCCATCTGTGACCTGGCTGAAGCCTGCCACCTGAGACTTCTGAGATCAGGGATGGCGTGTCCTGTGTATCAACCGTATGGAACTCCTTCTCCACTGTTTCAGAGTCCTCAGAATCAAGGGTGATCTCTGCAGAGTTTGGAGGTAGCCCCTGGGAAGTTTCTATACTATAGGCTGTAGACCCTGGGGCTCGGCCAGATCTGGGCCTATCACTTTAGTATTTGACCTTGAGCCCAGGGAAACCAAGACCCTCCTGTTGAGCCTCCTCTTGACTGGAAGAGGCAGTAAATCTCGGGGCTGGGACTCTGCCTCTCCTAGGAGCTGGGGCACATGGAAGGAAGCAGAACACTCTTAGTGAGCCCTCCTGTTGAGACGTTTTTATTTACTCATTAAGATTTAGGGTGGGTACCTGAGAAAGCCAGATATGTTGAATTCCCTAAAGCCAGAGTTACAGGCAGTTTGGACCACCTGACAAGGGTGCCAAGAACCAAAGTCAGGTCTTGTGCAAGAGTAATAAGTGTTCTGATCCTCAGTTGTCTCTCCAGCTCCACCACCCAGCCCCACACTTTGGCCGTCTCCTCACTTCTTAGGATGTACCTTAGGGACAGACAAAGCATCCCATCACAGTGTGTTTATTGGGCACTGTGTCATGTGCTCACCTAGATTTTCTCTTGTCTTCTGACAGAACCTGCCCCACTCTACACCGGCTCTTGCTGCCTCTCCGCTATTGACTCTGGAGTTTCCTTTTTCTATGGTGGGTGGGGTCCCAATCCGTCCCCCCCACCCTGCCCTGGCAGCTATTCGATGACACCATTGCTCATGCCTGGAACAAGAGAACGCCAACCTCAAATGCCATCAAATCTGCTTGCATTATTTATTTCTGCAGCATCGTGACCCAAGTTCCTCTAAAGGTGTGTTTGGGCTCACAGTTCCAGAGAGTCTCAGTCCACCACGCCACAGCGGGGAAGGTGCCGAGGCAGTGGGCAGTAGGAGAGCATGGCGGAGCCTCCTCACATCTGGATGGATCAGGAATCAGACAGTACAAGCAGGAACAAAAGGCCACCACTAGTAACCCACTTCCTTCAATCTGGGCTCCACCTCCCTAAGATTCACACCCAAGCCTCAAGCTCCTCTCACTTAGACAACCATGGGGACCCCTGCTATTTTTCTCCAAACTGCCGTTGGTAAAGTGGCTGGCGTGTGGGCGTCACGGGGTCAGCTATTGGAGAGATGTGAAGGGGCCCGATGTCACACAGTGAAAAACCAGGCTGTCGGGTTGCTTTCGGTTCGTTGATAAACATTTTTAAGCACACGTAAGTTATTTTTCCGGAGCCGTGCTTCTAAGGTGCTTCCTGGAGAACTCCTCAGAAGTCATAAAAACTACATTTAACACTTGACAGTCACTTAGTCTGAGATGGTCCTGTCCAAAAACACTTGAGAAATACTTGATACTCATTAGTTTTCTCCCCAGAAAGCCCTAGAATAAAGGATATGGTCTAAGTATTCCTTGATTATCCACAACTTCTTTTTTCCTTTTTGGAGACAGGTTCTTGCTGTAATGGCCCAAGTTGGCTTCAAATTCATGATCCTCCAGCCTCAGCTTCCCAGGTGCTGGGATTTCCAGCATATACCTGTCTTCTGCAACTTTTATGCAGCCGATTTCTTTTAAAAGGGGGTGGGGAAGCAGGAGAGAAAGGAAATGAGGACGTGGCTCGTGCGTCCAGTGAGAAGGCTCACACCACACACTCACCAGAACACCTTTATGACTGAAGAAGATGGGACTGAGAGCAGGAATCAAGGCAGGCATCTGTTGTTGGGATAACCAAGTGTGTCTGGCCCATGCTAGGCCCTCTGTGATCCCTTGAAGGGGGTTACCAGGGTTCTGAACTTCTTACCCGATTCCTCAGGGCAGGCTCTCTCTCCTCATACCCCATTACCTGCCATGATGGTGAAAACCTTCCCTTGGGCCTGTTGTGGTGGTGAGGGATCTTCAGATTGAACAGAGCCAGAACCACCTGAAGAGAAATCTTCTAGAAAGTTCCACACACCTGATATATTGATCTATGGTATATGCTGGTTACTGGCCAGGAATCAGTATTTCTAGAGTTGGAGGTTTCAAGGGTTCCCGGTACATCAGGCAGACCTGGGAATATTACTCTGAAAAGACCGCTATGAATCGGCAGAGGGAGGGAGCATCTTCCAGGGGCTTGTTGAAATGCACACAGCGAACCTTGCCCCTGGAGTCTATTCTGCTAAGGGGGCAGTGGGGACCCACCTCTTAAGGGGACCCACCTCTTAAAGGGACCCACCTCTTAAAGGGACCCGCCTCTTAAGGGACCTACCTTTTAAAGTGCCAGGTAGGATGGGATAGGGACATGGCTTAACCAATAAGGCGCTTGCTACGCAAACCTGACTTTGATTCCCAGAACCCACATATACAGACCTGGCATGGTAGCACACACTTGCTCCAAATGTGAGAAGTTGGAGGCAGGAGTATCCCTGGGGCTTACCAGCCAGCTAACTTAGCCTAGTCAGGGAGTTTCGGACTAGTGGGAGACTCTGTCTCAATCAAACAAGGTGAGGAATAGTACCTAAGGTTACTGTCAGGCTCCCACAAGCACATAAAATACATCTGTGCCTGAGCCCACGCCCACGGGTACACGCACATACGTGCCCCTCCCCCACAAAGTGCCAGGTTATTCTGAGTGATCAAACACAGCACTCTGGAGCAAATGGGAAATTTAACAACGTGCTCCATGGCATGGAGGGGCATTGGTGGTTAAAAAAAAATGTCAGGCTAGAAGCCCCAGAGAGCAAGTGCCCAAATTCCGGTGGTGGTCTGGGTGCTTCTGTGTACCGAGCTACGTGGCCAGAAGGAAGATGCATCACACGGTGAACTGTCAATCATTTCTGCAATCCTCCTGACACTCATCAATGGGAACCCCTCTGTTCCTGGAGTCAGACACACTTAGGAGATTACAGATATCCATTAGAGACACCTATGCACAGTACCTGCTCAGAGGACACCTGTGCATAACCCATGTTCCCTCACAGATATGCACACACGCCCTGCGGTAAAGTTCTCTGCTGAGGAAGTCCTGCCTCCTCTTCCCTAACCCCTTGCTTTTCCCATTGCTGTGACAAAATGCCCGGCAAATGCGATGTAAGGAGAGGATGGTTTATTGTGGCTCAAAATCCATCATGGCGGGGAAGACATGGCGGCAGGAGCTCGAGGTGGCTGCTCACATGGTATCCACAGTCAGGAAGCAGAGGGAGATGAATGCTGGTGCCTACCCCACTTTCTCCTTTTTGTTCAGTTCAGGATCCCAGGCCATGGGATGGCACTGCTCACATTCATGGTGGGTCTTCCTGCCTTGGTTAAACCACTCTGAGAACACCCTCATAGACACATCCAAAGCTCTGTTACCTAGGTGACTTCACATCCAGTCAAGTTGACAGTGAGGATGAGCCATCATACCCCTTCCTCTTCTTTCTGTTCTCTCCCCACTGTTACAGCATATATGTCCACTCCCAAATGTATAGAAGACAGCTCAACTTCATTCTTCTTAAAGGTCCCATAATATTCTGTCATAAGGACATACCCTATACATGGAATTCAGAATATTCTTCATCTGGTCAAAACAGGGAACAATGAACATCCACACATCTGTCCTCTGTACATTTGAGTAGTTATACACCGGGATAAACTACTTAAAACAAACCACTGTCTAGCTGAGTTACGTGCATGCTGTATTTTTAAGGCATTACTATATCTCTAGGAATGGCTCTTTGTAAATAATATTAGTTATGGATTCAACCAACCATGAGTGGGAATTTTTCAGAGAGGAAAACGTGTCTTCGCTACAACATGTGTAGGCATTTCTCCTGTCATTATTATCTAGACGGTACAACACAGTAAGTCATTACGTACTTTGTGGTATTTGTTATTTTAGACGTCTGGAGATGATTAAGGTCTATCCAGGCTGTCTGAGAGCGACAATGCCAGGCTACACAAGGAAGTTGAGAATCAATACATCTGCTGTCACAGGGGGTCTGGCAGCAATCCTCCATGGATACTGAGAGAGGCGATACTGCTTTTCTGCCTCCTCTGAAACCCTCCTGAGTTTGAGTGGGCCAATATTGTATGGACAAAATGTTCCTCAAATCGCTTATCAAAACCTTGGCAGGTTGTTTTTTGCAAAACCTGACATGCTGGCTTTAAAATGCACATGGCTGTGTGAACAGGCAAGAATAACCAGGACGGCCAACCAGCAGGGTTCAAGGACTTTCATGTCAGACGCGACACCTGTAATCAAGTCTTGATCCCCTGAACATGGACCTTTAACACCCAGCTGCGTAGTAGTAAAACAGTCTAAAACCCAACCCACAGGAAGACCACATGTATACACACAAGCACATACATGTCACACGTAAGCACACAAACCCACAAAACGCACACAAAGCACACAATACATAAAAGCACACAAATATAGCACATGCAAACAGGCACACACATCACATAGTACATAAAAAAACTTGCAATCGCACACTGACTCGCCCTGCAGATTAGGTCTCCTCTCCTTTCCATGTTTATAGGAGAAAGAGCAAATACTTAAATATGCCTTATCCCCTCCCCCCAAATATTTTAAGGTAAAGTCTTGGTCTAAACATGAAAGAGATGATTGTTTGGGCAGGGCGGGTAACGTCATGACTTTGGAGCAAGGGAAGGCTTGAAACAACACAAGTCTAAAGCATAAAAACAGGTTTATAAAAATAGGCCAATCGCAATGGGCTCGATTGGAAATACTTGCATTGAAGAGACACTGATCATTCAAGACAACTCAGTGGGAAGAATTCTTCATAGTACAACACAGACAAAGTACGCATCACCCAGAGAGACACAGACAAGGCAATGGGACGAGCCAAGAGTAGTACAAGGAATCTCTTTGAATCAACACGAACGATCTCTCTCTCTCTCTCTCTCTCTCTCTCTCTCTCTCTCTCTCTCTCTCTCTCTCTCTCCACACACACACACACACACACACACACACTTCCTTCTTCACCTGACCCAAGGGACCGATACCTCTGGTGATTATCTGTCTGCATCCTGAGACACAATGCATACAGGTGTAATGTTGTGACATCAACCCCCGAGAAGAGCTGGGGTGGAGAGGTGTTGTGGAACGGAGTTCTTATGTGTTATTAAAGTTAAGCTGGTCTACATCCAAATTAGAGTGTAATAGCCCTAGGCTGATACATGTAATCCCATGGTAACCACAAAGAAAAGAGCTATAGACTACACACAAAAGGGAATGAGATAGGAATTTTCACATTTTATGACAAAATAAAATCAACGCAACACAGAGGAAGATGCTACCTTGGAAAATGAGCAACACTGGAAGGCAGAAGCAGGCACGGCTCCAAAATGACGGGAAGGGGATTTCTTCCTATCAGTAGGCTGACAAGGGAGAGGAAGTTCGCCTGCTACCTTCGGCATGGCCCTGGGAGGCTTTTTGCTTAAACAACTCAGATGCAAACACCCCCATTGCACTCCTGTCGCCCCCAACCCCAGCCATGGCAATCAGTATACCCTGGGAAGCGTTCATGTGACTGAAGTCCTGGTCCAGACCCCTACCTCCTCTATCCCACCCAAGGAAACAGGAATGGTGGGTGATGCTTGTCTTGTGCCGGGTGCCAGTCATCACCTGGACTGCAGCATTTTCATGTCCCTGCACTGGGCTTCTCCATACAAACTGGCTTGAGTCAGATTTGACTTTCCAGTAGACGGAGACTGGAATTTATCTCTTTACGTGGGAGTTTCACAGCTAAGCCTGGGGCTCCTAAGCTTGTAGGAAAAAAAAAAAAATACAGACAAGAGTCTCTACCAGGCCTTTCTCAGAACCCAGTAGGATATTGTCTACCTGTTCAGTGATGTCTTATTTCACAAACCCAGGTGGGCTTTGTACCAGTGTGACTTAGCAGCCGTGGACCGTAGGGGCACCACGGTCCAGCCACCAACCTTGATGAGCTACACAGTTGTTACTCGCAATATATCATGTTTATTGCTTAGGATCGCCCCAGCCCTTCCTTCCTTCGGGGAGCCTAATGTTCCGTGCTTAGAACACTCTGAGAACCTGGTATCCAGTTTTGTCACACCCTTGGAGGACAGGCCATGAGAGCACAAAGTCACTGTATGTGTGGGGGGGATGGGGAGGGAGACCTGTATGGAGTGGTGTGCTCACTCATGTGAGATGACACTTGGCTGCAGGCACTCCAAAACGATTCCTAGGGTCAGTCTGAGGCCCTGCAAGTTGACACCCGCTGAAACACTTTATGGAGTGTGCAGATACAAACTTCCCCTGCAAGCCGAGTCCTCCACAGTACTTAGCTGTGTAGACAGGAAGCTGGCCCAGGGTTGGGAAGGCAGCTGAGGACAGCATCCCCATGCCGTGGGTCAGGCTGTGTCGGGTATGGCCAGGGGCAGTGCCGACTGCTGGTCAGATTTCAGTCAGTGTGGGAGTCCACAGTTTCCCTCTAGGAGGGAAAGCCACAAAGCTGTTCTTTCAAAACACAGTGCTTTGAGAAAGCCACTGCCTCCGGGCACCTTTGGGGCTCTGAGTAGGACTGGAGCCTCCGGGTAAGTGACCAGACGCAAGCAGAACTCTGGCCGAGAGCTGGAGAAGGGAATTAGAACATGCAGTAGCTCTGCATGTCCACTTGGTGCCTGGGGCAGCCGAGAAGGACACACTAGCCTAAGCAAACACCACCATTTCCTGAGCTGCGAATTCACATGCAGGCTGTGCAGCCAGCCTATTGTTCTGGTATATGTGGCCCTAAACACTGTAAGAGTACTAATCTTCAGGTGACCTGTGACTGCCACCTACCCAGTGATCACCTGTCCCAACCAGAACAGCACCGCTCCCTACTTGAGGATTGTAGATAAGGTTGTTGGCTTCTGAGAACTCTTGGGAAGCTGAATTGTCCAAGAAAACAGCTCTTGGTGCGATCCCCGTGCCCCGCCCCGTGAGCCCCTCCAGTATCATCTGTTTCTGGGACTCCCATATAGCTTAGGTTGGAGCTCTTTGTACTGGGTGTCTCCCAGGACCACCCTGGGCCTGTGCTCTGTTTGACTCCAATGATTGACTTTCAGTGAGGACTAGGGTGTCCCCCAGACCCCAGCTCTGTCATCTAACATCCTGGTGATCCCTGGTCCTCCTCCTTATTCCCACACCTTCATATGGAGTCCCAGGTGCTCCCCCCACAGTGTGCCTCTGTGGGGACATCTTCCTCCACTCACCCCAATGGTCATTGTGCAGGACACTGGAAGTTTGGCTTCTGGTCAGTGTTTTGCCTGTTGTCTTCAGGGCATGTGCCTGTCACAGGGATCAGGGACTAGGAGCAAGGCATTTGTCAGTCCTCCAGCATAACAGTTTCTGGAACTCCATCAACCGCAAGCAGCTACTAGGCAAATGGCCGAAAGCAGAATTGCCTACGGCCTCCTCTTTGAGGTCTGCAACACCCCGCTGGGCTGTTTCACCATCTCTGCAGAACTCCCCACCCCACAACTGCCTTCCTGATATTTATGCTTGGAGCCTGTGACTGGATCTGTTCCCACACTTAACCCTGGGTAGGTCCGCAGAGAACACATCTGGCTACCTGCAGGCTGAGTGTTCAGTTTGGACTCAGCTTCCTGTCGGGGTGGGGGTTGAGTGTAGAGAAAGCCGGGCAGTCATAAGACCAAGAATCGCGCCAGTGCTCCCCTGCCTGTTCTGTGTGGGCAGAGAATGACTATGTGGCCGGTCGGCTGTGCTGTTCGCTTTGACCTAGAGGTTTGGATAATTGAAGAGGTGGGGAAAGCTCAGCAGACAGTGCTAAGGACCAGACCCTGGATATACGGTAGAAAGAATTCTCATTCTCAGAGAGAGTAAGGAGTGAGAGGGGAGTCACTTCAGGTTCAGCCTGACCCTAGGGAGCAAATAGATGAAATTCAACCAATGGAGGAGTCCTGGGGACCCACAGAGAGTGATGGGTTGTTTATGGGATCATAGGAGGCTTCTGTGAGCTTGTAAGAAATATCTATGATTTCCTTTGGAAGGCGACCCCTCTCAGGAGTCAGGTAAGAGAAAAGATGGGTACTCACTATTCACCTGAAGATTTAGGGGGCGAGGAGGATTGGCACCTGTCCCACTGGCCGTTCATCTTCACGGTGAATCCACTTGATAGTCTTGGAAGGACTCTGCCCAGATGCAAAGGTCCTGGCAAAATGAATGGAGCAGGGCTGAGATCTGGGGCGGTGAGGGAGTGGCTCACCCATGTGCTTTGGAATTCCTTGGTGCCACTGTCATTTGCATCCAGCTGAGAAAGAGTGAGGTGGGTCCTAGATGTGGGAGGGATAGGTGTCACTCAGGCCCCATGGAGCAGATGGCCACTGTCCTCAATGTGTTTCAAGGCAGGTGGGGACTGTTGCACTAGTCAAGGGATCCTGTGAGGTGGTTCCCGTTTTTCCTGTCTTCTGAAGGTTCATGAGTTTCAGGTTAACCTGGGCTCAGTGCTGCTGTGGAGAACAGGAAGAGACCCTCCTGAGAATGCTTTGTGGCTACCCTGTGGCTCTGTGGAGCCTGGTGATGCAGGACCTCACAGTCAACCTTCGTCCACTATGGTGCCAGTGTCCGGCCTCGTCCCTGCCAGACATAAGTTGATGTTTGCATTTCCTGGGTGCAGCAGCGGCGGCCAGTGGCAGGCAGCACAGTGCCAACGCTTGTCCTGGCAGTCGTCCTGGAAATGGCTGCTTATACTGTGCCTAGACCTTCCTGTCCCTGCACAAGGATCCTGTATGACCTATATATCTTCTCTGTGTGCCCTGGGAGGCCACTGAGTGTCAGGCACTAGGGATCATGATCTTATCTTTCTTCCCAGAAGACCCCTTTGCCAGTGATGACTTTCCATGGTCTCCTTATGCTCTGAGATTGTGTGTGTGTGTGTGTGTGTGTGTTCATAAGCATGTGTGTGCTCTTGTCCATGTCACGTGTGCTTGAGGAGGCTGGGGAACAACCTTGCTTGAATGTTAGGTACTCCCCTTCTCATCTTCTCTTCCCTCCCCCCTCTTCTCCCTCCCTTCCTTCCCCTCCTCTCTTCTCCTCTCCTGTACCTCCCCACTCCACTCATTTCTGAAAGATCTATTCATTCATTCATTCATTCATTCATTCATTCATTCATTCATGTGGATGCATGCCTGAGTGTGTTTATGAGAACCATGTGTGTGCAGGTATCCACGGAAGCCAGACGACAGCACTGGAGCTGGAGTTAGAGGCAGCTTTGAAGTGCCCTGCAGCTTCTGGGAACTTAACCTGGATCCTCTGCAAGGGCAGACAGTGTTCTCTTTACCACTGAGCCAAGTAGGCTAGGCTAGCTGGCCTGGAAGTCCCAGGAATCTACTTTGTCCATCTCTCCAAAGCTGAGTTACAAATATGCATCACCACACCCATTTTTTGTTGTTGGTGTGGTGGTTGTTTTTAATGTACAATGTGGGGGTGAGGGCTCAAATTCAGGTCTTCGGGCTTGTAAGACAGTGTGTTGACTGAGCCATCCCCTCAGCTCCCAGGAGGACTTGGGGATCCTTAAGGATCTGAGGGTCATTGCCCAGGTCTCTGAAGGCGAGGCCAGAGTGGACTGGCAGCGTTAGGAGACATGAGAAAATTCTGTGTTTGATGAGCATTTCCCTAGGCTTTTCCCGAGGCTCTGATGACAGTGACAAGATTTCTGACCTTATTTTCACCAGGTGCAGCCTGTCTCCGATGGGCTGACGTCCCCCTGAGATGATGCCCAGGTCCTGGTCTTGAGATCTGCCACCTTGGTAAATTAAATTCTTGCACCAGAAGTCTTCCATTCAGACCGGCGGCAGTATCTCCTAATTGCTCATTTTGGGGTCTGATCAGGTATTTTCGCGGCAAGAGGTTGTGGATATGATGTTAATGGAAAAAAAATTATATTTGGCATTTCCCTTCTCTTCCCACTAAAGGCCCCGGGTCTTGTTTCTTATTAGATTTCTGCTGGCAGATTTACTTTTGCATTTCCTCTTTATTACTGGGCTTAGGGGAGCCAGAGGTGCTGCAGGGGGGTAGGTATTGTGCTATTTGGGATACACGGCTCTCAACAGAGGGCAGGCTGGTGACTCCCACAGGAGCTTGTGTGTGTATGTGTGTGTGTTGGGGGGAGTGTAAGAAGCCTGTGACCTGTCTGATGGGTCTTCACCCTGTGTCCCTGGCTGTGGGGACAATGCTGGGGCTTGCAGAGTCTAGCCTGGCTAAAATTTTGGGTCATTAAAGAGCATGTGGGTACCTGCATTTCCAGAGGAGTGCTGCTGACAGATGCTGACCTTACAGGCTCGCATTCTACACATCCACTGGCTTTGCTGTGCTTGTTAAGGAGAAAACCAAACCAAATCACAGGAAGATGAGTCCTGTAAAAAAAAAAAAAAAAAAAAAAAAAAAAGAACAAAAACAAAAACCAGGAAGTTAGCTGGGCAGTGGTGATATGGTGGCACATGCCTTTAATCCCAGCACTTGGGAGGCAGAGGCCAGCCTGGTCTACAGAGTGAGTTCCAGGACAGACAAGGCTACACAGAGAAACCCTGTCTCGAAAAACCAAAAAACCAAACCAAAACAAAAAAACCCGGGAAGTTGACAAAGTAGCTGTCAGTGTGCCCTTCCCCACCCAGTCTTCCATTCGCTTTTCATGTATCAACAGTCTACAGGTATCAAGAAACAAAATTGCCTTTCAAGTGTGAAAAGGTTGGTTGGCTTTCTTTCTTTCTTTCTTTCTTTCTTTCTTTCTTTCTTTCTTTTTTCTTTCTTTTTCTTTCTTTAAATTTTACATTATGCCCTGGGTGTTTTCTCAAGGGATTTGAGTCCGTGGTAGTTTTCAGAAGGCAATATTAAAAAGCAAACAAAACCCTTTAGTTATTCTTTGAAAATTTCATACTTCATCATGTCCATCCTCTCTGCCCCTCCCCCTCTCTCCCTGGGTACCCTCTAACACACACCCCTCCCCTTTCACACCGTCTCCTTGTGTATTTTTGTTTGTTTGGTTGGTTGGTTGGTTTTTGGTTTGTTTTTGTTTTTTTTTAACCCTCTGAGTCCAATTAGTGCTGCCTGCTGGAATATTGACATATCATGTGCAGGTGACCGAAAGTTAATGAGTACAGTGGCCATGTCATGTCTAGAGGACAGCATTTCCTAGCAGTCCTCCCTCCCCACTTCCCCATGACAGGGCTTATTTCCGCCCACTTCCCCCTCCCCAGCCACCCCCCCCCCCCCCGCAGTGTTCTCTGAGACTTGGGAGGGTTGATAGAGGTTCCCCATGCCGGAGTGAGCATTCAATTCAACCGTCACTTAGTCAGTTAGCCCGTTAGTTATGAGTCTCCACATTAACTGCCCATTGTAGAAGGGAATTTCTCTGACCCAAGGCTGTAAGTAGCACTAATTTATGAGTCTAGACATAAATATTTAGAAGACAGCTTGACAACATATTTAGTAAAACAGCAGCAGTAGATTCCCTGCTAGGGTCTATGACTTCCTCAGCTATGGGCTTCTGGGTAATATTACAGCATCAAACATGAATTCCTCCTTCCTGGGGAGCGGGCCTCAGATCCTGTCAGAAAATAGCTGGTTACTCCCATAACCTCTACACCACTATTGCCACATGGGGTGGATCTAGAACACAGTAGTTTTCACAGAAGGAGCACACTCGCCCCCATTAAGCCAGTCTCCTCTCTCTCTCTCTCTCTCTCTCTCTCTCTCTCTCTCTCTCTCTCTCTCTCTCTCTCTCTGTCAGAGTGCCAATTGTAATTTTCAGAGGGTAATACTATAGCTGTGGTTTTATGAAGATAAAATATAGGGGCTGTGGCTGACTGAGGATTGACCTGCAGGGTTCTGAGTTCAGAAGGTTATGATGGGAAAGGAGGACCTTGGGAAGGAGAGAACAACACCACAGGTAGACAGGGAGGCCGTGGATGGGGTGCACAGAGCAGGACTCCCCTGGGGGATGCGTAGGGAATAAGAGGCCACCAGGGTGGGCCGGGGGGGTGCTGGAGAATTCTCTCCTGTCTCCTGCTCAGCTACCTGCATACTTATTCCATTTCAGAGAGACTGCAGGTTGAAATTGAGTTTGTAGCCTAAAGCACTGAGCACATTTATCAAGCATGGTGTTACAAAAGGAATAGCGTATGCAGATGCTTGCATATAGTGTGTCTGTTCTCAGAACAGGAAATCATTCTAAAGGCACACAAGTAGAAGGGAGGGAAGACCTTTATATACCTACCACTTGACTAACTACCACAGACTTTGTGCGTCCCCCCGGGGGCAGGGACACTTATGAAATGATCGAGATGATCATAAAGGCAGAGGAGTGGCTAGCCCAGGATGGTTCCCGGGTACAAGGGAATAGAGGAAGGCAGTAGCTGGGGAGCTATTCTGAATAGGGACTGTATTCTGAATAGGACGGTGTCACCCAGCTGTGGGTACATGGCTGTCTCCCTAATAAAAAAGACCTAGGGAGCTGTGGCTAGCAAGAGGCTAAAGGCCCAGTGGTAACCTGCAGCATCTGAGGAGCAAAGATTAAGCACTTTGGATGTGCCTCACCTCTTAAGGAAGCTAACACATCAAAGAATTCAGCGCTGAGGTCAGCCTCCGGCCCAGAGTCCGGTAGACGGAACCAAGGTTTCCTGGAGGAGGGGAACAGGAAGTAGTGGGGGGCCTTGAAGCACACTGCACATCTTGTGCTACAAGCTGACAGGTCCCCGTGTGTCCTAACAAGGAGCCTGGAGGTCCCTCTGCACCAGTTGTGTGTGTCAGTGCCTCTTCCATGTAGCCTGACGCTGTAGCTGGTGGCACAGTGGAGCCTTATCACTGGGATACACGCTGTTCCAAAGGGACTAGAGAGTCACCTTGCCCTCCCACGCTGAAGAAGATTCAACCAGGAGGTCTGTGAGCCAGGAAGCCTCCTCCCTTTACCTCATGCCAGGTCCGCAGGCACCTCACCTTCGGACTTCAATTTCGGTAACTTGGAGCAACACAGAGCTAATGTTTGTGAGATTCCTGGTTGGTTGGGGCTTTCCTATGGCAGCCTAACAGGACTGAGCCAAAGTCACCATATTCAAGTCCTTGAATGTTAGTAGCTGGGCTCATGCTGTGTTAGTAAACATCCCCCAAGTGTCTTCATATCCAGTGTCATTCCCACACTTGAAATGAATTTTCTGTCTCCCAAAGTCTTCTGAGGAAGTCAATCAGATGACCTGCCAGAGAGGATGGTGTTCTGATGTCAGCTGAGGGCTCCTGCAGGGCTGTTTAACATGGTTAAACATCTCCCAAACACTGCAGACTGGACACTTAGTGATAAGAGCCGTGATTCGACTGTGTGGATGATTGACAGGCAAGATGTGGCTTCTGTGTGTTACCACACTCCAAGTACAGACAGATGACTGCTCGGCCAGATCAAGGGTTCTTGTTGGAGGCTTTGGTTCGTAGATTCTGGTGGTTCAGGCTTGTGATCTCCAGATCCCACTGGCATAGGTTTCTACATTGGTTTCCCATTGATGGCTTAGCATCAGTTATGAAGTAACAGTTAATTTTAAAAATAAAGTGTTGAAACCCCTGATTTCCCCATTTCTCCTGAAATTGTTTGCAAAAGACCTGTTTGGAGTAGTTATACCTCATTCACCAGGGATCCGCAGGAAACATAATCCAAATACAGAAGGATAGGTGGTTTGGTTATATTTCTATTGCTGTTATTTAAAAAACAAACAAACAAAACCTGAGGGCTGGAGAGACAGCACTGACTGCTCTTCCAGAGGTCCTGAATTCAATTCCCACCAACCACATGGTGGCTCACAACCATCTGTAATGGGATCTGATGCCCTCTTCTGGTGTGTCTGAAGACAGCTACAGTGTACTTCTATGATTATGGGGTTGGAGAGATGGCTCAGCAGATAAGAGCACTGGCTGCTCTTCCAGGGGTCCTGAGTTCAATTCTCAGTATCCACATGGTGGCTCAAAACTCATTTATAGTGAGTTCTGACACCCTTTTCTGGCATGCAGGTGTACATGCAGACAGAGCACTCATATGCATAAATTAATTAATTTTTAAAAAACTGACCAAAAGCAAATTAGGGGAGAAAGGTGCTTATTTCATGTTACAATCCCAGGTAACATTATCTAACAGGTTATTCCATCTTACAATTCCATAGCCAATCATTGTGGGGAAGTCAAGGCAGGAACCAAAAAAGCTAGTCCTATCACATCTGCAGTCAGAGGTAGAGAAAAACGATGCATACAATCTCATTTGATTGCTCTCAGCTCCATCTATCCACTCTTATACAGTCTGGGATCCCTGGCCTAAGGAATGGGGCTGCCCACAGTGGACTGGGTCTTCCCGCATCAATTAACTTGACTAGATTATACCCACCGACATGTCTACAAGGTGACCCAGTATAGACAGTCCTTCAATGAGACTTTTTCCCCAGATGATTCTAGATTGTGTCAAGTTAACAATTAAAGCTGACATCCCAGCAGGATAAATGATCCTCTCCAGGAGCTGGAGAGATGGCTCAGAGGTTAAGAACACTGACTGCTCTTCCAAACGTCCTGAGTTCAATTCCCAGCAACCACATGGTAGCTCACAACCATGTGTAATGGGATCCGATGCCCTCTTCTGGTGTGTCTGAAGACAGCTACAGTGTACTCACATACATAAAATAAATAAATCTTTTAAAAAAATGCTTTCCTTCATGTGTTCAACTAGCAGTGGTGAGTCGATATCATAGCCCCATTAGGGAATGTGTGTGTGTGTGTGTGTGTGTGTGTGTGTGTATGTGTGTGTGATAATCTGAAGAGCTTCGTTTACGGAACTCATGTAACGTAGAAGTAAATATTTGAAGCACAGGGCTTACAGGCATTTAGTGTGTGCCTTCCACAGCTGCGTCAACCTCACAAATGACCTCAGTCCCTTGGTATCTGTTTCGCTGTTCCCTGGCAGAGCGATACTCCGCAGGTCCATCCACACTGTGAACCAGGTCGGTGCTTTCTCTCTGGTTTTAGATGCGAGCTATTCCGTTGTATGGATGGCCACCCTTCATCTATCACACATCACTGGATATTTGTGTGACTTATGGCTTTTATCTTGTTGTTGCTATCATGCCTGGCACCATCAACTTTCGAGTTTAAATCGGCTGTCAATTTGAGGGGATTTGGACTTAGCGGCAACAGTCCTAGACTCTCTGGGGATTTTGTATCTAGCTAGAGAACTGCCAACCAGTTTTCCACGGGAGCCACGTCCCTTTTCAGCCCACGCCCCTTTTCAGCTGCCTTGCCCATGCAGTCACAAATGAGGCCAGGCTTGCTCTGTGTTCTGCCGAGTGCTTCTTCTACTCCATTACCGTCATTATTGTGTCTGGAACTTCTACAGCTGTTTGGGCTTTCTGTTTCTTCCTGAGTCAGCTCTGGCTACACTATGTATTTGTTTCTCGCACCTTCTGGTTCTATCTAGGTCGCCTAGTCTCTGGCATCAGCTTTTCATGGTGCTGAGTCATTGAGCCATCTAAGGTTGTGGTGCATCCGTCCCTGGCTCTTACAGCTCTTCATGTGACCATTGTCTTCCCTCTATTGGGTTGTCACTGTCCTCTTTGTGACTATATTATCCCCTCCCTGTTAAGTGACAGATACGTTTAATGGCTTTTGGGCCCCATCACACTAACTGTATCAGCTTCTGTAGCATCCTGCTGTAGTGAGCATGAAAAAGGCCCTTGAGTAATCGGGTCCATTGAAGCAACTATCCTAAGTGAGGATCTTGGCAGGAGGGATTTGGGGATCTGGAAGGACAGGAACCCAAAGAGAAAGCACAGCCAGGCCAGGCAGCAGGTTCTGTCCCAGCAGGCTGAGTTCAAATCCTTCTCCACTGCAGTTTGGGGAGCAGCTGATCGAGTCTTCCTCTCTGGGCCTCAGTTTTCCCATCTGAAAAGTGGGAGAGTAGTGGAGAAATCCTGATTGGCAGGATAGGAATAGTGATATTCCTCTGTGATTGGAATATTGGCTATTCTCCATGCCAGTAGCTCTCTGCACAATCCACTGGGTTCAATTCAAGTTTCTCAGAACTGGGATTAAGTCTCTGTCTCTCTGTCTCTCTCTGTCTCTCTGTCTCTCTCTGTCTCTCTGTTTCTCTCTTTCTCCTTCTGCCCCCAGGGTCGAAGTCCACCATGACCAGATAGCCTCTGAGCTTGGCACAATATAGAGGACTCCCTTCATTGGCAGGGCTTCTCTGACTTTGTCTGGGGGATTCTAAACCCCTACATATGCTTCTACCTGAGGAATGTCAAGTAGCCTTAATTAGATCACTGGATGGACTTCAGCTAGCACCCGAGATTCCTGCAATGCTTCCCCATGCTAATGAGTCATTTCAGTGTCCTCAGCCAATGACCTTTGCCCATCCTGGATGTTCTAGCTTCTGTCCCCCAAAACTTTATAAGCCTTGAATCACCTCCAAATAAAGTCGATCTGCCGCCTTATAGCCAGTCCCGGTGTACTCACCGTAAGTACTCACAGGGTTTCTAAAAGCCCCTCATCCCGTCCTAGTCCCCCAGCCCCCAGCCCCCAGCCCCCATTGCTGCTCCCATTGCCCACGTGCACAGTAGAAGGCAGAGCGATGCCATGGAGAGACTACAGTCCTGACCGTCCTACCTGGCCTGGTAGCCATGGTAGCCCTTGGCTGTTGAGCCACTCACAGTCCAAGGCATCCATAAGAAAACTATTTTTACTAGCAAGAACCGCTTGCAACTTCAGCCGCTTGCAACTCAAAGTCTTGGCTTATCAAACATTTCCAGACGTTTAGAATGTGTTCCTTCTGCCTATTACTAAGGCAACCCACATGATATGATGAACTAGTGGGGGCAGAGAGAGGTAGGTCGGTCCCTGATGCTTTATCCCTCTCTAGGAAGGGCATGCTGGCTCAGTATTAACGTCTCAGCCACTGGGGACTCTGGATTTCAGCATCCTGGCGGGCCAGATGCCTGCGTCTCGGGGCTATTTTAAACTTCATATGTACAGCGTGTGGGGGTGGGGTAGGGAGACAGACAGGAAGTAGGGAGAGTCACTCTGAGCAAGGTTTGGACAGGTCAAGTGGAGAGATTGTTGTTGCAGATGCCTCCTCCAGCAGGCGAGTGGCTCAGCATCCTCGCTGACCAATCCCGTCTCTGATTTAGGTGACTCACCCCTGCCTACAGCAGGGTTTGGATGGGAAAGGACGTTTACAAACAAAACAGGGATAGAAAGCAGAGACTGGCAACCCCTGTGCCCCCCTCTTGCTTGTCCAGAGAAGGGGGAGCCGGGGTCAGAGGACAGACTGTCCCCACAGCTGGACCAGCTGTGGGAGGACAGAGATGTGAAAAGCCTTCACAGAGAGACACAGGCCACTTTGTGTGGGGGAACAGCCTCCCCCTAGCTGGGGGTTCCACCCAGCAAGGTTTGGGAATAAAGGTCAGCCAGCTGCAGTGCGAGGCTCTTCAGGGGTCACTGAAGGTCTAGTTCTAGCCCCGCCCACAGAATGGGATGGGTCTCCGTCCTCTGGACAGGAGGCGGGCTGAAGCTCCCCACTGGCCAAGAATCTCCCTGCTAAGAAGCCTGGGTGCAGGATGACTAGGGGTAGAGGTTGGGGTGATGGAGGGCAGGGTGGGGTGGTGGTAAGCGGGTGGGGGGGGTAGGGGCTGGTTTCTCCCTTGTCCTAAACACCCTCATTTTCCTCCTCCTCCCTCTTCCCCCTCCGCCCTCAGGCCGCAGCCTCTGGCTGGAATGCTGCCCTCTGAACGCTGGTTCCGAAGGGAACTAGGAAGCTTTCACACTCCATAAAGACACCCAGTGAGGGCACAGAGCGACTGTGGTGATGACTCAGACCTCTGTTGAGGTGCTGTCTGTGAGAGTGAGTTAGTCAAGGGCCTAGATCCGAAGAAGGAGCACAGCCAGGCCAAGCATCAGGTTTTGTCCTAGCAACCTGAGTTCAAATCTTTCTCCACTAAGGCTGGGGAGCAGCTGGTCCAGTCTTGTTCTCTGGGCCTCAGTTTTCCCATCTGGAAAGTGGGAGAATAGTGAGGAGATCCTGATAGCAGTTCCTGGGATAATTATGGGACTGAATGTGCAAATTCTGAGGCTAGCCCTCCACCCAGGCATGAGTGAGCACCCAAGATTTCAGTCCTGGCCAGTTTAGGGGGTCTCCAGGGAAGGCTAAGACAGCAAGCAGAGTGCAAGGAGTCCTCACAGGTGGCCTCAGGGGAAGAGAGCGAGCTCGGTCTCCATGCCTCTGCTCGGCTGGGATTTCATCCCTTGAGATGCTCTCCCCATGAGCTCTCCCAGTGTGCCAGCCTATTTTCATCACCCAAGCCTCATTTTCTGAGTGACTGCCCCTCCTGCTGTGAGGCTGAGACACAGCCACAGGCCTCTCACTAATTAATGAGAGGCAGCAATTAGCCATTTACAGCAGAGCAAGCGCTGGTAATGGGATTTCTAATTCTGGAGGGAAACGAAGTTAAACTGTGTTCGGAGCAAACGAAAGCTTGAAATCGAAAGATGTTTTTTTTTTTTTTTTTGATTTCTCGGTTTGTCCTAGTAATTAATAGGATGGAAGTTGTTAAACTTCCTGCAAGAGACCCGAGATAAGGCCAGTGTCATCAACATGTGGGAGAGGGATGGACTTGGTCTCCTCCAGGTAACCCTCAGAGGACAGACTGGAGTGGTCCTGAAAGCTTGCTTCTCTGCCCAACTCCAGCAACAGTGACGCGAGCTGCCGAGCTGCTAGAACAGTAGTTCTCAACCTGTGGGTCGCGCTCCCCTCGGCAGGTTTCTAGCTCTAAAATATTTATATTATGATTCAACAAAATACAGTTACAAAGTAGCAACAAAATAACTTTATGGGTTGGGCGAGGGTCACTACAACATGAGAAAAAAAATAAAGGAGATTCATGTTTGTATTAAAGGGTCACAGCACCCGGAAGGTTGAGAACCACTGTCCTAGGAGGGCTCCAACTCCGTGCTGATCATGTCCTGGTCAGCTCCACGCCTTGGCTTTGGTGGCTTTTGTTTGTTTGTTTTACTTTTTATTGATTCTTTGTGAATTTCACATCATGTACCCCAATCCCACTCATCTCTCTCCATATCTGCCCTCCATCCTTGTAACCTCTCCCCAGAAGAAAACAAAGTAACAAATATCTTTGACATGGAAGCTGCATTGTGTCACAGTGTGTCACACAGTAACACTTTTGCCCAAACGGCTTTTCTTGTAAATGTTCAGTGAGGTGAGTCATTGGTCTGGTTCGAGGCCTCTGACTTCTGCTACACTCTCAGTACTGGATCCCCACTGGGACTCCCTCAGACAGCTTGCAGCTTTGGTTCTGGAGGACCCGCCCCTTCACATGATTCAGTACTCCATAGATGGGGTAGATGTTAGGGTGGACCTACTCAAAGCCCTGGATCTGGGCCTGGGCTAGCTGTGTCGGTCAGTCTGCCAGCTCTCTGGCATCCACATACCACCAGGGCCAGCTCTTCTTCATTGTCCAGGAGAGGGTCGGCCATCACCTAGTGTACATCTGTGAAGGTAGGCCGCTCTCCATGCTGCCAGCTAGGTGGGCTAGCTCTCGCTAGCCTCAGATATCAACTGGCCCAGGCTGCAGCCAGACCAGGGACTTCTGCATGGCCGTTGAGGAACAGACAGTCCCCTACTCCATCTACCCCACACTGATGCAGGGCCACGGATCTAGACATGACCTCCAGCGGCACAGGCAAGACCTCACCAGGGCTCAGGTGATGTTACCGGCTACGAACCTCACGCTGTCCTCACCACCCTCGAGTCTCCAGTTCCGGCTCCCTTCATTGAGTGCATATGGCTGTTTCTCTTTCTCTCTCATCTTAGTGGTACCCGGGGCCTCTGGGTGTCTGGGATTGTCTCAAGCTTGCTCTGCTCACCCGGGGCCACATGGCACCAAAGACTCTGCTCTGTTCGTGAGGTTGACATAAGGACCCAATCTGTGAGCTTTGTGAGAGAGAACAAGGACACCGTGTACACAGGACACACTGCCTGCCACCCCTGTGGGTCAATGGCACCCATGAAAATGACCATGCTGGCCCACGAACACTTACCTATTCCTATAATCTGCAGGGCTAAACACCATGCTCCTGAAAGGGACAGATATTAAAGGGTTGAGGGGGGGGTCCCTGAAATGTGGGTGAGGAAGGATTGGAAACAGACCCTCAGTGGGGGAGAAAAGATAACAGGGGCCGTGCTTGTTCGTGTTCAGGTTCTAAAGTTCATGTGTTTGTTAAATGTGTATGGGTGTTTTGCCTGCATGGAATCTGGGTACCACATGTATGCCTGGTGCCTTCAGAAGTCAGAAAAGGGCATTGATCCCCTGGAACTGGACTTACTGGTAGTTGTGTGCCTCCCTGTAGGTGCTAGGAATCCAACTTAGGTCCTCTGGAAGAGCGACCAGTGCTCTTAACGGTTAAGCCAGGTCTCCAGCCCCAATGTTCAGAGTTTCTGAACGGGTGGAAAGGTGTATGTGTGTGTGGTGGGGGGGGGCGGTTATACTCGTGGGAAAGTCTCAGGGACACACGGCTTCTTTACCTAACTTAAGGGCATAGCTACTGTTCCGTCTCCATTATTCACCGGGATCCTTAACCTGGGCAGACTCCCTCCTGGAATCCTGAACCATCCTAGCTGATAGCACCAGACCCAGGGAGATACACACCTGTGTCCTCCTCCATCTGAGATCCCCTCCCCCACTGCATCTGAGTCTGGGCCCTCCCCCACCTGTTCCTCCCTCCCCTGCCTCTGGGTCAGGTCAGAAGAGAATTGTCCTGCCCTCCCACAGACCCACCCTCCCTCCTTTCCCACATCCTTGCTAGGCTCTGGGAATCACATCAGCTTAGCCAGGAACATGCTGGCCCAGTCTAGACTAGTGGGCTCCACTCCTGCTCTACAGAACCTCTCCCAGCGTGTTGAGGGGTATCTTCGCTCGACTTTTGAGCTGACATTTAATATCCTTGTTTTAAATCCAGAGACTGGCTGCACAGGACACAAGCCCTCCGGTTTGTCAACACTGACATTTCCACACTCTACCTGGTGTCTCCTTCCCAAATGCACCGCCCACACCGCTTTCCCTGTGTACTCAAGTCTCAGCCTCACCTGTCAGGAAATCCAGAGGGAAAGTTCACAGGCTCCACCTCAGACTCTCATGCTTCCTCGTGTAGCCCAGGCAGTGCTGAGAAGCTGACAGATGGATTCATCTGTAGAGCTGATCCCCCAGAGCAGGAGCTTGGCCTCCCTGCCGCTTTCTCCCCTCCCTCCACACTTGCAGGTTAAATACAAAATAGTCATTGTGTCTGAAAAGCTCCCAGGGTTAGCATGTTCTTCTGGATCAGGTTTCCCTGTGTTGTTGACAGACAAGTTATCAACACAGCATAGCACTCTGTGTTATTATCTATATTACGTGATACCGCCTCTGTTCATGTGAATATGTAATTGTATAACATAGCATCAGCACGCTGTGTTTATCTTATTACATGAATACCCTGCCTCCGCTATGTGATATAGTAATTTATAACACACCTTGAAATGAGCATCTTAGGTTGACGATATTTAACATTGGTGGCAAACATGCCTTTCTTTAGGGAAGAGATTGCGGACTTTTCTCACTTGTGGGAACTTCCTGTCACTTTGGTGTGTCTGGACTTCATGATCCAAGAGAGTTGGACCACATGACTTAGGATAGGAGACTTCATCTCTGTGCCACAACATTTCCCCTACAGGTCTGCTCCCTGCCTGTCCCATGGGTGGGAGGTAGGTTCCTTCTCTTATTCACGGCCTGACCTGCACCTGGGGAGGACTGCAGTGGCACTCATGCTAATCCACAGTGACATGTTCATGGAAGGACGTGTTGTGGAAATGTTTCCTGTAGACACACAGAGGCCAGCATCTTCTCCACTCTGTGCAGGATGCTGCAGGCTTGCATGCCTCCTCGCTGGTCTGTTTCACAGGTGCCTGAGTTTTGGATTAGAGCCATCACACATGGGCACCCAGGGGAATTGTTTCTTGGCTCGGCTGGTGGAAGAGAAGTCCACTCTCACCTCTTTCTTTAACTTACACTCCGTGCTCCACAGCTCTTGGCTTTCTCTAAGTATAGGAGCCATGTCCCCACAGCCCCACATCCCTCTGCCTGCCCTGGGTCCCATATCCCGCAGCCCTGGTACCTGCACTCTGCTCGCTGTTCCCAGCTGTCCAGGGCATCGGGACCTGGAATGGAGCCTTGTGGAGTCTGAGTTCTCCTTCCCTTGGCTGCCCTAACTCACTGCAGACTTGTCCACACTGCCCTGCCTCCACCATCAGCCCCACTCAGCTCTGGCTTGACTGCTGAGTGGACGGGCCATGAGTCCTCATGTAGCCACAGTGCAAGGGACATTCAGATTGATTCCAGGTTTTGTGGCCATACAGGAAGCCAGGCGCATTTCTCCATGTGGCGGTCTGTGTAGTTTCCCATCTTTATCCCTTCTGAGTAGGGCCTGGGCTATGACTCATAGGAGGTGTTTAAACCCATCAGAAACTGTGGGGCCAGCGCCAAGTGACCAGATGTCATCTCACACACTTCCTATGGACACACGTGGCATTTGTATTTCCTCTTCCTCTTCTTTCTTATTTATTAATTATTTAGTGGTGGGTGGGTGTGTTTTGAGACAGTTTCTCCATGTACTTCTGACTGTCATAGAACTTGTTATGTAGACCAGGATGGCCTGAAACTCACAGAGATTCACCAGCCTCTGCCTCTCAAGTGCTGAGATTAAAGGTGTGTACTACCAAGCCCAGGTATTCCTCTCCTTTCTTAAACATACAAAGAGCCACCCCAATGGGTGTGTGCTGCACCGCTGGCAGCTTCACGTCAGTTTCTTCCTAACTTATGAATCTGAGCGTTTTTTTCCCATGTTCATTTGCTACTTATACCCTGTGGAGAAAAAGTCTGTGTGAACTGCTTGCCAGTTAAAGAACACTGGGGTCTTTGTTTGGTTGCTATTGCGTCTGGGGTTATTTTTATGTTCTGCACACAAGTGCATTGTCACATATGAATTGCAGATGCTTCCTGCCCAGCTGTGGCTGGTCTGTCACTCTCTTAATAGAGTCTTCTGCAGAGCGAAGGATTTTAACTTTGATGAAATCGACCGATTTTCCTCTACGCCTCAAGCACTCAGTCTCCCCTATGCCAAGGTCGCAGAAATGGCTCCTCTTCTCCTCTGAGAAATTACAATCTTGTATTCCAACGCAATGCCCTTGATGCATTTGGAGGCGGTTTTCACAGAAGGTCTGAGGTCATTTTTGCTCAAGTGCTAAGACGATGTGAGGTGGAAAGTCTCTTTCCTCTGGCCAATGGCCTGACAAGCAAACACGTGATCAATAATAATAGTTGATACAGAAATCATCTCAGTCGCTTGCACTTGATGAAGGATGAAGTGTGACTGGGCCAGGAGAGACCTTACTGTCCTTGACGCTGATCAGCACGGGCAATGGTCTCTCTCAGTCTCAGTGTGTTGCTGGCATCTGTGTTTCTAGTCCTAGGAAGGACCCACCAGCCCCAGCACAGTTTTCCCCTGGAGTCCTGGACACTTCCGTGGCCACACCTCAGATGGCCTTCAGTTTGTAGCACTTTCCAGGATCCTAGGGTCCCAGAGTGTTTCAGGATTTGTCTGGGATTGGCTGACTGCGCTAAGGTCAGATCCAAGTCCTCTGGGGCCCAGAGCTGTTCCAGCTTGCCTCTGTGGTGATGCCAGCTCCTGCTGGGGCCCTGGGGACTGTCATACTCTGGAGCTCTCTGAGGAGCCATAATTGGGCTTTTCAGGCAAGGGTGGGGGCGTTGGGACTGACATTCTTACACTAATGAAGCCCAGCTCTGTCTGCAGAGCTACAGAGTTGGTCTGAGGAGCGAATTGAGGTCAGTAGAGCTCACTGCTCTGGGGCTGGAGAGATGAATCAGAGTAAGTAATCACACACACACACACACACACACACACACACACACACACATTGTGCTGGTTATTATTGTGTCAACTTGATCAAGCTAGAGTTATCAGAGAGGAGGGAACTTCAACTGAGAAAACACACCCTGTAAGATTGGGCTGTGGTCTTGTTTCTATCAGCCTGTTTGTGCTGGAAGGAAACACTGGCTATTCCTCTGGGTGAAGACCTTAACCTCACCCCGTCTACTCTTCAGCATCACCCACTGCAGGTGAGGGGTTCTTGGGGGAGCACCTACACAGTGCTGAGGGAGGAGCCAGAGGAGCACATGGGTCAGTGTCCAGCATCCTGAGCCATCCAGGTCCTCGAGCAAGTGCCTGAGGCATGACTGTCCGCTGCTGGGAAAGCGAATGAGAGCTGACAATTCTGCTGAGGTCAGATCACATGTGAACTTTCTGCCCGGTCACACACCCATCAAAGTTAGTTCTCAAACCACCTGAATACACTTGGCTGACTCTGTCCAGCTGGTCTGGGATGTGTTTCAAGTGGAAACTTCTAGTTTCTTTGGAAAGTTAGTTATGTCAAATGATGTTTTGCGGGCACACAGGTGAAAGGATGTCTTGTTAAAGCAAACATGTGCAAGACTGTTTTTCTGAAGCAGACACAGTGAAAGGATGTTTGGATAGAGCAAACACATGAAAGGACCTGGGATGAAGGGTATACCTATGACCCACAGACAGTGGGAGACAAGCACTGAGTATTGATTTGGTCTGCTCCCCTCGCTATTCTTTGCTAATGGAACACACGGATTGGTTCAACTTCCATAGCGTTGTTGAAAGCAACTTGCCAAGAACTGCTCGTGAGGTTCCTGAGGCAGTCGCTTCTGCGGCCTCACCTCAGGTCGGTTGGCGAGACTTGCAATTCTTCAGGACTGAACTACAGTTGCTGGTTCAGGCCTGGTATCTGCCAGCCTAGAGGACTGAACTGTAGCTGCCTGGTGTCTGCCTGCTGAAATGACTGGACTGTAGCTGCTGGCTCATGCTGCTGTCTGCCTACCCAGAGCACTGATCTGAAGCTGCTGAATCGTATTTGGTGTTTGCTATGGGACTGAACTGCTGCCAAAGAAGATCAAGCTCACCCCTAAAGAACTACTGCTGAACAGGTCCACTTCCCCCATATCCTAGTAACTTTTCCCCTTACTACCCCTGCTGGGTGGTGGCTAGAGGAGAGGTTGAACCCTTATTAAAAGTAGGTTGCAAAAAAATGTATGCCTATGTATGCATTGATGCTGGGTTTATGTGTCTTGAAGAGAATTTTCTTTCAGTGACTAAAGTGACACCAGGTGACAGGAGCTGGCTCATTGCTGGTGCCTGTTCCCTGGTCACTGGATTCTTTTTTTTTTTTTTTTTAAACTATTTATGTGAATTTTATATCATGAACCACAATTCCACTCATTTCCTTGTCCCCTTGTATCCATCCTCTGCCATGGCAACCACCCCCAAAAAGAAAATAAAAAATTAAATAGATGGTGATGATGATAGGAGGAGGAGGAGGAAGAGAGGAAGAGGAGGGAGGAGGAGGGTGATGGTGATGGTGATGATGATGATGATGAAAGGAAAAATAAAAAAGAAAGAAAGAACATCTCACTGTGGAAGCAGCAGTGTGTCATGGCGTGTCACACAGCATACCCTTTCATCCAAACGTCTTTACTTGCCAGTGTTCACTGCAATATGTCATTGCTTTGGTTTGAGGCCTCTGGCTTCTGATACGCTATCAATACTGGATCCTCGCTAGGACTCCTCTCAGATATCCTGTGTTGCCCTGTGTTCATGGAGACCCTGCAGCTTTGCATCTGCAGGACCGACCCCTTCCCGTGCTCCAGCAGTTCATAGATGGATGGGATAGACGTTACGGTGGGCCAACTCAACGCCTTGAATCTGGACCTGGGTGGTAGCTGAGTTGGTCAGCCTTCCAGCTCTCCCCCACCCACACCATCTGTGCTAACTCTCTAGCACTGCCCAGGCTAGCTCATCCAACACCACAGCTGGCAAGGTGCAGAGCCAGTTCTCCCACTTTCATGTGCCCCGGGGCCAGCTCACCCACGCCCATGCCACCAGGGCCAGCTCTACTATTGGCACACGATTCTAATCACTCTCTATGTGAGTCCCCGGGACCGCAATCCCGTGCTCCCCACAGCACAGACACCAGCAGCAGAAGCTGTGTTACCGATAATGGAACCGAGCAGTTCTGACGCTGCTGGGTCGTGAGCCTGGGCTGACTGGGAATCCTCTGTGGTCAGTTCTTTTCTCTAAATGCTCACCCAGAGAACAGCTGCTGCTTTGGAGTTTTAGGCACCATACAGCCAAAGCACACACACATGACCTGTGGTCTCCTGCCTACCTCAGGCCATCTGAACAGCTGGGGTCTGAGAAGCCCCCTGGTTCTCGGGGGGGGGCTCCAGGAGGCTCCACATGGACTGGAGGAGATGGGGGTGGGGGCATTTCTCAGCTTCCGAGGACAGTCAGGGAGCATGCCCATCTGGTGTTTATAACTCAAGTTTGAGATAAGATTCCAGGGCTACACAGTCTGTCCCTGGATGGCAACAGGAAGGAGCCACTCCTGAAGCAGAGTCCTGCCCTCAATGAAGGAGATGGCAGGCCATAGGCAGGAGTGTGCCAGTGAAGGGAGCTTCAGGTAAGAAGAGAACATGAACTTCCCCCTCAGATCCCAGCCTGATCGTCAGGAGCCCTTTCTCCCTGGAGAGAGTTGAAAAAAGAGCTCCCATGAACTTAAGGATGCTAGACTCCTGCTTTGCCTAGAGTCGCTCCTCTGGGGATATGTTACAAAGAGGTGAGGGGTGGATGGATTCCCAACTCCTTCTAGGTCCTGTGGGACATGCTGATTGGAGTAATACTCCTTGGGATCCTAGATTGTCAAGATACAACACTGACCAATCAGAATGTAAGGGATGGGCAAGCAGGATGGACCTGGACCAATCAAGATGGGCCATGGAATGTACAGAATGGAGTGTGAGCCAATCAGGATGGAGCATGGTGAGATTGTCAGATGAGAGTGAGCCAGTCAGTATGAAGTATGGAATACACAGGTAGCATGTGGTCCCATTACAGAAGACATGCACACATAGCCAAGGCAGGAGGAGCTGCACACCTATCCTGGGACCACAGATACCCAAGGCAGGAGGAGCTGAACACATATCCTGGGACCATACATATCCAAGGCAGGAGGAGCTGAACACCTATCCTGGGACCATACATACCCAAGGCCAAAGGAGCTGCACACCTATCCTGGGACCATACATACTGAAGGCAGGAGGAGCTACACACCTATCCTGGGGACATGTTATACCTTCTTGTCCCTCTGCTCCAGGCAATGAGTCTGTGACAGAAACCTGGAAGATCCAACCTCCCCATTGCCTGCACAGGGTTCACTCCTCTGAGAGAAGATTGCATTGGACAGAGAGGCAGGAGCCCTGGGAAGTGCTGGTTTGTCTGTATTAAATTCAGGGACCTCAACTGTGAAGGACGAATCCACCCTGTACTTATCAGGGTGGAGTCCAAGATTAGCAGATCCTTACGGCTCAAATGATTTAGATGTGTCCCCAGGAGCTGACTGTAACTTGGTGAATTCATTTTTAATAGTCAGTTGACACTTATTGTAAAGGATGACTGTCCTCACCGATCCTCATCCATCCCATCTTTGGGACCAAATGCAGGACATCACTTTAATTGCTTTACTGTGTGTGCTTCCTGCAGACTTTACAGCTGCGCATTTCAGTTTATCATCGGGGACACTTTTACAACACTGTCTGCTGCTCCATGGAGATCCTCGGCTCCTGGCAGGCTCTGGTAAGAAGCAAAGGGCCCTGGCAAGCATCCTTCACACCCCAGGTGTCTCCTTCCTCAGCTGACGTGTGACCCAGAGACTGGCATCTTCAAGGGCAATGGAGCCAGTGGTTACAGTTCAGGCCAAGTGCAGGATCCCTCTGTCTGCATGTCTCCGTGTCCTATGCTGTGTAGCCTAGAGGTCTCTCCACTGCTAGGCTGTGCTCCTCCAGCACAGCAAAGCAGTCAGCTTTGGGGGCGAATTCCACCCAAAAGCCTTTACCCCAGTGCCTATTCCAGCACCCTAGGGATGTACTCTTCCCAGTGTTTGAGATCCTTTCCAGTCCAGGGGTAGATCACAGGGCCAGTTCTCAGACAATCAGCATCCCTCAGTCTGATAAGGATGGGATTTCACCAGGACCAAACACACGCCAGGAGCCTAAGGACTGGCCTTTCTTACTGTATGTGACCCAAGATAGGTGTGGACATGCGATAGCCAATGGGAACGCAGAGAGGAGGTGCCTGAGGGACCGAGACCACAGGTGTGAGTTTATGGTCACACCCTCCTTGCTCTCCTTGGGAAAACCAAGCCATCGCCTTGAGGTTGTTGAGTTAGGGTGTGTTATTGTCATTAACGAGTGAGGATGACCTGGCCATCACTTCAGAAGATTACTGGAGGATGGTGAGACGTTCTTGGGGACCACCAGACAACACCCAGAGTTGAGGAAAAGGTTTACTGAGAGATGAGGGCCTGGTTAGTGGTGGCTACACGCCCTGCTGTGTTAACTCCACGTTTGCAGGGTGGAACAGGTGGTATTCAGCAATTTATCACTGTGTTCCTGTCAGGCTGTCATCCCTGTCTTTGTCCTGGAGCATAGGTGACGAGGGCAGCTGCCACCGAGCATGGATGACAACTTACAGAGCTCCCTGCACACAATGGCAGAGCCAGCTGAGCCCCTGGAGTCCCCTGCCCCCAGCTGTTGTTTCAGCTTATTTAGCACTGGGGGCCTGCTGGTGAATCTTGTAACTTTCTAAGCTTCCGAGTCTTGTAAGTTGCAAGAGTTTCTCTCTTGCCTCAAGGAGGGAGTGTTTCAACACAGAGGAAAAGGTTACAGGGTTTCCCCCGCCCCTTCCAGGAGGACCCTTCCTTGCAGCTGTTTGCCAGGATGGAGCAGCCTCCACAGCCTGGGGACTGTCCAAGGTGCTGAAAGTATCAGCGATTTCCAGGACAGTGATGAGCAGTGCTAGGAACACCAAGTACAGCTGTATAGTGTTTCCGGTGTTCCTGTCCTCCACAATTCCAACACGTTAATAATAAGAGTTTGTACAGGGGCTGTAGAGATGGCTCAGCAGTTAAGAGCACTATCTGTTCTTCCAGAGGTGCTGAGTTCAATTCCCAGCAACCACATAGTGGCTCATAACCATTTATCCTGGGATCTGATGCTGTCTTTATATACATTAAATCAATAAATCTTGAAAAAATAAAATGGAAGGGTGTGTCCAATGTCCAATGCCCCACCCAGAAAACAATTCTGAGCACAAGTGGGAGATGCAAATTCACTATGATTAGTCTGAGTCTCCATAATGTCAGGTTCCTGGTGTGCTCAGGTCTGTGTCACTGGGGGCAGTAAGGAGAGAGTATGCATCATCTCAGCACATGTCCATCAAACCTTTGTGAATACAAGCCAGAGGGCTGGGCTCTCACCTTGGCCTGGAGTGTTAAGACAAGAAGTGGACCTAAGTGCGTGCTTCAGAGAATCAAGGAGTTGGCTATTGCCTGGAAACCACTTTCCCTAGTGCCAGCTGTGAATGTATTTTTACAGCATTCTTCTTCCATCACCAGGAGTTGAGTGCCTTTTAAAACTTTTCGTGACAATAAGTGTAAATGAAATCCAGGGCATTGTCAATGTGTAATGTTCACAGAATAAGAGAGACAACCGTTCACATAGCAGGTCATCAGAGGCACTGCTGAAGCCGGGGGCACAGGGAAGGTGCCAAGTGTCACGGTCAGGGACATTTGGTGAGAGTTCTGGAAACTGCATAAGACAAGAAGTAAATAACATAAACCCAACTGGAAGATTTAGATTGGGAAGACAGGGCTATCTACATAGGAAAGCTCAGTTAATCACAAACAAATGGGGGTTTAAAGGGAAATTCGAGATGCAGAAGTAAGAGAGTATCTCATTAGAAATAGCCAATTTGAAAATTAAGATTTGACACAAAAGAGCAGCAAGACATGTGTGTGAGTGAGTGAGAAAGCCTCATTGCACCATGAGGTATACCTGAGGATGACTTGCACAGATCACCTGAGAGAGGCGAGGTTGCTGAACAAAAGGGAGGTGGAAGGGATGAAGGCGTAGCTCAGTTTGTAGAGTGTTTTTGTAGCATATAGATCCCCAGGACCATATAAACTGAGTATGGTCACTGATGCCTGAAATCCCATCACTCAGGAGGCTGAGATTCAGGAACATCAGAAGTACAAGATTGTAGCATGTAGTTTTGTCTATACACTTTGAGTTCCCGGCTGATCACATGTGCACACCCACATCCACCCAGGGACTATCTCAGATCAGCAGATAAAACACACACACACACACACACACACATACTAGCTTATTTTTAATATGCTTTTTAGCTTAATGGTTGGACACTTATAAGCCTCTCATGGCTAACGTGCCCTTACCTTCACTCCCAGCCCAACACTCTAAATCTGCCCTCAGCTTAGTTGTGTTTCTAATCTCCTGCCTACTATCCCATGCCCAGTTGGGGAAGCGGCCGATGGTCATTCCACCTGAGATCTCACATGGCTGCTGGCCCTCTCTCTCCCTCTGAAGCATGGTGAATCTCCCTTCCTTGCATCTCCTAACCTGCAGAAACCTGGAAGTCCCACCTCTTCTGTCCTGCCAATAGCTCCTAGCATCTTTATTAATAGATCAAGAACCAATTGGGGAACAGGACCTTCAGTGCTCACACACAGATTCCTGATCAAAGCATCAGAACCATCCCCTACACAAGATAATTCTCAAATACATAGTGTGTTGAAGATCAGATTAGGCTATGGGAGATCCTGACTCAAAACAGAAGAAGAGAAGAAGAAGAAGAAGAAGAAGAAGAAGAAGAAGAAGAAGAAGAAGAAGAAGAGGAGGAGGAGGAGGAGGAGGAGGAGGAGGAGGAAGGAGAAAGAGGAGGACTGGGAGGGAAAGGGAGGGAGAAGAGAAAGCAGGGACCAGGGAGAGAAGATAGGTCACATTCCCAAACAGAAAACCAAGCATGGACCAGCCATCCACCCTCCTAGCACTGACATCCATGCTCAGTGCAACACAGAAATCACTTAGAGAAAAATCACAAATAGATCATGGAATTTACCATGAAGACAAAGTTAAGAATAGTGAAGGGTGGGATATAAAAGAAAAAAATGGGAAGGAAAGGAGGAAATGAGAATGGTCGTGAATGTCACTGCCCGGGGGATAGTCTGTGGGTGGGTGGAGCCACGATGGTGGGAGGAGCCACGAGGAAGAATAACCAGATCGAGCAGGCACACAGCTCCTGACACAGGATGGAGACTGGAACACACACACACACACACACACACACACACACACACACACACAGACACAAAGAGCTACAGCTCATCAGTAGCATGCACTAGTTCCTTCTTGCTGAAGAAAATGGAAAATTGAGGTTTCACCTCACCCCCCACCAAATACTTTCAGATGGATTTGAGCACTAAACACACGACAAAACTATACAGCTTTGGATAAGAACATCTGAAAAAACTAACCCAGAGCTGCAGAAGACTAACAAAGCCAAAAGCAGCAGAAGACCGGCACAAAAAAACCACAAACTGAAATTCTAAATGACTGTAGGATGAGAGATCTTGCTAAGAGATTAGACAGGGAGTCGGAGGAAACATTCACACAATAAATAACGAAGGACACCATACAGAATACGTAAACACTGCAGGACCACAGGCAAGATAAGTAGTGGCACTGGAATCAAACAAGGATGTGAGCAATCCATCCATCCAGAGAGAGTGTAAATAGCAAGCAGGGAGAATGTCCCCGCCCTCCTCGCCTCACCCCCACTCTCCCCACCTGCCCCTCCCTCCCCCCCAGAGCAAGGAGAAAGCAGATAAACCAGGGTGCAGAGGATGGCTGTGTCATTAACACAGAGGAGGGAAAACAATACTACCAAGGGTTGGCAAAGAGGCTGAGAGAACTCTCTCTCATACGGATGGGAGGTGGCTTAGCGTAGTCCTGAGAATTGTCCTCAGCTGTGAAGCAGGGACAAGGACATTGTTGGTGATGTCCGATGATGATGATGATGGTACTGGTGATACTGTCAATGGTTGATGATAGTAACAATGAAGATGTGATGATGGTGATGATGCTGAGATGAGGGTAACGGTGGTTGATGATGTTGGCACTCATACTTCATCTAAGGAATGAGACTCCATAACACCATGACAGGGTTCAAAGCTGGGCAGGACTGTTTGAAATGTACATATTATTGTTACTCCTGTCTTCTCACGTCTCTTAGTACTCGGAGCTGGCTACCTTCCCTCACCCTCCCACCCCCCACCAAGCCATATATCTCCTATGCTGAGTTCCCTTTGTTCAAGAAACCTTGGTCAGAAATGGTTAATATAGCCGCTTGGGGGCCCTAGGAGAAGGCTGGTGTGATGATTAATTGCCACTGTCAACTTTCTGGGATCTAAAGTCACCTGGGAGATGCCTGTGGGGGATTATCTTGATTAAGCTAATTGAGATGGGAAGACCTGAGCACTGTCGGGTGGCACCAGTATTTCATCACAGCAACCGAAGAAAGTATCGAAGGCAGCTGGGAACTGGGTCCACATCCTAGGAATCTATTTGTCCTTATCCCACCCAAAAGTTCCAACCACTGTGACTCCTGGTCTCCGAGGGTTCCTGGGCTTTGATAGAGCCTCTGAGTACCCCCCTCCCGCCCCAAAGCCCCTCAGCCCTTCACGCCACCACCCAGCTGAGTCTAAGCCCTCTTACTCCATTGTGTGTTTGCCTGTTTGCTTATTTCTGTGTCGCCCCTGTGAGTGTAGAGTGTAAAAAGAAAATAGATGTGTGCTTCTTGTCTGGTTTACCTGTATTCGTAGCTTGATTCACACATCTCCAGGTACCAAACCTGAGACAGAGGAATAAATGCTTTTCTCCCCACAGTGCTTAGAAATGAGTTTTCTCACCTGCATCTCCATCTGCCCACCCACAACCGGTGGAGATTTCCAGGCTAACTCAGCGAGGGTTTGTTAAGGCGATGCAGAGAGGCGGTCTGAGCAAGCCGTGGGCTTCGCAATTTCCATTTTAATGCCTTTACCCCCAGAGTGCTTTGAGCTGGACTTGTTTGGGGCCTTGCTGATCTGAGGCCAAGACTAGCCCTCTGGCTGGGATCCCTGCGTGGTGAGGTCACAGGCGGAGGTAGGACACTCACAGCCTGCAAGGCACACAAGGCAGGGCCAGAGAATCTGAAGTATAATTGACAGGGGCCCCAGCTATGGCTCACTCTGGCAGGAACTTCCATACATTCTTCTTTGTGGAGACCTCTGTATCTTTTGGGTCTCTGGCAGGCACTGACAGCCCCTCCTCCTCCATGGCTCCTGCAAACCTGAGAGTCGAGCCTCCCACATTTCCTAGCCTGGACCACTGTCTCCTCCTCTGATGGATTAACATTCTGGTGATGTGTGTGATGGCTGTGATCGGGCTTTGGGAACTAGCTATCACCCACTCATTAGCATTTACTGAATGGCACTTCACAGCCAGAGTCCCTGTGGTGCTGTGGACTTGAGAAGCCAGGAGCTGGGTATCTTCTCAACTACTCTGAGGACTTGTCCATCGTCTTTGGCCCTGTGAGCTCCTGTTTCAAGTCAGAGTTCCTCTGGCTACCTCCAGCCACTCTTGAGGTGAGCCAAGCGTCATTTGGGTAATTAATCACATGAGGGAAATATTTGCATTTAAACGTTTCTGTCAAATATGACTCCCGCTCATGATTAAGTTTCAGTTTGCCTTATGAGAGCCTAACACAGTGAGAAAGTCAGATGTCCACAGCAGCTGAGAGACACAGGGGGCAGACAGCTCCTCCTGCCTCTCCCTCAGCCTTAACTACCCAGTGCAGGGTAGGCACTGGGGGCGGGGGGTCACCTTTTGTGGTCACCCTGTGAAGGGCTGGATCCTGGGGCTGGGGCATCTCTGGCCCTCTCCTGGGCCAGAGAAAGAGCCTGTAGGAGAGAATGGAGAGCCTCCTCCACCAGCCCTGTGTCTTCAACAGCCTGCCTTCACCCTGCAGAGAACACCTCTTTCCATGGCCATGACAGTCAAGGGCAGTGCAGGGCCCAGGTCTGAAGACGCGGGTGATCTGAGACACTGGCCCACCCTCCCTGCTGGCTCTGTGTGCTGGGTAGGGCCTCCCAACTACGGGACAGAAGCACAGGGACCCAGAAGAATTCCCAGTGTTCATCTCAGAAATGTCATCATCTCCGTTCCCTGCCAATCACACGTGTTCTGGAAACAAGTTCATGAATTAAAACTCTCCGACAAGGAAAGGAAGGATGTACAGGATGCCTGATGAATCAGAGCAGCTCCATGAAAATGCCGCAGCCGATTTCATCCAGGCACAAAATGAGCGAGCTTCTCGGGCTTGTGGCTTCCAAGGGAGGAAGGTTTTAAAGAGATCAAGCGCTTCGGAAATGTCCTGACTCACGCCTGAGGAACAAAACACACTCTCTGTAAACCAGGACAAGGCCAGCCCTGCCTCCCCTGACCCTCTTGTCATCCACTGGGCAGTGAAGCCCTTGCTCACAAGGGACCTCGGGATGTGCTGACTCTTACACCCACAGTCATTTCAGAGACACCGCTGACCCCACTGTTGTGTGTGGTGTTGTAAATGAGGGCTCTGCGTTTGCGATGTCCTCCTGTCTGTCCCCACAGTTCCATCTGACAGCTGAGGTCACTGGCTCAGGGGATGGTGGTATGTACTAGTCAGGATGGGCTGTGCTGCGCTGTAGTAACAAGCTAGCCTGTGGACTCAGGCGTGTCTCCTAAGCAAGGTCTCACTGACCCTCGCATAGCGACTCAGAACCCCAGGCCAGACCCTCTGCTGTCTATTCACACGGGACCCTGACAACAGCACCAGGGGAGGGGAGAGCCTGGGGTGACCCTGACTCTAACCTAAAGTCTAGCTCTCACCCCAACTTCTATGTCCAATCTGAAGCTCTTGATGGGATGGAGATGGTGTCCTCTCAGCCCCCTCAGAGCTGGTTATGACCTTCAGGGACATGTAGGAGTGAAGGATGGTATACTGGAGGGAGGAGCCCTCTACATGGTAGGTGGAGCCATCCCTGGGCTGATGATGGTCCTGGGTTCTATAAGAAAGCAGGCTGAGCAAATCATGAGCAAGCCAGTCAGCAGCACCCTCCATGGCCTTTGCATCAGCGCCTGACTCCAGGTTCCAGCCCTGACTAAGACAGATGGGTAGAAACGGCCAGTCCCTTGCAGCCACGCAGGGCTGGGCCAGTCCTGCTAAAGAGAGACACAGGGAGAAGCAGCTGCATCCTGTCCTCCTCTGCTGTGGGAAAAGGTCCTCTCCCAGATGGCAGACCCAAGAGAGCAGGGACAGCCTTGGGGGAACATGGAACAGAGGACCCTGGGCCCGATGCCCCATGAAAGATTCATTCCAGAGCCTCAGGGCCTCTGCGCCAGCTGTGCAGCCTCCTTGTTTCAGGGACGAGGAATGGAATGGAACATGGATTTGCTTTTCCCACACCATCTTCAGTCCTGCGGAAGCATTGTACCAGAGTCAAGTGAGGGCGCCTGCATCCCATGGCTACATCTGAGAAGCTCCAAGCTGTGTGACTTTCTTTTTTTTTTTTCTTTACTGCAGACAAACCTACTCCATGAAATGAACATTTGGGGTTAGTATAACCCACCTCCTCAAGCCAGGGCCAGGCAGGGTACCCAGATTCCTGCTTCGGACTCAGGACAGAGATGGGGTTGGGCATCAGAGGCAGCAGAGTGACCCACATGGGTACCAATGCTCAGCATATAGGTGACCTTGGTGGCATTGGTCCCCACCACAGAGGAGGAAGAGTCACATAGACATGGTCTCCAAGAATGCATTCTGGATGTGGGGACCCAGGAAATCAGGGTACGGACACCACACTGCCTCTGACTCCTAGGTCAACTTGGTCCAGATGCCTGACCTGCCTGTGCCTAAGATTCCTCAACTGTAAACCAGGAGGGACTGTCCCACCCTGAGACATGTTCCTGACTGACTGCCAAGGGTGAAAGGGTTCAACTGACACTTGGTCCTCCATGGTGGTCAGCTCAGAAGGCTACACTTGGAGCCCATAAACATCATCCTCAAATTGTCCATGACCCAGAGCCCCTTGCCATGGTACTAAATCAACTCTAGCTGTGAGCGAGCCCCTTGCCATGGTGCTAAGTCAAGTCTAGCTGTGAGTGAGCAGATAAGTGAGAGAATGAATGAATGAGAGACTAAATGAATAAGTGAATGAATTACTGAGTGAATGAATGAGTAAATGAGAGAATGAATGATGGAGCAAATGAAGAAGTGAATGAGTGAATTACTGAGTGAGTGAACAAATGAGTAAATGAATAGGTGAATGAAGTGAATTACTGGGTGAATGAGTGAATGAGTAAATGAGAGAATGAATGAGTGAGTGGGTAAACAATTTAGTGAATGAATGAAGTTTGAGTGACTGCTCCCTTTTCATCCCTTCTGCACTGTCCTGTGTCATCAGTAGAGCCCATGTCAGTATCCTGGGCTTTGATGTGTATGAGTGGAACCTCAGGCCTGGCTTCTGTCCCTCTGTTGTGAGGAGTTCCCTTGAGTACAGGTTAGGGCACAGAACATGAGTGATTGAGGAGTCATAGGAATATCTAAGCAGCCCACTGGTGCTGAGGGTGCCAGTTGGACACAAGCATTCACAAATTCCGACTTCTGTGAAGTAAAGCACTTGGCATGGTTGTCTGGCCTTTCGCAGCAAGGAGTTGGTGACATCTCCTAAGGAGACCACCTGCTCCCCTCCCATCTTGTAGTTCCCCATCGCTGGTTCCCTGTGACCTGGGGACCCTGTGATACTCAGCAAGAACAGCCACTGGTCCTGCCTTTGAGAAGCCACCATGCCTCTGTGTTAATGGACATGAAGAACAAAGAGTTGTAACCTGTGATGAGCTGATATAAAGCTGAGGGGACACGAGAGGGCAGAGTGACTGAAGTCGGGCTGCTAACGGTTTAAGACAGGATGTTACAACTCCAAAGCGCTTTATGAGGTTCCCACAGTAAGTGTGAGAGGTGCTACTGAAGACACAGGGAAGGGATGCCATAGGAGGTCCTGTGAAATCAACCAGACAGCAAGGAAGGATGCAAGGGACAAAGGGACATGGCAGAAGGTTAAGCAGCCAGTGACAGTGCACAGCTGGTGTGTTTCTGGCCGAATTTCTTTTGAGACATAAAAGGACCAAACTCCTTAGCTAAAAGCAGAGCAGTTGAACAGAAATAAAATAAGATCCAGGCACAGGCTGTCTGGAAGATAACTTATTCATTCATTCATTTTTGTTGTTGTTGTTTTTCAAGACAAGGTTTCTCTGTGTAGCCCTGGCTGTCCTAGAACTCACTCTGTAGCCCAGGCTGTCCTCGAACTAAGAGATTCACCTGCCTCTGCCTTCTGAGTGCTGGGATTAAAGGCATGAGCCACAGCTGCCTGGCTTATTTAGTTTTTAATTTTTATTTACATTTAAATTTACTTATAATTATTGTGTCTTGTGTGTGTGTGTGTGTGTGTGTGTGTGTGTGTGTGTGTATGTGTGTGTGTCCCGGTGCATGTGTGGAGGTCAGAGAACAACCTTGGGTGTAAGTCTTCACTATCCACCTGTTTGATGCAACGTCTATTATTTTTTGCTGTGCTCACCAGGCTAGCTGATCCATGAGCTTCCAGGCATTCTCCTGATTCCCATCATGCCCTAGGAGCACCTGGAATGCAGGTGTCCTACTGTGTCTGGCTTTTATATGTGTTACATGGATTCGAACTCAGATCCTTGTGCTTACACAGCCAACATTTTACCTACTGAGCCGTATCCCATCTCTTGTTTTGTCTTTTAGAAAAGCCTTTGTGTGTATGCATGTGTGAAGACACTCATTTTAGATATAAGAACACACACAGATTTAAAAGGGAAAGACAGAAAGATGTATTCCATACAGATGGCAACCAAGAGGAGAGCAGAGGTGACCACAGGTGTGTCAGACAAAACAGGCACCTGGGAAAGCTTGCTACAGGAGACAGGAAGGACCTGGTATGAGAGGATTCAGCAGGAGATGCAGCGTGTCACTATGTTAGCGCCTGCCAGGTAAGCCCTGATGGAGGAAGCATCCTTGGCATGAGTGAGGGCATCTCATGGCTGCTTACCCCAGCAGCAGATTGAAGCAGCCACCTCCAGGATCAGGTGGTAGCCAGAGAGGCCACAGGAAACAGAAGAACTGGAAGAAACTGTTGTCCAAATGGACACAGTGCCCCTCACAGCCCAGGGTCACACCTTCTTCCTGAGGCAACAGATATTCCCTGGGACACATCTCATAATAGCCCCCAGAACAAAGCCTTGCACAAGGGAGAGGTTTTGCTATGTTCCTTCTGCCACCGCAGTGGAGGGAGCTAGGAGTAAGACGCATCTGCCCATGACATGATCTTATACAGGGAAACCCTCAAGTACCACCATAAATGTCAGGATGGGTGAATGGGGTCAGCAAGATAGCAGAACAAACAGAACATGAAAACCAGCCTTGTTTTGTGACAGCGACATGACCAATCCCCAAAGGAAATTAAGCAACGATCCCACTTTCAATAGCAGTGAAGACAGCAACACACCTAGGGTGGGACTTGGCTAGAGAGACTAGGTATTCGCTGCAAACACTGCTAACAGAAAATAAAAACATGTGGAAAGCCGTCTACTGTTGGGAGATTGGTGCTGATGAATGTCTGTATTATACAACACGACCCACATAGTCAGTGCCAACCCTGCCGACATCAAGGAGGCCTTTGTTTCTTGGCAGAACTAAAGAATAAAATGAAATTCACAGGACTCTCGAGGGACCCCAAAGTGCCAAAAAGAGTCTTGGGAAAGGAAAAGATGCAACCCCTTAATTTTGGAAAGGCAGCAAGACTCAGGAATCACCCTAGGAGGCTGTGCGTATGAAGGCAGACGGACAGACAGACAGACAGACCAATTGGACAGAACAGAGAGCACAGAAAAAAGCCTCATGGAGATGGTAGAGATAACCTTGGAAGGTATCAAAGTCAGACAACTCATGTTTCTGGAAAACTCAACATCTTAGATACTTTTCTATTGTTGTGCTAAGATACCACGATGAAAATAACTTTCAATAATGCATTTAATTTGGGGCTCATTGGTTCTAGAGCAGTGGTTCTCAAACTTCCTAAGACTGCAGCCTTTTAACACAGTTCCTCATGTTGTGGTGATCTGCCAACCATAACATTATTTTGTTGCTGCTTCATAACTATAATTTTGCTACTGTTATGAATCATAAAGCAAATATCTGGTATGAAGGATAACTGATGTGTGACCCCTGTGAAAAGGTCATTTGACCCACCCCCCAAAGGAGTTGTAACCCACAGGTTGAGAACTGCTATTCTAAAGGATTAGTGTCTCTGACTATCATGGTGGAGAACATGGCAGCAGGCTTGCAGGCGTGGGGCTGAAGCAGTAGTTAAGAGCTTGCATCTTAATTCACAAGCACTAGGCAGAGAGAGTTAACTGGGAATGGCACGGGCTTTTGAAGCCTCAAAGCCCACCCCCATTGACAGATGTCTTCCAACAAGGCCACGCCTCCTAACCCTTCCCAAACAGTTCCACCAAATATGGATCAAGCATTCAACCATGTGAGCCTATTAGGGCCATGCTCCTTTAAACCTTCACACTCACCATCCATATGCAGATGTGAGTTTGGGTTCTCTCCTCCCACAGCGTGAAGGCTGAATTCAGACAGGTTAAATGTGCAGACTCAGGGAATATGAGGGGACAATCCTGTGAGATTATGTCCTGGGCCTGATGCTGCATAGACAGCAACAGTGACAGCTGAGGAATTAGGCAACAATCTCAAAGCTTCTGTGTGTGTAAAAGGGGGTTCATCTGAGGGAATGCCCTCCCTTACAAGGATGAAAAAAATGCCTCCCCACCCTGAGAGTGATCAAAGTTAATTCCAAAATTCATAATCAACCCCTGCCACTCAATAGGAAAAAAATCACCCCAGTGAAAGTGGGTCAATGACTGAAGTAGACACATCCCTGAAGTTACATAAATGGCCAGCAGACCAATTGAGAGAGACTCAAGATCGCCAGTCGCTAGGGAAGGGAAAATCAGAGCCACAGTGAGACATTTCATTGTCTCACCCCATTGGAGCAGCCATTATGGAAAAGTGAAACCGGAAAGTAACAAAAGTTGTCAAACGAAACTCTGTACACAACAATAGGAATGGAAATGAGTTCGGCTGCTTGGAGAAGCAGTGTAGCCATTCCCCAGGCCCCTATAAGCAGGTTTGCCTGTGATCCATGTCATCCAGAATCAATGACGGGATCTGGAGATTGATTCTAAAATGCAGCCCAATTATCCTGAGGTCTGAATGCGTAAAGACAGAATGGTACGTCTATTCAATGGACTATTACTCAGTCTTAAAGGGGAAGGAACTGCACAATTATGCTTACACGACTGTTGTAAAGTACCCCAGACCCAGAAAAACAAGAAACAATGAAGAAGGCATTATTGCCAAGGACGGGGGTTGGGGGTCAGTTGCTCCATAGAGACAGAGATTGTTGGGAGAGGAACATGTCCCAGTTAGATCTCACACTCCATGTGCACATGGTTAACACTACCCTGTCTCACAGTAACAAACATTTAATATAATTGTGTGTCTCAGGTAACATGCACAGAGAGAAAGGTTAGGGAGGGTCACAACTGGGAGGCTTCAGCCAGTGGCCTGGAAGGTCTCCAGGGTTACAGGTCCTCCTTCTGCTGTGTGGCTTGTGTGTCCCTTATTCCCAACTATGGGAATCATAGGAAGGAATTCTAGGGAGAGGTCTCAATCCCTGCATATCACTATCTGTAGATGTACTCTGGCCCTCCAGATATCTTAGATGGTGGGGCACCCAGATGTTCTACAAAGATCAATGGTTTCCCACTATCCACCGGCCTCCATCTTTTTACGAGTTTTACTCACCCTGAGTGACAGACACAAGGATCTAGTGTCTGAGGTGATCAACAATTGAGGCAGCTGGGAGTGGAAGGAAGTGAGATGATGCTCCCCTTCCATCCCTCCATCCCTCCCTCTGCTATCACAGTTCCCCTCTTGTTGCTAATCAAGGCTGTGATTGCTGAGAGAGGAGACACAGCCTATGGGTGCGTGGCGAGTTCCCCACTGCACTGCAGTGATTAGACCAGATCCAACCAGATCAGGACCAGAATAGCTCCCTGACCAGCATCCACGGAAGCAGGGAGAAGCCATTGCTCCTGCAGAAGCAGGGATTCTTACGATGCCCCAGTGAGTGCACCGGTTGGTTCATGAAGGGATGGGAGGCAGAGTAATTCTAGGATTCCAGACATGGCCCCTCCATCCTCAAAGCTCTTAGTGCCTCTGAACCCCCTCCCTCAAAGACAAAGCCCGGGTCAGAGCCTGGTACCTCAAGTCTGCAATGGTCTCTATGCTGTGACCCTCTGATGCTACCATACTCACTTCCTGTCTCTTCCATACTCACTTCCTGTCTCTTCTATACTCACTTCCTGTCTCTTCCTCTCCACCAGATGTTTCATATCTTTCTAGAACATGCCAGCTCTTTCACCTCCAGACCTTTGCACATGCTGTTCCCTCTGCTAGGAAAATCCTCCATAAAACCTCTGCTCCCTTCATCTGGGTTTTCCTGCCATGTCCTACCCACGTCCTTGCAAAGGGTCATTTCACAGAGGAGCCCCAAGAGCTGGACAGTGGAGTGTTGGCTCCTGTCCTCAGTCTCCCCTATCTCAGGTCACAGATTAGGATTCTGCTGGTCATAGTTCAATGTCAGACTCTTGGGTGCTATACTGAGGTTGAGGCTCATGTTGGGAGAGAAAATACTTTTGAATCTTGAGTTGGGGTGGTCCATGAGGATCTGTACATACCGGGAGCACATCCGTAGCTGTCGTCATGCTTGGCTGGTCCAGGGCTGGGGCTACAGGTTTGGGGATCATAGGTGCTAAGTCTAAACTATGAGTACTGGTGCCATACATACTAAGTCTGAGCGGTGGGTGCTAGTTTCTAGGTGATACATGAGTGTGGGTGTTGGGGGTCATAGGTGCTGTGTCTGAGTTGTGGGGGCTGGCTATGAGCTATAGCTTTGAGGCTTTAGGTGATGGGGTTACAGGTACTGAGTTTGATCTGTGAGTACTAGGCTGAGGGTACTGGGCTCATGTACTAGGTAGAGATTTTGGGTTCTGGGTCAGTGGATGCTGGGGATAGGTGTCGGGGCTATTGGGGGCTGAGATTGTGGGCGCTAGAGCTGTTGGTGTTGGGCCCAATTCACACAGGCTCCTGTGAGCTAACTGCCCAAGCATCAGAAATTACACACGGATTATTAAAACCCAACCGTGACCATAAATTAATTACATAAACCTACAGTGAAATAAGTTATGGGGGAGCTGAAGGTGTCTCTGTCCTTGCTTTCTGCTTCATTCTCTGACCTCCACACATCACACCGACGGCTGGAGTCAGAGTCCCGGAACCATGGTAACTTCTAACAGTGTGATCCGGAGGGCTGACTTTCCAGACTCTATAGCCAGCATGTTGCAGATAGCGCAAAGAAACCAGGGCCTTTTGTCCAGTGTTCAAGAACTGCATCCCAACCTGGCAAATGCTTCCACACAGTGATGAACGAGCAGGCTTCTGTGACTTGTTTCGGCAAACCTCACGCTAATGTTGAGCTTCGAGCCTAGCTTCACGTGACTGAAGTCATCCATGAGGTTTCAGCGCAGCCGCATTCTTTGCCTCCCCACTGAAGGGCTGAGATGGTTAAATTGCCAGCTTGACCCAGCCTAGCATTACCTGGGAAGGAAGACTCAAACAAAGGCTGCCTGGATCAGGTTGGCCCAAGGGCTGGGGCGTTATCTTGGTTGCTTTAATTGACGTGGGAGGACCTAGCTTGAAAGTGGGTAGTACTATCCCTGTGGTTTTGGTCCTGGATTGCAAATGTAGAGAAGCTAGCTGAGCACTAATTGTGCAAACATTCACCCTCTCTCTGCTCTTGAATACGTTAGGACTTGCTGTCCCGAGTTCCTGTTTGACTGACTGCCCTGCAATGATTGACTGCAAGCTGGAACTGTAAGCCAAATAAATCGTTTATCCTCTCCCCCCCCCCCAACCCCCGCATTGCATTTGGTTAGGAAATTTTGTCATAGCAACAGAAATGAAACCAGGACCCGGGGTGGGTTGCAGGCCGCTGGATTCTCAATGTCCAGTGTTAGCCAGGATGGATCCCTCTGCAGAGGGCGGAGTCTCATGGTTATGTCAGTAGGGAAAACTGTAATTATCACGGAGGCCGAGGTAATGAGAGGCTCATTGTGAAGAGGAAAGAATTCATCACGGCTGGGAGAGGCTGGTACACAGGCCAGGCCCCAGAGATGCCAACTTTGTAGGGAATAGCTTCAGCAACCAGGTCCTGACCCCTCCTGCCACAGTCTTCCACAACCTCCGTGGGGTCAAGTCAGCAGAGAGAAGAAGAAAGAATAGAGTACCTACTTGGAATTTGGGAAGGTCCCCAAAGTGTCCCTGGGGGATGTGACCCTGTATGTTGGTTAGCAAGTGTTATTCTCCTTGGCCTTGGAGCACCTGATATATACACAGTGCTCCTTTCTCTGGATTCCAGGATGGCTGTGCTGCCACAGGAGCCCTGGGTCCCCCTTCTCTCTCCTCGGCCCCTTCCTAGGCTCACTAACACCTGCTGCAGTGGTTTTTCCTGTCCTGGTACACCTCACTCCGAAAGACTTTCCCATGGTCTTGCAGAAGCTCAGGTCGTGACAGCCCCACCCTGCCCTTCATCTCTCCTAATTATCTCTCACAGCTATACTGTGGCAGGTGGATTAAGCCATGAAAGGCAGAGCTAGGTGAGAACGATGGCTTGGATATGCCCTTTGGTTAGCAGCTGGCTCCATCCGGCAGCTCAGGATGCTGTTGCTAAGATTAAGAGAGATGCTGTTTGCCCCCTGAGTTCTCCCCACCACCCCCACAAGATGCACTCTTCCTTGAAGGCTCTGGTGCCTGGGGCTATGACAACGGGTGCCATAGCAACCCATCAGGTAGAGTCCTGAGCTGGGGCTAGTTTAGTGACACACTTGCCCTGGTGGAATGGAGCTGTAAGTCACCTTGAACACAAAGCCAGCCTGTCCAGGATTAGAACTAAGAGGCCAGTCCCCAAGGATTGCAGAGAGGCAGAAGAGTACTGTGTTCAATCTCTCTGTGAGTGTCTGTGGTCACGACCATGCACTTAGTGAAGATAAAGGAATCCAGATTTAAAGGAAAACAAGGTGGCCAGGCTTGTAGATTGTGTGGCTAAGACACAGGACACATTGGCACCCAGAACCTCTCCCGAGGTCTTAGACAGTTCCCACCACATGACTCAGCTCAGAAATCGTGTGTGCTAGGAAATAGCTGTCCTCCTACAATATGAGACCCAGCTGCTGGGGCTTCTGGTAAGGATGATTGACCAGATGGCCGGTGCTCTGAGGGTCTTCGTCTTGATTTGGGTCAAGTTAAAGGAAGCTGGTACTGAGGGATGTGACCAAGAAGGAGGCTTTTTGCACAGAAATGAGGAAAGAGGGAGGGGCTGGTGGCAGGATCTGGGGCCTCAAGCAGTTCCCTCAAGTGACAAGTTCCTGGGGCATGAACGGCCCCACTGATTTAAAGGTGAAGGGTGAAAGTGGAATGGTTTTGGTGTGGACAGGGAGGGAACCTGGATGGATAGAGAGACCTGGAAGATGGGCTGAACTCAGGGCCAATGAGGTATAGGATAGCTACCCCCAGAGAAGAAGAAAGAACAGAAGAAAGAAAGTCAGAGCCTAGACTTTGTGGGGGACAGTGGATGAGGAAAAGGAAGAGAAAGATATGTGTCCTAGACACTGTCCCATCAAGCCGCCCAGCCCAGAGCCACCGTGTCCCCTTTTCAGCCTCCTGTTGCTCCCAGCCTGACTCTATGTCTCTGGATATGGGGTGCTGGAAGCTCTCGGTTGGCCAGCCCCAGATCAGTGACAGGAACTTCCACACCAGCATGTCCCTGCCATGTTGTGAAAGCTGGGATGTGTCCATGCTATAAGCCCCCCCCACCCCCCGCGACTCATAATGTGCCAGGATCTATCCACTTCAGCCACCAAAACAGGACCACCACATCCCCCTCTGAGAGGCTACTGTGAAATCATGACAATTGTCCACCCTTCAGAGGAGAAACTGAGTCTGAGCCTCACAGTGAGGCCTCTCTGTCCCTCTGAGCCCAAGCATCCTTGTGCTCTGGAGGCAGACTCCCCTATATGTAGAAGCCTCGTGTCCCGCCTGTCCCAGCCGAGCCATAGGGCCAGGAGTAAAGCCATGGCTGTCTTGCAAACGCCCGGTCACAGAGGCAGCTTTGCCAGCTGTAAATCACAGAAGGAAACAGCACAGCATCAATCAGGGTGATAATTGCTGCAAACCCTCTGCGGGGAGAAATGCAGGCTCAGCAGAGCCTCCAGGAGACTCAGCCTGAAGGATAAAAGCCTTATGTGAACAGGAGGCCCAAGCCAATGCCACATGCCCGGAGTCACCACGCCAGAAGTTCCATCTATTACTCAGTGAAATGGCCCAGGGATATGGACTTCATCTTCTCAGCTACATTTAAAATAGCATTCTGAGGCCAGCCTTGCAGGAATAATCACACAGTGGCTGTTGACAGGAGGATCAAGGATGGCTGCAGCCACCTGTGAGTCCCCAGCCCAGCATTGCCAATGGCTGTCCTTCTGCTGCCATTTGAGGTTGACCATCATGTGGGCTAGGTGAGCCTCGGTGTTCTCCCTGGGTGCGACTTGGGTGACCTGGGATCACACAGTAAACACAGTTTGTCTGGGCTGGCCCAGCCTCTTCTCTGTTGCTGTAACAGAATACCAGAGGCTGGAAAGTTACAAAGAAACTGGAAGTGTGCTGCTCTAGTGATTACATATTTACAATCCCAGCATGCTACAGGCAGAAATAGCAGGAAGTTTGAGGCCAGCCTGATCTATATAGTGAGTCCCAACCTAGCAGGGGCTATGAAGCTAGACTATCTCAAAAAGCTAGGAAATAAAACAAGGAAGAAAGGAAGGGAAGGAAGAGAGGGAGGAGAGAGGGAGCTATCTCTCACAAGTCTGGAGTCTGAGCTGTCCATAGGTAGGTACCATCTTTTCAAACCTTCCTGCCGACTCACCCCATGATGGGCATGAGAGGGCAAGAGAGGTGGAGGGTGAATCCACACCTTCCTGCAATCTCACCCTCGCATGGTTAACTCACTTCTGGGCTGGCAGCCTTAATTACTCACAAAGACAGAACCCTTGAGGCCCAATTTTACCTCTTAAATGTCCCCCCTCTATTAGTGTCATGTAGCAATTAAAGTGCAATATGGGTTCCCAGGGATATTCAGACCATAGTTTGAGCAATACCAGGAGCCAGGAAGAAGCCAATGGGGAAGTCCCGCCTCTTTCTGGGAGGCAACCCTGCCTGAGGTCACAGCTGGAATGCCCTGGAGCTGCAGGGAACCTGTGTGGGGACCCTGAGATGAGGGCAGCTTAGAAGATGGCAGACCTCAGAGATGGGGTGCTAGGACTGTCCTGGCAGTGTCTTCAAAGGCCCTTTGGCTGTCTATCACTGTGACTGTCACATCTCGGGTGATAGCTGTGGATAGGGAGAGTCTAAAGAGATATGAGACATCAGGAAATGTCTCTAATGGAAGACCTGTCCTCCCCTCTCCCTCCCCCTCCCCCTCCCTCCCACCCCTGCTCCTCCTCCTCCCCCCTCTGGTTACAACACTAATGTCCAGGCAGCACCTGGGGTCCCTCAGATGGTCAGACTGACATCATGATTTGGAGGCAGTCTCAGGAAGTCCTGGGGGCTGGTCCTTTCCACATCAGGCTGGGATCGGCCTCTGCTGTTTTTCATTTGGTTCTCCCGGTTCCTCCTCCTTAGATCTCACCCTTGGACTCTGCCACCCAGGAGACAGATACAATTGACCATGTTGGGCCTGGCTGAGCCTTTGGTGATGGGCTCCAGGGCCAGTGGTGTTCAATCCCTATGGGTGGAATCAAACCCAGATTCGGAATTTCATGAGGGTCCCGGCAGGAGGGGTTTGTCCTCTCTGGAAAGAATTATGGCTTGTGAACAGCTATTGATCCCACTGTCTGTCATACGCTGACTGGAAGCTGGGAGCTGTGTTCCCTGACTGTGTGTCAATGAAGCTTTAAATGAGTCTAAATTAGGAAGTACTTGTTCATGATCAAGAACCTGGCATGCACCATCACAAAAAAAAAAAAACAAAAAAACAAAAACACTGTTTGCTTTTAATCCCAGAGGAAGCCAGTCAATGAGCTGGCCACAACTGGCTCTGCCTACAGGACTGTGGAGCCTGGATGGTTCACGTCTGGCAGCTTCCTCAGCCTGTAGGATGCAGGCAGTCATGAGTCTGGAAACAGGTACTCCACATTCTCGAGTCTGTCACTGGGCTGTCCCCGAAGTGCAAATGGTGACAATAACAGCAGATGCCGCTACTCAGTGAGCACTTTGCAAGTGTTCCTTGGGCTTCGAGCTGGGCTGAAGACAGCTCTGCAGTGAGAGTTTTGGGTTCTTTAAAGGCCCATTTATGTTATGTAAACAGGGTTTTGTTTTAATCCCAAGTGTGGGATATGGGACGGCTTCAGATTATCTACAGCAGCAGACTATTTGCCTCGTGGGGGCTCTGGCAGGGCTGTGATTTTGCCAGCTGCAGATAGTTTAATTCTGCGGACTTCGGAGGGGGGTAAAAATGCCAGGGCCCAGAGAGGGATGAGGGAGCGCTAAAGAAGAGACAGAGGCGGCACTCCGAAGAAGAAGAAGAACAAGAAGAAGAAGAGAGAGGAGGAGGAGGAGAGGAGGAGGAGGGAGAGGAGAGAGGAGGGGGAGGGGGAAAGAGGAGGAAGGAGAGGAGGAGGAGGGAGAGGAGGAGGAGAGGAGGAGAGGAGGAAGGGGACAAAGAGGAGGAGGCTTGGATGTTTTCTCCTTCTTGTTCCTGTTCCTGCCGCTGCTGTTGCTGATGGGTGAGAGAAGAGAGATGAGAAGATGGAGATATCCTGACTAGATGACGAATGGACTTGGTCCCAAGGAATCGATGTCCCCATTCAGCAGGAAGTAGCCTATAGAGGTCCATGCCCCATTTCCCCTCTAACTTTCTGTTTCTCCTACCTAGTGTTGGGGGTTTGGAAAGGATTGGGGTGGAGAAAGATGGTAGGTATAAAAGCCCAAATAAAATAGACTAAAACAATATGCCAACAATATGCGAAAGACCCTCTTCATTCAGTGCTTAGCTCTGAGGCAGGAAGCTGAAGACCCAAGATGTCCCATCAATTGGCACCTACAGTTGCTGAGCCAACGTTGGGTGGCTGGGTGAGCTCATCAGAGCCCGGTCACTTTGTATGAGTCCTACTGCCATCTGCTTCCTGAGAGCCTTACCTCTGAGCCTTAGATTATGTGTGAATGTTAGTACTGCCTTGGTAAGAGTCATATTACCAGGTACCCACACCCAGCATCACCCTCATTCTCATATCTCAAGGGAGAAAGCCTGGGGTTGTGTGTCACGTGGGCCAGCAGCTACCCTATGCTCACAGGGCTGTGATGGTGTGTTAGGATCTGCACTGATGTCCTATCGTTCTCGATAATTGTGCTTTGTGAGTGAGATCTAGTGGTATCTATGCTGGGGGCTCATGTCTCACTCTCTGTCTCCCTCGCTGCCTTCCTCCATCCTGGACTGTCCTTTCTCACCCCTGGATGCTGAGTCCTGGTGTCCCAGTCCTATTCAGCCTTCCCTGCTGTCCCACGATGGCTGCTACCTCCACCTATCTAGTGATCAGACTGTGTCAAGGAAACCATATCTTACCCTGCAATCTTTGGCAGCAGCTTGGGGGGCAGGCTCCAGGAGTGCATCTAGTGACAGCACGGGACATTCTCCTTGTAAAGAGCCTGCCTATTGACAACTTCCATCACACAATAGCCCTTGATTGGACCAGATACAACAGGAAATACTAGAGACTCCCATCTCATCCTGATTTGCCTGGGTCTCAAGTCTATGTGTTCTATACGATCATAGGGATAGTACCTGCCCCCGAACACCCCCCCCCGACCCTGAGGACCCAATACTTGAAACCCTTTAAGCTGTTCAGTTACTGCTCCCCTTTCCACTGTTTACCCTGATGTCAGGAGCAGGCGTGCACCCTAGGAACTTAGCTGGTACCGAGTATCACCCTAGCCAGTCTGAGTCCAGGAAGGGAACGGGCTAGCTTAATCAGGATATCCTCTTTAAGGACATACCCACTCCCCATCACACTGAACACGCACGAGGGGCATCTGTTCCAAACCTATTTTCCACTCCACGGCAGCTACTTTCAGCGCATGCGCAAGTGCGGCACTGAAGGGAACACGGTGCAGGCGTGAGGGGAGCAGGGACTTAAGGGGAGTGATAGAGAAGGCAGGAGTTGAGGGAGACAGGGGGCAGCGGAGGAAACACCAGAGTGCCAGGAGCCTCATGCCTCTGCCTAGCAGCTCATAGCAGCGTGCCAGGGAAAGATCCCTGGTTTGTGTTGCTGACAGATCTGAATGCAAGTCTCGTCTCTATCCCAGGCCTGTGTGGTTGGCCCCTCTTCGTTGAGCAGGACCGTCCCCGTGACTTTGTGCTCCTTCTACAGGGAAGGGGTAGCAGACAGATCCTTGCATGTGGTCCAGGGCAGGGACAGCATGGCACCCTGCACACTGTGAAGTCCCGCACCCACACGGCGCATTCCCTAGAGGGCCTACAGATATCAAGCAGTCAGGCAGCCTGGTGCCCCGTGGGTGCCTGGGCTAACCCCAGAACCAGAGCCTGTGAACCACAGTCAGCTTCCCCCTCTGGCTTTCAATAGAAACTAGAGCGACACCTATTTCATTTTCGAAATGAATATTCATTAAAGTCGTATAATACAGATTTATGGCTGCATTTTGAGGAGCAAATTAAAGAAATAAATAACCCGTAAGTCTCTGTGTGTTGTACTTAGGGAGAAATGTCTCTATCTCCTCTGCCCCCACCCCAAGCCTTTATGGTCACCTATTGAATTTATTTAAATTAGTTAAACTTAAATATTAGTAAATAGTCAAAACAGTATCCAGTCTGGCATCCTTACATTTTATTAAGGACGAATGCTTATGCAATGAGCCTTGGCTTTATTGTTCTGAGGTGGACTCATTTTTTTTTTTTTTCAAAAAAAAAAAAAAATTAAACAGAATTAAATAATCTTCTGCACGTGACTGAAGTCCACAGGCTCTTGGGACAGATAACCAGCACTTTACGTCTTCCCTGAGGAAGGGCTGCAGTGGGGTGGGAGTCCCATGGGATGGCACCCAGGTACCAGGTAGAGAGGTATAAAGCACAGGGACTCAGTGCTATGCCAGGAAATGGGCTGAAGGCTGAATCCTCAGCTGCTGGTGGGTCAGAGCAATGTCTTGGAGGTAGACATCTGAAGGTGCAGCCACCCCTCCACTTTGCTAAGGCTGAGACTCCTGGGGTGGTGCTAGGCAACAGGCAGAGAGGAAATAGTTTATTCTGGGAGACTGGATCCCCCAGGCACAAAACTCCAGTGCTCCTGAGGGTCTGAGGTCCCTGCCTGGCTCACCGAGAGCCTCATATCAGACAGATTGGCTATTTCCTTGATGGCATAATGCCAAGCAAGAAAGTGCTGTCCTAGCCAACAGAATTTAGCGCCTGCCTCTCCGCAGACTATTCTGGTTCTAGAGACCCTGAGGCATTACCTGTTCCACGGGCTGCAGAGACATCAGTTTCTGAGGTGCCCCAGGGCAAGTCTGAGGAATAACTTCCCCCAGGCTCTGTGGAACTGGAATGCAGCTCTAGAAACTTTCCCTTTTTAGGGTAAATCACATGATTCCTCACTTCCGAAGGCCAGCCTGTGTGCAGAATCTTTGCTTTGTCTCTGTATAGCTGTTCTGGGACTCAGTTGGCCTAGAGCAGTGGTTCTCAACCTTCCTAACACCGCAACCCTTTAATACAGTTCCTCACATTGTGGTGACCCCCCAACCATAAAATTATTTTCTTTGCTACTTCATAACTGTAACTTTGCTACTGTTATGAATCATAGTGTAAATATCTGATATGCAATCTCTGTGAGGGTCATGACCCACCATTTGAGAACAGGTAGCCCAGAGGGTGTCTGTGAGTCCCGATTTGGCAGAAAGCTACAATCAATATCTTGATGTTATAAGGTCACTTCCGCCTGCTGCTTAAGGGGAACTTTGCTCACTGGGTGGGATGGGAAATGGAGAACCAGAAACCACTGTGAAAGCTGGACCCCGCTGCAGAGACTAGGTGGGATTTCTGGACCTATTGGGTACACTTGTGTGTCACTAGGGGGTCAGGACAAGGGAAGTGCCAGGGAGCAGAGAACAAGAAGGGTTGTTGGGTAAGGACATTCACACCAGTATGGCTTCCTCAGGGGTCAAGGGTCTTAGATGAAGCTGGAACATCTGCTTGTGACATCACTGCTTAAGAACAGAAGACAACAAGAAAAAGAACATAGGACTCACCAGATTGATGTCTGGTTCCAGCAAGACTCTCTGGTCTCTCTTGACTACCTCTCCATCACAATTAACCTGGACACGGCCGCTCAGGAGAGGGGACCACAAGATCCAGGGCTTGAATAATATTGAGGGACTGACTCTCTGGCCCCCCATTGCTGCGCCATCCCAGATCCTCTACTTATGGAAAGGGGGCCAAACATACCTTTTCTCTATCTCAGGCATCCACTCTTTCCATAGCTTAGAGGGACCATCCTAGGATGAAGGATGCTGTGGTTGTGTACAGACTGATCATGCAAGACAGAGCTGAGAGGGCTACCCCTGCACTTTGGAACCAAAGGCTCTGGGGCTGGCTCTGATTAAGGCTTTGCTGCCCCACCTTTAGGGTGATCTGAGGCCTGAGATATCTCAGCATCTCCATGGGATTCTCCAGTGCTCGAACTAGGGAAAGCTCCACCTGTAGTCACTGCTGCTGGGCCCAGGAAAGGCTGGGTGACCTTGAACTGAGCTGGAGACAGCCTGGCTCAGTGGGTGCTGAGAGGCAGGGACTTAAGATACACAAGTGTGGTGCTGGAGAGCTGCTAACAGGACAGCAGGAGCAGACACAAGAGACAGTACCAGGACCAGTATTGTTCTAGCTGGATGTACAGGAAAGTCCCTGCTGGGATCTTTCCCTGGACAGAAGACTCCCTCCCTAGGTGGGCATAGCCAGGGAACTGCAACTGGTGGACCTATGGAGTCTCTGGCTCATGATGGTGGGAATACTCTGCCAGCTCCTTCCTGCCTGTGACCTGGGAGGAGGAGAGGTGGGACTTCAGGCAGGGTTCCGACCGTGTCATATTCCTGAATTCAGGTTTGGATGGAGCCCTTCCTGTTTCGGCCTTCTCACCATGGAAGACGGAATCTGTGTGTTTCACTTTTCCCCACAGAACAGCTCCCTGCAAGCTCCTGACTTGTCTGTGACACTGGTGTCCTTGTGTTTATGGAACATGAGGCTCCCATCAACAGTTAGTACATGCAAAACTGAACATTTAAGTCTGAAAGCCCAGCCTGCAGCTAACACCCAAAGAGCACAGGGAGGCTGGACTTAGTGGGGAACTGCCTGTAGGCCTGGCCATGATTCTTTAGGTCTTAGATCCTTCTCTGAAGGAACTCCACGTTGATGCTTGCTTCTTCTATCCTTGAAGTCTGGACCTAGCATACAGAACTCTAACCTGAAGATCCTGCCTTGATTGATTTCCATACTTGTCAGGTACAGAACAGCCATGGCAGCGGACAGAGAAATACATGTGACCAATAAAGATCAACATGGAGTTAGGACACAGAAATAGCTCCAAGTGCTAGACCCAAGTTCGTCTGTCAACATTGACCCTCAAAGTTACCAGCATCAGAGACAAATCTCTCTCTGTGTGTCTCCTTTTCCTTCCTCAGCATTTGGTACTTGGGTCTCGGTGGACCTCCCCGTTGCCTCTTTATCTCTGCCCAGCACTTCCTGTGACCTTTCCTGCAGTGAATTTACAGGAAGTTGGCTTCCTGGGGCCAGCGTGTCTTGACCTTTCTTCCAATGAATTTACAGGAAGTCGGCTTCCTGGGGCCAGCATGTCTGCATTTAATAACTCCATCCTGGAATCGCTGTCCAGCCAGGTAATTTAGTGGCCTGAGGGAACACAGGCTGCAGGCTCTCCGCTCTGACTTCCAAAGCGCACTGCAGGTGAGGCGCCATCCTGCTAATGGTGGCTGTGACTTTTACAAGGCCATTGAATGCTCGCAGCTAATACGATGGTGCCAGAGAAATTACTTGTAATGACAGCTCACCCCCATCATTGATAAATTGCCCAATGGTCACCACATTAATATTACCAAAGGACATCGGCCTTCTCCTCACAGGAACCTAGAGGCATGTTGCTCTGAGCCATCCTGCACAGCTTCCCCTGCCTAGAAGGAGACCCAGGGGCAGTTCATCTTGGAGACCCAGTGTGGCCAAGAACATGTCTTCTTTGGTGTGGGTTGAAGCTTCATGCTCTGAGGCAGGGAAGTGTATGAAAGGGAGGGGCTGAGAGTGTACATTTGTCCTCTGATTTGTGTCCTTGGCTGTCCAGAGAGGGACACTGGACACGCTCTTGAGCACCACCAAGTTCCACAGGCCTGTGTCGTGCTGTTCTGAAGCCTCAGACCCAGGGAAGATGCATGGGAGGACCCAAAGAACCCAGACAACCCTGTCTTGCATATCTTCCCCATGAGAGCTTCACTCGGCTGCCCCGTGTCTGAGCATCAAGTGATTACGAGTCCACATCCAGAATAATAGAAGAAGATAAGAGGTTTGAATAGACAGGAGGCAGAAACTGGTGCAGGTGGGCACTCATCCAGCTCTAAGGGGAAGGACGGTGTGTGCTGGTGGGTGTTATTTCTCATTTGCATCCCTCATCACTAAGAACTATCCAAAGGATTCCCTCTCAGTTCCCACCTCCACTCCCTCGGACTCATACATGAATTCCCATACCCCAGTACTGGGGTGGCTGCAATGGCAGCAACCCCTAGTCAGAGAGCACATCGGAGTAGTCAGCACACGGAAACTGATGTGGAGTGTTTATATAATCACATACCCTCATGCAGATGACTGTGACACAGAGACAGACGGCACATGTACACTGACCACAAACTGTAAGTAACCGCACACGCAGAGTGACTAATACAGAGGCGGGCTACACACAAAGGCCTGTACTGCTAGTTATAGAGCCTGCTTTCCTCTACCCACAAGTCAGACATCTGTGTGGATCAGGGTCAGAGGGCTGAGTGTGGGATGTGGGTCTCACATAGAGGAGATTATGAGACGTGAGGTTTGGATTTGGGGCAAGGTGAGTCTCTTCTGACACTCCATCTTTAAGGGGGGCCAGGTCTTCTGATTTGGGGCTTCTCTATGGTTTGTTTTCCTGGGGTCACCCTGCAGGATCCCCTCTGGCCTTCTGGTCCCACTGTCTGGATGGCCAGTTTTAACTCATTTGAATTACCTCACTGATCCCGCCAAAACTTCTCACGTACCCTTTAACATGATGCCACAGGTCCCAAGGGCAAAACAAAACCTTGGTTGCCGTTATCCATAACACTGGCCTTTCTCTCAGTCTGGATACCCACACTGATGGATGCAAGAGGCAAAGGTTAGAGGGAAGGAACTGCCCAGGGCTGGAGCAGATGCCTTTAAATGGGGTCATTGCTGGGTATGCCCTTCAGGATGATTGACAGCAAGGTAAGGGGGAGGAGATACCTGGAGTAGGTTGGGACCGGAATTTGAAGCTACTGGGAAACCTCAGACAAGCTCCTTCCCTCTCTAAGCTTGGGATGTTTATTGAAGAGTAAAGGAGTGGTACACTCTCATCAGGTAGACAAAGAGTTAAAATATGAGGCAATCAGGGACAACTCCAGCTGTGCCTCCGGACATTCAGAATGCCCTTTTGTGGTTAAGTATCCTTAAGGCTGCAGTTAGGTTGTTCCTGCAATATCAGAAGCCCGGGCACCAGGACACTTTCCTACCAGTCATGTACGTGCATTCACAAAATGTCTGTCTGCATCCTCAACGGACTCAAACTTCACCACAGTATCATCTGCATTGAGCTGAGTGTCCGATCCCCCTGTGAGCTTCTAAAGAATTAAGAAGTAAGTTTCACCCAGTGAGCTTTCTAAAGAATCACAGGAAGAAACATCTTAAGTAGAAGACGGGTCCTCAGTGATTTGGGGAGAGAGAGAGAGAAAAATAAAAGGCCACTTAACCTCATGAATATGCTACCACCCTCATAAATATTCATAGAGCTCTGGGCTGCTCTCCATTTCCGGGGCAATGCAAACCAGTCTCCATGTTTGCTTTGCTTTGCCAAATAAACTTCTGCTTAAACCACCCGTGTCTCTGAAGTGAATTCTTTCCTCCAGCAGACAAGAAACCAAGGGCTCCCTGTAGCAAGGATGTATAAACCCTGAAGTACGTTGGAAGTCCAGGTTCAGTGCAATCCTGCTGAAGGCTAGGACAGACAGGTCCTAAGCTGTCATTGCTTATGTATCCAATAGTATACCCCAGGGTGTAACCGCCCAGGCAGTTCGGCAGGAAAAAGATGGACACGTTCGTTCAGGAGCACCCAGAATTCAGATTCCAGAAGAAACACAGAGATTTAGGCACAGCATTAAGAAGTACGTATCTAGAACACATTTCTGTGTGCTAATTTCAAGTGTCATGATCTCTTTGCAAGCAGGAGCTAGCCATGATAATTCTTTCACATTCTTGCACTGAGATGCCACCTCAAGTCCCCACAAGTGCCTTATGTAGTGGGGCGACTGTAAAATACTCATTTCCTCTTTGCCAGACACTGTCCCATGTCTATCCCATGGGACCATCCAGGAGGCAGGCTAGGGGATCACTGACTTGTCTCCTTAGATGGATGGGTGCCTCAGCTCCTCACTGGATGCTACCTACAGTCTCTGCCCAGAAGTACAGGCAGTCTTCCTCAGAGTCCAGTGCAACTGAGGTCTCTTATCTTCCTGCTCAGCCCCTCTGGTCCCAGCTAATAAAGCCTTCTCTCATATCCCTTAACCAGGTCAATTCATCATTAGATACCTTTATTTTGAGAACTTTCTGTCCAGGTATGTCCCGGAGCAGTGTGTATGGATGCTAAATCTATTACTTAGTGGGCCTGGGCATTTAATCAGCGAGGCTGCATGAAGCCTTGTGAGGTAGGAAGGGCTCCAGGGAAAGAGACCAGGCAAAGAAGAACATCTAGAGTGGGTGGAAGGTAGCTTTTATCTGTGATCCTATGGCATCTGGGCTCTAGCAGTGGTGTATTTTGAACAAGAGTGGCCCCCCAAAAGGTTCATATATTTGAATGCTTAGTACCAGTGTGGGCTATTGAAGAATTGAGAGGTGTGGCCTTGTTGGAGGGGGCGTGGCCTTGTTGGAGGGGCGTGGCCTTGTTGGAGGTGGTATATCACTGGGGGTGGACTTTGGCATTTCAAAAGCCCACAGCAGGCCCAGGCCCGTTGTCTCCCTTACTTCCTGCTGCCTGTGGGTCAGGATGTAAAGCTCTCAGCTACTGCCCCACAGCCGCGACTGCCTGCATGCCGCCATGGTGATAAAGGACACTAACCTCTGAAACCATAAGAAAGCTCTAATTATAAGAGTTGCCTTGGTCATGGTGCCTCTTTCTAGCAATAGAACAGAGTAACAAAGTAGTGAGTTGTATATCCCTCTAAGGTTGGCATCGCAGAAGTCCACTGGGTGCCTCCATGAAGTCTCTCACCAACCATCATATACATATACATCCAGGAAACACATGGACTGTGCAAGTCATGGCCTGAGAGGCTAGGCAGGAGGGGCAAGCATGTAAATCTTGACTCCTACTGAGCTTATAGTCCCTTGATGGAATGAGAGATGGTGGTGATGATGGTAATGGTAGAGATGGTGGTGATGATGGTGGTTGTGTTGGTGATGATGATGATGGTGGTGATGGTAACAATGATGAATGTGATAGTTACAATGATAACGGTGTTGTTAGCCAACACAGTGTTGGGCATAATTCTCACTGGTCCATGGGGTGATGCTTGGACTCATCTCAGGTCAACATCTTCTTTCCCGCTATGTCTCCATGTCAAATGCAGGTACCCACACAGACAGATCTTCACACGGCAAAGCCTGCAGCTCTCTAAAAATATAGTTCAACAAGAGGAGCTGTAAGTGGAGAATTGCCATAAAAATTAAGAGCATTTGCTCCTTCCACTACCAGATATTGCATTATCAATGGAGTGAGAGATTTCCTCTTATGGTGGCAGGATGGAAGGATCCAGCACACCGCCTTCCCGCACCACCACTTGGCCTTGGATCAGACCTCAGGGGTGTTCCTGAGGCCAGTTCTTTTCTTCTTTTTAATGTCCCCTAATGGACATTCTGAACTCTGCCATTATTTTGCAGCACTTCCTGCCAAGATAAACGCTGCTTCACAGCCATCTGCCACACTGGCCATCCCAGACTTGGCTGATGGGGTGCCCTGGAGCTCAGGATTGATCACAGGCACCAGGAGCTCTGACTCAGAACAAGTGGCGACTGGATGCTCACGGAGACTAAACATGGCCATTATTCCCACCTGCACTCAGGCTGGACTGATGCCTGTACAGCTCTGGCCTCAGTGTAGACTGCCATCTGCAGGCTGTGCTGTGGAGAACATTGTCCCCACTTAAGTAGAGGTGACATGTGGGCTGCTGTTCTTAGCCCCATCAGAGCCAGGAGTATGTTGAGGCTTTGCAGGGGAGGACCTGTGTTCTCAGGTTCTGTCAGGGAAGCCCTGGCTCCTAGCTCTCAGCATCCAAGGCCACTCATCACTTACTGGTTCAGGTACATCTTCCTAGTCCCCTGGCTACTGGCTCCAGTTTCCTGTGGTGCCTATGTGTGTACTTGAAAAGCCTGTTGCCCCTTGGTCTATTTGTTCTCCCCTCATCTGCTGTGTTTAGGAATGACATAGCTCTCTTGCTGTCCCAAGACAGCCCAGATACAGACTTTAACAAAGGACACAGAAATGTCACCCACATTTTATTTTCTCATTATGTTAATTCATTGTTCTCTGCTTGAAAAAATAGATAAAATTATAGAGGAAATAAAAATTAAAAACCTGTGCATACTTATATATGTAAAACAAAACGGCAGTGCCATTGGCATAGAGATAATGCCAATTTGTTCCTTTTTAAAATAAGCTCTAATTATGGTGAAATACAGATACATAAAATGAGTTACCCTTACTGTATAAACTGAGGACATGACAGCTCCAAGGGATGGTTAAGGGGAAGGTTTTTATTGTAGATATGAGGGCGAGAACAGCCAGAGGCAGGGAGAGAAAATAGCAGACTAAACACTGCCAGTGGATTGGATGGGGTCCTGGGTAGGGGACGAGAAAGACAGAAGAGAGAGGGGCTCAGAGAGCCCCTGGCATTATACATGAAAGAGGCTGTGGGCTAGGGAAGTTTAGGGTAGGGTGTGGGGTGAGAGGAGCTACAGGTAGTTGTAATATTGAGAAAGCTGGGAGACCAGCATGAACCAGCATGCTAATAGACCCCACCCCCACCCCCAAGTTTCTTCTGGACCTGATACTTTCTACCCCTTGGTTTTCTAAGACAAAGTTTCTTTGTGTAGCACTACATATCTAGAAGCCAGGCTGGCCTCTAACTCAGAGATCTACCTGCTTCTGTCTCCTAGGTGCTGGGATTAAAGGCGGGCATCACTACCTTCCAGATGACACTTAGCATTTTTAAGCACTGTAGAAAAGGTCGGAGATGTGAGTAGCTGTGCGTATTTCACATGAGAACTTGGTGGGTTTGGAGATAAGTACACACCACAGAGACCATCACTGTGATTAGCCCCTTCCAGTACCATTACCACCGTCAGAAACATTCAGAACCACCACCACCACCACACTCAGAACATCCACTACAGTCAGAATCATCATCACCACAGTCAGAACCATCACTACAGTCAGAATATTAATTACAGTCAGAACCGTCACACAATCAGAATCATCACTATAGTCAGAACCATCACCATAGTCACAACCATTGCTACAGTCAGAACCATCACTATGGTAAGAATCATCGCCATGGTCAGAACCATCACCACAGTCAGAACCACTGCCACAGTCAGTACTACCCAGACACTAGCATCACCGTCAGAATCACCCAGGGACTACCACTGTGGTGAGAACCACCAGAAACAGCGCCACAATCGGCACCACCAGGGGACCAGTTGCTCCACCCTCCCTGATGGCTCAAGGTCCTCAGAGCTGCACATCTGCTGAGAATCCCTCTCAGGTGAATCCCTCTCAGACCTGTGAAGGATGCGCTAGCTTGGTGGGAACCTTGGTCTTATCTTGTGTGTCTGGAAAGAAACTGGGTCTGGTGGATCTTGGAGCTTGTTCCTGAGATGCTAGGGAGACCAGAGAGACAGCAACAGGGTAACTTATCCTCTTGGCCCAGTCCTCCATGGGGAGGTCTCCATGGGGTGACCGGGACACCATGGATGTGACATGACATGGCAACTTTTGCCCTGCTCCCAGTACCTGGGTGGCATGGCCTTCTCTGCCCTTTGCTGTAGAGTCTTGTAGTGTGTGCCAGCTAGCACTGGCTTTCTACAATGGGTTTTTTGTTTGGTTTGATTTTTATTCTCTTGATTGCTAAGTTGTTTTCACATTTCCAAAAGTCTAGAAATGTATTCAAAATGGATGGTATCTCCAAAAAAGACACCCTCCCCACCCTTTAAGATGCTCTGAGGCCTCACTCCTCTGTAGGGTCCATAGACAGGTTGCAAAGGCACTGCCTAGAGTTTGTTAGAGACATGGACTCCCAGTCTTATTATAACCCCTAGAACCAGAACTTGCTTCCAACGAGTCTTCAAGGATACAGGTGACTCCAGGCTGTGGAGACTCAGGGCTCATCCTGGTGTATACTGGACTCTCTAGAAAACTTGTGTCCAACCTCCAGGGATTTGGGGTGACATCTGTTTTCTTACAGGTCTGCCAGTCCCAATTAGAGGCCCAAGATCTCAAGGTAATTCAGAACAAGCATATGGAAGGGGAGAAGGAGTCAGAGCACAGTCACCCTGCCTGCCTCATGGTGTCCTTAAACTAAGAAGTCAAGGTGGAGGGTGTTTGAGACGACCAACCTCTAATAAACACAGGTAGACCCCTCCCCCAGCATATCTGCTTTCCTTCAGTTGCCTGGGTCCTTCTGCTAGACTCAGAATAGGCAAGCAGCTCTCCCAGGAACTGTCAGCCTTGGGTCCTGAGGGGTTATGTACAGGGTGTGGGTGCTCCAAAGTCCAAACCGACTTTACCCAGCAAGGAAGAAAGATGGCTTCCCCATGACCACATGAATGAAGTGCTCTTCCCCTAGTATCAGGCTTCTCCCTGACCTCATACAGTCTAATTCCTTCCTGGGTCACTTGCAGTTAAGGCAGAGTTGTATCCAATGGGAGTGGCAGGGTTTAGCCACCAGCACTTGGAACGTATTTTATAAAGCTCAACTCTCAGCAGTAGCAGAAGGAACAGGCTGTGACTGCTAGCACTCACAGCTCCCAGAAGCTCTGTGGTGACAGTGACAGTCTAGAGTGTTAGAGACCCTTGGCTCTTACAGTGTGGCAACTCATGGCAGCTCTTCTGTGACCAGGGCCCCAGTGTCTGGCCTTCAGTTCTCCTTAACTCCGCTGACTTTATCACCTCTGCTCCCTATTTTTTTTCTGCACTGACTGTTCTCTGGAGATCTTCAGTTACCCTGTGACCAGAACTGTCACCTCTTGTCACTGCTGTTGGATTCTCCACTGTCTTAATTCTGCTTGCCAGCAAACCGGAAGGCCAGTTATCAGCTTAGCCCATTCCACTAACGACTGAAAGTCAACAACAGTTGAGGAAAGAACACAGAAGCTTTGTGTTGGGCCCTACTACTGCAACACTAGGGATAGTGTGGGGACATGGGCGTGGGGCGTGGCACACTGGAAAGTAAGCCAAACATCCTGCTCTTTTATACCCCCAAAGGGGTGTGGCAAGGGCGATTGAGCCAATCATAGCGAACCTTCATGTAAATAGAGACTTGTTCTTGACCAATCACAGGTCTTCTGCTAGGCCAGCAGGGTAGAGCGCCCCCCTGGCCTAATTGAGAATAGCTGAAGGGTAAGCAAGATCGTCTAGAATTCAGAGACAGAAAGATTCAATGAGGCTGCTTACACAAGTTGTGACTGCAACAGTGCACTTTGCAGCCAGACGTATCCACGTTGGCAGCAAGTAGCTGTAGTTGTATGTAGTTTCCTAGAGGCATCTGTGGGGTATACAAAGGAAGATGTTTCACGGGGGTTGGGGGGTGGGGGAGAGAGAGAGAGAAGGGGAGGGAGAGGGTTTGGAGTCCCACATTCAGCCTTGATTTCCTGAGCAGAGATGGATGCTTCTGGCCAACTTATTATAGATTGTCTACTTCAAATGCAAGGACTAGCTTGAACAGGCAACGCTGATTTTCATGGACTTGTATGTATGACCCAGTCACTGTAGCCGCTGAGAAAAGCACACACAGTTCCCAGGAGACGTTTGTGACAGGCCCTGGGGTGGGAGATAAAAAAAGATGATCCATTGAGGCCACCCTAGCATTGATCAGACTGCTAATTGCAGTTAGATCATGACCTGTGTGTCTTCATTTCTTTGGTTAGATCTCTTGCCCGGACCTACATTTCCCTGAGAGGGGGCCAAGCATCTCTGCCTCTAGCTGCAAAACCTGCCCTCCCCAACATGGAGGAGCCACGGACAGGGGACTCGATGATTCTGGAGCATAACCTTAGAAAAACACTCTGACATCAATCCCTAGCTATCACTTAAGTGCGGGCACAGGCCCTATGTGCCTGACTTCTTGGGCCCTTCGGGGACTTTATCAGGACACACCTATTCCATAACGGTGAAGGGGACCGTTCAAGAACTAGAAGTCACCTTAGTGAGAATACTGATTCCTTTCCTGTAATGTAAGATAATGCCCCTGTGACACCAGCAGGGGGACAGTTGTTCCTGGGATAGAAAGGTGAGCTGTCAACAGCTCTGGCAGAAAAACAGTCCCTTGTTAAAGAGTGGTGTTCACAGCTGTGGCGTTGACTGTGCAGCAGACTCAGCCGGGTGCATTTTAATCCTCTGCGGATACAAGGCAGACCAGCTGACCCTCCCCTCTCCCTTCCGCTATCGACTCTCCACTGTGGTGTGTCTGGCCTGGGGTGTATACTGAGGAGCTGTCTCCGCCTCTGGTCACATCTCTATGGGTAAATGGATGGAACACCTCAACCCCTGTGCCCCCCCATGTGGTGCCAGAGACCAAGGCAGGAAGAGCCATGCTTGTAACTTACGTGACAAATAGGGGGCGGGGGAGGGCAGTGTCATAGGAGATGTCGTGCCAAGGCCTGTCACACAGACACTGTTCAAGAGGCCCAGCAGTAGAAACAAAACTAAAAATGGCCCCGAGTCGCAGTGTGCCCTCACGCTGGGACATAAACACTTAAGCGATCATTTCCAGCTCCTTCTGCATGCAGCCAGATGCTGTCTTTTTCCTTTTTTTTTTTTTTTCTTTTTGAATTTGTGACCTCTAATCACTTCTAGGAAAATGAGTGCTGTGAATTAAAAATCCCAGCTTGCCCGAACTCCCCTGCTTGATTCCCCTTCCCCACCTTGTCAGTCGACCATCTGTGCAGGCTGCCGTCCATCTCTTGAGTGTTCTCACCTGCCCAGAACGGTTACGGTCACAGATGGAAGTCCCTCAATGCAGTAGACACCGCCCCCAGTGTTCTGGGCAGTGCTGCTGTGCCACCCCCCCCCCTGCAACCCCTGCAGCAGCTTACAGCCTCCTGGATTTAGAAGGACACATAGTATCATCCCAGAATAGAGACACATTTCAGCATCCCTTGCAGGAAGGCATGGTCACATCCCAGCATCCCTTGCGGCAAGGCGTGGTCCATGACTGTTCTGTTCAGTGGATAGGAAGGGAGATGGCAGGTAGCACTTCCTGGTCACTGTAATGCACGCTTTCTTTCCCTTTCTGTGAAGGGAGCTGGATGTCTCGAATTGAGGCCTGTTAGATCATGAGGAGAGAGGATTGGTCAGTGCTGGTGAAAGAAAGCAATAGAGAACCAGGAACTCAACATGGGGCAGTTGTCACACAACACTGGCCAGCATGTGTCTGGCTCTTGTGACAGAAGTGATCCCTATTCTGTTGAAGCTGCTCTTGCCAAGGTCTCCGTTCTGCAGAGACTCCATCTCCCGATGCGGTCCCCAACAAACCCCCCCCCCCCCGTGAAGCTACAAATTCACTGTACCTAAATCCCCACCCTGCCCCTCAGCCTAGATTCTTGTCGCCTCGCAGTATTCTATCAGGTACAAAGTACTTCAAAATACTTCGGGAGCATTCAGTCCAGTGCTTTCCACTGCACGTGCTGGGCGCCAACTCTGCAGCAGGCTTTAAGGTCTTGCCTCAAGGTTGTAGCCAGGGACTTCAAGCCCTTCAGTGTGGACTGTGCAGAGCAGCTCTGTCCTGCCCCACGGCAGCCTCGGGAAGCGAATGTGCAGCGCCAGCGCCGTCTAGGGGAACTCTTCCAGGAAGTTTTTATCAACCCCTGAACCCCACCAGGCTGTAGAGCAGGAGCTGCACTCATCCTAACTCTGCAGGGAGGCCTGGTCATATGACCATATTCTGGCCAATGGGTGGAGAGGAAGATCCCCTGCGAGGTTAGGATGGATTGATAGGCCAGAAGTGACTGTCAGGATGATGGAAACCCTGCAAAGCTACAAGCCTCCTGTGCATAGGGAGGGAGCCGCTCCTGAGCCTCTGCCTTTGCCCCGGGGCTGAGATTGCAACGTTAAGCAGTTTTTCGTACATCGGAGATATCTCTTTCAACACTTTCTTAAATACTCCCTACTGACTCCTCCCCTTCAGCTAAGATGAAACAAGACAAGATGTTCCACTGCCATTTGGCAGGGAGCCCCAAGTGAACTCTGAACACCCAGCTCAGAACAAGAGAGAGTGTGTGTCAGACCTCCACAGGGAGTGTCTGGAGGAGGGCGGAAGACGCTGGTGAATGCAGGCAGCCACGCCTCACAGTCCGGCCCTCCATTTCCCAGACACGTCAGCGCCAGAGTTCTTTTTGTTGTTATTTTGTTGTTGTTGTTGTTGTTGTTTTGTTTCATTTTGTTTCGTGTGTTGGTGTGTGTGTGTGTGTGTGTGTGTTCTAGTGTATGTGGGCACACATATGTGCAGGTGCACCGCACATCCTATGAACACGTGAATGGAGGTCACAGATTGATGGCGGAGGCCTTCTTTAGTCCCCTTCACTACATCTATTGAAGCAAGGTCTCTCATGAACCCACAGCCCACTGATTCAGATACTCTAGCCAGCCCACCCCTGGGATCTCTTATTTCAACCCCTACCCCAGCACTGGAATTATAGGCAGCTTGCCAAACCCCTCTGGCTTTTTCTGTGGGTGCTGGGCATCCAAACTCTGGTCCTCACACTTGTTCAGCAATGCTTATCATGACCTCTTATTCCCACTGTCAGGTTTGTGTACAAAAAAGGAGCCCTGGCTGGGCAGTGGTGGGCATGCCTTTAATCCCAGCACTTGGGAGGCAGAGGCAGGTGGATTTCTGAGTTCGAGCCAGCCTGGTCTACAGAGTGAGTTCCTGGACAGCCGGCTACACAGAGAAACCCTGTCTTGAAAAACCAAAAAAAAAAAAAAAAAAAAAAAGGAACCCAGTGTCAATGTCCTTGGGCAGGTGAGTTTTCCCAACACAGGGCCTTGCTTGCCCATGTTGGACCCTGATGCTTTGATGTCAAGGGACTGAGCAGAGAGAGTGTTTCTGGTGGGAAAACAGAGGAAGGGCAGTAGCCAGCGGATCATCATACACCTCGAGAACCCCTCTCCCCAGCTTGCACACTCTCTGCCTCTTGGGTATTTAGAATGCAGATCCACATTTACTACCGTTCTCTTTAGCTATGTGTGACCAATTTTTGACCAATAGCCCATGAAAGAAGCAATGCTCTTAAAGAGGAAGACCACATGTGGTCTCCACCGGGGCTGCAGAATACCGCAAAGAACACCATTTCCATGCTAACAAGCAGAAGCCAGACACCCTCAGGATCGTAACAGAGAGAGCTGAAGTTTCAGGGACACCTGACTCCTAAGGAGGACATGTAGCTTCCAGAGAGGTCATTGGGGCACTGGCTTGCTAGGACGCGTGGGGACACCAGATCCAGGGCTGTCTTCTTCTTTTTTTTTTTTTTTGGTTTTTTGAGACAGGGTTTCTCTATGTAGCCCGGGCTGTCCTGGAACTCGCTCGGTAGACAGGCTGGCTCGAACTCAGAAATCCACCTGCCTCTGCCTCCCAATCGCTGGGATTAAAGGCGTGCGCCACACCGCTCGGCACATCCAGGGCTTCTAAGGATACTTGTGTCAAGATGCTTACCAGGATTAAGGCCCAGTGTGCCCTAGCAGGGTAACAGCTATTACAGACCTGCAGGCAGAAGGGAGCAACTTCTCATTGTAGGATGGCAGGAGTTAGGGAGATGGGACCACCTTCCTCTGTGGTATCATCTCTTGAGGGGGGAACATGTGTTATTGCAGAGGTGGAAGGAAACCCTTCCAGGTCCCTTTACTCTGTTTCACTCATGGGGCAAAGCGTTGAGCAACCAAAGCATTGGGCATCCATAAGCTTGCCTCCTCTGGGAAACAGGTGAATGGTAATAGGTGACAAGCCACAGTGGCTGGCAACAGAGAAGATGCCCTCCAGGGAGCCAGCACAGGGCCCTAGGTCCTGCAAGCAGCTCTCTGCTGCTGGGAAGTCGGAAGCATTAGTAGTGGAATCCTTCATATGATGAGGAAGAGTTGGGGAGGGGTCAGTGGGCTTGTTGGTGGAGAGGAAGATGCCCAGTACATATACTGCCCAGGATAGCTGAGGACGCATGGAGAGTCTGTGGAGATTATCCTGCCCCAACTGTGAGGCCCATGGCACTGACTACCCCCTGCTGAGAACCCAAGAGAGGAGAGATGTGGGCAGAAACCTCTATGGGACTTGTAAAAAAAAATCGGTGTGTGTGTGTGTTTTCTAGTGTATGTGGGCACACATGTTTTTACATTTATATAAGAATTTTAGTAGGACAATGTCGGCACATGCCTTTAATCCCAGTACTTAGGAGGTAGAGGCAGGTAGATCTCTAGACCAGCCTGGTCTACAGAGTGAGTTCCAGGAGAGCCAGGGCTACACAGAGAAACCCTGTCTCAAAAAAAAAAAAAAAAAAAAGTTCTAGGATCCACAAATGAAAGAGAATGTGATAGTTGTCTTTTTATGTCTCTAATGTTTCACTTAACGTGGTAAAGTCCGGTTGCATCCATTCCCCTACCAATGGCTTAATTTCTCTTTTTCACGCTGAAAAGTCTGTAGAGTTTCTGTACATCACTGTTTTTTTTTTCTTACCCATTCTTCTGTTGATGGGCACTCCTGGGTATACAGAGAACCACACCACAAAGCCAGCACACCACAAAGGTGTCTGCACATCCATGTTTATTAAACCACTAATCTCGGTAGCCAAGTGATGGGATCAGCTGTGACTTCACTTGCAGTCAAAGATTATTACAGTGCAGTGGAAGAGGCGGGGGAGAATCTAGACACAAGGTAACGAGCACAGCCAGACCCGGGTATGATGCAGAGAACACCCATGGGCATGGAGTAACGGATCAGCGTGTTAAAGCCTGGAGTGAGAACAGAGCCCACGTGGACACCACAGATGTCAGCAGAGATGGGGGCTGGGAGGATGGATCAAAGGTTCATGCGGATGGAGTTCCATGGATGCCTCTGAAATGCAGCCCAGAGGTAAGGAGGGAGAGATGCCATAGGGTGGGCTAAGCAAAAAGATGCAAAAGGTTAAATCCTTTTGATCCAAGGGCTTAGCCAACACCAAGTGGCCAAGAAAATGCTTGCTTTGTGCAGCGAGCTCTAGAGGACGGGTCTGACATGATGAGGAGTTAGCAGGAAAGAAATATCAAATACATAGAGTGGCAGTATTGCCTTAACACGGATGCTGGCCAGCTGTGTACTGGCTGGGCGCTGGGCAGGCGATCCATGTCTAGGGGCCTCAGTCTGTAAAACAGAGACGCAGATCTGTCTCTAGCTGAGATGCTACAAGAGTCAGGGGTCACAGGCAGTTCCCAAAGTTTGGTGGAGCAGGTGCACTGGGCTGAGGTAACAATTATGCTTCAGCGAGACCCCAACTCTGTCTCTACTTCAATGTGACACAATCTATAAATACCCAGGTCCTCTGAGAAACCTTCCGTGGGTCAGTGACTACCTGGGCACAAGACCCATCCAGGAAGAGAAGACCATTCAGCAGCTACATGAAGAGGAGCAATGACCAACAACATTTCCTGCACACTTGCCACGGACTAGCAGACCTGGGATTACACCTTGCACACCTGCACTCGTCCCAATGGCTCTGTGATTGCCATGTGGGTTTCCATGTTCACACAGCAGGAAACTGAGGCAGGAGAGGAAGAAGCTTTACAAAGGCCACATTCGAGGCGAAATGGGAGATGGGAGTTGAACCCGCCGGTGAAGCACAGGCTGGGCAGAGCTGCCCTTGAGGTCACGGGGTCTCCTAGAGAAGTTCAGGTTCATGGCTGGGATGCTGAGGAGGACCAACCTGGCAGAGCTGCAGTAGGGAAGACCGGGTCCATACTGGGCAGAGCACAAGAGAGCACCGAGAAGGTCCTTGGCCCTGAGTTGGGGGTGTGCATCCCGTGCCAGCTTCCTAGAGAGGGGATTCCGACGGGAAACAATCAAAGCTGAGTAACAGGCAAGTTGGAGGAGCAGCTGCGTGGTGACATTTCTCAGGGGCAGAGCTGTTCTGGGAGGTGGGGGTGGGGGAGGGGTAGCAGAGATGTGACAGGCATGGTGAGCGAGGATGCCTGTGCTGAGCTGAGTTCTTGCCCAGGCAGGGGCTCACATCCAGAGAGCCGATCACACTGAGGAGACAGAGCAGGCCTGAATTAAGGGCCGTGGAGCTGCTGAGGTAAGGAAGTGACTGGGAAATAGCGTTGCTCTGTATGTCCTTTGCACTTGACCTCTGCATTGGAAAAGGACTTGCTTGAAGACAACAGGCATCCTGCTTGGTGTGGCTCTGGGGACACCCCCAGGCCATGTCTCCCGTTGCCTCCTGAAGCTGCCACTGAGTAGAGCTGGTGTGTAGCAGAAGCGAATGCAGTCACCACAGGCACTGGCTGAGGACCAGACATGAGAATCAGTCTTCTACCCTGGTGGAGGAGACTCTTGCCTGTGGCAGCCCTTCCCGCCTCCTACACCCCCGTCTCTTTATTCTCTATCCCTTACTCTTTCTTCTTTTCCTCCGGAGGACACACAACATTTAAGCAGGTTGCAGATGAGGATTTTATTATCTTATCAATTCTGAGGAAAGGAGGAGGTGGAATCCATCAGTCACCCTGTTAATACCGGGGCTCTGCTGGGATCTGCCAGGAGGCTCAAGGGCCACTGAAGATGCAAAGTACCTGCAGGAGTAAGAAGTATCCCGGAAGTCACTCACATCCAGTGCACAGGGTCATGCCCACCTCTGTCCACCTGTAACGGGTAATATTTAAAATACAGACCCCGTTCCAGTCTGTCCTTAAGCAGCCACCATGTTCCCGCTGGTTCTCAGCTCAGACTGCGGCTCCAGCTAGCTAGAAGCACCGGCCCTGGCACCCATGAGACACCAGCGTGGTGGCTGTGGTGGCTGGCTCTGCCAATCAATCTACCACGCTGTCTACAATGCTTGGCTGAGCCCAGACCATTCCTGCTATGACCGAGGTACCCGGTAGAAATGAGACTCTTAATGCTTAAAGATTATCCGATGTTTATATATTTGGAAATGCTCAATTAACAAGATGCCCACACAATTAGAGTTGTTATCCAATACCTAACCTTAGATACAAATTGTTACCCAGTACTGCTCTCAGTCCATGAGTAGTTCTCCATGGCCGATCATCTCCTCCCTTCCTTGCTAGCTCCTCCCCTTCCTCGCCTTCTCTCTCTTCGCTCCTCCCACATTAGCTCCTCCCCAGTTACCGAGCCTTATTGCAAATAATGTAACGGTAGCAGGAATCCACCCATCCATTTCTGCCGGCTTCCTCCTAGAGGAGTGTGGGACCATGCTGTTAAGTGAGAACAAACATCGGGATTAAGGTGAACTCTAGGGTTAAAGGGGCCAGGTCAGAAACACTGAGCAAGGTAGATAAAAGGGGTTGCAGCTGGGTAATGGTGATAGACGTATTGAGTCTCAGGGCATCTGCTCAAGCTTCCAAGTGATTGTGTCCCCAGACAAAGAATTGCACCAGAGACATACAGCTGCACATAGCAATTGAGACGTTTTATTAAGAGAAGGAGGTTTCTGCAGAGCTCAGAGAGAGCATCTGGCTCAGGTGAAAAGAGCCCTTGGCAAGCAATTGCAGCTCTGAGCTGGTGACAGAAACCAGGAGGGCCCTCAAGATGTTCTCTTATAGCTAAGGGGAGAGGAAGCACCCCCGAGGGACAGTGACATCACCCTCCTGGGGAAGTTTACATGCTGGGTACCAGGTCTACTTAATTTACTTGATCTGTTCTCAATTGGCCCAACATGCTTGTTTACCTGGGCAGGCTGCTCAGATCTCAGAAGCGCATGCTCCAAACCTCTCTGTGTCCCACTTTCCTTTGAGGGGGAGGCTATGGCTACACAGTCCCGCAGACAAGGCCGGGGTGGTAGCGGATGATTGGATGGGGACAGTGAAGCTGCCCAAAGCAATATCAGGATTTTAGTGCAAGACTTGGAAGAAGCAAGATGCCAGGCAGGCAAAAATCGTGTGGCATCCATGACAGGTCACAATGAAAGTGATGTAGGTGACCCCTGGGGATGTTCCTCCTGGCCTGGGGCAGTGGTGGCTTTCTTCTGTGACTTGTGCTAGGTCACCCTTTCATTAATGAGTCCCCCGGAGGGCTGATGTGTGACATTTCCAGACTGAGCCTGGAGTGTCACCTGCTCTTGCTTATTGACACACATGCCGAACTGCTTTGACTGGAATCTACGATTCTAGGATTCTTCACATTCTGTAGCCAAGGCTTCTTTCTATGTGACTATGGCCTAGCTTACTCCTTTACTTATGACTAGACCAGCAGGTTTCTGAGATGAACTGGAAGATCCTAGAAGTGTTTGCGTATAAGGTGCATGTGCATGTGCATGTGTGTATGTCTGTGTGTGTGCATATAGGATCATGTGTACATGTATGTTCATGTACAAGTAGATCTCAGACAACACCTCACCTGTCATTTCTCTGTGTAGTCCACATTGTTTGTCTGCGGCACTGTCTCTCATTGAGACCCTGGAATTCATCAAGTAGGCTAGACTCGATGGCTAAAGAACCCAGGAATCTATGTTTCTCCCCCTCTCCTGTGCCAGGATAGCAAGCACACACGCCACCACAGCTGACATTGTACATGGGCTCTGAGGATCAAACTCCGGTCCTTCACACGCAAGGCAAGCTCTTTACTAGCTGAGTCACCTCCCCAGTTGGTACGGGGAGATTTTGAAGCATCTCGCCCCGGTTGTTTTCAGCCACCATTGAGGCCCTGGGAGTTTCGTGGGGAACATCTTATTACTAGAGGAGGAATCAAGGTTGTATCTTTCACAGGAACAGCAAGTCAGTCCTGACTCCCAGGCTGTTTAAAGCGAGCTCTGATGTGAGGCCCGGGCTGCTTGTCCTTGAAGCGGTAGCAACCGGCACCATGGGAAGGGTCTCTGTGAACCTTAACTTGAGGTTTTAAATGAAGCTCTACCCGGCACCCCTCCCTGCATCTCCTTGACCTCCAAGGAAGAGGGGATTGGAGACCCTGTGAAGCATACCCTTTGATTTGCTAATTCTTGGGAAAGAGAGTCAAGAAACCTGTCCTTTGGGGCTTAGAACACAGAAGCAATGGCTCCAGGTAATGTGGACCGCTCAGTAACATCTGAGTGGCAGGTGGTCAGTGGGAAGTACTGAGGTTCAAGGTCACTGCTCGGTGACATCACAAGATCTGCATCTCCAGGAGACTCCTGAGAAGATCCAACCCCAGAGGCCAACAGAAGCCCAGGAGTCCCGCAGAGTGAGAACCCGGGGCCCCATGCTCGCAGCTTATCAGAGTCACAGAGAGCTGCAAAAACTGGGCTTCGTGCGCCCCAGGGTGCTGAAGTTTTACCCTACAGGGTCTTCAGGCTTGCCACCTCTCAAACACTTGGAGTACTTTGCCAAAGCCACCATTTCTATATCCTGCTGTGGCTTCCTCTGCTTCCAGCCAAGAGCAGTTTTCTGTCACACTAATGAAAAGTTTAGCTGGATTAGAAGTGAGGTTTAAAAGAGAAATATTGAGGAGGCCATGCTGGGAGCACGGAAGGTACCGGCCAGGGATGCTGAGACTGGAGATTTGAAATCAGGTCAATTTCTTCATCCTACAGAAGGGGAAACCGAGGCCTGGGGGAGCGATGGGCCTTACCTGGATCACAGAGCTAGAGGCTGGCACAGAGGTGTCTGTCCCCACTCCGTGTGTAGGGGAGGCACTGCCGGCTGCTCACTAGCAGGAGGCAGTTGAGACTGGATTGTATCCTTGCCTCAATGGGGAGTACAGGCCGCTCTGTTCTCTACCCAGCATGGGGCTTCTAGATCCAAATTCTCAGAAAAGCACATCTCAGTTTAGAGCATGTATATGTACCCAGAATGCTGGCCTGAGGATACAGGCTTTGTCCTCAGTCTGTGGTTACTGTGGAGGAAGGTAAGCTTTCAAAAGGTGGGGCTAGCGAAGTGTTCTCAAACATGTGCTCTCTCTCTCTGTTTCTGTCTATCTGTCTATCTTTCTGCTTCTCTCTGTCTGTCTGTCTCTCTCTGTCTCTGTCTCCCTCTCACTGCTAACTGGCGGTCTCCAGGTGCACAAGAGATGGGAAACATGGGGACACTTGTGTCCCAAAGGAAGGACAGCCATGGATTCCCACTCTGTCACTCCAGAGAGACTCTGACCCAGGCTACAGGGACAAGCGTTTCAGATACAGCAAGAGTGTGCCGAGATGAGAGGGGACAGCTGTTCTCTCTTAAATGGAGAACAGGGCTAGAGGGGGATTGTGGGATTGAGACCCACTTAGCCGTGAGACCCCAAGGAGGTAGTGTGTGCTTCGCAAAGAGTGGGTGATCACGACACTGGAACTTGTAAAAGAAATGTGCGATAAACGGAAATGAATACCAACGCCGTGGGTGGTCCTGCCCAGAGGATTGTAAAAGCAGCACGCAAGGGCTGATTCACACAGAAATAGTACCAAGCCCCGCCTATGACCAAGTAGGAAGGGAATCTCAGGAAAGGCCCTGGGCAGAAACATCCATCACCAGATACAGGAGCAGAGAGAACACAGCAGGTGCCTGACATACTTCATAATCCTCCAGGGTCAGAAAGAGGGGGGTGAGGAATGAAGAAGGTAGCCATTGAGACAAAGCGCAGGCATCCAGAACGAAGGGCAGATAACGTCCTGCTTAAGAAGAGAGTGACTTCAACTCATGGTCTGGATGAACTACCAGGAGATGAAGGAGGAAGGGGGCTCAAGGACATCCAAGGACCCACAGTGAAGGCTGAGGCTGTGTGTCCTTCCTTTCCTATTCGGGTCCCTGAGGACCCCAAGCTTGTATGCAGTCCTATTCCTCAGAGGCCCGGGTTCTGTAGGGGCTCCCAGGAGCATCTCAATAGACACATTCTTTACACAGCTCTTCTGTGGGAACACTTAGGATGATGGATGAAGCTGAAGCCAGGTCCTTGGAGTCAGCGATTTTTTTTTTTTTCTGCATTCCCTATTTTCAATTTCATCTCAACCAGACGCATTTTTTTGGAGTTGGAAAACAAAAAAACAAACCATGGGCGCCATCCACAGAGGAGACCTTGGGAAGAGACTGATTTGGGGAGGGAGGAGACAGATTTCAGACCCTATACTGGAGGTGGGTCTCTCTCTGTCACCTGAAGCTATAATCCATCTGTGGTGTCTGTGCGGGGCTCCTTGGGCTCATAATTTCTGAGCGCTCAGTGTGTTTTTGTCTTGGTGGCAGGAACGTGGGACAGCATTGTGTATATGTTGGGGATTAGGAAGCAGAGAGTGATGGGCCCTCCTGAGTCATCATGGGTCAGGAAAGTTCTAGAAGGCTCCAGAGTCCACTGAAACCCAGAAAGGCTGGGACAGCCAAGGTCTAGCCTCCTTTGGGCAGAGACCCTTGCCTGGCTCAATCTGATCTTGACCTGACAACCTCTACTCTGGGGACAATGTGTCTTGTCACCCCAGGCCTGGTGTCATATTCCCTGACTTTGGAACTTCATTTCCTAGCCAATCAGAACCCAGTGCAGTTTGGTTCCTGCAGGCCAGGCTGAGTCCTCCAGAGGCACAACATGGAACTCAGCAGCCCAGGGCTCTGCAGCCCAGAAGGTGGGGTTTCCTCTCCCTTCTCCAGGGTGAGCCGCTCGCAGCCCTTGCTGCCTCTCAGGGCCTCAGCCTCACCCCGTCACAGAGCTGGAACCTCAGGCCTGGATACAAATGTCCACTCAAAGAAATTGATACAGTCTGAGACAGCAAGTACCGCCTTTCCACTTGGGAAAGTTCAAGTTCAGAGTTTATGTTCATAAACACTTGCTCATGGAAGTTGGATGGTGTAGGCTAGACCCCTGTTAACACACATCCTTCACCTCCAAACGCTGACAAATCCAGCCACAGGCGAGAAGTTTCTGAGCCCCACTTGATCACCTCTCTCTTCTCAGCCCGGGAGGTTGACTGTGCACCCACAGCCAAGACATCGGCCCCTTAAGACAGCCAGCTTGCTTTGGGGATCTGGAGAGCTAACCTGGTCTCTGAGTCTCCAAGGATGAATGACAGGCTGCTGGACTAAGCCATGGATAGCGTGGACTTCAGTCCCAGATAAGCAAATCTGCTCTAGGGTTACGGTGATCCAACCAATTAACAACCTTCAATCAACATGACAGACACCCCTGTCAGCACAACAACCTGCCAATCAACACAACAGACACCGCCTGTCAGCACAACAACCTGCCAATCAACACGACACCAGTCAGTCAGCACAACGACCTGCCAATAAACACAACAGACACCGCCTGTCAGCACAAGAAACTAACTGCAAATCAACACTACAACATACCCGTGCATGGTATCTGAATGGCGCTTATTTTGGCTCACGGTTTCAGAGGTCTCAGTGTGTCAGGATGGGGATGCTGGCAGAGGCTCCTCTTAGTGACAGGAGCATGGGGCAGCATTGTGCATGTGGTGTGGACTAAGAAGAGGAAAGCGAGGCTGTACTGGAGGTGAGTTCAATCTTCAAAGGCCTGCCCCTGGGGACCTTCTACTAAAGCCAGGCGCCTTTCTCCTAAAGATTCCACAGCCTTCGAAATAGTGCCAGCAGCTGGGGATACAGTGTTCAAACAAGCCTCTAGAGACATCCTACTGCTAACATGGGGGATTTGAAACTCAGTGAACAGCAGCAGGCAAGAGATAGTTCCTGGGCCAGGACAGAGACAGGGGCATGTCCAGAGTGACCAGCAGGGTCTGGCTAAGTGGATCTGGTTTAAATGGTTCAGAACAATAGTCATGGGCAGAGCCCTCCAGGGCTTTCTAGTGATTCCATGAGACACCTGCTTCCACCCTTATTCACTCAGGTACCAGGGAGACAGAGGAGTGATAGTCTTCAGCGTGTCCTTCTTGTGGTGTCTCAGGGTGTGGGCAATAACAGAGCATGCTCACCTGCCTAACTCTGCTCCCTCCAGGTGGGTGAAACTACCCAGGCCATGTGGGTACCTGTCAAAGACCCCACCTTCTCTAGGCTCTGTCCAACTAAGATCCACAGGTGGGCAGCTCAAAGATTGTAGGCAAGCCCTAAACTTCCTAATGACAGGCTTTTCCCATGTTCTGTTTGAAAAGTCTTTCTGGTTGAGATCTGATGAGTCCTCCACAGCCTGTTCAATTAAGTGGATTGTGAATGTAAGCTCCACCCTCACCCAGCAGAATAGGACTATAGCTGTGGGTGAGGGGCATGTGAATGCCATCATTAACAGTCAGTTGGTAGTGGACCCTGGACGTTGCTGGGGACTCAGCCGAACTCAAGGTTAGCCTTTCTTTGGGGTTGAACAAAACATCTGAGACCCATGTGTGGGCAGAGGTGGGCTCTCCTGAGTTTGTGCTGCAGCCAAGACATGGCAGGGATGTGTTGGGGTTTATAACCGTGCCACCTCATCCTCTGCAATCTCCTGTGGGGAGTCACAGTCACCTTTCTTCTGCATCCTCCTATCCAGAAGTGCACACAGCTGGTCATCACCTGAGAGAGATTTGGGATGTCCACACCCAGCTATGGAGCCTGTAGGGCTGCGTTTCTCAACCTGTGAGCTGTGAACCTTTAGGGGTGAAATGACTCTTTATAGGCCTATACATAAGACCACTGGAAAACACAGATATTTACATCATGAATCATAACAGCAGCAAAATTACAGTTATGAAGTAGCAATCAATAATTTTATGGTTGGGGGGGGTCACCACAACATGAGGGACCGAGTTAAGGGTCGCAGCGCCAGGGAGGTTGAGAACCTCTGCTATAGAGTCACTTGCCTGCAGGAATGGGGGGGAAGCATGTCATAATGAGGTTTGGGGGTCCCATAGTGGGGTGCTATGCTCCCCTATTGCTGCTTTCCCAAAAACATCCCTGAGAAAAGCCCTCGGGCCACCCTGGACCTGGGCACCAGTGCCCTCTCAGATCTATGCCTTGATTGCACTGACTTTTTCTGGAGGTCATGTGATCTCCGAGGTCAAGCTTTAGAATTGGGCTTCTAGGATAGGCCAACTGGCCTCAGGCACTATGTAGCTGCGAAGTGCAGAGGGAGAGAGAAGGGACACTCTCCAGGGGGCCCCATCTCCTGTACAAAGGCTAGAAGCCTCCCTGGCTCCACTGCCGAGAAGCCCCGCCCCTCCCATCCCCAGCAGAAGGGAACACACATAGATATTCCTTGACTATGGTCAATTCCCTCCACTTTCTTTCCACAAATCTGCTTCACCAGTACCTTCCACCACATTACACCGAACTTGAATGAGTTTCCCTAGGATTGACCAAATTATGTTTCCCACGTAGCCAGAATATTGGCGCACGGAGCCGGGTTATGCGAGAGTGATTGCATCTGGCACTGCTGATTTATGAGTTTCTAAATGAAAGGCTGTGGGAGGCAGGGTGGGGGAGGGGAGCAAGCTATCTCTAGCTAGTCAGCCCTCCCCAGTTCTCCATCTCAGGATAGCTATAGTCTATGCGTGGGTTAGCATTAATGCTAGGCAGGAGAGAGCAGCTGACAAGGACCCATGTGCACTTAGTGTGTCCACAGCACAGGCCCAGAACTTTGGAGACCACAGTCCCAATTTGCAGTATCTCCCTAGGTCTGAGGCTGATCCCACCCACCCACCCCAATCTGTGATGACAGCAGGTGTCACCAACCCAAGCCAACAGTGCAAGTGACTCAAGGAGGGGACAGAGGAACAGTCAGGAAGGTATATAGCTCGGATAGGTCCCTCAGAGGAGGATGGAGTCACAGATCTGGTGGCTTCTCCATTAGGAGGGGGACAGAGCTAACATCTGCAGGACATGCAAACCTACCAGTGAGGGCTACCATTGCCTTCCCAGAGCTATGAGGGGTCAGCTGTCAGCTACTTACTGCCTGCCACAGTCAACGACCCTCCATCTCTCTTCTAGGCTTCCACTGCAAACTCTTGTGCAAATTTTCAGGGACACCTGGACACCAGGATTTGGTAACCTAATTGTATTAGAATCTCAGCTCGCTTCCGGACAGACCACACCAGGCCGATGCAGCTCCACGTGAGAGAGGTTTTTGTGGGAGAAGGGGGCAAAAAGGGGTAACAGAGACGAAGGGAGAAAAGAGAAAAAAGAGAGAGCAAAGGTCAAGAGGGTCTGCTCGCAGGTAAAGGTGGGAGGTGAACCAAATGGACACTGAGAATGCATGGCGATTGCCATGGCAACAGATGCATGGGTCCCTGTCACCTATGGGTGACATTACCATCATCACTGGATTCAGAAGTGGACCTGAAACCTTAAAGCCAGTTCCTGATACTAACAATAATGGTAAAGAAGATACGTGTGGCTCTCTCAGAAGCAGTCCAAGTGGGTTCAAGTCCAACAGGAAGGCCCACCTGTGTAAGTCCCTCAGACTCAGACTGGTGACCTAGGGTCAGCTGAGGAGCCAGTCAGCAGGGGAGTGGTAGCATAGCACCCTTCCTTCTGCCACAACCACCAGACACTCAGATCACATGACTACCGCAAGGCAGGCTGGGAAATAAAATCATAAAGTCCAGCCTTGTACCCTGGAGGAAAGATAAACACGGGGAGCCCAAGGCCTCAGCCTCAGCTCTGTTCAAATTCCGCCATGTGTTTCTCCTCAGGGAGCTTTGGGCTTCCAAGGCCTGCTCGGCAGTCTGCTGGAGTATGTGCACTGATTATTTATCCTGTGTCTCTGAACGTCCACAGCAAGGCGGGAATTCATGGTCCTGCTCAGACTCCAGAACCAAGAGCCCAGGCATGTCTGCTTGAGATCAGTGCTGGCTCTGTGCTGAGAAGCTGGTGGTATAAAGGCCTTGTGGGGAGGCAGCCTGGTCTCAGACAGGATGGACAGAAGTTCCCTTTCCTTCTTGGCATCAGAATCTGCACTGCCGCACACCAAGTGTGAGGGTCCCGTCACAGAGCAGAAAGCTCAGACTCGAATCTGGTTAAAAGGAAACACTCTGGTGAGAGGATACTTCTTCTCAGACATGGATCAGTCAGGGGGACATAAAGTGCCTGGGGCTCCTTGGAACCAGGACAGAAGATATTGTCACTCACAAAATCAATTGCATTGCCTTTTCCATGTGCCCTGGTCAGAGTGGCCTCAGCAGGGAAGGAAGGTAGCCTGAGGAGAGACTATCTCTCAAAGCTGTGACTGGGGCAGCTCACCACAGGATGGCAGTCCTGTGTAGGCGGTGAGACAAGCCTGGCACGTGACCACTGCCGCTGAGACCCTCCCTGTGGTGACAGGTGGCATTTTGTCTGTGCTTTGCAGCTCATCTCAGCATCGGCTGCCATGGAACCCTTGAGCTCACGCTGCTCAGAGGTCAAGAGCTTCCTCCCACGAAGGAGCTAGCCACTCCTGGGCCTGTGCTTAACCTGGAGTTGCCAATCTTCTGTCAGAAAGGCGTCCTGGCAGTCGGATGCCACAGAGTCACACCACACAGCAAGCCTCACACAAGAGACTTACTGGGCAAGACACAAATGAGAGGTTGAGAGAAGCAGCAGAGACCAGAGAGGAGCCTGAGGCAGGCTTTATATAGGGTTTCTTGAGGGGGCGGGGCAGAACTTCCAGGGGTGCCTGGGATAGGAGGAATTTTGTAACCTGATCTTGAGGCAAGCTCAGGGATTGGTGAGATTTTGTGGCCTGATATTAGATGTTTTGTTTTGTTTGTTTGTTTCCTGAAAGGTGGGCCCTGGCCACCCTCCTGCCTCGAGGGGCATTATGGTCATTAGAGAAGTCTGGGGTAGGTTGGGGGTGCGGTTTGGGGGTGGGGTGAGGGAGTGGCTAGTTGCTCAGGCCTCAAGGCGCTTCCACGGAGGATGATATCTGGACAGGCCTTGGGTGTGTTCGTGAAGCTCGTTGTGTCTGGCCACCAGAGCTGAGTTGATGCCAGTGCTTAGTGTAGGTCTCAAGGACAGTGGTTTGTTTTTTGTTTGTTTGTTTGTTTTTCCCCCTCAGAGTCTCCTAAGATGTATTTCCACACTGTAGCCCTGAGACACCCAAGCAGATCTGAGCTCACTCAATGTGAATCATCCAAGGAGAGCCCTGGAACCTGCTGCCCCCAGCAGGTACCGCCCCAGGATACTGTTGAGAACAGTGCCATCAGGATCTTCCTCAGGGAGTCTGGAGGAGCCAAGGACACGCATGGAGACACTCTAAGACTTTATGTCCCCAACCATGCTTTTTCCAGAACCACCACAGGCTCCACCCAGAGCCACAGGGGTTACAAGGTTGAAGATGGGACAGGAACCCACACAGGCCCCCAGGGTCATAGTATGCAAGAATCAGGCCAGACTCTCTAGAGGCCTAGGAGGATACAGGTTCTGGTAGGTGTGAGCATAGATTACTTGTGGGCACCTGCAGATAGCTGAATAGAAATAACAGAAACGGAAAATCAGAGTGGGTGGAGCTCCCAGGAATGGCAAGGAAGGACTGGGATACCTGGAAATCTAAAAAGATGAGGAAGTTAAGTTCAGATGCCCTTGCCACCAGAATATCCCCAAGACAGACACAAAGAGGCAAGTTTCATTCAACTTGACATCCAGATGCAGCCTGTAACCTTTAAAGGATGATGTACCGGGGCTGTACCACACAACCACTGCTGAATTCATAATATCAACAGAGAAGTTTAAAAATCAGATGGAGGAAAAGGGCCATGTGTTAGCAGCCCATCAGCCCAGGCGAAGATCTGAATTAATCACCGTAATCTAGAAGGGCGGTGGAGACATTAATTCATTTAAAGGGCAATCAACTAAACGCACACGTTAAAAGGGTTATCAAGAGATAACCCTTTAAGCAGAGAGAGGCAGGAGGTGTATCTTGCAAACGAGTATGGGAGGAGAAGGCACAAGAATGTTCTGGATAAGATGACACAGTATGCTGTTTAAAGGGCACATAACAGAGTCTGGGGTGTACTTACAGTCTACCGAGATAGTCACATGATGTAGAGAGGGCCCAAAGCCCCACTGGGGACAATGTCACTTACTACAAGTTACAACTTCATATGAGAATTAAAGAAATTTAAGAGCCAACATCTGGAATAAGGTTAGACCGAGCCTGGGAGGTGGACCGAGTGTGTGTGTGTGTGTGTGTGTGTGTGTGTGTGTGTGTCTTCCTACAGGGAAGAATTGGAGGAATGAGAGGGTGGGGTTGAGGCTAGAGAATAGGAAAAAATGATGTTCAGGTGAGGGATGTTTTTGATGGTGGAGGCAGGACACAGGACCAGCCTGGATGCTGGGGGCTGCTTGGGTCTCAGCGGGGTTGAGCTGGGGTTGGGGGTATATCTGCCATAGGTGGTTAGTGAGGCGAGACAAAGGTGTCCTAGGCTTTGGAGAGACAGACCTAGAAGGCGGATCAGATGGAGTAAGAGTGGCTGAGGAAAGCTCCTGCCCAGGAGACGCGGGGATATGGAGCCTTGTAAGCCTAGACACATACCAGTCTGAAAAGATACTGTCCTGGGCAGGAAGAAAAAGAGACAGAGCTTGACACATCCATCATCCGGGACCTCAGGAGACCCTATAGCAACATCTCCCTTGAGGTGCTGCCTGGTCACTCACTCCATCCTTCCTCAAGCTGGTTTTTTCATTTGTTACCAATATGACCTTCTCCTATGACTGTCAAGGGCCCAAATGGTCCAGGTGACATCAGCAGACATCGAAACCCTCAGCCTCAGGAGCCCAGTTAGATATGGAGGCTGTCATACCAGCTAACTGTCCAGGAGTGTTGTGTGACACCCAGCACAGTTATATTAGAAAATCCAGCAGACGTGACAGCAGATGGGGCCGGAATGTGACAGGCATGATTTATGGTTCAGTTAATTTAAATAAACAGAGTCAACCCTCAAAGTGGTCCAGCACCTTCTATCAGAGACCCAGGGCTCCGTCAGCAACAGCCATCTTTCCAGTCACCAGTCTCAAACAAGGCTTTTCCTCATTGCACACTGAGTTTCCCCAGCTCCCAGTGTGTCCACAGGGAGCTGGATAAAGCCTTCTTAGAGCTGCCTTCTCTTCCAGGATAATCTATAGGTACCAAGGGAACTGTGTTCATTGGTTTGATGGGACAGCGGTGGTACCAGGTGCTAGAAACGGACACCTTGCAACCTTAGCTGGTGGGATCTGGGGACCTCTGGTGGCTGGAGGCAGGGACCAGGAAATGGGACTCAAAGGGTTGTATCGGGCTGTATGTCAAAGCCCAGAACCCTCTGTGCAAGCCCAGCTGATAATCTACCATCCACCAGGTCCTCCTGGCCTGGAGTCTCAGAATCCAAAGGATGAGCTTTGACTGGTCCGGCCCCCATCTCTTCTCCAGCATCCCTGGACCTAGAGATGGATAGAATCTGAGCCCCAGAATGTCCAGCGAGGGACTGCATAGGATGATGAGAAATGAGCACGGCCTGTATCAGTCAGTTGGATGCTGACATCACAGACATCTGAGAAGGACATTTCCCAGGAAGAATGGATGGTTTTGGCTCACAGCTTCCGTCTTCAGTATGTGGTGGGCTGGTTCACAGCTCATGGCGGGAGCATGTGACAGGGGACGTTGCTCATCTCACAGTAGCCAGGAAGCAGAGAAACAAGAACAGCAAGCCAGGGACATGATGTCCCCTTTAAGAGCGTACTCCAGTAACTACGTTCCCAAGCAGGCTCCACCTCCTGGTTTCTTATCAGATCTGAAAGGCTGACAGATAGGAACCCACCTATGGATCAGTCCACTGATCAGGTCAGAGTTCCTGTGACCCACGACCTCTCAGCTACTAGATCTACCATGGGGACCAAACCCTCAACAATGAGTCTTTGTTTTGTCTCTAAGTCATAACACACCCGAAGCCATCACCATGTGACTCTAAAGAACAGGACAAGTGTCCGGTGCACAGTGAAAGCAAGAGATGGGACAGACTGTGGCTGGCTAACCCTGAGAGACGAAGATAGCACCTCTGGATGCCTGGGGCTTCTGGACCAGGACAAGAATCTATGGAAAGACACAAAGGCCTGAACATATTTCCTTTATGTCTCTTACCCGTGACTGGCATTCACAAGCCTATGACCTTTGGTTCCCTCCACAAAGTCTCAGGCCTCACCGGGTAGAGGGCTGGAGGCCCCCCTACCCTCTGAACATTGGGACACTCACTTGGTGAGTCTTCCCTTCAGCGGACAACATTTAAACCAGGTCAGGTGTCGGTGACTGCTGATGGAGTTGGGGCCATTGTCCTGGAGTGTCTGGGACCACTTGTCTGTGGTTGAACAGGGCAGAACAAGAGTCCTAACCTTTCTGACCAGGGAACACTGCAGCAGCCAGAGCGTGAACATTCCCTCAATTGGAGGGAAAGTGAATTTGAACAACAGTCTAAGAAATCTGCTTTTTCCTCCTGGGCTGCCTCGGGCTGGCTCCTCTCTCTGTCTCCTTTGTAGAAGGCAGATAGATTTCTTGCATCCCACACCAGCCCAGAGGCTGAAAGGACCCATCAACTCAGGTTAATGTCCGTGACTCAGGGCAGGCACAGCCTGTCACCAGTCCTAACCAGCTGACTGTGATCTCTGGGGACAAGTAGTCAAGGGATTTACAGGAAATGGAGGCACAGGGCCCCAGATGGGCAAGGCAAGGAAGGACTGCTGGGTAGAGTGAGGCCTGCAGGCCGTGGGAACCCTCAGCCAGCAGGTGTTGAGTCGTAGCTCCCAGTAGTCCTGAGACAGGAAAGAAGCCAGGAATGAATGTAACATCCAATCCAAGCAAATGGTGCTCTGTGTGTGTTGTGTGTGTGTGTGTATGTGTGCTAGTTGCACGATGTGTGGGGCCCTGCTGTGTAACAAATGATCCTTAGATCTTAGTCCCCTGATTCATGGCCTGTGCTTTCTGTCCTTGTTCATATGGCTGGAATACTGTTTCTCTTTTTAAAGTATCTATCTATCTATCTATCTATCTATCTATCTATCCATCCATCCATCCATCCATCCATCCATCCATCCATCCATCTATATTTGTGCACATGCGTGTGCACGTAGAAGCAAGAGATCATGCACAGGAATCATTCCACAGAATTCATCTACCTTATCTTTTGAGTCAGGGTCTTTCATGACTTGCTGAAGACAAGAGACTGGCTGGACAGCAAGCCCCAGAGGCCTCTCTCTCCTTCCTCAGGGCTAGGGTTACAACTGGGCACCACCAGGCCTGGGTGCTGGGAATCAAACTCAGATCTTCATGCGTTCATTAAAAGAACGCTATCTCCTTAGAGGTAGAGTGTACCATCTCCTTGTGCTCACAGATGGCATCAAGGAAACCTGAACTGTTTCTGCTGAGAAAGCTGGGAATGGACTTACTTAATAACGTGGTGTTCTTTGGTATAGGTAGGGCTGGGCTCCACCTGAATCCCCCAGACTATTACATGTATCCAGATTCCTGAGCATCGTGTCTTAATCCATAGAGCCTGTTCTTCCCGAAGAGGTCACAGATATTTTGCAAAAGACACGCACTTTGCAAAGGAGTTTTCATGTAGTCATGCCTCAAACTTTGTCATGATAATTGTCCCAAGGAAACTTTTTTTTCCAGAATTGTACTGTGCTTAAAGATGTCAAAAGTAAACTGCTTGGTGTGATAGTCTAGAAGTTTAAACTAACACCAGCTAAGTCGTATTGAACCGGACTTCCTTTTCACCTTATGGGACGTGGCGTTTTCAGGGACCCCCTGTCTTGTCACCTTTTAAAAATATTCATTGTTTTTTTTTATGTACGCATGTGTATGAGCAGGTGGCTGACTGCAGGGATCAGGAGGAGGCATTTGGAGCTGGGAGTGCTGGGATTTGAACTTGGGTCCTCTGGAGTTGCAGACAGTACTCTTGACCCCTGAATCGCCTCTCCAGGACCTCTCCATGTCCTCTTCATGCTGCTTTCTGTGGCGGAGAGAAAACAGAACTAGATAAGGGACATCCTGAGTCCTAAGGCGTCTCCTGACCGTGAAGGTTGGTACAAGGATGGACACGTGTCCCAGTCATACCTAGTGCTGTGAGGACAATTATTGGGAATGTTTGGACCAAGCCAGCCAGGTTTCCACCATACCAGAAGCTGAGCAGACGTGAGATCGGGCATGCTACAGTCCCTTGCATACAAAGAGAAGGTTGGTTGAGAATAGAACCAAGGGGCCAACCTGGAAGAAGACTGAGACCACGATATCAAGAGGAACACTGAGGCCTGGAGAGCTGCCTTGCAGCTCAGCTCTAGATCATGTGCTGGGGTGAAGACTGGAACCTCCATGTATCCCGTGATCTGCTATTTCAGCTAATGCGTGCCTTAATGGGGAAGTGGACACACAACACCTACACATGTTCATCCTTGTACCAACCTTCACGGTCAGGAGACGCCTTAGGACTCAGGATGTCCCTTATCGAATTCTGTTTTCTCTCTGCCACAGAAAGCAGCATGAAGAGGACATGGAGAGGTCCTGGAGAGGTGATTCAGGGGTCAAGAGTACCTTAGAGTTCCTCTTGATATTGTGTCTCAGTCTTCTTCCAGGTTGGTCCCTTGGTTCTATTCTCAACCAACCTTCTCTTTGTATGCAAGGGGCTGTAGCATGCCCGGATCTCATGTCTGCTCAGCTTCTGGTATGGAGGATCCAGGCTGCTGACCAACCCCTGATCCCTGTAACTACTTAAATAGGCAGCTAAGATGTCCTGAGTCCCCAGTACTAGGTCTGGATTCTGCACAGTCCTCAGAATGTGTGTGACAAGGATATGACCGAGACCATCTGCAGACTGTGAACAAACATACATGTGAAGAGCAGGATCCTGAGACCCTGACCTCTCTATCAGCGCTTCTCAACCTTCCTAAGGCTGCGACCCTTTAACACAGTTCCTCATGTTGTCGTGACCCTCAACCATAAATTTTTTTGTTGCTACTTCATGACTGTAATTTTGCTACCGTTATGAATCATGATGTAAATATCTGATATGCAGGATGTCTGACATGCGACCCCAAGGGGTCACGACCCACAGGTTAAGAACCACTTGCTCTGGGTGCTGCAGACTGTGGGCTAATTGTCCCTGAAAAGAGTGGGATTCGAATGGAGACCGAGACACAGGTTTGTCCCCTGACCAGCACAGACTGTGAGCAGAGGCCTCTGTCTGGGTCATGGTTGAACCTCTATGCCGTGAGACACATTTGGCACAGAGCCACAGGCAAGCCACGAAGGAACATGTAAAGGTATCTGTGGATACAGAAATCACACGTGACAGCACCAGTTAGGAATTCTTCTGCGCTAGACTAGCCTGTGTTTGGGGGGAAACAGAGACATGATTTTATATAAAAATAACACTTCAGAGAGCTGTCAAAATATTACTAGCGAGACCAAATGACCAGCCCTTTGTTCCTCTCAGCCGAGTAATGATTCCATTCTAATTCCACAGTAACGAAGAGCATTGTCTCTCTAAGTATCTGAATAGTGTGTGTCTTTTTGTAATGGAGAAATAAGACAAGCAAACCACAAAGGGAAATTATCCCACTCTTTCAAAGAGATCCATGACACAGAGAGGAAAAACACATCGTTTCTAAAGAAACGAAAGAGTTGGATGTACTACTACTGCTGCTGCTGCTGCCTCTGTGCGGGTGATGGTGACGGTGGCTGGTGATGTGATGGTGTGAGGATGATGTGGGTGATGATGATGATGATGATGGTGGATGATGATGAGATGATAATTGACGACTTGGTGGATTTATTTAATGCAAAGAGAGTGTGGCAGTGTAAGTGTTGATGATATACGTGAGATATTAACACTGGTGAGATGAAGTTGTCATTACTCACTGGCTTGTGCCCTAACAAGGGAATGTATCACTTCTGTGACTCAGTTTCTTCATCCCCCAAATGGAGCCAAGACAACCTGACTCGGGGTAGGGACCAGTGGGCAGGTCCTTTAATCAGAGCTCCTGTGGGCGTGGCCAGCTCAAGGCCAGCGCTGTGAACCTTGCTTCCTCACACTGGTCTGGGGAGACCCGGTGTCGTCCTCCACCAGGGCTGCCCTGTCACTCAAGCCGGAATACCCTGGGCTGGGCCGGGACTCCCAGGAGAACGGCTTCTCTCTCTCAGCTGTCACTACAGAAGCCCGGGCCGACTATTAAACAAGCTGTTCTGACTCTGTGTCCTGCCTCCTGTCAGCGGGAAAACTGCAGCTTCAGAGGACAGATCGACTATGAAGAAAGACAAAGTGTCGCCAGCGGAGATCAAATCGAGAGCGAGTCCTCTGGTAGCAGGTGTCAGGCGGGCTGAACCGGTGTCAGGAGGGCCGCAGGGAGGACGAGCTCGCTCTGCTCCAATTTGCCTCATTCAAAGCCGGTATCTCCCAGCTGTGCACAGGCCCTGCGCTCACAGTCAGGACTGGGACTCTAGGGAGGAGCAGCAGGAGTGTGTGACGGCAGGATGACGTCACGGTCATGAGGTCACTTCATGCGCTGTGATGCAACGTCAGTCATGAGGTTACTCCGAACAGCAGGATGACGTCACAGTCACGAGATCACTGCGCGGTGTAACATGACGGCAGGATGATGACTCGGTTACCAGGTTACTCCATGCGCTGTGATGTGACGTCATGGTGACGAGTCACTGCTGCGCACTTGACGTGAGGATGTGAGGTGTTCGAGATGACACATACCCCTTGCCCTGCGCTGTCCTGGCAGTCCGCTGTTAGAACCCCAGCCAGTCTAACGACAGCTGTGCCCAGACTTCCAGGAAGACATTTTGGGATTCAGAGTGGGTCATCCACTCTGTGTGAGAGGGAGGAGGCTCCTGGGTCTGCCAGGTGTAGAGTCAGTGGCGGTGAGGACATCAGTGTGATGGTCTGGGAATCGTGCTCGAGTGTCCTCTGGACAACTCAGTACTGGAGCTGAGTCCTCAGTATGACATCATGTGGGAGCTGAGTCCTCTGATGGGAGGATGGTGTCGGGGTGGGGATATCCCACAGATGAGGGCTTGGCACTTGCTGATCAGGAGTGGCATCCTGTGCCGATTAGCCTAAGGTGAAGAAGTGCCAGCGTTGACAGGCAGAACCCGTCCAAGCTGGCCAAGCTGTGGGCAGCACCAGCAACTGAGCATGTGAGATCAGACACTGGATCTGAGACCTGGGCACTGTGGAGAGCCGCTGACCCTTCTGTGACTCAGTGTCCTTAGCGATTCAAGGGTGGTGGTGGTGATGCCCACCCTATAGGTGTGTGTGGCGTCAACAGAGAAGTGATGGATGGAAAGAACAGGGCAGGCGCTGGTGCATGTCGGTACCACTTTCAGTGGCAGAAATGGTGATGGTGGTGGTGGTGGTGATGGTGGTGATGATGGTGGTGGTGGTGGTGATGACGATGACGGCAGATGCAGCAATGCTGCTACTGATTGTGCTGATAGATGATTCTAGGTCAGAGGGAGGAGTTTAGAGACCTTTGTTCCCTCTTCAACTTCATTCCTGTCTTCACTGACATGACTAGCTTTCCAAGACAGTAGAGTATGGAGCAAAGACTCGCTCGCCACCTGTGAACACAGCTCAGACACCCTATCCACAGTGATACCTAGGCCATGGGGGGTCTCGGACACAGACATGGTTTCACCTCCATCTGTGCTAAGCTCAACATCCACCTTTATAGAGTGAAGATGACCATCCTGCCTGTGCCATGGGGTTGCCATGACAACAGCATCAACGATGGGCAGACACTTGGGCAGCGTCCAGCTTATGGTAAGCACCAGATCCTGAAGCCTGCGGATCCTCGGCTCCCTGAGGTCCCACCATGACCAACACATAAACAGGGACCCAGTGCAGGTCCCTGATGAGAGTCTCTTCCTGGAGCACGTTGTCTGGAGAGGATTGAGGATCGGGGTGTGTCGCCCTCCCAGGACAGGCAGCAGCAACACTGTATCCTGGACTTTCCAGGAAGTGGCTGCCTTCTGAGGACAGCCCTGTCCTCCTAAGTCAAGGACCTGGCCTTGCCAGCTGTGCCAAGGGTGTTCTCTGATCCAGGCAGGGAGAGATATCTATTTATAGACTAATCTGTGTGCTGATCGTGTTGGCCCAGATCATCAGGAAATCACTGTTGTTACCCAGGGCTGGGGAGGAATTAGGTTCCTGCTGGACTCTCGTCTCCAGGGAGCTATCGAGGGGGCGACCTCAAATTAGACAGTGAATGTCACACTAGGTGAGAGGCCTCACCCTTCCAGAAAGGGGATGATTGCTTTATTCTCTTCTGCTTTTATTTGAGAAACTATCTTTACTTACACGGAGACAGACACAGAGGCCACCATCGATGTGTCTCTGTGAGCACATTTCCCTTACAAATCGGAAGGGGACCAAGCTGCTCTGTCAGCATCCTCCCTTTCCAGACATACCTTGGGTAGCCCTGTCACATGAACCTTTGCATGGCGTGTCCCCAGGGCCTCCAGATAATCTAGTCAGAGGCTGTGTGGAACAGAATCTATGAGGGCTCAGAACTGGGGAGGGAAGAGTCTATGGACAAACAGTTGGAGACAGGCAAACCTTACAGCTGACCAGGGCAGCCAAGAGGGCAGAGCCTCTGAAGACCCATGCTCCCCCTGGAGACAAACAGGGGAGGCCAGGAAGCCAGACCCCGGGTCTCCAGGCTCCACACAAGTAATGGGATTTCATGGAATTATAATTTCAAGTGCAATTGTTGCTCCATCTCTGCCTCACAAATGGATTAGTGGGGCTGACTTGGCCTGGGGACAGATCAGCCTTTCTGGTGTTGTCACCATAAAGCTGGTATTGCCACCATAAAGCTGGCGTTGCCACGTCTCTGCCCAGTCTCTGCCAGACCCAGAGGGCAGATTCCACATCTGCACCACACAGCTAGTATCTGGAGGCCCTGGGGACACACCATATGAAGGTTCATGTGACAGGGACACCTGAGGTATGCCTGGAAAGGGAGGATGTCATACCAACTTGGTCCCCTTCAGCTTTGTAATGAAAATGTGCTCAAAGAGATTCATGGACACACGATCAAGCTGGAGTCACAATGCTGCCTGCCTGCTCTGCTCTTAGGGGGCACAGGTGTCCACAGCTGGGGACATACTGCCAAACTTGTCACTAACAGCCTAGCTAAAAATCCATCAGCAATTGATCCTTACTGTTGTGCTGCTTACTGTGAGCCCTGAGACATTCCCTGACCCGGAAGGGGCTGAGACATAGCAGTCCATATGACCCAGGACGGTCAGTCATCTCAAAATCCATTTTCCACAAGACCCTTCTGGCTCATGGCTGCTCCATCCAACAAGTGGCTGGCTTCTTCCAGCAACCCTGGAGACCTGGGAGAGAAAACCTCTAGGGTGAGGTCTCTTTGCCCTTGCTGTGTAGGTAGGGTGCTTGCTTCTGGGTTTATCCATGTGTTGTGCAGGAATGCATATCTGGGATTTTTCTCAGGAATGAGTGTGTAATTTTGTGGATGTATCTGGTCCTATTCTTCATTCTTTTGGGCCCAACGTGATCCAGCATCGGGGAACATATTCTAAGATACTCCCATCTTGATAGGGGACAGGCGGGACCTATGGGGACACTTGCATACTCTGTATTTTAAAGGCACATCTGTATTCCATATTATATAAAGAGGAATCAGCACATGTATGTCATCACTAGCTTAGCGCTTAGCACCTGCACACTATAGTCTGCACTAGCCCCTCCCACCCAGCTGCCCCTGGAGGTTGGCACCAGCGCCAGCTAAGCCAGACTCAACATTTCAAGAGGTTTCCGAGCTGAACAACCATGGTCATGAGGGAAGTTATGTATGGGTGATAACCGGAGGAGCACAGATAGAGGTCTCGGATACATTGTAGTCCACATGACCAGAGAGGCCTCACTGAGCTCCGGAATAGCCGTCTGGCTTTGCCTTCCTCCTTGCTTGTCTCTCCCATAGCCTATTGTCTGGGGCTGATATGTAAGGCAGATACTTAGATATTCCATCTTCTCAGGTCACAAGCCCTCTGAATAAAACACAATTCCAACAGACAATTCCTGTCGCTGCTAATTGGCCTCTGCTGTCTCGGGTGGTGTGAGCTCCTCTATTCTGGTTACAGTCTTGCTCTTTGCCCCCATCCACGTGTCACCAGGATCTTCATGTCATCAGTAGAACCCTGATGGATGCTGCGGGAGAGCAGAGAAAGGGCACACTCCAGTCCCCTTCTTGTCGCCTATTTTAATGTTCACCCAGATCTGGCTCCAGAGCAGCTCAGACTAAGCAGGTCTAGGCTGGAGACTCAGACGGGTCACGTCTCGGGACTGGATCTTTGGCAGTCCAGGTGAGCACACTGCAGCTCCCAGATTCCCGTGAGGCAAAAGAAGTTTCTATCAGCCCTCCAGGGGGCTGCTTCTAAAAAGCCACCCAGCTTGTCCTTTTAGCCTTGGGGATTCGTAATGGCCAGCACCCCTCCACCCATCCAGAGGGGTCTCACCCAGTTCTTCCTGGACTCCTTATCTGGGCATAGGCTCAAGGCTGTTGTATGAATTGGACAACAGCTCAGTCATGTGATGGATGTGGACGCAAGGGAAACTGGGAAGCAGAAACGTGGCTTCCTCTTCTGAGTAGTGAGATGCAGAAGGAGGGAAAGGCCTCCATAGAGTTCAGAAGGGCTACAGGGTTTGAGCACAGGAGACATGACTCACGGTCTTATCCTTACCTGGCCATTTCTCCTGCTCTGTAGCCTGACCAGGCCTCTGTCCCCTCCACTGCCCCCCCACAACAAGCTCCACCTACCTCAAACCTAAACAGTCTCCTCCCACATTATCTTAGTTAGGGTTTTACTGCTGTGAAAAGACACCATGACCAAGGCAACTCTTAGAAGGACAACATTTAATTGGGGCTGGCTTACAGGTTCAGAGGTTTAGTCCATGATCATCAAGGCAAGATCATGGCAGCATCTAGACAGGCATGGTGCAGGAGGAGCTGAGAGTTCTACATCTTCATCTGAAGGCTGCTAGGAAAAGACTGGCTTCCAGGCAGCTAGGACAAGGGTCTTAAAGCCCATGCCCACAGTAACACACCTAGTCCAACAAGGCCACACCTACTCCAACAGGGCCACACCTTCTAATAGTGTCACTCCCTGGGCCAAGCGTATTCAAACCAGCGAAGTTCTCCATTCTTCCTGATCAGCTTCCCAGACACAGGCCACAGATCCCAGCCACTGAGGCCCACAGGGTTCTTCAAGACAGATATAGCTCCAGAAGGCATTTCTCAGGGACGAGGCTGAAGCTGAGATACTGCTACACAGTTGTGCCCATGTGCATCTGTTAGCAGGCTGGATGAAGAGTCTCCCTCAGCCAGCGTAGCCAGCATCCCCTCAGCCCACATCCCAAGCCCCTGCTGCCAGGAAACAGCACTAACTTTTATGCCTTTGGGTCCGGATAGATCTATACCTGTACCAGCATAGATGCTCTGGGGATGCCAGTGTCTGAATAGAAGGCCAGACATGGCCATGTGTCTATGTCTGTCTGCCTGAGATAGGCAACAAACACGCTATCCTGTATTCTCCCAACAAATCTTCACCCCCACAGATCTGCATACCTGGGAAGATGGAAGAGGTGCAGCTGTGCATGGACCTCTGCGTCACCGCCACAGTCATATAAGCTGAACACGCATCCTATGACACTTCCCCCATGATGTGGATGTAGTCAGGGCTTGGAGCCCCTCCACTCTGCTCATGGGCAGATCAGAGAATAAAGGGTGTGGACAGTGGATGGAAGAGACACAGGGGCTCTAGGGTCATTAGAAACCCACACCAGATCCTCTCGGGCTCCCCGACCCATATCCTTTGCCACTGGCTAGGGCTGATCAAGAAGGAACATTCAAGTGATTAAAAAAAAAATGGATTCACATTACAGTTGCCTGTGTCATGTTGTTTGATGTTACTTCTGTCCTCCCTTCTTACGCTTCCAAGCTCTGAGCCACGGCCCTGGTGTTTCAGATCTACCTTGGGAAGAATTTGACTCATGTGTGAACCCTGGATTCAGCGTTACTGTATATGTGGCCATATGGGGGGAGGTCCCTTCTTGGCACCTCAGTTTAGTCTTGCTAAATTGCTGGTATTGGTACCCAGAGGACTGAGTGAAGGTCAAATAGAAGCATCCTTCAGTGGCCCACAGTGCAGGACCACAGAGCAGAGGTATCGTAAGTATTGCTAATCCTGTTGTTCCATGCTGACGGACAGTCAAGGGTGAAGAGTTGGGAGTCTACTGAACTGTCGGTGAGGTGCTAGGATGCAAGGCTTTAATCAGACAACGCCCCCTTCCTCAGAAATAAGAGTTCTGGCCTCAGTAATTATTTATGTGAATATTCACACCTCTTCCCAAACCAGCATTTATCATTTCAGACCCAATATTTAAACGTCCATTTTTAGGATAATCACAGGCGCCGGCGAGAGTTATTTGTTATTTTTTTAACATGGAAATTGATATTCTGGTTTCATAAATCCTGCCTTTCACGCGTCGCCTGCGGGTTATTAGCGTTCAGTCGGCGCATCCACTTTGCCTCTCATATCTCATTTCTCCGACTCACCTTCCTGAGGAAGGAGACAAGCTCATGAGGCTGCAGTCGGCTCACTTTGGGCTCTTTTTAATTTACACCTGACAGAAAACTAAAATTGCTCAAACTTCGGCTTCCTATTTCCCTCTGTCAGCCACTATTGTCCCCATTTCTCCATTTTTTTTTTTAAAGATAAAACCTCACAAACGTAAAGTGAGTGATTTGGAAGTGGGCAGGTCAGCAGCATACTCATGACGTTTTCCAGGGGTTTGTAGCCTTCCTGGTGTAAATCTTTCTCCCATTCATATACATTTGTATACATTTTTACCCCTTTAGCTTCTGCAACAAATGGAATTGTTTCATAATGCTCTTTGGGTTGTTTCTTTGCTGATTGTACATAAACAGCCGGGTTGGTGTTGATCTTGTTCCTTGGAATTTTGCTAAGGAGGGTAGGTGAGAGAGAGGAAGGGAGGGAGGGAGAGAGGGAAAGAGAGAAGAAGGGAGGGTGACTTATCATATTTTTAAAAATAATATTTTATTTGTGTGCTTGTGTGTGAGCACAGCATGAGTGCAAGTACCTAAGGAGTCCAGAAGAGGGCAGCAGATCCCTTGGAGCTGGAGTGACATGTGATTGGGAGGTCCCAGACCCCCATGCTAAGAACCAATTCAAGAGCAGTATGTAGTCTTAGTCACTAAAACCATCTGTCCAGCCCCCAGTTGTTTGTAAGGTTGTTTTGTTCTTGTCTTTTTCTTTCTTTCTTTCTTTTTCTTTCTTTCTTCTTTTTTTCTTAAGCTATTGGTTTTGCTGAGTTGGCTGATATTTTGTTTTATCTCCGCTGTGCCCTCCAGTCCCTTTCTCTCACTAGTTTTAGCTTTTATTTTGCTCATTTTTAGAGTATGAAGTCAGATCATAGATTTTGCCCTTTTCTCTTTGAATGTTGCTGCTCACAGCAGTACATTACCCTGACAGAGCGGCTTCCCCTGCGGTCCAAAAGTTTGGTGTCTTTCTTTTTTCTTTATTTCATTCTAAAAGTCTTTCCCCCAGGACTTCCTCTTCTAACAGCTTTTGAAAGGGTGTGTCTCAGTGTGTTCATGTATCTGGGCTCACTTCCTCTCCTGTGACTCTTGTGTTGTTAATCATTTGAAACAAATTAAAACAAAAACAAAACAAAAACAACAAAGGTCTGTCCTGGGCAGTGCTCCACATGGCCGTGTGTCTGTGGGTGTTGGCAGTGTGTCCCTGATCTATCGGGTCCAGCTGGATCGTGGAGTCCAAAGTTTTCCAACCTTGGTAAATAGCACTGTTACAGTGAGCATCTGCTTGCCTAAAAATTGCTAGGATGACCTCCAATTCATCGGAGAGCCCTTACAGCTGGGCCTGGCCTGCCCCCATGCCAGGCACCACCCCTTTGTCTCCTGCCCCTAAAACTCAGCTCACTATTATCTCAGGCACTAGGGGGCGCTGTGGCTTCCCCTCTGTGATGCAAGGAGATGCCCATGGTGAGGCTGGACACTAAGGGACACAGCTGAGATTTGACACACGGATGAGAAAGCATTAATTATCTGGAAATGGAATTCAAAATATTTTAGATGGAGTCAAATTAGCCTGCAGCTGGGACTCCGGTTGAGCAGATGTCACCCTGTCATATCTCACTGCCTCTGCCTCCCCTGAATCTCTGCCACCTGAGCTTAATTCACAGAACTTAGCCTGGTTCTTACACTCAAACTCCACACCAGAGAGGTCTGGCTCTGGTGCAGTCATAGAAGCCAATGGTGAGGGGGAGAGGGTCAAAGTCCAAGGTCTAGCCAGCTAAGGTCTTGTCCTGGACACAGGCTGTCATCATAAAATCCATATGGGCTCCGGAAAGGACAGTGCCTCTCCTCCCAGGATGCAGACAGTGTTCCGGGACTCAAGCCTGCACCCGCGATGACAAAGAGGAATTCCCCCGCTGCTCTCTAAGTGATGGTGTGTGGTTCAGACCTGCCAGCGAGAGGATAAATGGCCCTCGGGAGCCTGTGAATGTGTGAAAGCCCAGATCATAAAGAGCAGTTTTCTTAACAAAATCAATCTTTAGATGTATGGTTTTCACAGTCGGGATGGGAAAGGCACAAAACATGGTAATCGTAACAGAAAATAAAATGAAAACACTCTAGCAGATCCAAGAGCTTTCTGTGCCAGAAGGTGACTGCTGGGCCTCCACCAAGTTTGTTTAGAAATGGCAGCATCGGTCCTATAGGGTGGGGATTCACTCACAAGGCCCTTGCTCATCTGATGCACCTGTCAGGATTCTGCAGGTTGCAGGATGCAGTGCTGGTCCCTCCTGGACACGCCCTTCTCACGCCTGACTCTTGTCAATCTCAAGGTCAGCCCCGCCCCTGACAATGAAGGATCCAGGTTAGAAGCAGTTTTCCTGTACATTCAGAAACATGGCCTCCCACATTGGCTGTCCATTGCCAACTTTAAAATTTGCCACTCACCCACTTCAAGGCTCAGAGAACGAATATATATATGGTTTCTTCCTCTTTTATAGGTCAGAAATCGGACACAGAGGTCACAGCTCGAGTCCAAGTGTCAGTGAGTTGCTTGCCTCTCTGGAGACCTGAGGGGAAGCCCTCAGTGTGTTGGAGAACTCTGGGCCTGTGGTTTTAATACTGAGATCCCTCTTTCCCTTGGCTGCTAGCTGAGGCTTTACCGACTTGCTGGGTCCTGTGTTCACTGTGGCTTACATCTCTGTCCTCAAAGCTGTCTCTTCCTTCTGGCTCATTGGAGTGGTCCATCTGAGAATGATTATCTTTCCAGAAGGAGTCATGTGGTGTCCCACCCTGGGTCTTCCAAGATCCTTCTCATAACCAGTTCCACAGTATCTTTCCCCAGACTGGTGACATCTAAAGGACTGTGACTCTACCAACCACTGCATCACGAGTGGAGTTGAGGTAGAGGTTGTCCTGACTCCACTTCCCCACATGAGGTGTCCCATGATCCAATGAGAGCTTCTCCATCCACCATATCCGACTAAAAGATCAAACTTCCCAAGGTCAAAGTCTTCCAAAGATTCACCACTGAACTTGAGTCTGTGTGCCGCGAGCGCCTCAGGATGCCCTCAGATGTGGGTTCTAGGGTACAGTGGACAGATGTTGATGGAGCCGGTCTCCTTTGAAATGTGTAAGGGTCTTCTATATCTCTCAATGATAGCCAGTGAGAGCAGGGCCCGATGTCCAAGAAAATTAGGAATAGGAATTCTAGGCCAAAGCTCAGCTTTCAAGCACTGGAGAGGACGTTAGCTTTCTAAGCACAGACAGACAAGGTTAAATGAACACCTGAGGCCCATTCTGACATATAACCTTGTGTGCAATCTATGTCCAGAGAAATGCCTTAAAAAGAAAGAAATCAAACAGCCAGAGTCTCTTTCATAGACCTCTCAATAAAACCTGATAGTATCTTTACTCCATCTCCACAAAGGCTATCTCCTGGCAACACTGCTGCCCACCCCCATCTTCTACCCCTTTCCCTGCAGCAGTTCCACCCCCTCCCCTGTGTTCCCACTCTGAGCCTTGCTTTCTTCTCCTGGGTTACTCCCCTCCCCATCACCATCCTGGAGCATCTCCCTTGGTAGAGAGCCAAGCATCACTGTGGAGCTTTGTCAATTTCTCCAGGGGTCTTCAAAGCAAGAATGAAATATACATGAAATTTTCAAAGAATGATTGGTAAGGATCAGGAAGAAACACAGTAGAACTAATGAATCAGGCACACCAGATGCAAATGGTAGATAAATTCTAATCCTCGTGAGCGCTGGGGACGTCCAGCGCTGAGCCCTGGGATGTTAGGATTCTGAGTGACAGCTGAACCTGGCAACAGCAGTGCCAAAGGCCCACAGGAGGACACATGTCACTTTCTTGCTGGCCGTGCTTCTTTTCCATCACAAGATATGTCTTTTTTGGTAACTGATACTAAAGAAGATAATGACCATAATGACTTCCAAATATCTATGCTTAAAAAGCAGTGTTCATCTCTGTCCTCATTAGCTTTGACAACTTGATACAACCTAGAGTCATCAGAGAAAAGCCTCCATTGAAGAATTGCCCAGATCAGATTGGCCTGTAGGAATGTCTACGGAGGGGTGTATGTTCCTGATTATTAACTGATATAGAAGGGCCAGCCCACAGTGGGTGGCATCATTCCCCAGCCAGCCCACTGTGGGTAGTGTCATTTCCCTGGGCAGCCCACTGTGGGTGGTGTTATTCCTTGGCCAGCCCACAGTGGGGCGGTGTCATTCCCAGGCAGCCCACTGTGGGTGGTGTCATTCCCAAGGCAGATGGTCCTAGGTGTACAAGAGGGCTAGATCAATATGAGTGAGTGATTGAGCCAACAAGCAGTGTTCCTTCATAGTTTCTGCTTCGAGTTTCTATTTAAGTTCCTGCTTCAACTTCCTTCAGTGATGAACTGTGACTTGGAAGTATAAGGCAAATAAGCTCTTTCCCTTCCCCAAGTTGCTTTGGGGCAGGATGTTTTATCACAGCTACAGAAAGGAACTGAGAACAGCCTCCTAGCCATGCCACTTGCCCATCTCCACTGATGAGAGGTTCTGTACTCACTGTGGTCAATGCAGGATGAGGTCACCACCATCTCCATTGCCAATAAGTGGAGCATACCCTGAAAGTCACCTGTAACCTCAAGTAGGACCAAAGTAGCTTCCATGAAGCCACCCCTTATTTCAGGAGGGGTAGACTAACTGCAATATGAGATAAAAGAAAGTCTCCAATGTTGACACCCACGACTAAGGGGTTCAGAGACAGAAGCAGCTGCAGAAGATATCGGGGTGGGGAGCTTGGGGTGCATATGGAGGAAGGTTGACTCTTGGATGTTCTTAAAGACTCACAGAGTCACATACCCTTGCTTTTCAGTTGGACATGTTCTGATCCTGCTGGCTAACTGCTGGTGTGGTAGGCTAAAGGCCGCAGGGTCTGGGCTTTCTCCTCCTAAGGCCTCAGATGGCTCCATGAAGCTTGTGTCCCCTCCTCCGGGTAGGACTCTAGCTGCTTCAATCCCGTTTGCTCCCTGGAGACTCCACTAAAAGACCACAGCTTTCAGCGAGTGTCTCAGAGCTTCCGATGTCATTAGGCTGTGTTTCTGGTTCCCGAGCGAAGCGGAAAATCCCGGGACTAGGGTTTCACACCAGTGCGCCCGTACACAGTCTGCAGCTCTCTGATATCCTGGCTCAGTGGTGGATGATCTATGAGCTTCCGGAGCTGAATGCTAAGCACTTAGGATACAAACTCAAAATCCACTTAGGGCCTGGGGACCCACCAAAACACAGCTTATTCCATGCATAGTGGGTAGGGAAGCAAGATGAGGTACTTGGGACTCAGCACTCCCCTAAAGGGGCATGACCCAGATGGGTCCTGAGAGGATCATGCCATCGGTGGCCCGAGGAAGACCAGAATCTCCACAGAAGCAGACAAGGGCTGGGTAAGTGTGGGTGACCTGAAGACAAGTACATCGACTCTGATAAAGTGGAGCTCGCTGAAAATGAGAAGTAGATGCCCAGGCTCTGTCTCCTCTTGATGCCCAGGATTCTGCCAACAGAACACAGTGTCATTTTGTGAAGGGTATCATTCTTTTCTAAGAAAAATCTTTATTCTGGGTCCCCAGGAACCTAAGAGCCTGATAAGCATCTCTGTTGAAGAGAGGGGCCGTGACCCATGCCCGTGCTTTGGCTCTGATTGGTGCCGGGATGGTCACATGGTCCGACCAGTCCAATCTCAGTAAACATCGCGATTTGCCCTAGGATTGGCAGTGGGGGTGGGGGGAAGACCCTCATGCTTTCTACCTGGTGTGCCCTGTCTCTAAAGATTGACTCACTGCCAGTCAGAGGGAGCTTCAGACCTTCCCCAGGACTGACAGGAGCTGGGTCTGGGAAGGAAAGGTGGCTTGTGCCATCCTGACTCGGTGACCAAAGCCTGAGACGCTACAGCAACAGCCAAGTTGGAAGGTCTGAGATGGAAGGTTCTGATGATGTCATGAAGCCCCCAGCCTAGCGGGAGCCAGGCCAGCTTGGTAGAGTTTTGATCCCGGGAGCCAGAGGATGTTATTCTCTGAACCAGGAGCCAAGACTTCCTTGCCTGCCTGTCCACTCTGCATCCATCCCGGTCAGACAAAGGGAAGGGAGCTGTCTGGATAGGGTCTGCCCACTGAGCTGGAGTCCATGGAAGGTTCTTACAAAGAGGACATTACTGCCCAGAACCTGTCCTCAGAGTGTCCCGCCACACTCAAGCAGTCTTCCAGCCTGTCCCCAAGGGAGTAAAGCAAGCTTAGAGCTTCAGAGCCCAGCTCTTGAGGGCTGAAGAGAGAGCAGTCTAGAGAAGCAGGAGATGGGAAGCCAGCCATGGTAATGCTGTTAGCTTCCACCAGTTCACCAGAGATCTGAGGGAAGGTGTCAGAGAACCTGGGATCCCCTGAAGCCTTCGCCTCCTACAGTGTATGGAGAAAGTGGGGTACCATAAGGGAACCACTTATGGGTAGCATTCACGGGATGGGGCAGGGTGGGGGGGCTACATCTGAGTCACATCAAGAGAACATAAATGTGGTCATTGTAATTGACACGCTCGCCACCATGGGTGAGCTGAAGGGAACACACATGCTGGAGACATGGAGCATACACACACAGTGCATGTAAGTGACCCACAGAGTCACTCCTGCCTGTGACAGTGAAAATGAGCTGCAGCAGACACAGGGACCCCATAGTGGAGAGCAGGCACAGGAAACTTACAAAAATCACCCATCCCAGGCCTGTGCTCAGCCAGGTGACCCACAGGGTCAGACAGAAAGAAACGGACACTCCAGACAAGGACCAACACAATATGTGCAAAGGACCCAGGACAGTGACACATTCTGATAACGAGGCAGCTTAGACGCAAGCAACGTGGACAACACGCACAAGCCGCTCACACCTCAACGTAACACGCGTGGGAAGTCCGCCTGTCACCCCGGTGAGCAGGCACAGGCTCCACAAAGCCTGTGGTTAGCGGGCATGTATAATACATGGGAGTTGACTTACTTCCCAGCGTCAATAACACAGTAAATGCTTTGCAGCGAAGCCTTTATTTCCTAGATTAAAAAACATGCTTATGCAGACAGTCTTGGTTGACGCCTACATAAATCTTTCTGTAGCGTTCTGTCGCGTTCTGTCGCCCAGGCTTGCCCCAGTTCCTCAGCTCTTCCTGGAAGGGTGGCACAACTGCTGAGCCCAGATGTGAGAGAGCACAGGTCCCAGGAAGCTTCTGGGAGCTTCAACTTGGTTGGCACCATGTGAGAAAACACCTGCGTCCTGCATTATTAAAAGACCCTCAGGATGCCTGTGGCTGAACCATGGGGGTGAGGCTCCTCCTGGCTGTCCATCTTTATACTTTCCCAGTAAAGTGATACAGCTGTGTAATCTCCCAGCTCACACAGGGAGGCCAGGGAGGCCAAGGGCCATAGCTAGCTAGTGTAGGTCCCTGAGGGGAGGGAGCACTGGACGGGGAGGCTGTTGTGATCAGGCACTTCAATGTGGAGCTGTTTGACCTGAGCATGTACCATGTGGCATGTGCGGGGTATCAAGCCCGGGGTTTATAGGAAGGCAGTTTACCTTGGTGGCTTTGACGTGTGTGTGTGTGTGGTGTGTGTGTGTGTGTGTGTGTGTGTGTGTGTGTGATGTGACACAAGTGGATTTGGACTCCTTGGCTTCCTAGGTGTGTAACTCGCCAATTAATTTCTTTGTCTATGAAGCAGGATAGAAAGGATAAATGAGCAGACGGGATCTTGTCGTCTGAACTGTCCGGAGTTGCCGTCTGCAGCTTGAGACCCAGGAACCAGGAGCCAGTCTTAGCAGAAATGGTGCCCTGTGCCCACGGCACAGCCTAGGTTCTAGGCTCCCTGGCTGCAAACACTGATGGCCAGGCTTTGGCATCCAACTCTCGGCATATGGATTCCAGACACCCCAATGGCCACGTTCTGTGGGACAGGCTTGGGAACTGGACCACGCCTTATAATGACTCTGCCCACACTATCCCTGGGCTGTCCTCCACTGTCCCTGATGGGCTCTTTCTCTCTCTGAGGATGAGCACGGAGAGCTAAGAATGGGGGTTGGGGGGGGGTGGCAGGCGTTCTGTGTGAATTAAAAATGCATTAAAGCTCTCAAAGGACATCAAAGTCAATTTTGGTTCTCTAGAACAAAGAGTATGTGTCAGAGCTGCGCTGCAATCCCTGGCATTGAGTGTCTCCCTCCAGCGCCCACCTCCTTCAGGTCTGTGCAGTGACGTTCGCCCATCGGTTTAATTACAAGCCCATAATGCACAAATGTAGTTAGGAGGGAAAGGGACACGGGCCCCCTGGAGGGTAATTATGTGCCTGTTACAGCTCATTTGCTGTAGCTCATGGTGTGTGTAACTCACCCTAGGAGCCCAGCAAGGACCTGGGTGGGGCGGTGCCCTGTGCCACTCAGCACACGTTCCTAAGTTTCTACCGCGTCCGGGCTCTGTCCGTGTAAACACTGCAGGACAGAGCCACCCTGGCCCTTGGGGAGTCTCCTGTCTACAAGGGATGTTGAAGGAGCCCTGAGACTTTCCCCATCAATGGAAAAGTCACACCAGGAGACAACAAAGGAAGAGCTTGCCAGGTTCTGAAGAGGAGGTCCAGGGAAGATGTCCCCAAGAAGTGACATTTGAGCTGAGAACTTTGAGCCAGATAGGTAAGGTACTAGGAAAAACAAAACAACAACAACAAAACAACAAAACCAAACAACCACAGAGCCTCAAGTTCAAGAAGCAGTCACACAGAATCCTGAATATTCAAAGCTGTGTCCCTATCCAGCTTCCTGTACCTGCTCCCAATTCCATGCCTCCCAGTCACTCTACCTCCCAGCCTCCAGCCTCCCAGCCTCCCAGCCTCCCAGCCTCTCAGCCTCCCTGCCTCCCAGTCACTCTACCTCCCAGCCTCCTAGCCTCCCTGCCTCCCAGCCTCCCAGCCTCTCAGCCTCCCTGCCTCCCAGTCACTCTGCCTCCCTGCCTCCCAGCCTCTCAGCCTCCCAGTCTACATGCCTCCAGCCTCTCAGCCTCTCAGCCTCTCAGCCTCCCAATCTACATGCCTCCCTGCCTCCAAGCCTCTCAGCCTCTCAGCCTCCCAGCCTCTCAGCCTCCTTGCTTCTCAGCCTCCCAGTCTACATGCCTCCCTGCCTCTCAGCCTCCCAATCTACATGCCTCCCTGCCTCCTCAGCCTCCCAATCTACATGCCTCCCTGCCTCTCAGCCTCTAGCCTCCCAGCCTCCCAGCAACTCAGCCTCCCTGCCTCCATCTTCTCAGCCTCCCTGCCTCCCATCCTCTCAGCCTCCCTGCCTCTCAGCCTCTCAGCCTCTCAGCCTCTTAGCCTCCCAGCCTCCTAGCCTCCCAGCCTCCCAGTCTTTGCTTTGTTTTGTACCCCTTGCCATGAGGCCCAGTTTGGAATCCTGCAGAGAACAGAACCAGAGATGGTTGGAAAAAGCGAAGGACCATGGCTCAGCAGGAAACCAGAACTGTGTCTCTGGGGATACTGGCATGACACTTTGTCACTAAGCTTTGGAGGAAGTGGACCACACCATCTCAAGTCAGCACCCTGCCAGGTGGGTGAGGAAGAGCACAGGCAGACTGCTGGCGGGCCTGCTGGCACATTCTGCCATCATCTACTGTGGGCTAACTGCCTCTGTCAGGCAGATACGCCCTGGGAGAAAGCTTCTGGGGCACACAGGTGACAGTAGGGGACTTGCTAACTCTCCCTTGAGGCTGAAAGGGCTAGAAAAGCCCTTGTTCCCTAAAGGAGGCTCTGATATCTACAACCCAGTGACTAAGGGATGGATGAATGCTCTGATTAGGCCCTCAACATACCTAATAGTTCCAGAGACAAGGGTACTCTGAGCCTTGCTGCCCAAGAGCTGGGGCTATGGACCCTGGCGTACCCCACAGCCTTCAGAATTATAGAGACCAAAGATGAGCCTGTGGCACTGAGACCCAGTGGGCACCACAGGAGAGTATGGGTGTACTTCATTATGAAGGGATGGACACATGGGATCCCGGGTACAGGCACACTGTACACTGCCAGTTGCAGCCCAACTGCAGGGAGCTGCTCTCCGCAGTCTGCCTACATAGGACCAGAAATCACTCAAGTGACAGGTGAGTCGGATGGAGAGTGAGCCTGCTGGGAGTGACCTGAGAACTGCATGCCATGGGAGCTGAGACGGGGCAAAGGCTTGCTTCCCTAACAAACCAAAACAAAGGGGATAGTCATGGCTGGCTTTGTGTTTACCACTGTGGGGGAAGGGCCTGCTCTGTCCTATCTCCAGGGTACCCTCCATGTTTGACTTCCCTGAAGTTCTAACACAGTTTCTGGAGCTCACCTCCGAGCCTATATTCCAGCCTGAGGCAGGAAGGCCATCATTGCACCTGACTCTAGTCTGACTGCCCCAGCTCCCTCCCAGCGTGTATAACCAGCTTCACAGAGTCACAGTAGCCATGGCTTGTACCCTGCAGTACACTCTGCGGGAGGCAAAGATGTTCCCCCACTATGGCCAGAGGAAAGGAAGGATATCGTGTGCACCAGCCCCAAGCCCACGTGGAAGGAGCCTGGCCAATGTCCATCCACAGCACACAGTAGGGCCATCCCCTTAGAATTAACCCAAGGAAGACTGGAGAGCCGCAGAAGCGGGTGGAGGGCACACGCAGCGTAGTTAAGTTCATCGCTGCAAACCCAAAGGATGTGCAAGAGGCTGTGGGGCCAATTACAGAGTAGCTGAGCCAGGGGCCCAAGGCACCAGGATCCTAGTTCCCTGGACAGATTCCATTAAGCCCATCCTTCCTTCCTGATTAAATCTCCTCTAAGTGCAACCTGAGAGAGAGAGAGAGACAGAGAGAGAGAGAGAGAGAGAGAGAGAGAGAGAGAGAGAATAAACTGCACCCTTACTACAGTTTGCAAGAGCCACAGGTAGCATCCCAGGAACCACGCCTCAGCTCCAAGCCAGAGATTCGTGGTGCAGTCTTTCCTGCCATATCTGGGGTCCCTGAAGTAACCGACCATGGGCCCTGTTCTCTCCTCTCAGTAGTACCTCCAAGGGGACTCCGTGATACATCCAAGACAGCTGTGCCTAGTCAGGAACCTGGTTTCTCTCCGCCATTTTCACCCACCAGCTGTAGCTAGAAACTTCTCTGGACCACCCATGGACTCTGGAGTGACAACACAGTGTCCCTAGAAAGTAGGGACAGCCACCTTTGTAGCTCATAGGGGCAGCTGAGGAGCTGCTATGCTGTGCCTAGAAAGGATGAGATGACTGAAGACATTTTGTTTTTATTACTGTCCTTTGTGTGTGAACACGGACGCACGAGTGGTCAGAGGTGTCTTTTAGAAATCAGTTCTTTTCTTCACCCTGGGTTCTGGGGGTCAAACTCAGGTCATCGAGGTTGTGTGACAAAAGAATTAACCACAGATCCATCTCACCAAACAGACAAAGGACATTTTAGGCTAACCAGGATATTCTCTCAAACTTTGCCGGGTCTCCTGTCCTGAGTCCCATGGCAAGGGGGGAGGGACAGGTGTCATCCAGGGAAACTCAGTGTCACCTGAGAGCTCTACAGTGTGACACTGGGGATGCAGTCAGCTGTGACCACTGTAGTGAGAATCCTGGAGTTTTGGTTTCTTTATAAAACATGGAAAAATTCTAAGAATGTGCTTTTGTTTTAATCCCAGGTATAGCGATGTGGGGCTGCTTCAGACTGTCTGCAGCAGCTGACCATGATTTGCCTCATGGACTTACAGATGCATGGTTTTGCCAGCTGCCGATAGTCTCTGTGATTGTGTGACATCTGAAATTCTGGAAGCTTTTCAGAAGGTACATGAGCGCCCTGAGAGGCAGGGTCAGTGCTTACGGGTTGTTTAGGGGGATTGGTTGCGGTTTGCTAGTAGCCACAGTCAAAGAAGATACAGAAGGAAAGAAATTAGATTCAGGCAAAGACTGGCTACAGACCACGGCTAACTCTCCATTTATGAGATAAACCTTGGCAGAAGTCAGTTCGTGTTGATAGGAACCCCGGAAGCATTACTGTTTCAGATGCCTTCTGCCAGGCTCTCATCTGACCCTGGGCGACTCAGAGATTCTAGACTTCTGTTGTCCACCCTTTCTCTAGAGCTGAGTCCATGGTCTCCTGTGGGTCTGCCTTCCACTCCGCCTCAGGGGTATAGGACATGCCACTGGGGGAAGTGAAACATGGGGAGTTTGACTGCGCTTATCCCATGCCCCTCCCATCGGATGTCGGCCTTCAGGGAAGCACTGAGACATCTGCTCTGGGGGTGGGGGCGAAGTTGGGGTTCCCTGACTTCCAGGCCTCTAGTCGCCACTGAAGAACCACACACAGAAGTTGGGAACAAAGTGTTGGGGGTCCACAGGCCCTCAATGAGGCTGGGACTGGGGCTCCCAAACTTCTGGACAGCTAGGCTTTGCTGAGTGGAGTCAGGGGCACTGCAGGCTGATGCATCTAGTCCAGGGCTGGAAAGGTGGCAGGGAGCAGGGGTGGCGGGGGTTGGGAGGAATGGGAGCTCCGGTTAGTTCAGTGGGCTCCAGCATCAGCTGGTTCTACGTCTCTGTCTCTCTCGATATAATTTAAAAAATAAAAATAGGAGCTAGACAGATGGCTTGGTGCTTAAGAGCACTTTCTGCTCTTGCAGAGAGGCCTGGGGTTGAATCCCCAGCATCCACATGGCTGTCCCAAACCATCTGTAATTCTAGTTCCAGGAGATTGGTGCCCTCTTCTGGCCTCCTTAGGTACTACACACACACACACACACACACACACACACACACATGGTGCATACATACCAGCCAAAGACTCACATACATAAAGATTTTTAAATAATATAATGTTTTACATTTAAATGAACAAAATAAACGGTAATGACTGAGAACTTTCCAACATACCAACCACAGATGTAGGAAACTTGAATGGAGCAATTCTTGCATGCACGAGTGTACACACACACACACACACACACACACACACGCATGCGAATGCACTCATGCTCAGAAAGTCAAACAAGACATATCAGTAAAATTGTGCAAACCCCAAGTAAACTCTCCTTAAGTCATAGGGTGAGAGGAAGAGGAGAGCCCAGCTTACCACAACGCATTAAGAATAGTGTCACCGGGGACTTCCTTTCAACTCCGCTCAGAAAGATGAGGGAGGGTAATATTTGAGCACTTCAAAGAAATCACACCAGTGTTGAATTGCAGGATTCTAGCAAAATTGTCCTATGGAGAAAAGGAGAGTAAAGTCTATCTCAGACAAGCTGACTGGGGAACCTGTATTCAGCATGCCCTCCTTGCAGGAAATGGTGAGTTTCTTCAGAAAGAGAAAAATGATTAGATCAGATATAAACCCTAATTAACATGAGGAACAGAATCCCAGTAGTGGGAGACCCAAGAAGCAACGAGGGAAGGTGAGATAAAGCACTGTTTGCTTCTCAATTGAAAAACAAAACAAAACAAACAAACAAAAAAGCCCTGCGGGACAGTGGTGGTAGACGCCTTTAATCCCAGCACTTGGGAAGCAGAGGCAGGCGGATTTCTGAGTTCGAGGCCAGCCTGGTCTACAGAGTGAGTTCCAGGACAGCCAGGGCTATGCAGAGAAACCCTGTCTCAAAAAACAAACAAACAAACAAAAACAGAAACAAAAGAAAACAAAAAACAAAACCTAACTATTCAACTACGGCAACATTGTAGCATCTTACCTTATCCAGTCTTGTCTTACAGTTTCTGCAGCTTGTCATCTACCACAGTTTAAAACTATGTAACAAACAAGCAAAGGAACAAATCCCAGATAAATAATTAATGTTTTAAAACTGCATGCCCTTTTGAGGGATGTCCTAAACTCTCCCTCCAGGATGTCCTATCTACCTAGAGTGTGAATTTCCTCTCTGCCCGTGTCATATATGCCTCCAGCCTGTTAGTCTGAAGCATCCACAGCCTGTATGCTTCTTGTCTATCAATCTAACAAAAGCCCCACTATATCTGCGACAGACCCATTAGTGTATGGCATCCATGCTGTTTGTATAGGCTTCCTGCTCATTAGTCTTGCATCTGCACTGTATAAGTCCCCTGCTTGCTGGTCTACCACATTCATGCTATAATGCTTCGACCTGTCAGTCACTCAGCAGCCTTGGTCAACAGTGATTGGTTCTAATAATGCTTATCTGGGAAGCTGATGCAATGTTGATGATGCCCGGGTCACCAGCCCGCTTCATCTGGTCTCACAGGTGTCCAGCGTCCCAGGAAGAAAACCCAATCATAGTTCATTAAGAGAGAGATCAGAGTCACAGCGATCACTACTACTGCTATTAATCTCTTACTATGACTGTAACTTACAACCCATTGACCAGAGTGACTATGATTCAGCAGGCAGGACCTAGAATAAAGTGAGGCTGGTGGGATCAACATCCACTAGACTCACATCAGCCAAATAGTATTAGCCCAAACCCCGCTCTATCACCAACAGCTAATTTTAGCACCATAAAGAAGCAGTCTGTTGCAGCCAATGAGGAAATACATTTAGAAAGACTGTCTATCTTGTGTACCAATCAGCTTAGGATGACCCAAGCCAGACAGTCCCCTGGGTTATCCCTTTCTTCCCCAAGCCTGTGTTATACCCTGGGGTGCTCACCCTGACCCCTGGGATACAGCCCCCTGGGCTGGAATATACTGCATACACAGTAAGTGCTGAAACTTTAGAGATGCCATCCTGTTTGGGTACCACTAATCACAGATCATGAAGCTCAAGACTCTAGTTAAAGGACATTAAGAGTTTATTTCATCAAAATCACAACATGTCTTCACTATAGCAGCGACTCATCATCGTCCCTCTGCTGTAAATGACGCGCACACACCATTCTTCCTAATTTATATGGGGCCAGATTATACACAGATAACAAATGATTGCAGAAGCCAGAGTCGGGAGCCTATAAATAAACCACACGCTTTCACTCACTGGAGATGGGAAGCCGAGACACGTTTTGCTCTTGACTTCCCTTGATGTATCAGCTACATAAGAGCGAGTATTACAAAAAGCCAGAAACTGAGACTCCCACTGGGAATAAAGGACAGTCCTGGCCTGCCTTGCCTTAGTGGGAGCCCAGCGTGCATGGGAGGGATACAGTGTTCTCACTACTAGGAGCTCAGCAGAGCAGGTCGGACCCTGGGTCACCGGTGTTTGGTTTGAGGAGGGATGAGATGCTGAGCAGAGACCACACACATTCTATAGACAGGACTTGTCACCAGATACAGAGTCTCAGCATGGCCTCAGCATATGTTGGCCAAAGGGGCTGCAGGAGGGTCGGTCACAGGGGCCCATTTGGCTTAGCCAGAACAAAGTCTGGTCCTATAGCCTTCTATCTTCTGGATGCCTGTTAGGAGGTTGTCCCTTAGGGGCTGGGGTGTGGCTCAGTATGGAGTGCTTGTCTGGCTATGCCAGGCCCTGACTCTACTTCATTACAGTGGAGCAAAGGAAAGAGAAAACTTAAAGCTGAAAAGATCCATAGAACTGAGCAGAAACATATTCTAAAGCCAAGTAAGGTGTGGCCGTAAGAAAGGGCTCAGGGATGACAGGGATGTCATGGGAACTGAGAGTTTTCCAGTATCGGGGCCAGACTGGCCGTCTGGACCGTGCATGTCACAGACACTTAGGTTCCTGTCACACTGGTTGGCCCTTCACAGCCTTCTCCACAATTCTCTGGGATCCCCAACGCCATGAAGACCTTGTTCACAAGCCGTTGTCACCGTGACTATACTTCCCAGGGCTGAGTCTGATTCTGTCCACTCACACCAATCCAAAAGCCTACGGTGGCCAACCTGGCCAGCAGTGGAGACTCGGTGTGGCCCCCTACTGGGAAGAAATCAGCCTCTGCAGCATGGCTGGTCTGGTGTGTCACATGAGGACATCCAATGTCTAAGCTGTCTTAAGAAGGTGCCTGTTGGCTCTTTCATGGAGGAGGCATGTCTAAGGAATGAGAAAGCAGACCCTAGGGGTAGCTACACTCCCAGAAAGCCAGGAAACGCAGGTGCAGGGGGATACCCAGCAGGGGAGCTTAGCCCTGGTGGAGGTCGTGGAGAGTAGAGAGCCTCGTGTTTGAAATGGACATTCTAAAGCTGACTTTAGGTCCAATGAGAAGCGGCTTGCAGAGAGTAGACTGCATGGGTTCCCATGGAGTGGCTCCTTTAGACTGTCTTCACAAAGCTCCATACAAGGTGGGTGACTCCAAACAGGCAAAGGTGGAGAGCCCAGAACTGGCTGTACAGCTAGGGTGGGTGGCGGCTCAGTTAGTGTCCCCTTATGTGAAGATGTACATTCCAATTGATGCTGGCCTCATTCTCCCACATAGCTTGGCTACCACCTCTGTCGACCCTCTGGAGAGCCACACGACGTTGAGTACCCCTCAGGACTTTCAGTCTCCTTCAAGGCTGAGGCTATGTTCTCTTGTAGCCCCATCTTTACATGTCATTTAATGCAGCCTTGCTGGTACAATGCTCTGTGCACATGGTAACAAGGGAAGTCCAGACTTGGTGGTCACCATGGGCTACTCTGTGTTCTGGTGTCCACAGAGGACGGAAGTGTCTACCACAGCAGGGGAGGAGGGCCACATCATCACTGGCCACACCCCCCTGAGTCCTCTTGCAGTGCCAGGCAGGACATTCTACACAGTCATAGGTAGGGGCCATTATCCCAGGCTAAGGCATCAAGGAGGAGAGGGACCCATGATGGCAGCAGGGTACACATTTTTTTCTCTGCTTCGGGGAAGGCACTTCTTTTGAATGGCGGCCGCCCTGTTCACACAGCAGACAGGTCGACACGTTGGGCAGAATGGCTGCTCTTGTCCCAAGGGCTTAGCTTTGTAGATACCGTGCCTGTCCGTGTCCCGTTAACCTGCAAATCACAGAAAGAGGTATGGAGACAGTTTTGAGAGGTAGAACTCACTCCGTGGAGTGCAAACAGGTTTGGGTCTGGGGCCGTGTGAGGATCGTGGTGGGGCAGCCCTTCTGAGACACAAGGCTCTGAACACCCAATGAGTCCAGACCAGAGCACCCTGTGAAGGTACCTGCCCCACTAACTCCACATTCTTAGTGCCTCACCAGTGAGGCAAGTTCTCTTTGTGGAAGATGCCATGCACCATGAAGGAACAGACAATGGCCGTTAGGCGAATGACCAAGGTGGGAGCTTGCCCACGAGTCAGTGACATTTTGGCCTAGTGGCATCTGGAAAGGAAACAATGCTAGACAGATGGTTCTCAACCCATGGGTCACGACCCCTTTGGGGGTTGCATATTAGATATCCTATATATCAGACATGTGCATTACGATTCATAACAGTAGTAAAATTACATTTATGAAGTAACAATGAAAATAATTTTATGGTTGGGGGTCACCACAGTGTGAGGGTTGCAGCATCAGGAAGGTTGGGAACCACTGTTCTAGAGAAGGTGTTAGTAGACTGTATGGAAGGCGAGGCCCTTCCAGGGGCCTGGAGAAGAGGGAATTGTGAGTGGAGCACTGTATTTAAACACGGCTTGCAGCAGCATACATCCTCTCTTATGCAGAGGCTGTGTTCACCTGCAAAGCAGTCTTGTCACCAGGTTGATGGCCAGCATGGCTGGTCCTGGTAACAGGCACACTAACCAGAGCCCTGAAGATGGTGAGGGGAAGGAGGAAGGCATTTGGAAGAGGTTTAGTGAAGCAAAGGGAAGAGACTCAAGGATCCAATTTTACTCACGGTGTCCGAACTGAAGGGCTTCGTGTTTGCGGTGCGGGCAGAGCTGCTCGTGAGGGACCAGACCTTGGTCTTGTGTTTAAAGGCAGCTCTCACCTTCAAAGGCAGAAGAAGTCTTAGAGGGAACTCCAGAAGTTGACATAGCAAACTCTGATGGGTCATTGGCAATGGCCTCTGGAGGCTTGCTGTGACAGGAGCCCCAAGCTCCCCATGTAAGGGCAGGGGCATCAAAGTTGGTACCAATGTCAACATCAGAGCTGGTGATTCCTACACAGAGCCTTACAAGGGTTATATTACCCTAGACAATGTGGCCCTTCTCTCTGTTCCCTTATGGAAGTGAAAAGCTACTTGGAGCTGTCAGTGGGATAGGGGTTGGACATACCTCTGAGTTCAGGAGACAGTGAAAGAGAAAGATGAAGAGGCCCTGGGAAGGAAGGGGAGAGACAGCATCAGAACCGCACATTGACACAAGGTCCCTCCATCACAGAAGCCTGGGACCACAGCCCACTGTGAGGGAGCAGGCAGACTTGGTGTGACCTGGAACCTGAGGTCAGCAGCCCCAGGGAAGGGGAATTTCCAGATGACTCCATCTGGGGAAGCACAAAGAACCTAATCATCTCTCCAACTTCCAACCAGAGGGTACCAGACTCCCTCTTAACCAGGTCTTGGTGTTCAAACCCGGCTGGGATGATGGGAGTTGACAGTGTCCCATCCCTACCGTGTCCCATGCCTGCTGGCCTGCAGGCTTTTCTTACCTGTAAAGAGTTGAGGATAGCAAACATGTATTGGAAGACCAAGGCCCGGTCACTAACAGCAAGCACCCCAAACACCCATGAGGTCCCCAGGATGGGTAGCAGTACAGCCACAGCCTTGGCTGTCAACCTGGAACATAGACAGTGACCTTCATGTAGGCAGAGGGCAGGCAAACCAGGTCAGGAAGACCTAAGGGTACCCGGTCTACTGTGAGATGAAATGGCTCAGTGGGGAACAAGACTCGCTCGTCTGGGGACACCTGAGGGCATAGTGGGTAGTGACTTCTTCGGTGGATCTGCTGACACCAGCCTGCTATCCCAGGGTATGCTTATTTCTGAAGCCCCACGGAGCCCAAACAGGGCCAGCACTTGGTGGTTCTTCTGCAGAGGGAGCTAGGTGATGGAGACACCTCCCGGCTGGGCTCTAGGAAAGGCAGTGAGGGAAGAGTGTGGTAGTATGTGTCCTGGGCATAGTAGCAACCTTGGTAGTGTAGCTACCAGGCTAAGATAGGCGCAAAGGCCTGGGTTGGGTATGAGAGCAGGTGACAGACTGGTGACCCTGACTGCCCCGAAGGCCATAGGTCTGAGGATAGAGTGAGGAGGAACAGGTCCCATCCTGGTCAGGCTACAGTGGACAGAGGACAAACCCAGGCTCCCCACCCTTCTTCAGACAGAAGATGAACAGAAATGCCCTTGGCCCTCAGGGGCGTACTCCCTCATCCAGGCATAGCTTAGAAGGTTCCAGGGGCAGAAAAAGCCCAAGAGAGCTGAGTCCATTTGTCAAGTTAATTTACGGTGTGTAGAATAATTATCTCATCGATTTGTTGTGGCTTGTGCATAGTTTTTTTGCTCCATTTTTAAAGTCACAGGATGCCAGCAGCTGTCTCTGTAAGAGTTCCCAAGTCACCTGTGAGGGGGTCTTCAGCTTTGATCCTTAGGGTTCAGGGTGCTTACAGTTCTCTATGGTCAAAGAGGGCTATGAATCTTGGGTCCTTGAGTCTCATGAATGAATCCTACCCACCTAGGCACAAAGCCTGGCCACTGTCACCACAGTCCCAAGGCCCACTCCCTTGAAGAAGGAAGACACTCTGGCCACTACTATTCTGCCTCTAGGAGGGCAGTGTGGATTTGGGCATGAAGCCCATACAGAGGAAGAGAAGCTCAAAATGGGAACTAAGCCCAGGAGACAGTATCTCTATGAATGGAGTCTCTATCAGGATCAGGACTTCATGGTCTTCTGCCACACCCAATTGGTGTAGGTTTTTCTGATGTTTGCCATTAGCAGGTCCCAGTGAATAAACACCAGGAACCCAGGCAGCCTAGAGTGGCATGTCAGTCCCGTGGGGTACAGGGTACTTCTAAAGATTCCCTCCTCCTTTAGTGGCACCCAGCGTGCATGGAATACTGCTTGCTGGAATTTTCCCTCACAAGGCATCCCTTGGGGGAGGGTCCTGTTACTCCCTTTCCACTGTGAAGGAAGCGAAGGGCAGAGGGACCCATTGCTGTAGGAGCTAGGAGTCAGATCTTCCTATCTGGAGTCTTCATCTCACCTCCTTCCAGCTGTTTCTGATTCTGGCTGACGACGTCCCAGGAAGACATCTATATATGGCCCCCACAGCTGCCCTGAGACCTTGCATCACCAAGATAAGTAACGGAATAAGGACCCGAACCAAAGGCTGTCCATGTAGGCCTTTGAGGTTGCAGAGCCAGCTGAAGACTCAGGTGCTAGCCCTGGGAAGCAACATTGTCTGTCCCTCTTGAAGCTTTCAGTAGCCCCTCATGGTATATGAACAGTTGGAGTCAACTCACTTGAAGGCATTGGGGTCCCCGTGGATCTTGTAGCTGTCGGTGCTGATGTGAGAAATGACCCTCGTCACGGCAACCAGGATAACAATGTTGACCTGCAAGGGAGGAGATAGGGAGGCAGTGGGGAGCCAGATCTACCTACAGGATGCTGGAACATCCCCACAGTAGCCAGACCTAAGCCAGCAGGGAACACTGAGGGAACAAATTCCAGGCAAGCTTTGAGCAGGAAAGATAACTACATAAGCCTGCCCCTCTGTGCGCTCCTGAGCAAAGACAGACAAGGCAGGGACTCAGTTCTCATCCCACTAGCATCGGAGCAAGAAGAACGAGTGTGACCTTTGGGGTCAGGTAAACCAGCTCAAAGCTCATCTCATGCTTGCTCAGTCTGTTTGACCCTGGACACCTTTGTGGATCCTAGGAATCTCTACTTCCCACTAAGTGAAAAAGACCGACTGCTGCAAACCACCAGGCAAAGAGGAAATGCCCCATTTGTCTGGTCCACATATGTCAGCTGACTCTCATCGCCCACACATGTGATATTTGAAAGCCATAGCCGTATTGGGTATTATCTATGCTCAGCCCTGCCCCTGCTCCTGGGGCATGCCGGATGTCCCCCATGCTAAGTCAGCACTCCCGAGACTCAGGCTCTCACCCAGCTCCTCCCTCACCTAGCAGCTCTCCTGGATCCTAAATATTAAGGGACAAGGTGGGACTAGCAGGGGAATGACCCCTCCCTCAGTCTCTCTCTGCTTGAGGGGACCCACAGGAGGTAAGGGGGAGGTTTGTGAGAGCCATGTGTGGCCAGAGCCTATCCTCTTAAGTGTTACAATCATGATTCTCATGAAGCCAGCTACAGACAGGCTCACGACCTTAGAACCGACAGTCTTCAGCATCTGGCCTTACAGAGAGGCTGCTGGCCTGTCCAACCTTGTAAGCAGCAGAACCTGATAATCCTAGAGAGACTGGCACTCAAGACCTCTAACCCCACAGCCCTGCAGCCAAAGTGCCTGCATTAGTAGCCCAGGTGGCTGAGTCCCGGGCCATTCTGTGGATCCCATCCCCAGCCCAGCATAGAATGCCTGATTTGGGGGGAAACATGAGTTGCTATGCCCTCTCTGGTTCCAGCTGGTACTTTTCCACTCCAGCCCTTTCCCTCTGCCTCCTCCCAGCTCCCATCAGTCATCCAGAGCCTTTTGTTAAAGGTTTTCAGATGAGACAATTCTGGGTCTGTGCTATGCTGTTCCCAGGGGAAAGAAAAAAAGAAAGAAAAAAAAAAAAAAAAAAAAAAAAAAACACGAGGCACTGTGGGTATCTCGCCTGTCCTGTCTAGACTCTTGCTTATACTACCATCAGACATGAACAAAAGCTTAACCATCACCTTCCCTCTGTGCCTGTTGCCCTGGGTAACGACAGAGTATCCCAAGGTCAGAGAAGATGGGAGAGGTTAATGCATAGCCAGCTAGCACAGTGTCACGCAGTGTCCAGTAATTCAGCTGCCCTCCAGCCTTTTTACAACAGATGACAGTGACCTGAAAACTGCATTTAACAGGAGCAAGGAGAGACTGTGGGGGTGATGGGCCATTGACTTTTAGACTTAGTTATATTCTTACTTGGACAAGTGATTCCGGTGACTGATTTCAGGGGCGGGGGTATCACCCCCAGAGCATCATGGTCATTGACACCTGAGAGCATCCTGCTATCTTCAGTCATGGTCCCCCAGGCTGTGTGCCCCATATCCCACAGAGCACCCTCTGTGTCATCGAGGGAGAATGGAGACCAGGCAGCTTCAGGTCACAATGTCATAGACCTCTTCCGGCTCACCTGCCATTCAGAGGATTTTCTCAGGTGGCGGTCGGGAGTGGGGGCAAATGCCTTTTTATTTGTATACCTTTGGTTCGTTTCCAGAATGCTAGAGTTTTAACAACACAATTCTTCTTGCCTTTCCCCTGATTTGTAGGGGCAGAGTGAGCCATTTTCCCACTGGCATGCTGCCAGCCTGCCCCTTTCACTTAGCTACCTCACACACTTGCAAAGCCTGCTGGCTGATGGTTAGAAACAATTGGTTATGCACCAGTGGATTGCAGATGTGGACTCTTGGGCTCTGTAGGTCATACTTGTGACACAGCTATGGTCATTCTGCCTGCCTAAAGCCTTGAGGTCCTGTGTCCCCAGGAGGAGACACTATTGGGGTGCCTGATCTGTAGAAAAATCATGGTGATCGAAAAGCTAGTATCACATCAGCTGCTCCCTTGGGGAGAGTTCACACTGTGGGGACAGGGTAGTAGACACGGGCAAAGATTGTTCATATATTCTGATTTTTTTTTTCATATATTCCTCAGATTTCTTCTCAACCATGACTGTTAACAAATTTAAAAATCAAATTGCCTAACTGCTTTTTAATTTGGAGCAATTATAAATTAAAAGGAAAATTACCTGAAACTTTTTTTTTTTTCAGTAAACATGTCAACAGCATCCGGGGGCGGGTCACAAAACTAGGTTCTACTGACTCGGGGACAGTGATGGGCCTCGGAGAGGGCCAGTGGGATTCTGCCTTTGAGGGAGTGAGTCTGAGAACCTTGTTTGAGGTCAGAGGTCACACTCCCCAGCTCCTCATGTGAGCTTACAAGTTATATCGTGAAGAGCAGGACATAAGAGCTCAAGGCCACAGCCTCTCCTCTGGACACGGTAGAAGGTGATTCCATCTTAGACCCTCCTTAAATCAAAGACTAGAGACTTAGCTCTGTGTTTTCACGCTTCCTAAACAAGGCTGCCAACAGGACTATCGACTCATGATAGAGTGTTTCACAAACACATAAATGTGCCAGGCGATCGCTTCGGGATTTGGGGACTGATCTCGTCAAGAACCACACAGTGTCCCAACAGCAGCACAGCTGCCCATATTGCTGTCTGTCCCAACTTGTCACCATTTCCTTCTTTTCATAGGATTTACTGGGTTGTGTTTCTGCCCTCAACACAGCCAGGGTGTCTGGTTTCATCTGCAGACCTCGGACCTGGTCCACCATATCTGTAGTGACTTATCTACATGTCTCTGGTTTTGCATCTGTTGCTGTGCCGAGACCGTCCTGCAGGCAGTGGCATCAGGAGAGGGCAGTCTTGAACCTGTGGAGTGAGACAGGAGCCAGTGGCTTTTGAACCACGTAATCTAGAATACAAAGGAGAGTGGGCCTGGCCCCTTGGCTGCACTCTGCTCACTCGGGCCCACATTCTAGCAGAACGAGAAAGGCCTGGCTTGGTTGTGAGGTGACTGTCAGGGACTTGGTATGGATTTGCAGGACCTGCCAGGATGAGGATAAGCTACTTAAGGGCAGACACCAGAGAGGAGGTTGGGGGAGGGAGACCCAGAATGTACACAAGCATTTTACATGGAAAAATGATCTACACCTGCATATATACACAGACATTATATATATATGGTCCCCAGTAGTATGTATCTATGTCCCACCATCCCTGCATCTGCCTGGGAACTCTAAGTATAGAGTACTTGTAGCTGTTGACTTATGTGCCTGTAGCTCTGTGTAGCTGTGAATCTATAGTCTATAGCTCTATATAGCATTGACCTATGGGCCTATAGCTCTGGCTATAGCATGTCTATGTGCCTGTAGCTCTGTGTAGCCATAGAGTGATGTACCCATAGCTCTTTATATCTGTGGATCTATGAGCCTGTAGCTCTGTGTCTGACTTTGTGGACCTATGCCTGTAGTTCTGTATATCAACATATGTATAGACCTACAGCTCTGTGAATCTGAGCTATGGACCTGTAGTTCTGTGTAGCATGGCTCTATGCACCTATAGCTCTGTGTATGGCCTTGTGGATCTGTGGGCCTGTAGCTCTGCCTCTGCACCTCCATATTCATGTGTTTCTACTTGGATTCTCAGAGAAGACTAGGACTTTGAGAACCCTTTCTTCTCTTTCTCAGACCTCCTGGAGCCATTGTCCTTCTTCTCTGGTTGGGTCGGGCACAGACCAGGCTACTGTGGGGCACTGGTTGGGATATCCTGTAGGGCAACTGGGCCATGCCACCAGACAGAGGAACCGGTAAGGTTGAATGAGCTCAGACCCGGAAATCTCAGAGACTTGAGAACGGCAGGAGTTGGACCACTTCCTATCCATTTCTGTACTTGATCTGAAACAGGTAACCATGGCATCCCACTGAGAGGACCATGGCTCCAGCCAATGAGCTTCCCTTCCTGGGCATTCCTTTCTGCAAACAGTATTTAACCCCTGGTTCATCCCGAATACAGTATATGCATTCACATCCACCATCAAATAAACCAGTCTGAATAAGCAAGGACCATCATGGGGAAGAACCTCGTCTTAAAGAGGCCTTCTCCTCCAGCCTCTCAGCACTTCATAATCAGACCAGACCCACCTATTCCAGGCCTTGCCTTTGCCTTCCCCCACCCCACCCTTGTTGCATACAGATGCCCAGAGAGAAAGGTGGACCCGTAGACCCCCGGGTTATACCTATGGCATTCAGATACCCAGAGAGGAGACCAGAAACCACTGTGAACTCCCCAAATCAGACTTTGTGCTGCATTCTCCTGGTGGGGTACAGGTGGCACTCTGAGCTCCCCGAGAGGAGAAGCAGGGTGCTGTGTGACAATACTTATTTTCTTCCTGAAGCCTCTTGTCACCATGGGGGGGGGCATCAGGGACCAGGCTCTATGGACTGACTTGTACTCCTTTGTGACCCATAATGTTATAATCTCACAGCATGTTGAGGTGAGGACATTCAGAGAAGTGACATATGAAACTGAGGCCATTTGTATGGGTTGTAATCAAACAGCTAGGGCCTACACAGGCCAATGGCCAAGGAAAGAGGAAACCAGGGGCCAACCTGCTGAGCCTTTGATTTCAGATATCTGGCCTCCGTGACAGTAAGAGAATAATGGTCTTCATTCAAGTCCCTGCTCTGTGGTACTTTCTTGCAAGAGTTTGAGCAGTTAAGCCCCTGGGGAACTGCTAGCGGACAGGGCTACACTTAGCATCATCAATTTGGATGGGGATGGGCCCTGATGATGAAGAACTTGGTTCTGCTTTTCTCTTTAACTCAAAACCTAGGAAGCCCACAGGGGCCCATTACTGCCCACAACCTCCTGAGCCTTCAGGCCAGTCCTCACTAGCACAGGTGAAGCCAGTGTTCTGACAGAAGCACCCCACTTTCTAAAACAGCTTTACTCGAGAAGTTTGCAAGCCAGCCGAGACATAGTTGGCGCACGCCTTTGATCTCAGCACTCGGGAGGCAGAGGCAGGTGGATCTCTGAGTTCAAGGCCAGTCTGGTCTACAGATCGAGTTCCAGGACAGCCAGGGCTGCACAGAAGAAACCCTGTCTGGACTTGAGAGGTGGTTGCAAAGAACCTGAGACCGTTCCCAGCATCTGCATTGGGTACCTCAAAACTGCCTGTAATCCGGAGAAGCCAGTAGCCTTTAGCTTCCCTGGGCACATATACGCAAAATAAATAAAAGTAAATCTTTAAAACTGTGCTAGCCTGTGGAGTGTTTTTAGATGCAGACAAAATCGAAGTGTGGGGCGGCCATCCCCCACCCCACAGCTCCCCAGGGAGCCGCCATTCAGGAGTATCCACCCCACATTTTCTCTGCCATTTCCCTCTTGCAGGAGAAAAAGTGCCCACCGAGAGCTTTTACACAAATGGGGTCAGGCCGCTCTTGACATCCAAAACTTGCTTCCTTCATTTGGAAGTAAGGCCAAGCACTCCCGGGTGAATGAGGGCAAGACTCAGGAGGGTACAAACCCCACCATCTTCTGAGGTGGGGGGGGGGCACAAAATGCCATCCTGTCTCTACACTAGGACCCAGCCGGAGGCCTGGCAGTCAGCAGAACCAGCTACAACATTCCACCCCTACCCCCATCCCCCACCCCCATCCCCCACTCCCGTATTTGGAATTAGCCAACTCGTTTCTTTTTTCTTTTCTTCTTTCTCTTTTTCTTTTCTTTTTTTTCCAAGGGCTGGGTAGTAAATATTTTCGGCTCTGAAGGCCACAGCATCTGCCACAGAATGTCTCGGCACTGCTGAGCAGATGCAAACACACTGCAAATCAGCGGGCATGGCTGTGGACCAAAACCCAACCTCAAAGTAGGCATGGTCATGCTGCCTGCCCTTTACTGTGGATCCCTTAGAATGCTGTTCTCAACCTTCCTAATTCCTAACGCTTCTAACCCAATACAGCTCCTTGTGTAAATATCTGTTTTCTGATCGTCTTAGGGGACCCCTGCGAAAAGGTTGTTGGACACTAGACGCCCCATCACCGTCAAAGGCTTTGCAACCCACAGGTTGAGAATCACTGCCTTAGAGGCATTCCACACCTCCCTCTCAGCTTCTGCCAGGCCCTGTACAGGAAGGCACCGGTGACCCAACATTAGCCGTCACTAGAGTAACCTGGGAGGGTTTACAAACTGTGATCTCTAAGCCTCTACAGACGATGTTAACATGCAGTGCCTAAGGGCACTGGACATAGATCCTTGTCACCCTAGCATCAGAAACTCAAAACCCATGTGCGTACCAGACTCGTGCAGCCCTGGCTAGGACTCCCAGGAGTCGTATTACCTAAAGCACACTGCTCGATTCCCTGATCATTAGTCATTCTTAACTTCAAGCCTCCAGCCACACCATGTGATGCTTAAAGCTTCCCCTATTAGCCTAACTCTACCTCATCCCTAGTTTAGACCTTACCACCCTCCTCAAAGGTGATTTCTGCCATGCTGAATGGGACCCTCTCTAGACTCTGTCATCCTCCCTGCTGGGTTACAGCTTCCAGTGCCTTGAAGTTCCTTTTCCCAAGAGGCTATGCAAGTTTGCCCATTATAGCAACCAAGCCCTGGGAGCCACAGATCACCTCAGGGGACTGACCTATAAACACGGTTCCTGGGTCAAGCCGGCCTCAGCCAGGACCCAGACCAGCTACTCACCTCAAAGTTAGCATGGTCGCCCACTCCACCCCACACCCCACCAAGAGCAGAGGAGATTACTTCCAGAGTCCTGGGGCCTATAGACCCCACAGAGCAGAGTTTCCAGTGGGAAAAATTACAGCAAGCTCAACAGACTGTAGCTGGGACCACAGTGGTCATGTGTATAGCAGGAGCCACACGCATAGTGACAGTGCCTGGCCTCCCTACCCCAAAGGGCACTGAGATGACAGTTCACTCGCTGCCCTCTCAGCCAAGAAGACGCCATTATGCCCATTAGCATGAGAGCATCAGAGGAGTTTCCACGAAGATGTTCAGTGTGTCCCTTTGTTCCCTTTATAATTAACCACCAGGGTCCTGCCTCAACCAGCGCCACTGAACGGGGACGGGGGGTCGGGGAGTGGCCACATAGATTCACAGTCGGGAAAAGGAGAGGGGTTAGGGGCCTTTTGGAGTATGTGTGTAGATGCAGAGAGAGAGTGACCCTCAGATGAAGTCACCCCATCCTTTATCTGGTAAGACATGAAGTCTGGCATCACTTGAGATGCGAGGACAGTTTTCTCCCTGCTATCAGGGTGGGGCTGGGACACCCCATCTTAGGGTTAGCCTACAAGGAGCATCTTTTGGGATTGGTCAGCAGTGCCCCCTTGGGACCTATGAAGGATAGAGATAGCAGGGTAAAGGGCAGGACTCTGGAACTTCAGTTATGACTAATTATGACTCAGACTAGGCAAGAAGCCCTACCCAGGGTGTGGGCGTGTGGGATGACCTGACCCCTATGACTACACCAAGCAGTCTGTGAACTCCCACATCCTCAGACATGAGCATCAGTACACAGGCACCGAGGTCAGCAGGAGGAGGTAGCCATGGTTACGAGAATGCCACGTGGGTCTGGCCGCTCGCTAACCCTGTGTGGCACTGCCACAGAGAGTAGACACAGGGAAGACAGAGAGTTCCCCAGCCATGGGCAGGTGCCCCGAGTGGAGCTGTGTGGTTGATATCTGGCTCTATGTCCCTGACCATCCTCACTGTCTCTTGTCTCTTGCCGTGGGGTGCTGGAACTCTCTGAGAAGTCTGTGCATGCCTCTAGGTCTGAGCTCAGCGGAGGTACACTGAAGGCTAGTTGGGGCTACTCCAAATTCAGGGCCTTCCTGAGGCTACGGGTCACCAAAGCTCAGAGTCACTCTCCCCCTGGGGGGCGTGGAACAGCAAGCATAAACAAATGATCGAGTGGCAATATGAGGTTGTATCTTGGGGTATGTCTTCAGGGAGCCTGACACAGTCCAAATGGCCCTGTTCCCTGACCTGTCTGGCTCCGCCCATGAAGTGGTGGTGGTGGGGGACTTACCACAATGACCAGCAGAGCTGGGCCCACAAAGGCCCAGATGGCACCACTCCCCAGAGCCAGCCAGCAGCTGTGGAGAGAAAAGAAGTACTTGAGCATCCTTGTCTACGGAGGTACCTCCACCCCCGCAATGGCAGGGTAACAATGGCAGGGCCCCAGCACAGAGAAAGGATTCGTCGGCTCTAGGTACCGACTCTGACTCCCACTCTTCACCTTCGAGTCATGGTGATCTCATGAGTCTCTTTCTCAGAGAGAATTTCTCAGAATTGACGCCCTGGGTCAGCCACCTCTGACGAGTCCAGCCAAAGCCCAGAGTCGATTTCCGTTTCGCTACCACAAGAAACAAAAAAGCTACAGCGGGAACTGCCTTTGGGTCTTTGCAGAGCAAGACAAATTTTGGCCAGGAAGGTGCCTTCAGTGGGGCTCTGAAAACTGCTTGGCCACCTGCTCATCTGCCCTGGGCTTGTGGTCCAGGCCTCCCAGCCAAGCAAGGACTCTAAGACCCATCTGTCTATGTACCCCAAGCCATGTTCATTTACATAATCTCATATTTCTTCAACTGGTTGCTGCACAGTTTCTGATCATCCAAGAAAGGCCTGAAGGCCACAATGTGGGCTTCATGGGGGACCAGAGCCTTGCCTCTGGGAGAAGCACATGGATTAAAAAGTTCCCATCGGAAGGATCAGCAGGTAAAAGCACTTGCCGTCAGGCCTCCTGATGACCTAAGTTATCACCCCAGAACCTGTGATAAATGGAAAGAACTGACTTCTGACTTCCACATAGATGCTGCGGTATGTGTGCACACATGCATATGCATGTGCATACAAGCACATGTACACACACACAATGAATAGCTAGATGTAAAAAAGAAAAAAAAATCTTGAAATATAGTAATACCCACACTATGGTTCCTTTTTCATTTGGTTGGTTTTGTTGTTTATGTTTTTCCAGACAAGGTTTCTCTGTATAGCTCTGGCTGTCCTGGAACTCAGTATGTGGACCAGGTTGGCCTTGAACTCAGAGATTCGCTTGCCTCCGGGTCCCACAGGAGCCACCACTGCCCAGTTTACATTGCTGGTCCTAAGGGCACAATGGGATTGTTCTTGCCCCCACTGCCCAGCCCTGGGGGAGCCAGCCGGTACCCACTCTGCATCCCGGTGAATGTGGGCATCTGAGATCAGCACTGTGAAGCCCTTTCCAGAACCTTCTCTACAGGAGACCTGTCCATCACAAGGAATGCTCCGAGCACACAGGGTCACTTACCTGTCACTTGTCCCATAGCTGTCCATAGAGGATGATACGGAGATGATGCAGATGAGGAGAGGACACCCTATGGAAGGACAGAGATGTCACACGACCTGCTCCCATCCCCTTCCATCCACTAATGCTTGTGTTCAGCTCCTGATGGCCAGTGCTCTGGGGACTACGGCTGAGCACTGAACATGAAGTATTGCTAGGCACAAGGACTTTGAGGGCTAAGCCAGAGGTCACACATGCTCTCACACACACACACACACACACACACACACACACACACACACACAGCGCCTTCTTTTGGTTCTCCATGGGAGCCTAGGGGTATGTGATAGCCCAGGACTTAGGGCAGGGTGACCCATGGTGACAAGACAGGAAAGTTAGTATCCAGTTTGGGCCATGATTCCTAGCTAAGTCAACTGACCCACAAGACACATGTGTGAGTGGTTAAGGACATTTTGTGAGTATTAACAGGGATGTGTGTACTGGACATTCAACAGGCAGAGGCCCAGGTCTCTGCTGAACACCCCACACTCCACAGGCCGCCTCCCTAAGAGAGCATCAGCTGAGAAACCACTCCACAGCCGAGGGGAAGGGGGACAGTCTTGGGTCAGCTTCACTAGACTGTCAAATACACCATTCCAAGATGCCAGTATTTGAGTCCACAATTCTCTAGCCAGGCACACTATTCCACATCTATGGGACCAAGAGGCTGGCTCCTTCCTAGCTCTCAGGCACATGACTGGCTCAATGGACCATCAATCCCCTGCTGCTACAGCAATTGATTGAAAGATGGACATGTGGCCCAGATGAACCAATAAGATTCCAGCAGGGACTGGGAGGAAAAAAAGAACTCTGTTGCCATAGGGACATTGGTGGGACAGAGGGAGCTTGTGCAGCCACCTTAGCACCATGGGGAAATCTTAGGGTTCTCCCAATGAAGACATCAAGAAAGGCAAATTTACATTGTGGAAGCCCACAGATCAAGACCTGAATTCCACCACCACAGGCCTTTTTGGCTATAGGAACCATTAAGTTCCCTTTGTGCCTAAGTCAGTTTGAGCTGAATTTGTTTTTGCAAAGCCTCGTCAGACTTCTGGAGAGGGAGTGGAAGCGAGGACTAAGAACAAACCAGCAAAACATTTAGAGCAGGAATTCCCACAGCATTCCATCTCCCTGCCAAGAAAGGACTCCGGGTCAAACTGCTCTTAGAGCCAGCCAGCCCAGAGCGGGCTGACCGCTCCCTGCACTTTCAAAGTTCAGAGGATTTAGATATATATTCAGATGTGAGACTCCGCAAGGAGGAGGCTGCTCGGCGATCTTTAGCTCAGCGGTGGCACGGGTTTTTCACTCTGGAGAACACACCTGAGTTTTGAGGCGGATCGCTTTCGAATTCTGCAAATACTTTCAAACCCTCAGCATCTTCTACAGGCTCAGGATCTGGTACCCTCTGCCTCCCCCAACAGGGGGCAAAGACCTAAAAGAACTGGCTCCATACCCCACCGCAAGATCCCTCCGAGGACTGTGGAACAGTGGTTCTCAACCTGTGGGCCGCGCCCCCTTTCAGGGGTCAAATGACTTTCACAGAGGTCCCACGTCAGATATCCTGCATGGCAGATATTTACATCACGATTCCTAACGGTAAGAAAGTTACAGATGTGAAGCAGCAACAAAATAATTTGTGGTTGAGGGTCACCACAGCACGAGGAATTGATTAAAGGTTTGCAGCATTAGGAAGGCTGAGGACTACTGCTCTAGGGAAAACTATTTCTCGGCTTTAACCAGCTTGTGTGAGAGCAACCTAGTGTCTCCACCTCACAACTCTCTAGCGCCCCCTATAGATGGCTGGCTTCATGCCTCCATTCTCTATACCAAGAGAGTGGTTTGGGACCTAGCTGCTGCTGCTGCTGTGGCTGCCTCCTCCTCTTCCTCCTTCTCTTTTTCCCCCCTTCTCTTTCTCCTTCTCCTCTTCTTCTTCTTCCTCTTTCTCCTCCTCATCCTTCTTTTTGTTTTTTGAGGGGACAGGGTTTCTCTGTCTAACAGAGAGCCCTGGCTGCCCTGGACTCACTTTGCATACCAGGCTGGCCTCAAACTCACAGAGATCCACCTGTCTCTACCTCCCAAGTGCTAGGATCAAAGGCGTGCCTGGCTAGCTTCATCTTTTAAAGAAGTTTCCCACTCATCCTTGAAACCAGTTTAATGCCAGATAGATAGACAGGACATCAGGGAGTCTCTGAAGGTAGGCAATCAGCATGGGAAAGAGCCCTTGCTGTGGATCTGGGTCACCCTCAGCCTCCCCTGCAAGTGCCTCTGGACAAGAACAACTGCTTCTCCATGGTGATTCTCCATGGGAATACTAGCGATGACTCTCTGCTCCCTCTGGGAGGCAGCCAAAACCTCAAGCATCAAGAAGACACTAAGGAATGTGGTGGCCATAGAGTCCTCAGGCTCTAGAAGGCTCTCATGGTCTACTCCAACACTTTGGACAGTGGAAGTGAGGGCTGGTCCTAGGTTGTGACTTCATGGCATCACATAATGACTGAGAAGCAGCCAGGAGGACAGCAAAAGGATGGATAAATGGTTAGGAAGACTACAAAGCAGAGAAGTGAAAAGCTCAAAAGGGCTTATTCATCCACTTCTATCTGCCTGCCTGCCTGCCTGCCTGCCTGCTTATCTATCTATCTATCTATCTATCTATCTATCTATCTATCTATCTATCTATCTACCTAACTATCTATCTTTCATGTGCTCTGTTTTGGGAATCTAAATTAACCCAGCTCCCTTCCTGAGGATACACCAGACCTGCTGTGCAGCTCCAGGGAGCTGGCTGAATCTCTCTGGGCCTCCACGATCCTGTTTATGGAATAGAGACTGTGGAATGCTCGCACAGGGCTATTGAAGGGCCACATGAGATGCGTATGAACAGCAAGGCCCTGTGTGTGCTGCTGACCCCCCGTCATAACTAGCATTCTGGATGCTCAGATCCCTACCTAGTCCCACCAATGTCTCACATGAAGCTGTCTTCCCCAAACCTCAGCAAACGGTGTCACTTTTCTGGAGTCCTTCTGGCCTTGTCACCACAGACATATTCTCTCTGGGTCAAGACGCATTCCTCTCGGGACATGGTAGCCTTTCAGAGGCCCCAGTCTGTTGCTGTCCTATAGATAGCCTTGGCCTACTGAGACCCTGATGGAGGGTGGCAGACATATTTGAGGGAACTACTGCAGGGGAGTGCTGGCTAGAAACAAGAAAGGAGTTGGGGATCTCCCATGGAAACCACTGACACCACGTTCTCGTGTTTGCTGTAGTTCCACCCATGGAAAATGTCTACTGTGAGACTCTTGGGACTTTGTTCTGAGTGGCAGGCTGCAGGAGTGTGTGCTTCTTATGGGCCCAGTACTGAATTCCCACGCACTGGCTCCCAGGGTGACTGTAGCGGGATATTCCCCTCCCCCTCCTCCTCCCCCTCCCCTCCCCTTCCCCCCTACATTTGCAATAAAGCTTAGTGATTGGGCAGTAAAAGAGGAGGTGGAGCTGGGAGAAGGAGAGAAGGAGAGGAAGGGGAAGAGAAAAAGAGGGCTAGTGACCATGGAGGAAGACGGATGGGTCGAAAGCAGTCCTGGGTAGCAATTTCTATCAAAAGGTTAGATATTGCCCGATAGTGGTGGCACACGCCTTTAATCCCAGCACTTGGGAAGCAGAGGCAGGTGGATTTCTGAGTTCGAGGTCAGCCTGGTCTACAAAGTGAGTTTAAGGACAACCAGGGCTACAAAGAGAAACTCTGTCTCAAAAAAAAAAAAAAAAAAAAAAAAAAAAGGTTAGATATTGGGTAACAATTCTAATTGTGTGGGCATATTGTTAATTGAGCATTTCCAAATATATAAATCCATTGGATAATCTTTAAGCACTAAGAATCTCCATTCTACCGGGTACCTCGAGTATGGAAGATATTATCAGGGGCTCAGCCGAGCTTTGTGGGGACAGCGTGGTAGATTGGCAGAGCCAGCTGCCACACTGGCGTCTCGTGGGTCTAGTTGTGACACACTTGGCCTCTGGCCGCTTCTAGCTGTGGCACACATGGCTTTTGGATGCTTCTAGTGGGGAACATGACTGCAAGAGCTAAGCAGAGCCGCCCTGCCGATTAGATATCAGGGCCCACATTTCAAAATATTAGCTGTTACAGGTGACCTCTCCACTCTGGGCTCTGGGCTCTGGGCTCCTGGCTCTTAACCCCTTCTGACAGTATTCCATGGTCTCACAAACAGGAAATCAGTGCTTGACATTTGTACTGGCTGTTTTTAGGTCAACTTGACACAACTTGACATCAGAGAGGAGGGAACCTCAATTGAGAAAAATGCCTCCATAAGATCCAACTGTAGGACATTTTCTTAATTAGTGATTGATGGGGGAAGGCCCAGCCCCTGGTGGGTGGAGCTATCCCTGGGCTGGTGGTCCTGAGTTCTATAACAAAGCAAGCTGAGCAAGCCAGTAAGCGGCATCCCTCCATGGCGTCTGCATCAGCTCCTGCCTCCAGGTTCCTGCCCTTGAGTTCCTTCCCTCATTGCTGTTGATGATGAACTGTTCTTGGAACTGTGAGAGAAATAAACCATTTCCTCCCCAAGTTGCTTTTTGGTCCTGGTGTTTCATCGCAGCAATAGGAACCATAACTGGGACAGCATTTAAACCTGACCAAAGGTAGGAAGCACTGCCTGGCTAACCCTGACTAAACCCCACCACCACCCAGAGACTGAGCTGGCTTCCTAAATCAACACGAAGAGGAAGGCGAGCCTGGGACAGATTTACTTCATTGGGGTCTCACCCTAGATGGGGGGACTTCACAGAACACACGGAGTTCAATAGAGAGCGATAAACCTCATGCCTTCTCTCCACACTGACTTGGTAATCAAATTCCAGTTGGCTGCATGCAGGCGCCACTGTCCCAGGGACACAACCTGTTCCCTTGATTTCACAAACCCCTGTCCCCAGCTCAGGTCATGACTGCTGCCAAACCTGTAACTGACTCCACACTTCCTCCCACCTTAGTTTCAAAACAGCATTACATTTCTAAAAGATTCAATTCCATGCAGGCTGAAGCACTGGCGGGAGAGACCTGAGGGGAAGAGGCTATGTTTCCTGTGGTCTCTGCCCGCAGCGGGTCTCCTGTGTCAATTCCAGCTCCTTCTTCATTAAGGGGCCGGGGCGTTAAAAACCTGCTGCCTGCAGACAGACTATACTTAGGCCAGAAGCCAACCCTGCCCGGAGAAGATGAAGGACACAGTTCACGGGCTCCTGACGCAATTAATTAAGGACAGATGATGGGAAGATGGATGGAAGCTGCTGGGGTCAGGGCTGCCTGGCTTTTCTATTTGTAGAGAGCTTGGATGGGGCCGCAGACTGAGTTCTGTGAGGACCACATATGTGGACATCAGAAAACGCCAGAGCCTACCACATTGGGAAGCAGGCTGTCCCGCCTCCTCGTTTTTTTCAAAAGGAGTTTGCCATTGTAGGGAATGACCTTCATGTTTTAATATTGGCAAATAGCTCGTTTTTCTTCAACATTGGTGGATCAAGTAAAATATTCCTCTAGGTTGGAGACAGCAGACTAGCATGTCCATTCACACACACTCACACACTCACTCACACACTTAGCCACACCATTCACATAATACATGCATACACACACTCACTACGCCCACTTGCACATCCACTTTCATACCCATCCACACCCATTCACACACAATATACACTCCCACTCACTCCCACTCATATTCCCCTTCACACACACATACACACACTTACACACTAACTCATACCCATTCACACACTCACTCACATGCCTACTCACACACACTCACACACTCACACCTACACATCACACCACTCACATTCACACACTCACACCACCCCATACATCCATTCACCCATCACCACACTCCATCACACCACATACCACACTTACCCTCACTCACACCCATTCACACACTCACTCACACCCCATTCATACACCATTCACACACACATACACACACTCACATGCCCACTCACACACATACACACACTTACACACCACTCACACCATTCACTCATCACTCACAGCCCACTCATACATCCATTCACACACACATACACACACTCCATGCCACTCACACACACATACACACACTAACAACTACAGCTCCACTCACACCCATCATACACTCACTCACACGCCCGCTCACACATCCATTCACACACACACACATTACTACACACACTCCTCACAGCTTGCTCACACCCATCACATTCCTCACTCTAACTGCCCTGATCACCTGCCCCTCACCCCTCTCATCACAATGACTTGTTTTCCATGAATAAACGAGCAAGCGGCAGGTAGCCATCCGTGTCAGTGTCTAGATCTTTCCTCGCAGAAGTCAGGAATCACAGGAAGTGTCACCTCCTACTTGGGTCAGACTGAAGAAGCAGGTCATACTTGAATCAGCCCCACTGAAGGGCTGGAGAACAGTGGACGCCAGCCTTGTGTCTGTCATACTTACGTAAAAGTACCAGAGTGATCACCCAGGCTGAGCACCAAGGCGGAACAGGGACCATGGGGACAGTGGGTACCAGCTGCATGGCCTGCAGCAGTTGGAGGTAGCCGCCCACCCACCCACATCCCTTGCTCAAGTCTCTCCAGGGAATCCCTGGGAAAGTGTCAAGTGTCAACGCCTCCACTTCAGCCTCAAATAAATGGCATTTGCCAACTCGGAGCGTGCACACGGTAAACACAGTTAATCTGCTGTTTGCATAATGAGGGCTGAGAAAATTAAACCTATTTGAAGGAAAGCAGGGAAAAAAGCAGCAGGTCTTTGATGCCTGGCTCATGGTTTACAACGGCTACAAAAATGGTGGGTGCCCATCCTCTGCATGACACTTGTAGGAAGTGGCTCTGCTGTGCTGGCAGGGACTCCTTCCGATGAGCAAGAGTCAACACAGCCAACAAGCCAAGGCTAGGACATTGCATCGACCATGGCCCAGAGAGATTATGAATGATAGAGAGTAAGGGTCTAATCTTTAAAACTTTCAGAGTCCCTGTAAACTTTCCTAAGTGTAAGCAGACGAAGGAGATAAGGGAACTCAAGAAGTCACTATAGAATAGGGAGGCCTGGGGCACTTGAGTGACCTCCTTGCTTCCTGGCTGGTGACCTGAGTGTGACTCTGCCCCTTCCCAAGTTCCCCAGCCCAGGCCTACAGGGTATTCTTGGGGGCAGAGCTAAAATCCCTAGCCTCACCTCTGCATTAGAAAGCTCCATTCTAAGGAGGCCATTGACATCTATGCTGCCCTCCTTTCTAACCCCAAGCTACAGTGTGTTTAACTATACACTATATACTCTGTGACCCTGCCTCAGCTGACTCTCAGGATAGGGAGGAATCTACAGGTCAGAGGCACTGTCCCTTTCCAGAGCCCTCTGAAGAACAGGTGACACCACCTGGGTTCTCCACTCGTTCCCCACTCTGATAGGAAATGCCAGCCCAGGGCCAGCTTCAAACAGTTCAAGTAACAGAGTTAGTGAGGTGGTGGAGAGGTAGCCACAGGAGGAGGCTCAGAGCCCCGAACTATATCATTCAAAAGGTCCTAAGTCACACAAGATGGCAGAAAGCGTGGCCACACAAAAGAAATGTATCCCAGAAATTGCCTGGGAGGGACCAGCACCATTGAAGACACAGAAAGATGTAACTAAAGCCATCAATCAGCAGAATGTATCAGGTAGAAGACGCATTTTTTTCTTTTAAAGGAGAAACGTGAATCAAATGGACACTCTGGAATGGAGAAGTATAATCATCGAAACGAAAACTTCATAGAACAGCCGGCAGGAGCCAGGCAGCCAGAGTAAGAGTCAGAGAGGACTCTAAGACCGTGCAGACTATGCTACATGGAGACCAGAGGACACAGGAGCCAACAGAGTCCCCAGGGAAACTCAGACATCATGGCACTTCTGGCGGGCACTGGAGGCTGTTAGAGAGGAGAACAGAGAAAAGCAGGTGTCCGAAGACATCACGGTTGCTTCAACAATTGATAAGGACCAGGAAGAATGCCAGGAAGCTGGGGAGGGAGGCAGCCCGGTCACGACTGAGTGCAAAGGCTGAAAGGGAATGGAAAGCCTCAATAAGATGGGAGAAAAGCAGCCCTCCAGCTCCAGGACCTGAGAGAGTGAAGAGCAGACTTCAGGGCCAGCCGTGGAGACAGAGGCAATGAGGGAACAAGAGGTGTCCCTAGGAAAAACATCGGCGTCCAGCACAGCCACCTCGTAAAATAAAGGCAAGATGGACATGGTAGGATAAACAACTATCAGAGGGTGTGGTTAGAAAGCCGGCCTCACCAGATCCAGAAAGAGAAGAAAGTGCTCAGGGAAGAGAGCTAGGAGCACCCACAGCAAAGAGACGTACAGACGTGCACATCAGTGCAGGCACAAAGATACACGCACACACACATACAGAAAAACAGACGCGCACACAGAGACACACCCGCTTCCTCGGACCCAGATGCATGGACACATGTAGGAACACAGACCTACATACACGACACGATCGCTTATGAAATTATAAGCAACGGTGGAGTTGGGTGCCCTCCTCTCTTCTTTTCTCTCAATTGAGTTAAAAAGCAATAATATCAAATGACATTTATAGAGCTGCATTATTAGGTCCATAACAAATAGAAATGTAATAAGCTTCTGAGGCACACAGGGGAGGGAGAGAGGGAAAGCTGTGTGGGAGCTTGGTGACGAGGCCAGACTCGCAGGGACATCCACAGAGGACCAGACGTGGTCCATCCGATGGATAACAGGACACACCCTGCAGAGACACACCCCGTCTCCTCTCTCGGCTTCTATTAGAGAGGGGAGGTTGATAAAGTGATCTCATAGCCCGTGGCCCCCACGCAGTTGTGATATGTGTAGCAATAACCTCAGAAAAGGGGATAAAGTAATAGACCCGCTTAAAAGCAACACTTCCGCATCGTGCTGTAATTTAGTGAGAACATAAAATAGATTTTTTAATATGCTGAAATGCATACAGTAAGCACAGGGGCAACCGCTAAAGAAAACAACCCAGAAAATACAGGGAGAACTCATTAAGAGCATTAAAGCGTTACACAGGAAAATACCCACTTAACTCAAAGGAAGGCAGAGAGGGGGAAGAAAAAGTGACGTCAACACCTCACTTCAAACAATGGGCGGAGCAAATGGAGGAAAGACCTAGGCCAGAATGGAGAACTCGTATGTCATCTTGAACTAGCTAAGCCTGACAGGAATCGAGCACACCGCCCAACAGCAGAGCACAGAGTCACACTGACCAATCCCATCTCTGGAGATGTCTCTCCACACCTGATTCCCCGCCATCCCATCCCATCTCTACCTAAACCCATCCCTTCATCCATCTAAACCTATCTCATCTCTACCAAACCCTGCCCCACACTCACCTGCTCCGCCTCATTGCCCTCAGAACCCATTCCATTACATCTGCCCCACCCCTACCACATACCCCAGCCTATCTCTGCCATCTGCCCACCCCTACTACATACCCCAGCCTATCCCATAGTAGTAGAGATGCTTGCTGTCCTCTGACCCGAAGACCTTTATCACCATGCTGTAGAGATGCAGTCCTTCCACCAGCATCCAAGCAAAGGCAGTCAGGAAGAAGTAATGAAGGAGGACAGCCAGCACCTGGCACGGGACCTGGGAGCCAAGCAAAGGTGCAGGGTGAGGCCACGGGATGCACAGTGGCCATGCTGAGGTTTTGCTTCCTTGTATTTATTCCTGGGACACCTCTAGTCACATGACCTCATTTTCATCACGGGGAGCCAAGGCTCAGTTGCTCAGTCCAGAGTTCTTCTACAACCCGTGACTCTGCCACTCCCAGCCGTGCCCACTCCCAGTGCCCGGTGACTCAAGAAGAGACTCTAATAAATCCCCTCCCCTGGGTGTCCTGAGGAGACACCCACCTGGGTGCCAAGGGACAGCAGCAGGCTGAGGACCAGCACCTACTCACCGTGCCAGGCTCCATGCCGAAGCTGATCAACAGCAAGACCTGGGCCACCAGGACGGCAAAGGACAGGTTGGCATGGATGTGGTAACGCTGGTTCCGGATGGTACTGACAGAACTGAAGACAGAGAGGCCGGTGTGAGCCCCGGAGCTCAGCCTCAACATCCTATCTCCACTCAGATCCCTATCTACTTCTCTTTGAGAAACCATGGGTATCTTTCTTTTTTTTTTTTTTTTTTTGGTTTTTCGAGACAGGGTTTCTCTGTGTAGCCCTGGCGTCCTGGAACTCACTCTGTAGACCAGGCTGGCCTCGAACTCAGAAATCCGCCTGCCTCTGCCTCCCAAGTGCTGGGATTAAAGGTGTGCCACCACCACCCGGCTCATGGGTATCTTTCTAGATCCTACCACTGCCCTGCGCCATAGCTCCTTGCTTGGACCCCGATTGTTCTTGGCTAGAATCCCAGTTCCTTTCCTAGCCCCAGCCACGATGCATAGCCTGAACCCTTCCTGGAATTTCAGTGGCTCATCAAACTTCCCTGGGCCCTCTTCTGTTTCCCCCTCCACGGTGGGGGATGGGATAGGGGAGATGGAGGGTACTGACTGAGATTCTGAATTAGAACCTGCAGCAGATACACCCATGACATCATGGGTATCATTGAGGCAGCAGGGAGAGAGGGAGCCTCTTGGATACAGGAAGATGGTTGCAGGACCTGCGATTCTTTTATAATCATTCTTGGCAGGGCTCTGCCTAGAGACCTGGATGCCAACCAACAGAGAGAGCATCCTGGTCTCCCACTCCAAGACGCTCACCTCTGCACCGTCTCCTTGTGCATGACAGACGGCTCGAGAAGGCATTTATTTATTCTTTGGCTTTCTTGGTTATGGATGGGCCCCATCCAAAGGCATTTATGCATAACTTGGCCTCAAAATCAAGCACCACTGCTCGCTGAAGAGGGTGCAGTCAAGGATGCCTGTGCTAGTTCTTGCCTGGCTCAGAGCCCACCGGAACTCAAGTGCCAAAGTGGGACTTTCCAGACCTTTCTGGCTGTCTAAAACCTAGTGACCCTACCCTACAGGCCCTGCTATTTCCATCTTTCCTGCACCTCAGATATGAAAGTCACCCAAGAGCAGTCACATTGTCACATCTGTACCCCTACTAGCAGGGCTGGGATGCACACACCGACCCTCCCCACCCCCGCCAGGGTCTTCAAAGACAGACAGAGGAATGCCCAAGTGATAGAATGCACTGATATTTCCAGTAAGTTGCTAGACTTCCTGGGGACACAAGGAGAGGGTGACTCACGACAGTACTGCGAAGGTGACCAGTGTGGCAGCCAGGCAGAGAACTGACAGAGAGCAGCCGACGTAACTGATGGACGACAGCGCCACCTGGTGTCCACGTGTGAGCTGCAGGAACAGAAGGAGATGTGGGAGGCTGGCCTTGCATTCCATCCCCTGGCTGGGATGGTGCCAGAGCAGATGCACCCACCATGCTAACCTTGTGATGCCAACCTCCAAGACTTGCCTCACAGGCAGAGGGCTACACCCACACTGGACTTCAGGGTTGGCATTTCCGGTGCTCCAGGTTGCTACGCCGTATCCCCTGGCTTCCCACTTAAGCTACCTGACCTGTATTACCACCATACTCCCAGCCATGTCTGAATGGGTGACCTAGGATGATCACAGACACGTGGCTTCTCTGGCTATGAAATTCAGGCAGTAACAGTGAGGGACTTGAGGTGGGTACCAGTGGATTCACAAATGTAAAGCTAGGAAGACTTCACACAGCATGCTGGGCGAGAGAATACGGTGACCACTAAGGATCACTTCCGTCTCTTGTCCTCAGTATCGCTAACCCCCAAATTGACAGACACTATGTGCTTGCCTTCACTGCCAGGCACACACGAGCCCTTGGGACCTTCTCTTAAATGGACACCCATGTGGTCACCTAGACTGACATCTGTTGTGACAGACCATCTTTCATGCAACAAAAGACATACGTAAACATTATGCCTCCCACTGGAGCCTAGCAGCCTGTATTTGACGGTACCATCCATACCCCAGCATCTGGTACCCATTCCTGTTCTGTTGAGGCTGGGCTTTTGGGGCTCTAAGGGATGGTGTCCCAGCTCTGATGGAGGCTGAGGTTTCCTCATGCAGCTCTCTGGCCCTGGACAAAGCCTAAATACAGCCAGGCCTTGAGAGACGCCATGGTTCGCTGGGCAGCTGGAGCTTGGCGACCCTCCTTCACCTTAATCAACTATATCATTTGCTGACCACAGGCAGGAGCCTTACTGGGGCTGAGCCCAGGCTGTCAACATTCTGCATCCTGTGGAGGTGAATACATGATGCAGGCATCCCAGCTGCTGTGGGACAATGGAGATTCCATGACCCCTCATGGGATTAATTAGACATCGGGACTAGGTCTTCTGCAGCTCAGGTCAATCCCACGGGAGAGTCTGCTAAAGAGTGTAGGCCTCAGACACTTTCCTACCAGGACCCAGGAGTCTCTCTGTCTCTCCCATCAGCTACCTGGCTTATCAGGGAAATGAGGCGCACACCTGCCCTTCACAGTGAACAAAATTCAGGACTTTCATCAAAAGCCGGGAGGCTCCTCAAGACTGACAGATTGACTAAGCTGTCATCACACAGGGAGCTACCTTCTGGCTTGAGGGCAGAGCAGGACCTGGATCCTTGGTGGTAACTGCCACCACTCAGGATGCAGTCACTCTCCCAAGAGATACCTGTAGCCCACAGAGGAAATAAAAAATAGGCTCTTTCCCCATCATCTGTACTGGCTGTCAGGAGCTAAGCTCAACCCATGGTACAAAGCCAAGCAAGGATGGAGGTAGGAAGTCCAAGGACCAAAGAGCCAGGGCAAGGTGTGGCATAGGTTCTCAGAACTGAGTCCTTCATGAACACCAGACACCAGGAAATAAGGACCCTCTCCCTCTCCCTTCGTGGCAGGTCCTGACCCCAAAGTGCTGGTGAGTAGTCATAACTGCTGGCAAAGGTCTCCTTGTCCCCCAGCTCATCATGGCCAGGCTGCTTGAAAACAGCGGGATGGGTTTTAACATTGAACTTTCTGGGTCTCAGATCCAGCGGGCAGATTTAACCTATAGCACTCGAAAGGGGAGTCCTAAGGGTGTGTGGCGTCTCACCTTTGTCTGAAATGGCTGGAGAGACAACTACCACTGAAGCAGGTCCCCATGGAGGTCAGAATCCTGGGGAGACACATGGTCTGTATGCACCTAGTTGGAGCAATCTCCAAGATGCACCGCTTCATTCGTAAGAAAGGAGCAATCTTCACTCTTTGTTCGGAGAACAAAGAGGTGCTTGCTGCAGGCTCGGAAGGCTTGTCGGTGGTGATGGAAACCACCGATGGAGAGGGAGGTGGATGGGGGTGGGGGATTGGTTTGCTCTCTGCACTGTTTGTATAATCTCTACAAAAATCCACAAAGAATTCCTCCACTTCCTTATGCCTCTTCCATCTGGTCCTTGGACTCCTGTGAGGCTCCTTGGCCAGAAGGAGACCAAAACTCAGGCTACCGTACACTTTCACCTTCGAGCCTGAGCTGCCCACACTGGCCATCCTCAGTTCTTTGCTTCATTTTTGGGGGCACTGTAATTGGAGACTTCCTTCTGCCTCATCTAACCTTCCCTGTACCCAGTCACCAAGCTTGCCCCTTACCCCATGGGGCAAGACCCCCATTTTGAAGGCAGCCTCCTCCTGAAATAGGATCCCAGAGGAGACAGACAGCCCCTGCTCTATGGAGAGCTCCTGACCCCCACAGCTTCAGAGCAGCTGATTCTTAATGACTATTCTAGAATAAGATAAGTGTCACGGTTCCATCAGCTGCATCCTGGGTCTGGCTGGAGGAGCTGATGTCAGGGAGTCAGAAAGTGGATCCCAGAGTAAGGACCTAGGGTGGGGCTCCCCAGAGGTTGCCTGGTAGCTTTTTATCTGCTCTATCCCTGAGTCCCTCCTCTCTCCTTCCCGCCCTGACCTTTCAGAAGCAGTTTGCACAGTCCTCTCTGATGTGACCACCTAGGCTCACATCCATGGTCCAGAGGGCCCAGGAGCCTCCCCAGAGCCTGAAGGGAAAGATGTCTATGGGACAACCAACAGGGAGGGTACCACAGGGAGAGACTGAGACAATGGGAGACAGGAACGAACTTGAAGCAGGAGGCAACAGGGGAAAGAACAGGATAGGGATTAGGGGAGATGATGAGGAAGAGACTCTGCCCTGAGGCCTCTAGCAATGGCATCCAGCATCTTCCTCATCCACTCTTCCATTTATTACTGAGGTAAGGTCTCTTGCTGAAACCGGAGACAATTGGGTTAGCCTAGTTAGCCAGCTTGAACCAGGAATCCCCCCAGCCCATTCAGTTTTTCTATGAGTGACTAGGGACCCAAACTCTAGCCACCACTTGCATGGGAAATGCTTTATTGGCTGAGCTGCCTCCGATGCTGACGTTTTACTATAAGAGGTCCACACTCCCAGAGGGAGTGGCTAGACCTGCCCCTCATCCTCCTCTCCATCCCAATCTGACATGAGCCCTCACAACTAGGACATCCCTGAGGTCCTCATACTCAAAGCTCATTCTGTATCAGGCATGGGGTTCAGGGTTTGGGAGTTAGGGGATGAAGGATGGTCCAGAAGCAGAGCCCTCAGCTGAGTGCTTGGGGCTAGGGACTCCAGGTAGAATGCTGAGGCTGGGCTCTTAGACTGAATGGTACCCACTCCGTCTCCTATGGGCCTCCAAGAGCTAGCAGCCCCGACCTGGGCTGCAGATGGCAGAGCTGAGGCTCGGCAGACCCACATAGCACACAGCAGGGAGGAACCCTGAGTGTCCCAACAGCTGACACAGTTGGATGGAAGGGGTGAGCACTGCAGACCCGCAGCCCAGGACAGGGACACAGATATCTCCTGGAGGTTGCCTGGCATGCACAGGCTGAATGTCCTGTAGAAGGAGCTTGCCTGTGCCCAGTCCTCACAGACTCCTCCATCCCCAGGAAACACCCATGTGGCCCTGGCTATGCCACACTCCTGGGACCATAAAAGCAGCTCACACAGTAGGTCCACCAGCCTTGTCACCCCTTGCTCTCATGACTACACACAGGCCCCCTTCAGGGCCACATCCGATTGCCACTAGCTTTGATCCAAACTAGAGATGGTACAATGTCCTGAGTGGAAAGGGATTCCAAGACAGAACCCACACACACATTCAATACCGGCTTCAGGATAGTATTGTGTACGCGGGCTGTGCTGGGCCCTTTCTTTCCCATCATGGACAGATTTAGAAACAAAGAAAAAAGAAACCCCAAAACCAAACCAAATGTAAACAAAACTGGCATTGGCTTCAGGACTGGATCCCTCTGAGTCAGTGACCACGAACTCAATGCTCTCGAAGTGCCTGGAAAGACTGCAGGAGGCCAGCTGAGGTTCCCACTCTGAGGAGCATGTGGGACCACTCTGCCCAAAGGCCACTCATTCCTCCTTCATCTGAGCCCGTTGGGATGCTCAGCCCATCCTTCACCACAGACAAGAACGAAAAGCATGAACTCAAGGTGAACGGCTACCGATCTTGGTACAGAGAAGATGATGGAAACAGGAATGAGCTGGGCTTATGGCCCGTGTTCCTGCAGGGGCCGGGTCGTCTCCATCCCCACCCCCAATACTGTACCTGGTCAAAATTCAGCTCAGTGTGGCTCGGTCCTCTGCTTTTTTAATTAAATTTAATTAAGTTAATTTATTAACATGGGTGTATACACATACATGTTGTGTGCACGTGTTTGCACATGTGTACACATGCATGTGGAGGCAAGAGAATGACATCAGAAATCTTCCTCCATTCCTCCCCCCCTACCTTATTCATTGAGGCAGGACCTGTCAATCAAGCCCAGAGCTCTCCCATATGGCTAGTCTAGCTAGCCAGCTTCCTCTGGGGATTCCCATCTCCACCTTCCAAAGCTGGAACTGCAGGTGGGCCGCCACCCCACACAACATTTATGTGTGTTTCCAAGGAAGGACCAAACTCTCATCCGTGCAAGGCAAGCGATTTAATCACTTTAAGCTGTAGCCCTATCCCTGTTTGACTTTTTTTTTAAAAAAAATCCCAGAAATTGAGACTTTCAGATAAGGTATCTGAGCATGAAATTCTGATTAGATCCCAAGTCTTCCACACTTAAAATTCATGGACTTGAATGGGACCTGCTGAGTGGCCAAGGCCAGTCTCAGACCACATTCCTAGGGTCTCCTGGGACATCATCCCAACATCTCCTGGAGCATCATCCTGGGGTCTTCTGGGAGCACCCCTCCTCCTATTGGTCTAGTAATTTAAGTTACTACTCGGGTGTGCCTCACTGTCTATTGAGACACAGAAAGACCCCATTCACTCAACCAGAAAGACAGAAGCCTCCAGCAGTGAGCCCCAAGAAAGAAACCAGGAAGAGAGAAGGCCGGGAGAATGCTAGAGAGTAAAAGAGATGGGAACACAATGGGGTAAGACATGAACCAAAACTCAAAGACCACGAGGGAGAACTTAGAGCCCAGGAAGAAGCTGGCTTGGTGTCCAGGAGATGCAGTCATTCGTATCACCTTATGAATTCTGTAAGTGTGCCCCCGGGGCTCGGTCTCACTTGTGAGATCTGCTTTAATTTCGTTAGTGTTCATGAGAGGTTCCTTTTAAACAGGGATAATTTTAAACCATTTTCAAATCAACCTTTCCTAGCAATGAATAGATGTATTTTTCTCCCACGAAGACACCCACAGGCTGTCTAAATTTGGTGTCACCAATACTGACTGGTGACAGATTTATGATATAAATGAGTCTGGATTTCCTTCTTCTTCTGATTTTTTTCCCTCCCTTTTTGACTTTGTAGATTAGACCTCTCTTGAGACAGATGCCAGGCATGAGTGGCTGCTCTCTGGAGAGCGTGCGTCCCTTTGCAGTGCTCAGTAGGTCCCTCCCAGGTAGACCAAAGAAAAGTAGAGCATCTCTCAGTTCAATGGTCCAGCATACGGAGGACACAGAGGAAGATGTTCTACCTTGGTGTCATTTGAAATGTTCCCAATGGGTGAGAACTCCTGTCTCCCACAGTGAGACTGGGGATGCACCTGTACCTTCCCTCGGAGTGGTCTTTGTGACACTCGGGTTCCCAGCCAGCACCCTGGATGCACCCACAAGCACTTGCTCAACCACCCACTAAGAAAGAAGATACCTCCAAGGGCAACACCACTGACCAAGGTATCTTCTCTGCTGGCTCTTGGTATGCTTGTCAGAAGCCACTGGTTCATTTCCTGCAACTCTAGACATCTTCGCAGGGCAGCTCACAGCTTCCTGCTGATGGTCCTAGGCTTGTGCTCTGGGTCCCATGTCCCTTTATGCTCCCTTAACCAATGTAGGTTTCTTTGTGAACCAACTCGTGTCAAACTCCCCCAGCTTGCCCTTCAAAGATGTTAACAATGTATCCAGCCGTCTCCCAGCTATGAGATGTCTTTGTAGCTAGTCTGGATCTGTGCCAAGAGTAGTGGCAGCTGCTGTGATCTGAGGACTGTGTGGGGTCTATGTGGCACTCACTCACCTTCAGTGGGACCACTTGCATGAGGATGGCGAAGTTGGTGAGGTGCGTGCAGCGGCACACTGAGTAGGTGAGGTTTCCTTCTGTGAGTGCACAGCCCTGGCTGGACCAGATGCCTTCCCCGGAGCTGAGGGTACAATAGACAGGTCTGATCAGTAGGAGCAATGGCACCTCTCAGCTCCACAAGCACAACTCACTGGCTAACTCTGATGGTGCAAAGCATCTTCAGGTGTTAAAACTGGGAAGTGGGTGGTATGCTGCTGAGGCCACAGAAAGCTCTCTGGGACAGAGAGGCAGAGTCACTGCTTGGTCCCCTTGGGAAAGCTCCTGGACCCTTTCCAGTCTGGGAAGCAATGTTTATGGTCCAGAGTCCAGCTTGGGGGGGGCCGCAGATACTCAGGAATCCTAAGTATCCTGAGACAATGCATTATAGTGCTTCAGCACATGTCTAGTGGACAGATATGTAAAATATAAGGTGTATAAATAAATAAATAAATAAATAAATAAATAAGAAAACAGAACTAAAAGGCAGTGCGTGCAAATATGATAGAATGTGGTACTTATAAATATAAAACTCCTGCATAGTACTAATAAAACCTTTGGGGGCTGGAAAGGTAGCTCAGTGGTTAATGTCACTTGCTATACAACTCCCAGGCTCTGTATTAGATTCCCAGAACCCATGTAAGAAGCTAGGTGTGGTCCTATATGATCCCACAACTGCAGTGTTATGGACAAGTAGAGGCAAGAGGATTGCTGGGAATTGCCTGGGGATTGTTGGAGGTTGCTGGGGTGTGCTGGGGGTTGCTGGGGGTTGCTGGGGATTGCTGGGGATTGCCTGGGATTGCTGGGGATTGCTGGTTGCCAGTCGAGCCAAAAAGAATGCAAGCTCAAAATTCAAGGAGAGACCCTGACTCAAAAAGAGAAAGGCAGAGAAGAGAAGGATAGAAGGCATATAGGATGCCTCTTCTGAGTAGGGCATGTGTGAGTGTTCATGTGCACACACACATATGTATACTATACACGTGTACGTGTTATTGTCCTTAAATTTTTATTTCACAGATTTTAGTTTATGTGTGTGTTGGGGAATGAGCATATCTGCATGTGCACGAGTGTGCCTAGAGAGGCAAGACGAGAGAGAGCATCAGATCTCCTGGAGCTGTACCTACAGATGGTTGTGAGCTGCTGGGAATTGAACACAGGTCCTCTGCAAAATCAATATGTCGCTCTTTATCTCTAAGTCATCTCTCCAGCACCCACCCACCCCCAATTTATATTAAAAAGAATCCTCGGCCCATGTATATCATTACACATAAGACACACAAAAGGCAACACCACACACAGCATCCAAACGGTATACGGGATGCAGCATCTACCTGGTTTCCATGAATACACACAGAAATGAATGCAAATTACCAAGGAAACTGACAGCTTCCTCATAGTGGCCTCCGAAACCCGGAAGGAGAAGGTCAGGGGAGGAGGCTGGGGTCAAATGGAATGTTTGCTTTTCTGTAATGTTCTTGCCTCTAATTGCTGTTATAGCCGAGATTTCTTACAGTGACACACAGGTCAATATGCTCTGATGCCAGCCGGTTCATCTCTGCAGTGAGCACGTTGGCCACTGTCATTTTCTTGTGCCTGCTTCTCTGTCCTCTCAAATGCCAGAAAGGTATCTTTGTCAGCAAAGACAAACTTGTGCCTCAGCCTGAGGCGGGAGCCCCAGTCTACAGAGCTGAGAGAGCTGTGAGGCTCTGGCTGTCTCTGATTAGATTCTGCTGTAACTCCTATTTCTACCCTGTGTGGCAGGGGGAGGGGGATACTCGCCTGGAGGGAGGTAACTCAGACCCCCATCTTGCATCCTTGATAATATCCATGCATGAGACACCCAGCTAGAGCAGTATTTTATTCTGTAGCCATTGCGATAGTAAGCCTGCAGTGGGGGAGGGGGCTGAGAATTTGGGGAAGGGGCCATGGAGTTAGGCACTGGTAACTGAGATGCAGGCACCAGCAGCTTTCTGGGTGGTTTTCTTGATGAATGAGCCACCTCCTGGGGAGGTCAGAGGTACCCAGCAGAAAGCAAAGCCTGGGCCAATGGAATCACGGGTAGAGGAGCCAGACTCCATCAATAGCTACAGAATGCAAAGAAGTTTGGGCCCCTCCCCCACCCAACATTTGGCTCTAACTTTCCCAGGACCTGGGAGGGACCAACACTCAGACGATTGTGTTTTACACAGCTACTTTGTATGCCCACCTACTACAAAGATGTGCCACATTTCCATTTGAGGTGACCCTGAGAATTTGGACACAGTCAGGAGGGTAGATGTGACCCTTAGCTGTAGAGTGGGGTATGCAGACAAACCGTGAAAGTCGAGTCCCAAGAAGACCCTGAAGGTGTGACTCTGCCCTCATCAGCCAGGGAAGCTGCAATCTGGGTGGTGTCACCTCTGTATGGGATGGAAGTCTGTTCCCAAGGGAGGCGGTGGGGACAAGAAGGCAGCTTCCCAGCTGTGCACAAATAAATCTGCCCAGCAGACAGCTGAACAGTTTCAGATAGCATCAAAAATATGCACAGCCTGTGACCTGGGACTCCACGTCAAGGCAGAAATATGGTCACTCGGGTACATAAATACAAGGTGATATATATAAATACAGTAGAGGAAACAGAACTCAACAGAGGCAGAACACAAAGGAAATGGTGGAACGACGCCGGAAATGTCAGAGGAAACACTTCCTCTATATTTTCTATGAACGTAAGTGTATATGATCATAAACATATCAAAACACACGCATAAACTCAGGGTGAGTTGTTTAAAAAAAAAAAAAAAACCCAAAGAGGTATTTGCTCTTTTAAAATGTTTCACCTTGAGAAATAAAAGGAATAATATTTTGAAGCTGTGACGTACGGTGCATGCCTCTAACTTTTAACACTTTGGAGGCTGAAACAGGAGGCTTGCTGTGATTTCAAAGCTAGCCTGGGTTACACGGTGAATTTTAAGCTAGCCTGTAAAGTGAGACCCATCTCAAACATAAAAGAGAAATGTGAATAAATTAGGATGGTGGGATATAGTTCAGTGGTAGAGCACCTGCCTACCATGAACAACTCTGGGTCCTGTCCTCAGTCCCACAGAGGTCAATAGACAAATACTCGTATACATAAGTATTCAGTATATATACAGGAGAGTAACCACATAATTTCTTAGCACATTAATCTTTTCCAAAAAGTGACCCATGTAGCTCAGCGAGACGGCTCCTCGGCCAGCAAAGGCAGTTGCTGTGAGGCCCGAGGACCTGAGCTCAGATAGATCTTGGGGGGACACATAGGATGGAAGGTGAGAGATGACTTGAGCTGCAGGTGTCCCCTGGTGGCCCTGCGCACTCTCTGTAGCACCCGCAGCATGCACAGAAGAAATAAATATTTTAAGATATTTAAACAATAAAAATGAAGTTTAAAGTGGTCTGGGATTCTAAGGCCAGTGAAAATCTCTTTTAAAAATGAAAGAGACGGAGGCAGAGGCAGGTGGATGTCTGTGAGTTTGAGGCCAGCCTGGTCTACAGAAAGAGTTTAAGGAAGCAGCAAAGAAAGCCTTCTCAAAAAAAAAAAAAAGGAAGATAGGTAAGAAGGAAGAAGGAAGAAAGGAAGGAAGGAAAGAAGAAAAGGAAAAAGAAGAAAGGAGGGAGGGAGGAGGGGAAAGAGACAGAGAGACAACTTGTTCTCAGATGAAGAATAACTGGATTTACTTCCACCACAACGAAGGTTACAGGGCAAAAACAAAGGCATAAAAATAGCTGTAGCTGGGACAAGTGTAGGCGTGCATGGCATGGCCCTGGTCGTGCCTGTAACTGCTCTACAAAACAGTCTGGGCCAGAAACACAAAACCTGAAGAGAACTCCTGGAGACCGTGACTACCTTACAATGGGCAGCAATGGGCAGGAGGAACTCTGGATGCATTGCATCTTAGGATACTTTTAAAGTGATATGCTATCCATTGCAGGAAGACACGGCTTGGAGGTTAAGAGTACTTCCTGCTCTTCCAGAGCTCCGCAGTTCTGTTCCCAGCACCCACACTGGGAGGTTTATCGCCATCATCACCAACTCCAGCTCTGGGAGATTCTAATACCTCTGGCTTCTATGTGCACATACCCACACCTGCAGACACACACACACACGCCCCTAATTAAAAATAATAAAAACTCATTTTTAAAGGTCAGCGGAGTTGCATCTAAGTGTGTGGACCTAAGAATAGTATTCACCTTCAAGGGTAAACATGGCTGCAGCACAGACGAGAGCAAATACCCAAGGCCTCCAAGCGTCCTCTCATTTGCCACTCTACTTTTTAAGTCTTGTTTGCTCTAGCTCTTAGACTGAACTGAGGGCCTCCTGCACACTAAGCAAGTGCTCAACCACAAAGCCACATCCCCAAGTCCTCTTACACCTCTTTATTTTGAGACCGGTCTCACTGAGCTGCCTGGGCTAGCCTTGAACCACTCTTGTAGCCCAGGCTGATTTTGATCTTGCTATCTTCTTGTCTTATTGGCTTGTGACTTTGAGCCCCCGCTTCTCCTCACTCTTGGAAATGGTTCCAGGACCCCTCATGAATACTAACCTCCAAAGAAGCTTAATATTTAAAGTGGTCCAACATTCACACAGAACCCTCTTACAAATTCTTACATTCATCTCCAGATGATGTATAATGTGGAATGCAGAGTGAATGGTGTGTGGACAGTTATATTGCAGTAGGAGTAATGACCATGACCGGAAAGAAGTCTGCGCATGCTCATTACAGGTGTTAGTTCTCCCTAACCCAAACATTTCAGGTTCGTAGCTGGTCGAATATCTACCACAAACACCATGGGTACTGAGGGCCCAGTGTGATTGGCAGTGCCAGCTGCCAGAATAGCAACAGAGTTGCAGACCTGTGCATAATGGCCTCTTAAGGTGGCCTTGTTGACATTTATAGAATTCCCCACCTCGCATGTATTGTTCCCCAAGAGCACTATTTCTGGGTTGTATAAACAACCTTAAGCACATTTTAAAAACTGGAGCTGTAGAAAGTACCTTTTCAGGTCATAAAATATTTAATTGTAAATCAACAACAGCAGGAAGGTCTTTAGAAAAATCCCGACTGTTTGGAAATTAAAGCAGCTCCCTTCAAAATGAACTGAGGGGGTGGTGAGATGGCTCAGCAGGCAGAAGCACTTGCTGTCAAGCCGGAAGCCCCCCCCCCCGCCCCCAGTCACATCCCTGGGACCCATGTGGCAGAAGGAGAGAGCTGACTCCCCAGAGTTGTCCTCTGACCTCCAGATGCAGACGGTGGCGGTGCCTTGGAAGTTGATGGCATTGTCCTAGATCTCAGTCGTTTGATTGCACAGCTGCGCTTGCTTATCAACACTAAGAGAAATACGCTTATCAAACTGAATTTTCCTGAATATATAATAAGTAATAATTTGAAAAGTGGTCTGGCTGGATGCTTGTGGCATGGCTGTCTCTGGGAGCTGGGGCTGAAGAGAATTCCACTGGGCATGCATATCACTGCAGATTGTTACCATATCTTGGCTATTGTGTGCAATGTTGCAATATATATTCTCTCTGACACATTGACTTCACTTCCTTTGGATGTGTACCAGCAGTGGGTCTGGTTTCTCTTCTTGAGGAACCTCCGTACTGGTTTCCACAATGGCTGTGCTAACTCACATTCCCTCTCTTCTCCACACTCTGGCCAACATTGCTGTCTGTGGTAGTTACTTTCAGCTGTCAACTTGACACAACCCAGAGGCATCTGGGAAGAGGGGAGCTCAGCTGAAGAGCTGCCTCCATCAGATTGGCCTCCAACCACATTTGTGAGGCATTTCCTTAATTGCTAATTGATGTGGGCAGGTCCTTCCCACTGTGGGTGGCACCATCCCCTACTCAGGTGAGCCTGGGCGGTATATAAAAGGTAGCTGAGCAAGCTATGGGGAGCAAGCAGTGTTCCTCCATGGTCTCTGTTTCAGTCCCTACCCTTGGCTTCCCTCCATGATGAACTCTGACATGGAAGCCAAATGAATCCTGTCCTCCCCCGAGTTGCTCTTGGTCAGCATTTTATCACAGCAACAGGAATTTAACTAGAATGCTGTCTTTTATCTTGAGTCGAATAGCTCATTTGGTAACAAGGAGTGAAAATAAGTCCCTGTGTGTATGCATACATGTGTGTGTGTGTGTGTGCATATGTGTGTGAGTTTGTGTGTGCATGTGTGCATGTGTCTGAGAATGTGAGACTGTGTGAGTTTGTGTGTGTGTGTATGCATGTGTGTGCAAGAGAATGTGAGTGTGTATGAGTATGTGTGCGCACACGTGTGTGTGTGTGATGTGTGTATACATGTTGTGTGTAAAGGACAGAGGCCAGCCTTGGGTGCCATTCCTCAGATACCAACCACCTTTTATTTTTTGAAAGGGTCTTTTACTAGCCTGGAGCTCACCAATTAGGCTAGACTGGCTGCCAGCCAGTCCCAGCATCCTCCTGCCTCTGACCCCCAGAACTAGTGCAACAAGCACATTTCCCCACGGCTAGCTTTTTACATGGGTTCCAGGGGATCAAACTCAGATCCTTCTGCTTAGGAAAGGCAAATATTTAACTGACAGAGCCTTCTCTCCTGAGCCAAAAAGAAACTCATAAATCTTCTCTCTTCCCGTGGCTGACTGAACCGTGGTAGTCAAAAAAGGTCAGCGGCACAAGAATTCCCTCACAGGCTTGATCTTTTGCAGAGTTGAGAAAGAGCCAGAGTTACCCGACTTGCAATTATCCTCTAGACAAGAGTCCCAACCGCTGGGCACCCAGTGTCTCAATAGCTGCTACAATCTCCTTCACGTGTTATTGGAGTCTGTGGGAAGTTTCAATGCTCGTGCCCCAGCCAGCTGTTGGGAGCAGCCCGCATTCCAGGGCTGTGAACACAACCCCCTCAACACAGGTTCATCTTCCTGGCTTTCCCAGAATTCCCCTTGAACGCTCCTGACAGCTCTCCATGGCAGTTTGCTAGAAATACCAACAATTTCTTCTTCTTCTGATTTGTAATTTCTAGAGTCAGCCTTCCTTGTCGCTTGACCCTTTCTCCTTGAAGGTCATACAAAATGAGCCTCGTTCCCAGAAGCTCTCTTGGCATGCACTCTCCATGTTGCCTTTGGGTGTCTAAGAGGTGTTTCCCCAAACTACCTGTGACTGTCTTCTTGACTGAGGTGAATGAGGTGTGTTTACAGGGAATTCACGTGGCACACTTTCCCTTTGGTGACTTTGACCTGGTGACTTTCACTATGGTTTGGGAGACTTGGGTCTGGTCTCTCCGCAGCCACTCCCTTGTCACTAACCCGGCTCTTTCTGTCCAGCCTCTCTCCCTGCCACCTTCTCCTCAGCTCTCAGGAGTCGCTGTAACTCATTCTTGCTCAATTTGAGCTCATCACCCACTCTGAGCTCAGCTTCTTGTGCTGTGCCCATCAACCCCAAGATTACCCACCCAGAAATCTCATCTTGGTTATAACAGCCGTTCGTTCCTACTGCCGTGGGGATCTAGCTCACTGTGATCTCCTTTGCATTTATTTCCCTGAGGATTGAGATATTGGTTTGCTTTGCTTTGTTTTCTGTATCTGCCGGCCATTTTTCTTTCTTTCTTTCTTTCTTTTTTTTTTGGCATATGTAAATTTAGGGACTATCACCTGTGACTTAATCGGGGGTGTTTGGGTCTCTGGCTATTGGGTTGTTTGCATTTCTGGAATACTGTTTCTGGATGTTAATTCCAATGCTAACCATCAGATAGAGAGATGTGTTTTATTACATTTATTTATTTGGGAACAAGGTATGTGTACATGCTAGAGTGTGCATGTGGTGGTCAGAAGTGTTTGTTCTTTCCTTCCATTGTGTGGGGATTATTGTGTTATGAGACTTGGCTGCAGACACCCTTACCCACTGAGCTATCTCGCTGGCCCCAACAGTAAGATTTTGATATGCAAGCCACTGAATGCTGTTTCCCAAAGTCCCAACTCCTAGCCCTCCCTCAAGCCCCTCACAATAGAAGGTAGAGGGAGAGTATTCCCATGTGGCCTCATGATACCCCTGATGAACCGAGTCTAAGGACTTGAAAAGACTTAAATCCACACAACCTCCAGTCATAGCCAATCAGGTCTTGCCTCGGGCATGGTCGTGCAAACACGTTGGCTTCATAAGTAGGTGACTAACACTCTGCCTTGTGTGATGTGAGCCTGGCCTGGGGTGGACAACGTAAGTCACTGGACACCTTGCTGTCTTCCCCCACTTCCTGCTTTTTGTCCGTGTGCTGTAGCCCCCACACGGACAGTACCTGAAGTTAAGAAAGGCGCAATACAGGAAGAGACGGTTGCTCTCATTGGTGGCATCGTTGTATTGCTTCTGAGTCTGAAATGAAAGGAAATGGAATTACATCCCTGTCACAGCAGGAAAAGCCAAGCACAGGTCAGGAGTGGAAACAGCCGCCCCGCCTCTGTCTCTCCCTCTGGCCCCGCCCCTCCCCCTGTCCGTCCGCAGGCCCAGGGCTGAGTCTAGGGCGCAACCAGTAAAAGTATTTGCTGGACTTGGTGACCTGAGTTCAACCCTTAAACTCAAATCAAAAACCAGATGGGTTGGTGCACATCTGTAATCCCAGGGCCCCTATGACAAGATGCGTGATGAGGACACTTGGAGACATGTGTAAGCCAGATAGCCTGGGCGTGCTGTATAGCTCCAAAATAAGAGGGGTACACGGCAAAAACTGACTCCTGAAAGCTGTCTCTGACCTTTGCTAAGGCGCCATGGCACACACACATGCCTGCATCCATGCCCACAAATTTTAAAGAGTTTTTAAACTAACGAATTTCTAAAAGATTTTTAAACTTTAAAATGTGTGTGTGGGGGGGGGATGGGGGGACACGCGCAAGCGCACGCTCACCTATATATACATGCATGGGTGTGCAATGCCCGTGCGGGTCAGAAGTGGGTGCTAGATCCCCCTGGAGCTAATTATAGGAGGCTGTGAGCCACCTGAAATGGGTGCTGGGAAACGAACTTGGGTCTGCTGCAGGACCAGCATACACTCTAAACCGTGGAGCCGTCCCTCCAGCACCCTTAAAAGAAAAAAAAAATCCTCAAAGACCTCTCACATCCTGGACATCCAGGGTACCTGGGACCAAGCTGGAGAAGCCGAGTGACCAGTAAGAGCTAATTCTAAGCCACACTTCTCCAGGGCTTCCCAAGATCGGCACCTGCAGACTCCCAGGTCTCTTATCAGCTCATAAACAGCCTGCGTGGATGAGCAAGGCTATCCCATGCTGCTTTTGAGTTTCTGTATATAAAGAAAGAAGAACTCTGTGGACAGGCATGGGAGCCTGGACTTCAAACCACTTGCCTCAGAATGGAACAGAAAGGATTTCAGATCATCCCCCTGCCCAGGTACCACACAGCTACAAGGCACTCAGGGGGAAGGTCTAACACAGGAACCCAGAGTACTCCATGCCTGGAGCCATACTTGGCATTAAACAGATGCTGTTTAACCCGTGATGGAGATGTAGAGGAGGCGGGGTATGCTCAGGAGCCCGTGGAGGGTGGGTGAGATGACACTGAGAGGAAGTTAGAAGGGACAACCCAGGTGACAGCTAGGCCAGGTGCATGCATCTCTACTGGAACAAGAGCCCTGTGTCGGATGTCTCCCCTGGCGCCGAATTGCACAAAAATATCTAAGAGATCCATCTCTGTCTTACCCACGTCCTTTAGAAGTATTTAAAGCAAGCAGGTGACCAAAGAAAAGTCAGTTCACACCCCCCACGCCACAAGAGACATGGGTTCCAGGGAGGTCAGAAGGTCGTTCTTCTCCTGGGTGGCTTACTTCTGCCCCTTCCGCCCCCTGAGACCAGAGTTATATCATCCTTCAAAGAAAAGTGCAGCTGGCCAGTGTGCAAAAAGGTCAAGTGTGTGTGGTCCGTAAGGGACGGGTAGACTGGATGTCTTGGGTCTGGAGCCAAGGTCACAGACCCGACCAGGAATTCCCTGCCCAGTTGGTCCTCCGGCTCTGTCCAGGCTCAGCTCTTTGTCTGGGAAAATAGAATTTTGGGGAAAAAAAAAAAAAAAGCCTTGAAGTTTCCAGAGAGATTTTAACATATGGGAACGCGGCTGTGCCAATGAAAAGGTGAGTCACCCTGCACAGCCCACGTTCCACTTGCAGAGGACCGTGGGAGGCCGATAGCTCATCCAACACCCTGTTTCCTGGGCTCGAGAGAAAAACCATTTCCGAAGGTCAGCAGGGATGCTGGGCGTTTGGAAGGACCTGGCAGGGTCTCTAGGAAGGTACTAGCAGAGAAACGGCCAGTACCGTCCCACACAAGCTGATTATTCCCCAGACACCTGCTGTGGTGTCCAGAGCTTCCGGGACTGCCGAATAACTCCCATGATTCCTCAAGCTCCCTCCACCTCTGGAATGAGCTTCCAGATGGGATTAACCAGCCAATTACTCGGCACCTGCTGTTTCTAGCAAAGTGTAGGCTTCTGAACATGAAAAGGGGGCGGGCTATAACTCAGAAGGTCCCTTGACACCCTTGTTCAGAGACGTGTTTGCTTTGTGTCTTAATGTGTGACTTTCCTGATAAAGACACTGAGAGCCACTTCTTCATCACTGTCCCCAAGCAGAAGGCAGATGGCACCATGGTCTTTAATTCTGACCCTCAGCAAGGCAGCATGGCAGAGCAAAACAGCCACATCCCCAGCATAGAGCCAGACACAGGCAGAGCCTGGCTGAGGCCCCAAACCACCCCTGCATCTTTACCTCCCATCAGCCTCCTCCCAGTATCCCAGGCCCAACTCCAAATGGTGGAGGGTCCCATAAGACAGAGGCCTGATGTTCTCTGGTTTCAGAGAATCTTCAGATAGCCCTTCATAGTCCTGGAAAACCCTAGCGTGGAAGACCAGCATCAGGAAGGAATAGTTGGGTTGATTCCCATCACAGGGTTTGAGGGCAGGCCAGTAGGGTGGGCCATCCTGAGGGTAGAAGGGCAAGAGGCCAAACCGGGCGACACCCTGCCTGTGCCACGATTTTTAAACTCATCGTCTATGTGTCTGTGGCCTGATTTTTGGATCTCTTGTCCTGCTGGTTTCAACCAGAGGAGCAGGAAGAGCCCCCTCCCCCAAGGAGCTAAAGACCCCATAGACCATGCACTCTGGGACATCAATTCTGTCCAGCCTCGGACTAGCCAGGGTGCACATATGACCCCATACATTTTGAGCTGGCATTCATTTCTCCTTGGCAACAGGTTATGGGTGAGCCTCAGTCCTACAGAAGGGTCACCCTCCCCTCTTGACGCATATCTTTTCTTCATATGCAGCTTCCCGTGGCTCTAATGCATCATCACTGCCATGGGGCCACCGTGACAGGGAAGAAGCACGAGTCTGAGAAACGCCACCGCCCACCTGGGGTCCAGAGGTCCTAAAATGATGTCTATATAATGCAGAATGCAGGTTTCAGTCGTTCATGGCCAGTGTGGGCCTTTGGGATCTGGAGACAGTCCCATTCCTTCAGCATGAGCTAAATTCTAAATCATGTCCCTCTGGGGCTTCCGAAGTCAGCACCTGCAGACTTCCAGGTCTCTTATCAGCTCATAAACAGACTGCATGGATGAGCAAGGCTATCCCATGCTGCTTTTGGGTTTCCAGAAAAGGAGGAAGAGGAAGAGGAGGAGGAAGAAGAAGAAGGAGGAGGAAGAGGAGGAGGAGAAGGAAGAAGAGGAGGAGGAAGAAGGAGAAGGAGAAGGAGGAGGAGGAGAAGAAGAGGAGGAGGAGGAAGAAGGAGGAGGAGGAGAAGGAGGAGGAGGAGAGAAGAGGAGGAGGAGAAGGAGAGCTCTGTAGAGTGGGAATCTGGACTTCAAACCACTTACCTCAGAATGGAACAGAAAGGGTTTCAGATCATCCCTCTGCCCAGGTATCACACAGCTACAAGGCACTCAGGGGGAAGGTCCAACATAAAAACCCAGAATACTCCATGCCTGGAGCCACACTGGGCATTAAACAGCTGCTGTTTATCCAGTGATGGAGATGTAGGGGAGGCAGGGCATGCTCAGGAGCCCATGGCGGGTGGGTGAGATGACACTGAGCGGAAGTTAGGAGGGACACCCCTGTTAACAGCTAGGCCAGGTGAGGGTGTGTATTGAATGGACCAGGTGCCCCATCTCTGATGGAACCAGTTTTGTCCAGGGTGACGGTGTGGCCCTAAGTCTCTCTACTAGCACTTACTGCTTCATCCTATACTGCTGGGGCAGAGGGCTGGTCTTCCCCAATTCACCGCGCTCACTCATAAACTCATACTATGTCCACACCTGGCCTTGCTGGTACTCCTGCACACTCCGACCTACTCCTTCATCCTCACAGACACCAGCCCAGTCTCCTTAGGGACAGAGTCAGGAGTAGGTCAAACCCATAGGATGGGACTGTGCGCAGTTCCTGCCCCGTCAAGAGCCAGTACCCTGACAGACCCACAGCCCATTCACACAAAGGCTGCCTGCTGGCTGGCTGGACTCTTTCCCCTCTCAGAGGCCTTTGGTCAAGAACTATGCATATTGGTGGTTCTTGTTCTCAAGATGCCTAGTAAGAATTTCCCAAGATGCATACAATCCTCCCTCTGGCATCACTCTGCTGCAATACAAAGTGAGATGAAGTGGAGCTTGGACCACACACTACGCTTTGCCCTGCCCTGCCCTGCCCTGCCCTGCCCAGCCTCTCCACCTTATCCTCCTCATCCTTCCCGTCCCTGGATTCTGCTGTGTTGAGCATCATGAAGATGCTCTTTATTAGACCTGAGCCTGTCACTCAAACTGTGTTGGATTCTCTCTCCCTCCTTCCTCCCCATCCCCATCTCCGTGTATGTGCATATATGTGCATGCATGCATGTGGAAGTCTGTAGTCAAGCTCAAGGGTCATTTCTCAAGAAGCTATCCACCTGCCTATGCTCTTTCCCTGGCCTAGGGCTCATCAATTCAGTTCGGCTGCCTGGCTAATAAGCTTCAGGGATTTGACTGGTCCCTCCTGTCCATGGGAATGATGGTGCCGGCTTACAAGGCTGGGAAATCCCTGCCTTCCTACAGCTGATTCTGTGAGTGTTGATGGTGGACACAGTCTCTGAGCACCCTGGAATACACCACATGGAAATGCTGCCTCCCTCTAAAAAGTGGTTGGTATATTTAGAAAAGAAATCAAATAGTCAATGGGCTATAGTGGTGCCTGTTTCTGTGGGGGGTGTGTGTGTGTGTGGCGTGCTTGGGTGTTCATATGAATGCACCTGTGTGGATGCAGAGCGAGCAGGGGCTAACCTTGGGTGTCATTCCTCAGCTGTCGTCTGCCTTGTTTCTTTGCGATAAGGACTCTCATTAGCCTGGAGCTCACTGAGAAGGGGTAGGCTGTCTGGGCAGAGTGCAGCAGGGACCTGCCTGTTTCTGATGAAGTGACAGGTAGCTGCCACCAAGCCTGGCTTTTTAAAGTGGGTGCTGGGAATTGAACTCCTCCTCCGTGCTCGGCAAGCTCTTTTCCCACTGAGCTACCTCTGAGCTTTGTCCTTCTTTCTTATTTCCCCATCTGCTACTCTGTTTTATAAGCTTGTAAACATTACAGCTCAATCCCAGTTTCCGAGGGCCCCAAGAATGTATGTACACACACACACACACACACACACACACACACACACACACACTGTTTAAGAAAATAGACAACTTGCCTCTGAGATCTCCCTGGTGAAGGCTTAACAGTTAAAAAGGTGCGTGGAGACTTCCTTATAGACACAGAGAAAGACAGAATGTCACTCACTAATTAACAAGGGACAAGCAGATAGGACCAGCCCTTCCAGGGACATGTCTCACATAGGTGAGGCTTCCATAACTACTGAAACAAATTTGCCTAATAGCCACAAAACATTCAGAAATAGCCGATATCCACAGGGAGGGAATCAGGGAGTCCATGCCAGACAGCATTTACACTTTAGTGGGAAGAATGAGGTCTTGAAGCCTAGTCAGTATTCAAGCTGTAGCTCTGTGCAGGAGCGCAGGGACCCGGGGAACAGAGCCAGGACCAGCCAGAGAAGCCCAGGTAAAGCCTAGAGGAACATGCCCTGCATGCTTCTGCTTCTAAGGTTCCACAGTTATTTCCTCTACAAGTTAATCACGCATACACTCAAACATACACTCACACACTCATATACACACACTCACACACACTCATACCACACATTTATATACACACACATACACACGCTTACACACACTCATATATAACACACACAAACTCACATTCACCCACCCACATTCATACAGACACACATACACATATTCATATACACACACATACACACGTATATGCACACTTGTACGTACACACACTCACATACACACAAACATACTCATACACTCATATACACTCAAACACACATATACACACTTGCACACACTCATATACACATTCACACATACACACACATACACACATATATGCACTCACACACTCATACACATACATACATACACTCACACACTCATATACATACATGTACATTCACACACACATACAGACTCATGCACATACTCACACACTCATATACACACACTCACACACACTCCTATACATACAAAATACTCATATACACACATATACACACACTCATAAATGCACATACATACATACTCACAAATACACACTCATATTCATGTACACACACACTCATACACACACACACACACAACTCCAGAAATCAATGAAATCTTGGTAAATCAGAAATGGGCTAGGGACCAGTGAAGAGACTATTTATGGTGGTGTCTGAGTGGACATGTCAGAGAGCAGTTACCCAACTTATCCGAGCAGTTTGAGAATCTCGCTCCCAGAAGTTCAAACTTCAGGATGGTAGCTAGCCCTGATGAGCAGGAGCAGGTGGAAAAGGGAGGTTGCTGAGGAGAGCGGTCACTGGCACTCCGTTTATGGCAGAGACAACGGCAGGTGGTATAGACAGAGGGACAACATGGGCAGATTCCAGCTGAGTCCCTGGTGCAGAGAATCAGAAGAATAGCTATCCAGAAGGCAAGGCCCAAAGACCCCACAGCAAACTCTACCTGTTCTCAGCATAGTGATGACCAAGTGTGCACTTAGCAGTTCAGGAAGCAAGCCACAGTGGACTGGGAAAGAGCTACCCACCAGTCAGCACAGCCTGAGGAACACCAACTGGAGAACCATAGACTTACAGTAGGGTTGCTGGAGTCCTCCAGAGACTCTGCTCTCACCTGCCGGGCAAATGACTGAACTGGCAGCAGGTAGCTTAACAAAACAATGCCCTGCCGGAGCACAGCCGTCCAATCCCAGAATGCTCTTGGAAATTGATTGCTGCAGCAGTGCAGAGGCTGTGGGCCACTTTAGGATGAATGTGGGGGGATTGGAGGTGGGGATGGTGGAAAATGGGACTAGGGGATTCTGGGTAAGAGGCACATTCCTAGTCTTCTGAGCAGTGATCGTCTGCAGTCTGATACAACAGACTTTAAATATGTGTGGTTTCTGATTCCTGTGCCTCAGTAATTCTGTCTGTCTGGGTTTATGTTCACATGCTTTGGGGAATGAAGTAGCCCTGGGCCCTGCAGTCAGGACAGAGGAGGGATGTCCTGGTGACGGTCAGCAGAAATTAATAATGCACGGAGATCCATGTGCAAAAGCACCAAGCTCGTAGGAAACTGAAGAGGCACACACCAGCACAAACTGGTACCTCTGATGGTGAGCAAGCACAGATGCTCTGCAGAATGGTTGTGACATTTTCAAGCAAAACTAAACCTAAGTATAGTTGTATAGCTCCAGACCTGGATCCCTGGTTGGTGGGGAATGCAGAGACTCACAGCTGTCCACAGAGTAAACAAAACTGAGGGACCAGTGCTTCACAAGAGATTTACATTACGTTCTCAGATGTGGGGCTCAGGTAACATTGCAGAGGAGAGGTAGAACGCATTGAAGAGCCAAAAGATAACATACTGCTGTGAACACCACCCCACTCCCAGCTTTGATAGTCATTATGGGATCATGAATTCCCAACTACAGTCATCTGAGCAGGGCCAGCACAGAGCAGCCCTGGCCTACAATCAGTCAGGGATGGGAGGGGAGCTCAGGGGGTCTCACCTGTTACTGTTGAACTTATTGGCTCTCGGCAGACTCTGGAAATGGGGAGGGAGGAGTCACCAAGCCCACTGGGTTTGTAGATACCTACAAACCAGTGGTCACAGTTTAAACTCAGTGGCTCACAAAACAAATAGGTATAAAAGTGAGAAAGATTTGTAGGTAACAGTGTAGGCAGCTTTGGGACAGTAGCCATCTGGGAGTAGGTGAGGGGATCAGAGTGGTCCGTATGCATTAATACGTGTCAAAACTTAATTAATAGAAAAGAAATACGTTTAAAAACTGAACCATTCCTATTTGTGACCTGTACCTCACTCCCAAAACCAAGGGCCATGCATCAGCGAGACCCTCTCTGGACTGCACACAGATGCTCGCCTCCCACTGTGGGTGGGTCTGGGTTCCATGTTCCTAGGAAAAGGTGAGGTTCTATTTATTCACTTAATGATTCCTAAAATTCAGAAAAACAACCCTATTTACGGGGTTACCACAGGGTTATGGCTGATTGCTTCTGGGACGTCACCTGTCACTCCCGGGGGCACAACAAAACCACTCTGCGTCCTTTCCGAAGCACTATGGTGCTCTGTGAGAAGGCTTTTACTTGAGAGGCATATATCCCTTGCTCAGCAGAGCACTTTAGCCGAATTAAACAGCCCGAACAAAGAAACACATCCAAGAAAAACACTTACCGCTGGCAATGACCCAGACAGCGGAAAGCCCAAATCGGCTCAGGCAAGTGAAGGGGGCAAGACCCTTGGAGTTCCATGGCTTCTATCAGCATCAGACACCTACCTAGCTCTCTGACAGAGCAGGCGCAATCCCACAGAAAGCAGCCAGAAATGGGGAAATGACCTAGGGGCTATCACCCAGATCTAATAGAACATAGCCATGGCATTATCCACGGGGAAATGACCATTGGATGGGCAGCACCAACCTCCAGCCTCCTGCATGATACGGCAGGGTGCTGACGGTATGATGTAGCCCGTGTCCTGGACCGACCTCGGGGGCAGGTGTCTCAGAGCCCTACCCTGCTGCATGAAGCAATTCTGCCCCACCCCCACCACTTAGACATCAGAGAGCTTCCTGTCCAGACACACAAGTGGAAGTGAGGGAAAAGATGTCAGTATGGCCAAGAAGTAAAGAACAAGAAGCCTGGAAACTTCCAAGGACACAAGTTAACGGTACCTCCTAGCTACAGCTGCCACGGGTGGGGTGGGGTGAGGGGTGTCTTGATGGAGCCCAGGCAGATGATAATGGTGATTTTCATTGAGAAGATGGGGACACGTGCTCTCTAAGAGCCACCAGTGGGCAGCAAGCCCATTGTTCTGGCTGGGACACGCCAAATCCCAGGCTTCCTGCACACAATTCCGGAACCTCGTGTCTCCAACCCATTTCCTGGCACTCCGTAAATGGAACACTTTTGCTCAGTTCCACGGGGACAAAGTCAGCTGAGGTAGAGCGGAGGCCATTTCCTTGACCACCCAGAGTGACACTCAGGAGCTCCAAGCAGTCATCCTATTATTTAGGCTGAGGGCCTGGGTCTGTGCCTGGTGACAGCCTCCACCTCACCTCCAGAGTCCAATCGAAGACCTTGCTGTAGGTGCCTCTGGGACACCCCCACTAATGCTACCACAGGATGATCAGTTGTGCCAGGTGACTTGATTCTTGGACCCGCTCCCACCCAAGCAAGGAAATCCCTATGAGGTTGGTCCTTGGATCAACATCTCTATTCCATCCCTGCAGCCATCTTAAACACCCTTCTGTCACAGCTAGGCAAACAGCACCCCATCGTCATGCTGGTACCAGGTAGCCAGAGACTCTCGCAGCCTTGTAACTGCCCCACCAGAGGACCGCTTCTGATCAAATGGTCATTTGGTGTAGGCTCGGTACAGAGCAGAACACTATACTATGAGCACATTGATCTGGGAATGTTGGGCTGACCATGCTAAAACCAGAGGGAAGCAGGCATTCGGGAGACAAGTTTATCAATGTGAGGCAAATGTGTGCACTGCACACCTCCTGAAGGAAGAGAGGCTGGGGTGGGGGAGGGACGAGGAGCTCAGAGCAAGCGTAAGGTCACATCTGGTGTCCGGACCACCATGACCTACTCCCTCTGGGAAGCCATCCACAGCCTGAGTCCTGTTGCTGCTATTTGCTGTGGCCATCCCACAGCCCTGTGCTTAAATAGCACCAAAGGCCCCACCCAACGAGGGAGACTGAGGCCAGAGACCAAGGATTTGACCATTGACAATAGATCTAACTAAGGTACCCTGGCTCCCCTTGTTAAGTTCCTGGGTTCCCTCCTCATCCCTCACTTGTCCCTTATGGCTGGTCTGTCATCTTCTTCCATTCCTTCTCCCTTCTTCTCATCTTTCACCCTGAACATGAGGAAGAGCCAGACCTGTTGTAACCCTGACACCTGGGACCACTGTGGTGGAAAACAGAGAGAGGGCTGGCCCTGCCCTCAAACAAGGGACAGTTTCTCAGCAGACATGTCTTTTAGCGGAACTATAAAAAGCAGCAGTCTCCACAACCTATGATCATGTGGGACAAACTGCAGATCTGAGTGTTGGCTGAGACGGAGTCTAGTGGGACCCCGCCCTGTCCATCTGAGGAACCGCAAGGCACAGCCAGGCCTGCTTAACACCGGCCCATCCAACTCTCCCCAGGGGCCAGGTGTGCATAGCAGAGAGGTGGACAGCCCTTCTCCACATCTGCAGCCTGAGTGTCTAGGCCTCACAGAGAAACAACCAGCACGCCCACCAGCTACAGAATGGGCTGGCCAGAAATGAATTCTGGGAGAGGGGAAGGAGGACTCAGGACTGCCAGCCTCCACCCCTTCAGAGATACTGCTCCTCACTGAGTCCATCCTTCACAGAAACCCATACCAAATAAGCAGGCTTTGTAGGTAACAGGTCAACGTCTGTCCTCTCATGACCCAAACTAAGCGCCTTTGCTGACATGTGATCTCACCCCAGCTGGATATATTGGTCTACACAGGACCCATTATGTAGGAGGCCCAAGGACCTTATTCAGGAAAGCTGCAGGGAGGCCCATGGGAGCCTAATCACCAGTCCCATCATGCTCTGCTTTCTCAAAAAAAAAAAGAACTGGTTCCAGGGGTCAAGCCCATGTAAGTTTCCATTCCATAGTTAAACAAACAAGCCAACCCTATCTGGAGGAGGGCAAACAGCATGCAGAGCTGATCTATATAACCCTCAAAGACCATTCAAACACTTCACCGTTCCCAGCTGTTCCCTGCCTGTCCCAGCAGCCCTTTCTGCTCACTTTGTCCGGAGTGCACCCCTGGGTCCACATAACAGCCATGTCCTCCTGTAGATGGAGCCAGTGTGACCAAAGCTCCAACACGTAGCTGACCTTAGCCGCTCAGTGTCAAAGGCCAGCCTTCGGGCAAGATTCTTTCTCTCCCTCAGGGTGCTAGAGGCCAGCAGACCGTCATCTCTGCAGTGTGCAGGGCAGAAGGATGCTCACACTATATACAGAAACTTGCCACATGCGGCTGGGCAGTGGGTGCGTGGTCAGAGGTGGCACCGTACCCACATGCTGCTGGCAAGCAGATTTCCACTTTCCCCAGGGGCTTAAAGCCTGGCTTCGACTCCCACTTCTGAATTTCTTGGCCAAGACGGAGTCCCAGTAAACATTATCTCTCATCTCCCAAGTGGCTTTCACAGCCCTCCCTATGATCCTGGTCGGGCTGCAGGAGGGGACCATGGATCTACATGGCAACGTTTTGTTAAAAATACAGAATTAACTTTGAAGGGGCTCTCAATGCTCCTGGGACACCAAGGATACATACCACCTTGTCTCTGTACCTATAGTGTCCTTCTCTGCCCTTCATTCTCCCTTTGTCCCTCCAGGACAGCTGAGGCTCCAACTGAGAGAATATCCCTGAATAAGAGGCTCCTATACAGATGGGGGTCTGGGCAGTAGAGAAGCAGAGGCCATGCTCTGGTCAAATACTCAGGGGAATAGAGGGTTGAACACAGTGTCTGACTATTCCCAGGTAAAGCAGTGTATGAATCAACATAGCTTCAGCTGCTGCCAGTGGAATGGATTACAGATCTGGCCCCTTAAATTCTGGCTTGAAGAGCAGCAGAGCAAAAGGCTTTTCCCAAGCATGTACAGCGGGGTGACCACTCCAGTTGTGTGGATACACACAACTTAGCTCACATGGATACCTGAGAAGACCCATAGAAGACGCTAGGAGACATCATGAGTTGGATGTGCCTGCCAGAACAGATCAGGAAAACTGCAAAGTATTTGAATGGCCTTGAGGGTTGGTAGGCCAGCCCTGAATGCTGTCTGTTCTCTACTTCCTGGTCCTGAGAGATGCCAACAAGTAGCCTCAGATCCCCACTGCCCCAGACCCAAGCCACTCCACCACCTACGGTGGACCATATCCCCTGAACCATGAGGCAAAATAAAACCTGCTTCCTCTAAATTGCTTCTGTCAGGTGTCTGTTCACAGCGATGAGAAAAACTGACTAATAAGAAGGTAGGAATCCTCTCACTGAATACAGTAATACCTTCTGAGCCAGCGGCGCGGATCCCCGTGGAACTCAGTGCCTTTCCTGTCTATAACCCCATGACGCTAGACTCTAATTGTCACTGTCCTGTTTGGTGGCCACATGGCCTGTGATGGGGGCAGGATCTACTCCAAACTGGAGAATTGATCCAGGTGTGCATTTGGGGGATTTGGATGGATTACATCACGACATAGCTGCTGGCAGCAGGCTTCCATCAGAACAGTCACCGTGTGGTCTCAGGTCCCCACAAACATAAGAATCATCAGAGCGGAGCTGTCTATTCAATGGTCTGAATGATGTACGCTGAGCTGAGGGCACATGGGGACTTCTGTCCTATACTCTACCCTGATCTGAAGGAGTAATGTACATTCATCTTACGTGTGACCTAAGACCCACACATCAAAGTTGTGACTCCAAATCATGTTTTTGTTTGGAAAGGAGGAAGGGAGGGAGGGAGGGAGGGAGGAGGGAGGAAGGGAGGGAGGGAGGGAGGGAGGGAGGGAGGGAGGGAGGGAGGGGTCTGGCGGAAATCAGGAGAAAGAAGACAGAAAAGAAGGAGATATGAAGGAGAAACGGGTGTTATTTAAAAGAGGAGGAGGAGGGAGAAAATGAGGAAGGGAAGCCGGAGACAGTGGAGGAAGAAAGGGAAGATAGTATCAGTGTAGCAGAGGCGGGAGGCAGATGTGCCAAGCGCTCCACAAACCTGTCCTAATGACCTACCCTGCCTACCTACTCTAGACCGCAAGGAGAGCACAGCTGAGCGAGTGCAGTCACCTCTGAAGGAGCAAAAGTCTGTGCATCTCCTCATACAAGCACCAACCTGCTGGACATGCAGGGCAAGCAAGCCTTTCAGTTATGTCTCCAGGTAGATATTGGAACCCAACGCAGCAGATCGGTGACATGTGCAGCGCGTGCGCGCGCGCGCGCACACACACACACACACACACACACACCCTCCACATCAGTGAAATACATAAATCCTGATTTGTCTGTGGCGTTTCAAAGCTCTAAGCCACGCAACTGTAATCCCAGTACTCAGAATGCAGAGGCAGGAGGATTGCTATGAGTTTAAGATTAGCCCAGGCTACGTAGTAGCAAGTATGAGATTTCAGATCAGCCTGGGCTCTAAAGTGAGACCAAATATCAAAACAACCAACCAAATAACATAATAAGATGGACATCTGGGAGCCGGCCAGCAGTTGCCGCGCTCTGGAGTCGGAGGCGGCGGTCAGTCAGTCAGTCTCTCCCGAGTTCGAATCCCCGCCTGTGCTTGTCAATTACCCGGAAAAAAAGAAAAAAACAAGATGGACATCTGCTTACAATTCACTATTTTAAAACAGAAAGAAAGAGAGGAAGTGGGGGTCTCTGGAGTCTCAGAATCACCAGGCTGGTGGCTCCTCCTCACCATCACTGAGAGAGGAGCAACATGCATCCAGGAAATGCTCCTGCCTGCCAGTTCCAGTTGCCCATCTTGGGGACTTAATCGGAGAAGATAGGTCTGGCCCTATGGTCTGTGGGCACAGAACATCTTGAGGAATCCACCCTGGCCATTTCTGCAATTTCCCAGTGTCTTGCATTCTTGCACAGCGTTTTTTGAGTCTTGGAGAGGCAAACAAACACAAATCCCCAGGATTCCTCACCATGAGGCCAGTGCTTGCCCCGGGTGTCAGCCTAAATAAGCCCCGTTCCTGTGTATATGACTGCGCATGCGCTGAGTTGTTTAACCGGCAGCCAGTGTTTTCTGCACAGTCAGCAATTAGAAAATGGGGCGGGTACTCCCTGAGCTGTGAGGTGGAACTCAGACTTGTTTTCTTCTAATCCCACCATCAAGGGCCGCTCACCTGTCACTGTCAGATGTATTCTCAACTTAGGAAAGTGGGTCTTCCATCACTTCTGTTTCGTTATGGGGTGCAAATGGTAAGGGGGTTCACATGTACTGGGTCACTTGGTGACTGACTCTGGGCACTACACCTGCCTTGTCTGCTCCAGAAAGAAAATATTCAATTTCAGCCCCTGGCCTTGGCCTCTGTGCAGGAAGAAAGGAAACGTGAATGCAGGATAGACCTGTGTCGCCAGCGGCCTTGTTCCTCTCTAGGGGAGAAGAGTGGCCCTGGGCTTCCAGATGCAAAAGTAGGCACCCAGCAATGTGATAGATGGGTGATAAACAAGGCTGGGTGGCTGGAGGAATCCCAGCATCATGGCTGGCTAAACCTACCCAGCACCTGTGGGTGGTTTTTTGCTGTGACAGTGAAGTCAGGTCATCTACGGTGTTAGTCACTGGAACTACTCAGTGACATATCTCTGCATCTACATGAGTTCTAAAAGCTGGGACAGAAGCCACCGTATGTGGCACAGGCAAAGTGATGGAGGTTCCATCCCCTTAGTTACAAGACCCAGCTTCGGGATGGCCTGCTGCAGGAGTCTGGCAAAAAGAGCAAACATCGAAGGAGAGTCACACTCCACTGATACCAAGCCATCTTTAAAACTCAAATGCATGTGGGGCTGGGAGAGATGGCTCAGCAGGTAAAGGCGCTTGCTGCTCAGCCTGACAATTTGAGTTCCATCCCCGGGACCCACTTGGTGGAAACAAAGAAACAACACCTGAAAGTTGTCATCTGCCCCCACAGGAGAGCCAGGGACACATGTGTCCCGCCCTCCACCAAACAAATAAAACCAGGATCCATTTTGCAAAGAAGCCAGATACATAAGGAGCACACCAGATCCTTGAGAGCACTCCGTTCCCCTCTGCAGTGATTTCTGTGTGAATAAATCTCCCAGAGACCAGTTTGCTTTTGCAGAGACAGTGAAAATAATTAGCCAAGGAAACAGATCTCGGCTACATTGTAATTCCCGCCACGTAACCCTCTGTGTGCATTAGACATCTGTGAAGCTAGACCCAGACCTAGGGAAGTGGGCGGATTTTTCTCCTTTTTTTGTTTTGACCCCCATTAGCATTGTTATAATATAGCTTCTCTGGGACTTAACAATAGCGCTGTCTCAGCCTCTGCCTCCTACAGTTTCTCCATTGTCCAGTCTTCGAACAAGTGTGCATCCTCTGCGGGGCTGCTGACTGCCCCTGAGCCATCATCTAAGAACAGCAAAGAGACTTTTGCTTGGTGGGGAAGCGGCGGGGGCTTTAGCCTAGGTGGGGTGTGGAGAAACAGGGTTCAGCTTGAGCCCAAAGGCAGAGACCAGAGCTGCTGTGTTTTCCAGCTCAATGCTATGAGTCTTGCAGGCTGAGTGCGCTTCAAGCCTTGAGCCTGATACCCCCAGCTGACTAGGTATCAGGAATAGGGTGTTTCCTCTGCAGTAGCAGCTCCTACTGTGTGCCACATGCCACACCTAGCATGACACACACGTATAAATGTACAGATCGGGCCTCATGGGAATGTCATTGTCCACACTCATGGAGAACATCGGTGCCCTGAGGGAGGGCTATGGAGGGCAAGCCTCACCAGCTCCATGGGGGTGATGAGAATCAACCAAACCTGGACACTTGGAGACCAGGAAGGGACCTCAGGTGTCAAAGCACCATGGCGAGGGAGGTGGGGTAGGGTATGGGGACTAGATGGGAGCTGTCCATACTGTGTGGGGGCCCCGCGAAGGTTTGTCCTCACCCCACCAGGGCATCAGGGAAGCTGGGGAAGGCTCACAGCAGATAGAGAGGCGACTGAATCTACCTCTTCCAGAACCTTGTTCTAACCTGGGAGGGAGGATTGGAGCTTCTCAAGGCCAATGAGGAGGCTCCAGAGCAAACGGGCAAAGAACACCTCCGTGCTTAGTCAGGGTGCGGGCCGGAAGTGGAAACATAGGGGCTCAAGCACAGTTTAGGGTTGTCAAGGCCAGTTAGTGAAGGAAGAGGCTCAGGTAAGAATCACTGTCCTCAGAGCTCAGGTGGCGTGGCTTAGCTCATCCTGACCGGTTGTGCGCCCATGTGGCTCAGGGTCAGAGAGCTGTGTGTAAAGCCTTCTTTCATTCATTTATTCAGTCAACAAACACTAGTAGAGCCCTAAAGGTTGTATTCTTCTTCTTTTTTTTCTATCCTTATCTCCTCCCCGACCCCACCCACACCTGTCTCTTTTTACCAGAGAAGACAATAACAACAAAAAAGCAACACAAATAGGATTGTGTCCACCCCTATGAAGGGAATAAAGGTAGTGGGCATGACAGGGAGTGGTTGGGTTGTATGGTTGGCTCTTGGAGGATGACTGCAGATAGAGAGGCGACTGAATCTACCTCTTCCAGAACCTTGTTCTAACCTGGGAGGGAGGATTGGAGCTTCTCAAGGCCAATGAGGAGGCTCCAGAGCAAACGGGCAAAGAACACCTCCGTGCTTAGTCAGGGTGCGGGCCGGAAGTGGAGCTTCTCAAGGCCAGAAGGGACAGAATCTGGGGCGGTGATAACCATGCAGGGGCCTAGAGGAGAGCATTCCATTCTGGAGGAAGAATGGAAGTGAAAGTTCTGACTCCTGTGGGAAGAGCCAGAAGGAGGCTCTGGTGACTGAAGCCTGGGACTGTAGAGGACACAGGAAAAGGTTTTAAGCAGACGGGTGACTGTTTTAAAGCACTTTGAAGATTTGTTAATTTCTACTTAGTTTTTATACACATGAGGGTTTTTGCTGTATGTGTGTGGCATGCTTGCAATGCCTACAGAGGCCAGAAGAGGGTGACAGAGCCCCTGGAACTCGATGGTTGGTAAATGCCATGTGGGTGCTGGGAACTGAACCCTGGTTCTCTGCAAGAGCAACCCATGTTCTTAATCACTAAGCCATCTCTCCAGGCACGTTTTGAATTGTCCTCTGGGTACTAAGTTACAAGAAGGGGCAAGTCTGGAAGAAAGGGCAGCTAGGAGGCTGTGGCTATCTTATCTGGGTGATGGTAGAGGCCAAGGTAAGACTGGAAGATAGGGGACATAGGACTCAGATGCAGATGGAAGTTGGGCCTTTTTCTCTTATGCAGCAGCATTGGCAGAGGGTAGGGTTGCCCCACCTGGGAGGCACAGCAAGCCACACACACTAGTGCCCAGACACACCCCATACTCGCTTTCCTTCCTCACACAGCAACTGTGGAAATGGGCCTAGGGAAGTTACTGTTGAATGGCTCTGGCTGAACTCCCTCTGTCCATAGTCCCGAGACCATACTGTGTGGCCCGGGGATTCATCTCTGTCGTCGCCTGTCAACTCTGGCTGAAGGGATGTGCGTTCCTTCTGCACCAAGAGCTGCCTGTCCAGAAACCCATCAGTGATGAGAAGTCAGTGAGCCCTGACTGACAACGGAAGAACAATTCCACACTGCACCTCACCACACCCTCTATCTGTATAAAAATGGGAAGTCAAGTGTACACGACTCGACCCAGTTTATTCTAGGGCACACTCAAGTCACACAAGACAAAAAAAGCAGCCCATGTGGTGATGCCTGCTAACGGCTTACCTACAAGAGGCCCCAGACATCCGCTCAGGCAGACATGAACCTTGGAACTTCTGCATAGTGCTGTGACCCTACAGAGGCTTGGAGACCTACACTGGTAATGTCTTGGTTTAACAGAAGTGATCACTGGGCAGATAGGAGTTGCTAAAATAAGAAACTTTGGTGATTTCATGGCCTCTCTGCTGGAGTCAGAGTTGCGGGGAGGTCCTGAGACCTCCCCAGGCTGGGTCCTCAGGCTGTTTGCTCAGTTTTTTCTTACTACAACTCTTGCAAAAACAAGCCAGGGGCTGTTTTGAGTTCTTAGTTTTCTGCATTCCTCCTCGGCACTAACGGGCAAATACCCATTGCTTTGGGCCTCTCTTGAGGTACCAGATGGAAATAGCAAAAAAAAAAAAAAAAAAAAAAAAAAAAAAAGCATGGCGAAGCAAACCTGTTCACCTCATGGCCTGAAATAAAAAGAGGGAAAGAGGAGGAGAACAGGGTCCCATTATCCCCTTCAGGGACAATGCTCCAATGACCTAAAGACCTAGTCCCAGCATCTCCCACCATCTCCCAACATGCAGGGGAGCAAACCTCCAATGGACCTCTGAGAGCAAATGAGTCACACGATAGCCAGGTACCATGTAAACTCCTTTTGGAGACCACAAGCCACTGCAAATGAGAAACAGCCCTGCCGAGGCACACAGGGCTGCCTTCCCCATTAAAGGTGACATATCGAAGCTGGGGGCGGGGGTTACACAAGAACACCAGAGTGAGCTACAAAACACACCAGCATGTAGAATTTCCAAAGCTGGTGTCAGAACTGACACACACAGGAGACTTGGAAGAACGCACACTGCACTGCCTGGGGAAGGAAAGCTGTGGATTTCTCTGCAAAGTTGCACCACGGGTTCCAAAGCCTGGCTGGCAATGGAGGGTCTGCTCCTACCATACGGGGGCTTCGGCAGGGCCCTGGGTATCTGTGTCCAGCCCGGCTCGTGTGTCTGCAGGGAGCTTCAAAGGGCACTCATGTCGGGAGGACCCCCTTTCTGTGAGTCACTATTGCCAGAGTCCTGGAACCAAACACTGGGTGACGCTCAGGCCACTCACAAGCGCTAAGTGGCTTTCCATAGGGGTGCCTGGTCGGCTACCTGGTTCCACACAGGCAGGGCTGGGAGTAGAAGGGGGTAATTATGCCTTTTGAGACATTTCAAGGGTTGCCCCGCTGTGCAGTCCCCAGAGCTGATCCCTAGAAGGAAGCCAAATGGCTTTTACTCCTTCAGTTATTGGCCAGTGTCCCTCAGTACCCTGATACACACTAAGGGAAACTCTACACTGGCCTTCTCTATCGGGCATGGGAGTGACAACATGTCACTTCTCTGACACTTTGAGTCACCAAGAGAAGAAAGGTTTGAACACACACACACATACACGATCTCAGCCACCAAGTAGATGAGGAAGGAAGAAGACTCTGACAGCCCATGCAGTCCTTTTTCTCTAATAAGGACGATGACTGTCTACCTATGGGGCCTGCACTACAGTCCTGAGAAGAAGGGAGGGGCTGTCTCCATATGGCAAAGGCTCTTGCCAACGCCCTTCAACCAAAGGTCACTCAGGTGGTCCAAAGTCATCATGCAGTCCTTGCGAGAGGGAGGTAGCTGGGTGGGAACTGAAGAGGGGGGAGACAGAGAGACAGCAATGGAATGGCTGGTCTATAAATGGTTTATAGGAAGCATTAAAGGTAAGGGTGTCTGTAGAAGCGAGGAAGGAAGGAAAGAGGTGCCCTTCTGGGCCTCTGACACCTGGAGTTTAGCACAGGGAGACTGCCTTTGCCCACCAGGCCTCCAGGATTCTCAGATACTAAAGAAATACTGTTCCAAGCCACTGGGTTTATGTGGATTTTGTCACAGCGGTCATGGGGAGCTGGGACATCTTTCTGGAGGAAACGGTTGACAGCCTTGACAAATAGAACACTTTAACTTGCACGAGGCAAAAAGTGTCAAAAAAAAAAAAAAAAAAAACCCAACAACCCACAACCATGGTACATTGCAGCAGGCAACGAGCTATCTGTAAGACGAGGAGGGCTCTTAGAAGTCAGTAATGAAGCACACATCACACACACACACACACACACACACACACACACACACCAAAAAAAAAAAAAACCAAAGCAAGAGTGCATGATCTGAAAGAAAAATGCAGATGGCGGAGCCACTTGGGGAAGGGCGCTCCGAGTTGCCAGCAATCAAAGGAACTCAAACAGAAACAAGCAGATGTAAGTTTTTTTGCCCATCAGAGTTTAGAGCTAAGTGGGAAGCAGGCTAACGAGCCCCGGTGGTGGCGGTGCTGATCTTAGGATGCATCTGAAGGCACCGTCTGCAGTGAACATCAGTGATTAAAATGTAGATTCCACCATCCATAGCCCAGTCGAAGCGTGAGGGGTTAGCGGCTTTAGCATAAAGCCACTGAAGTTAGGGAGGTGCGAACAGCCAGTCTGATGGATAGGAAAGGGAGCAAGCCCAGCAGCCTAAGGCAGAGGTTTATCCTGCCAACAGGTGGAGCCCCTTAATTGGGCATGCGTGTGGGAGAAATCAATCTTGGCCCTGCCTGGCCACACACAGACACAATTAGACAACAACTGCAGAACTTAATGGAAGCGAGCTCGGAAGGCTTCAAGCTGCCCCGGAGTTCCTCTGTGACCTCCATCTGACAGATGAGATTTCTTGACCAGGACACCAAAGGGCATGAAGCTCCAGTCAGGAGCTTGATAAATGGGGCTTGCATGAAAATTTAAAGCCAGCCACTCATCAACAGACACCCTGAGAGCAAAAAAGGCCAGACACAGCGGAAGAAGGAGGAAGAAGGAGCTGGCGGGACCGATGCCTCGCATCCGAGAAGGGCCGAGAACTGAAAATCGATAAGAAAGAGAAGCAGTGACTGGATGGGGAGATAGGGTAGATTCTTTATATATATAAAAGAGTATGAGGATGCCCAATAAACACATAAAGAGGTCACCAGTGTCACAGAGGAAAAAAAGATAAATGGAAACCAGAACAAAGCAGCACAAGCCTCATGGGTGGCCAGCCTGGAGAAGGCTGACAATCGCCAACATGATTGACAGGTTCACATGCTCACCAGGATGTGGGATGGTTAGGGAAAAGGAATCAGTCACTGGTGCTGTTTATCAATGACATACACAGACTCATCTGTCCCAGGACCAGCAACTACACTCCCAGGCTCATGACCAACAGGAATGAACACAAGTCAGGTAGGTCTGGAATGTTCTAGTGTGTTCCCTGCACAGCCCACACTGGGATGGTGCTGTGTGGGGGATGGGTAATCAGACACTGGCTGTGTTCTGCCACTTGGCTTGGGGTGATCTCATGGATTTGTCTACTCTGTGGGGAATGTGGCACTCATACAGAGAGGTGGCTTCCTGGGAGCATGTCCCCTGCCCTGACACATGCTCTTCAGACAGGAGTGAGGGAGTTTGTTCTGAATTACCCTAACCCCCAGAGCTCACATCAGGATCCCAAGCTCACGAGTCTGTTGTCTCTGTCTGAACATGAACATGTAATTGGCTTAAACATCAGAAGCAAATTAGAAATGACAAAAATCCATGGCCATTTAACCAAGCAATTCTATTTCTAAGACGTTGTCATAGAGAGAGACCTGAGTGGGCACATGGCAGTTCATTATAGCAGTGTCTGTACGGCTTAAGACTGGGAAAAGCCAGACAAAACAGTGGAAGGCAGGGCGTGGGCTCTGACACAGCCATAGAAATGGCCAGGGAGTTTACAGCAATTGGCCTGGCCATTCAGACAGATTGGACCAAAAACTGGGAAAGATGGAATGGCTGGCCTCACCACATTAGCGCAAGTCTGTGTATTTGCCCTGATCTCCACAGAGGCTGGTTAGGAGCCCAGCAGAGCTCAACATTCATTGTAGATGGATTTTTTAAAAAGTTTTTATTGATGCTCTGTGAGTTTCACACCACGGATCCCAATCCTACTCATCTCCTCTGCCGTTTGCCCTTGCAACCTCCTCACCAAAAGAAAATTTAAAAAAAATGAAAGCAAAGCTTAGATAGACAACAAGATTCATTGCAATGAACATTTGTCGATTTAAAAAAAAAAATCACATCACAGCACAGTTTGCAGAGAGGGGCTACCAGGTTCCCCAGAGTACCATAGCAAAGGAAGAAAATGTTCTGTAAACATTACAGAACTTTTCTTCTCACGGGCCAACAAGATGGTTTAGTGGATAAAAGTACTTGTCCCAAAACGTGTTGACCTAAGTTCGAGACTCACATGGTAGAAAAAAAAGACCTGACTCCCAGAAGTTGTCCTCTGACCTCTTTACACATGCCATGACACAGGAATATGTACATATACATGAATAAATAAAGTAAATTTAAATTTAAAAAGACCCTTTTCTCATTCACAATCAGACCATAGCAAAAGAATAGCTGTAAACCATTGGTTTTGAAATGTTATCCTTTAAAGAAACAGAAAGATGACGGTGCTTAAAGATCTAAAGTGGAAAACAACCCAAGCATACCCCAGGGGATAAGAGATAGGATGCCCACACAATTGGAGCTGGTTAGCAATGGCAACAATGTAGCTGCTACTACTACAACGACAGATGGGATTCTCAACTGGGAATCTCCGCTGGCATTCCTGGCAATGTCTGGAGATGTATTTGGTTGTCCCAGCTGGGGACTCTGCCCCAGGAGTTCAGTGAACTGAAGCTACAGATGTGGCGGGATGCCTACAGCTTCTCAACAGTGTCCACAACCCCACATCTTGACAGCATCTTGCTGAATCAGGAGGCCACAGCTGTTTCTGCAGAGAGGTCAGGTGCTGCAGAAATATCCAGCATCTGAATCCCATGCCTGTGTGTGCCATGCAGATCTATCTTCCAGTTCCATGGGGACACTAGACTGGAGAACTGTCACATTTCTCACACACTATCATTCCTAGAGTCCTAGAAGGCTGGGTAGATATGTGCCACGTTCCGTAAAAATGGACTCCCAGGAGTGAAATAGTACTCCAAGAGAAGGCTTAGCTTCTGGTACACTTAGAGCAGACCAGGGACTAAAACAGCCAGCCTTCAGGATGGAGTCAAGAATGTTGGTACCTGAGATCTAGCATAGCAGATATCCCTGTGGTCTAACTAATCCATAGATACACCGAGCCTAGGCAGGCAATCTGTCTGCAGAGGGGCAGCTCCAAATAGGGCATGACCCAGGTCTCCTTGGTTCATTCATCTCTGTAGCCTGAGCATTGAGGGTGGTGGACAGGACCTGTACATTCAGAATGATACAGCTTTAGGTCCCAGGGTCTTTTAGCAGATTTCCATAACATGGACTGGGGGGCTTTACTGCACCTACCCCTGGAATTCACCAGGTACCTGCTCGGTGTACTATGCAGGAGGAAACCTCAACTGAGAAAATGTCCCCATCAGATTGGCCTGAAGGCAAGTGATATGACATTTTCTCGACTAATGATTGATGTGTGAGGACCAAGGCATTGTGGGTGGCACCACCGCTGGGCAGGTGGTCCAGAGAGAGAGAAGAAAGTTAGTGGAACATGAGTTTAGCATCTAGGCAGCGCTGATCCTGCATGACCTCATTTCATTCCTGCCTGACTTCAGGACATGTACACCAAGTAAACCTTTCTCCCCCAACTTGTTTATGGCCGCGGTGTTTATCACAGCAATTAAAAGCAAACCTGCACAGGCACCTATCCTTTCAAGACCCTGGAGAGCTCACACCAACCATTCACCGTGACAAGAAGAGAGAGCCTCTCAGCCCGAGCCCCAATCCTAGCCTGTATGTGCTTTGACACATTGGAAGACAGTACTGTGACTCCTGTTCTATGCTTTACAGACATGGATGGGGGAGACAAGTGCTGAAGCCTCCTCCATCCTCCAGCTCCTTCTGTTCTTTCCCATCAGCCCCAGGGAGGATGCCACAGGAATTGCTTCATGCAGCTGCAGCCAGAGCAGCAGACCTCCTATGCATACTCAGGAGGATGGCATGAACCTTCAACCAACCAACCAAAAACAGACAAACAAGCAAGCACACGGACGGATGCACACACACACACACACACACACCAAAGTGGAGAGAAAAAAAATCTTTCGACTGTCGTTAATTACTACTCTCTTCTGGTAGGGTAAAAATTCCCTCCAGTCCCTCTTTAAGGCACAATCTCTCATTCAAGCTCTTTGTTAAAAATAACTCAAGCAACCGACCATTAAGCTGGGAATGTGTCTTCGCCTACCCTTCCTTTCCTCCACCCTCTGGTTGGCAAACTGGCACCTTCCCAGAACTTCACAGAAAACAGAAGTGGAGTCTTCCACAAGATGACCAACAGCACTGGGAGGGTGGGACCGCAATCCCACTGTACTGGAAGATCATCCCTTCCTCTCAGGCTGGCTCCCCTGGCTGTAGCCTGCAAGCTTTCAGACAAACGGGGAGCTAGGAGATGCGGAGGGCAATGCCAGGGAGTCCACCTTTGGCTTCTTTTTTTAAATTACATTTTTATTTGTGTGTGTGCATGTGCACGTGTGTGTGTGTGTGTGTGTGTGTGTGCATGTGTGCATGCATGTGTCCATGTGTGTGTGCATTGTGTATGTACACATGTGTATTGCACATGTGCGTGCATGCGTGTATCATATGCGTGTGTCTGTGCACGCATGTGCGTGCGTAGGTTAGAGGATAACTTGTAGGAGCGAGCTCTGTCCTTCTACCATGTGAGTCCCCGGCATCAAATTCAGATTGTTCTGGTGGCAGATGTCCCTATCTGCTGAGATGTCTCACTGACCCCTACCACTGCTTTCTTAAGTAGATTCAGCACTCGAGACAGTCCAGTCTTCTCCTGCCTTTGAGAGGGAAGCTATGTACCTTCCCAGAACAGACAGCTCCATTCAGATCAGTCTGCAGTGCTTCACCAGCTCTTTGGAAGCCTTGGTTGTCTGAGTCCCTCCCCCCATAAGCCATCATTTCCCTTCCAACAGAACCAGTCAGTGCACAGCATGACGTGCATGCAGGCAGGCGTCCCAACCTCCTGCTGCCTCCCCATGAACATTCCAGTGAGTGGGGGAGCCCCCTACACCCACTTCCTACACCTACATTCCAGTCAGGGTATGCTGGGCAGAGCGCACATCTGGGTGGTGAATTCTTTTACTGCTGCCGAAGAGCCTCATAAGACTTAGTGAGATAATTGGCCTTTAAGACTCTGCGTTGGTCTGTCCTGGACCACTTAGAAAACACCATCTCCAGAAGCAAGTCACACGCACACACAAGCAGATGACTCCAAGAGAGATGGGGTGGAGCGAGGGCTGGAATCTGTCACTGTCACCCACCAAGACGACAGCCCTAGAGACTTCTTCTGTCCCCCCCTCCTTTCTCCTCTCCCTCCCCTCCCTCTCTCCCAGGGGGCACCAGAAGGGGAAAGCAAGATGGAAGGTTTCTCAGAAGGGAGGAGTCTCTTTACAGGTAGCCATGAACTCTCCAGCTGCATAGCAAACCCAAAATTCTCAGAGGAGGCTGCTTAATACTGGAGCCCTGTAAACCAGGTTAGGGGGCGGGGCCAAGCAGCACAGTGCAGCTGACAAAGCCAGGGTTTCTGGCAACCGCCCAGAGACACTTGCAAGGCAAACAAGGGGGAGAAAAGCAGGAACCTCTCCCTTTGACGAGTGTGGAAACAAACTCATGTCTAACATCTTGGATTTCTCCGGTTCCAACCAGCCTGAGCGTATGCACGCCCACGTGTACACATCAACACATGCACACAAACAGGTGTGCACTCCTCAGTGTAGGATGCCATAAAACTCTGGTTCTGAGCCAGCTTGTCTGCCCTCTGCCTCAGTGGCTTTTGTCCCGCCTTCCTGTTCCGCCTTTCCCTGCCTCCAGAGAGCGGTCCCTGACGTGTTTTTTCAATATGCCACCTCCTGGCTTCCTGATATCTGCTATCACCCATGCGTTCCCCTCCATAAACTTCACCAGAAACAGTGAGGTTCCCAAGGCCTCCGGAATCCCCTGCTGTGTGCACTCAGCACCTCCTTCAAAAGGCTAGGTGCCAGCTACAAGCCTTTGAAAGATGCGCAGGAAGATGTTGCTGCGTGCAAGTATGCACATATAGAAACAACAGCGTATCAGATCTCATCTCTGCCGTTCTCACTGTGGGTCCAGGGACTGGGAGGAGCGGGCCTGGAGCAAAAGTGGGGTCGAAGCACATCCGAACCCCAGTCAATGATGAATGATGTACACTTACCCAGATAGCCCCGCTTGCCCTCTCAAAGGCTTAAATAGCCTTTGTTCCCCCCAATAAATGGAACCAGTTATCCAAAGCTGTTGACTGTGTGGTTCATGACCTGTACACTCACTGTCAACCAAGATCCTGCCTGCACCCACTAGAACCTGGCTAAACTTCGCTCCCTCCAGTCCAGCCCTGGTGCACAGCGGGCCTGGCTACACAACGGGGGGGTGGGGGGGGAAGAAGCAGATATGGGATGGCACTCCCCTACAGGCAGAGCTACATAAAGATGACGGAACCTCAGTGTGAATGAATGTATCAGGACAAACAGCTCATCCTTCGATGACACCAAAGCAGAGGGTCACATCTCAGGCTCCGAAGCAACTCGTGACAGAGCTCAGCTCTGCATCTTGCTTTCCCTGCCATGCCTGCTAAGTGACCCTGGGACAGCTATCCCTCTACTCCAAACAAAATATTGCCACAAGCCAGGGGCATACCCATAAGGGCTACACTCCCCTAGGAGAGCCACGGAGGGCAGGACGAGGGGGTAGAAGCGTCTTCACTCAATGTCAGCCCATGTCCATTGGCGAGGCTCAGCCATGGGCTTCAAGAACTAAATTGGAAGGAAAATGGACTCTGGAGAGTAAAATGTACTCTTTACTCAGCACTAGGCCCACAGACGGCTCTTCACCTCACGCCACAGTCATGCCGATCATACCCAGAGCCAGCAAGGAAGCGCCTTTGTTACCAGTTTGTGTTTGAGATGGACAGTGATCAGAGGAGAGCCGGATAGGTTCTGGGACAGAGTGGGTGGTGGGGACACCTCCAGGGAGATCAGGTGGCTGGCACCGACAGCAGGCAGTCTCTGCAGTTCACAGCCTCGGAATCCTGGGAAATCAGTGGAAATGGGTTACACACAGGGCAGCTAGACTATGGCATTGAAGCCAGGTGTTCTGAGATTGACACTTGATCCTATGTCTGGATGTGGCCTCTGCAGCTGAGCATCTTATTATGTCTGTCCCTCCGTTCTATCCTCTTGGAAGTGTGACATGACTGGGAGGTGAAATGGGGCAGGACCTTAAAATATACCAGGGAATGTAGAAGAGCAGGTCTTTGACCCCACGCTTGGAATTTCAGCGCGTTGACCTGCCTGGCTCTGTTACCTCAGGCACCAGCTCGCCCTGTCTGAACCTTATGTTCTCCAATTACACAAGCATGTGGTTAGTTCTTGTGTGGTGGCAGCCACCGTCCCATCACCTCCTATCCATCCTGTTTCCTCATGAAGGTGCCTCAGTTCCCTCAGGTCACACAGCTGACCACTCTTCCTCTGCTCAGCTATGCACGGAGAGCTGAGTCCATGGCTGGGAGCAAGTCCTGCCATCTAGAGCTGCATTGGCCAGCACAGCACATGACCCAACCATATCACAGCTCAGGAATGAGATCAGGATGGATTCCTTCCCTCAGAGGAGAATCCAGGAGAAGTGCTGGGACACAGTCTCTGCTGGATGTCAGCCCTGAAGGACAAGGTCTCCCTGACTTAAAACTGTCAGGAGGCTGCCCAACAGAGAAGGAGACCACCCTGGGAAGAGCCTAGAGACAGGACCTGGTAACATCACCTGGACAGCTGGACCACGCTGCCCCTGAAGCCACATGCTCGCAGGATGCTCAGAGTTTACACTATCCAACAAGTTCCTCATATGCCTAAAGCCATTCCAACTAGATTTCCCTGCCTCACTCCAATCTGCAACAGCCCACCATATCCCCCTGTCTCTGTTTTGGAGTCCTGAGGTTGAAATGCCAAGGTCAGAAATGGTTCAGTGAGATACCTGGTATGTAGAAGTTTCATTGGGAACTGGTGAGTTTGACCTGTGAATGACCCCTGACCCCTGGGGTGAGTTTAATTATGTACCTGAGCTCCCTAATCTCTTCATAGGAACTGTAGAAGAAGGAAATGTGGTGGGGGGCATCTTCTCAAGGGAGACAATCATAAAGGCAGGCCTGTTGTCTTCCCATTCTATAGATAAGGAAACTGAGGCTCAGAGAGCCCAGGGAGTACCTCTGAGCATAGCTGACCTATCTGTCCCAGAGCCTGCTGGATCTCACTTGATGGAGTTCCCGAATCTTCTCCAAAGGGCTAGAAGCCCAACCTGGCTTGAACAGCAAGACAGTAGGTGCTGGTAGCCAGAGTTTACTAACAAAAGCCATGCATCTGTGTGGCAGTGTGGAATATCACGAGGTCGGCCATCCAGGAAAGGACGCATACACCCCCCACACACCACCCCCACACCATTGTACCACACTCACTCGTGCTGGCTGGGGCGATGTTGTTCAGGTAATAGTGCATGGTGTGGTAGAGAAGGCCGACAATCGTGGTCCAGGCTGAGGACAAAGCAGAGAGGATGCTCGTCAACGTCTCATAAGCAAGAAATGTGCAGAACCAGGTACACAGTGAAGCTGAAGGGGTGACTTGGGGTCGGGGGTGGAGGAGAAGGCCACAAAACCATGAAATTTACAACAGCACAGAAGCGCGGCTAGTCCGAGAGTATTCAGCTGGGACAGTGACCTCCTAAACATAGAGAGCCTCAGGAAGAGGGAACACTTCATGGGCTGCCAGTGGCCCAGTCGTGAGTGTGTTCGCAGTCAGTCTGCAGGAGGGGTTTGCTGATGCTTCTGAAGATCTACAGGCTGTAGCTGACAGCCAGATGGCTACAATGTATCCCTTGCCCCTTGTTACAGTGAGACCCACATACTCAGCGTTTCTTTCTCTCAGCAATTGTGAGAACACTCAGCCCTCATTGGCTGATTTTGTGAGCTCTCCTGCTGTCAACTTGGGGCTCATTACATGCCATGCATAGTGATTTGTACACACTTTGCCTTGTAAGTTCTGCAACAATACAATGAGATGAATATTGTTGTTGGCCTGGCACAGATATGGTCAGAAACACACAGGGCCACACAGCCATCAGTGGGCTAAACCGGGGTTTTAATCAGAGTTGGCTTGCTTTCCAGTAAGTGTTGAGAACATGGCTTCTGCCCATTCTTGAAGACTGGGTTATTTCTACTCTGATGCTATGCAAGGCTGCTAGATGGTACCTCTCTCCTGAGAGCAGGAAATGCTGAGTCTTTGCCAGGAGGAGATTAAAGTCATGGGCACCTGTCCTCCAGACCAAAAGATGAATCCTTGAAGAGAAAAGGGCTGGGTTGCAGGGCTGGGCCTCTGTCCAGGCCCTCTAGGGTGAGGAACCACCCTCAACTGTGAGTGGACCCAAGATGGAAGGATCCACATAGAAGATGTCAGCCAGATACGACCAGAGCTGCCTGGGCTCCGAGTGCGCCTGTCTAACCAGGCACCCTCGGTCACTTGCTCATAATGAGACTTGATTTGAGCCTGTCCTGGGATAGTTTCTGGCTTTTCTATACAGACGCACCTATCATGGCTACCTTGAACAGAAGGAGAGGGGACACATCTACTCAGATTCAACTAACCAGGAGCTGAGCGGATTTGGGGACACACAGTATCCTATGTGGTGGGCCAGACTCACAGCAATGTAGTTTTTTTCCCAAGTCCCAGCTAGGTCTGTGGTCTACCGAGTGTTGTGGAATGAGGTGGTAAGGCATGCTTTGCCACCGAGCCTTCTCTGGGAGCAGCCAACCCCCACGCTCCCACAGAGGGACAGCCACTCAGGCTGCAGCACCTGAGGGCCTGAGGAACTACTCACCTTGGCTGTGAAGAGCCTCTCTTGGAATCTCAATGTAGCTGTGCCCGCGGGCTGGGAATCTATAGTGGCGGGCACTAAGCGATGGTGGAAGGACCTTGGCCACAGAGAATTCTGAAGGAGAAGAAGACACCGTGAATGGGGACAGCGGGCTCACGCTGTGGGAAACAGACTGAAGACCCTGTATGTCACCACCCTTCATTTCTTATACCTAACCAGCACCTAGGAGAGAGGAATCGCCTCTAGAGAGGGTGATCCAGAACACACATGTGTATGAACACACACATGTGCATACACATGCACCATACACACACACGTGTATGTCCACACACATGTGCACACACATGCGCATACACACATGTGTATGTCCACACACATGTGCAGACACATGCACATACACACATGTGTATGTCCACACACATGTGCCAGTGCACATACACACGTAGCAATGTCCACACACATGTGCCACCCACACCACATGTACATGTCTACACAAACGTGAGTTAGGATGGGAATTTCTGCAGAGACCAAGTCCTCCAGCCACGCCCTAAGGGAACTCCTGGGTGGAGGAACCCCACCCCTCTGCAGCCCTCTAGCTCTAAGCATCCAGCTTCATGGTAGCAATGATGCCAGAGCCCATGTGGTTGAGGGGGCCCGTGGCTATCTAAGCTCTGGGGGACCCCATCAGAAAAGGGACAATGAAACCACGTGTGTGAGGGAGTGGCTTGGCTGACAGGCTGCCCCAAAAGCTGCCTCTGGGGGCAGATGGGCTCCTGAGCCATGAAGGAAGCTGTGTGATGCCGCTGTACTGAAGTGTCCTGAGACAGAGATCCAAAGCCAAGGGCACATGCCTGTCTGTGGGACTCCGGCACATCCTGGGAGAGCTTCCTCCGATATCCTGTTCTGGCATTCACCCAGACTCGCATTCTGGACTCCTTGACTCCTCCTCCCATGGCCCTCTTCACCCATTCCATATCTCCAAGCAGAGAGCATCCCACTGGATACTCAAGGAATTCGAATTCCCATTCTGTTTAAGCCCGGAAGACTGTCGCGAGACGCTCACCCACACACACTGTCGTGACTGCTTACCCAGTCACGTGTGCGTGCCGTGACCCAGCACTTCTAACTTAACTCTAACATAGTTTCCTTCCAAACTGGGATTTTGCACAAGGCGCTGGAGCTCAGAAAATGATGCTTTATCTCAGCTGCTGTGTGAGCCTCAGGCACTGTGAAGGCCAGTGGCCTGCAAATCCAACACTCTTTTCTCCCACAACCCCAGACTGCTTCCCAATCTGATAATGGCTACCTGCCATGGAGGAAGAGCCTGTGAGGGAGACATGGGGTTCTCTAGACTGTAGATTGGATGATATGTGGCCCATGACGGTATCGATGGTGTCAAGCAGGCCCAGCGTCACGGCGTTGTCCTGCAAGCAACACAGACATGACACTCTGAGGACCACCACCCTCAGCATCACGTGAGATGAACACATAAAGACCTCAGAGCTTTGCTTTCCCCCACGATGGCTATCAGAGACAGAAAATCGCCCAGTTGCCCCACTTCAAAGCCTGGGAGGTGACAGTTCACCCGATGAGTTCACAGAGCACAAGACACACAAGCCAAAGTTCACCCAATGTCATAGCGCCAACTCCCGAGTGACCAGAGAGCTCAGACACCTGTTCGTAGCCCTGCTATGAAGCCTCTAAGGACCTGGGCAAATGTCAGGTCTGCCTATGCCTTGGTCTTACAGATAATGACCCTGAGTCCCCTGAGGCATGAGGGATTCTTTTCCACCCTCAATGAAGTGGCAGCCTCTTTAGAGGGTACCAGTCCCCTCCAATTCCCTCTGACCTCTTTGACTCTGCATCCAATAGTTCTCTTTACCTACTCAGCATCTTTAAGGCAGAAAGGACACCACTGGATTCTGCTCACAGGAAGGCAGGACCCTCCTGGCTTGACAGACCTCTGCTGCCTGTTGCGGACCCGTATTCATGCCAGGGTTTATGTCCAGCTCGGCTTGACTCCCTTGAACCTCAGATGCCACAGCAAGGCAGACAAGCTCTCTCAGGCCCCTTGCCCAGTTCTGTCTCACCCTCCCATTCCCTTCCATCCTTTCTTAGACAGCATCTGTTGCTGCTGAGTTCTCAGCAACCTCTCCCAAACACTCCAGGAGGACCCACTGAGGCGGAACCAGACGCGTGGGCCAATTTTAGACATTGTCTCTTAGGCCCGTGGTCTGATTCCAATCAGAACGTCTGTGTCTTTGGCACCCAGTTCTGTGAGGAGCAGCGATTCGTGCGCACCCTTCCCTTCAGTGCTCAGAAGCTTGCCTAAGCCGGGATGGTTTCATAATTATTCATATTTTGCAGCAGATTTGCCTATTTTACATTCAAAGAAAGTTCATTTAAATCAATGAAGAAAATCTGTTGGTCTGAGGCCTCCACTGGCTGCTGTCCCTCTGTTGGCTGTCCCTCCTGGCTATCCTCCCCGAGTTTCAGACTGCAGCTTGTACACAAAGTCCCTTAGAAACCTATCTCTGGAGGTCTATGCTTGTTGAAAAAGAATGCGTTTCTATGTAAGACTGCCACTTTATCATTCCTGATCCCCTCTCCTTCCCATTTGCCAATGTTATACGGTCTAATTTCACATGAGGCTGTTCAATAAAGGGCTCACGGCACGGCGAGCCCTCGCGCCATCTTATTAATTAGGTGAGAATTGGCTGTCTCTTCTGCCTCTGAACCTGGCAGAGAAGCTTTAAATGTTTGAAATGAGGAGAGTTCAGGAGAAGGAGCCCTTAAGAATGTTGGTGATGCGTCAGGGCCCTCCGGGCACTTGGAGCCTTCAGACTCTCTCTCAATGCACTCCTGGAGCCATGTGTGGCATGAAATCTGGGCGGAGCGTGAGATCTCTGAATCACTGAATATCTGAGAGGCAAATACCCACTTTGCTAAGTCACTGTGAGTTGGGGTCTGTTGTTACTGTAGCATGGCCTATAGTTGACAAATATGGTGCTCAGAATAAAGAGTGCCTTGGCAAATGTTGTTTTCCCCACTTTTCCCTATTTTGTGTGGGTGTCTGGTATGGTTGTGTGTGCATGTTTTGCGTGTGTGGGTATATATGGACACACGTGCATGCGTACATGTGGGGTCTGAGGTTCATGTTGAGAATCAGCTTAAACCATTCTTCCACCTTACTTATTGAGGCAGGGTCTCTCAGTCAGACCTAGAACACACCTATCTGGTTAGCCATCTTGCTCTGGGGATCCCTTGTCCCTGCCTTCTCAGGTTGGAGTTATAGGGAGGGTGGCATGTCCGCTCAGCATTTGTGTGGATGCCTGGGATCTAAAATCCAGTCTGCTTTCTTGTGAGCTCTCTTTCTCTTCAACCCCATCTTGGCAAAAGTTCTCGATAAAATTAAGTAAAATCAAGTTCCAGAGGATGTCTGTAGAATGTATGAACGTGAGCGGGCTGTGGACCAGACTGTGGGGTTATACGAGGCTGCTCACCGTCACGCTCCGCCTGAACAACCCGGGTGATCATACTCCGCCTGAACAACCCGGGTGATTCTTATCTTAGGTATTTTTATCACCACAACTATACATTGACTCTTCTCATGTTTTAAAGAAGCAATATCAATAAGATGGTCGGAAATCAAGGGGAAGCACCCTGCTCTGCTTCTCGAATTTTGAGTGCGGAGGGACAAAAGCCTTTCATTTTCTCTTTAATCATGAAGCACACTTTCGAGCTCTGCCGCCTCGCACTCAATCCGCTCATCTCGAAATGCCAAATATGGCTCTTACTATTCAAGAATGCAGAATAAGGAAAAAAAAAATACACCGTGTGAAATGACAGGCAAAGGTCAGCCTTCTGGAAGAGCTGCTCCCTCTCCCAGAGCCAGAGGCAGTGGCACAGGACTGAGGGTCCCACCCCCAGTCCCAGCTTCCCCCACCCCCACCCTGGGGTGCATTTCATGTCCAAGGGAAATGAACTTCAGTGTCTCAGACATCAGGACCGAGAAAGGCTTCATTCTTCTTAGCAACAGTTAGAGCTATGGGATGCTACTGCAGAAAGACAGCCATAATACAGTACACACATAGTAAAGGTCAAAGCATCCTCTTCCTTACCTCTGATACGTGGGTCCAGCTGGGCAGTAGAAGCACCTCGCCCACAGTTCTTAAAAAGGTCTAAAGGTAAACAGAACAACACTGCTTAGCACAGACCCCCGGGCCTCACGTCTGAACCTATCGGTGTCCTCCCCAGTCTTCCTCGGCTGGCTGTTGGTATAGTGCACAGTGGCAGGCAATGATGGCTTGTCCTTGTGGTGTGTGTGCATCTGTGTATGTATGTTTACGTGGGCATACTTTCACATTGGTGCACATGAGTGTTTGTGAAGCCCAAGGCTGACGTCAGCGATCATCCTCAATTGTTCATCCACCTTATCCATTGAGATCTCTCAACTAATCTCGGAGCTGGCCATTATGGCTAAATCTTACTAGAAGGCTCCTGTCTCTGCCTTCTGAGACTGGAATTATAGCAGGTTTCCATGTCCACCCAGCATTATATGGATTCTGGGGATCTGAACTGAGATCTTAAGGGTTGTGGGTCAGATGCTTTAATCACTGAGCTATCTCTCTGGCCTAGGGCTATAGTTTACAGATGCTGTCTCATTTGTTTCTTGTGGAAACCTTGTATAATCAGTGATCAGGATGTGGACATCACGAGTGACAGGCCCCAGCATGCCCCATCAATGGATGGATGGATGAGTGGATGGATGGGTGTATGGATGAGTGGGTGGATAGATGGATGGATGGATGGATGGATGGATGAATGGATGAGTGGATGGATGAGTAGATGGATGGATAGATGAGTGGGTAGATGGATGGATGGATGGATAGATACATGGATGTATGGGTGGGTGGGTGGGTGGATGGATGGATGAGTGGGTGGATAGATGGATAGATGGATAGATAGATGGATGGATGGATAGATAGATGGATGGATGGATAGATAGATGGATGTATGGATGAGTGGATGGATGGGTGTATGGATGAGTGGATGGATGGATAGATAGATGGATGTATGGATGAGTGGATGGATGGGTGTATGGATGAGTGGATGGATGGATAGATAGATGGATGTATGGATGAGTGGATGGATGGGTGGATGGATGAGTGGATGGATGGATAGATAGATGGATGTATGGATGAGTGGATGGATGGGTGGATGGATGAGTGGATGAATGGATGAATGGTTAATGGATAAGTGGATGAATGCAAGGATGAATGAGTGGATGGGTAAATGGAAGGATGAGTGGCTGGCTGGATGACTGGGTGAATTAATGGGTGGGTAGATGGATATATAAATGGATAGATGAATGAATGATGGAATAAGTGAATAATCACATTCATGAAACCTGACACTAAGCCACTTATGCCAGCTGGAAATCACCTCTACAAAGCAGAAGCCACGTACGCCCCTCAGTCAGTCATCTTAAAATGTGGTTTGACTGGTTCTTGTTCCAAAACAATAAAATTAAATTTTAGTATTTTCAAATAGGGAGAGATAAATGAAAATTGGTCTTCCCGTGTACTTTTTAAAAAAGCATTAGTTAGCACACCACATAACATGACATCATCCCATGTCACCACTGAGCGAAGCTGAGCAGGGTGGCTGCTTCAGTGACGTTTGCCTCAATCCCTCCCCTCCCTACTGCACAACGCCTCATCTGTCTCAGTCTTTACAGGCACCGGACTCAAACTTGAAGGCAGACTCACTCTCCTCTGTTTCTTCTACCCAGTGGTTTTCAACTTTTCTAATGTTTCAACCCTTTAATACAGTCCCTCCTGTTGTGGGTGACCCCCAACCATAACGTTATTTTCATCGCTACTTTATAACTGTAATTTTGCCACTGTTATGAATTGTAATGGAAGTGTTGCTATTTGGAGATAGAGGTTTGCCAAAGGGGTTCGCGACCCACAGGTTGAGAACCATGAGGCAGCCAGGGCCAACAAAATCCTATCCCTCCTTGGCAAAGACACTAAGTATGTGCAGAATGCATTATCAAAGCTCCTTTCTCCCATTCATCTTCATCCCACAGCTGTTTATTAATACTCTAAAGTGGAAGGGCTTAACTAATGACTGCAAAATGCTCCTGCTTTCTCTCCCTGAGCAGACTGGCAAGCATTTTATTTTATTCCTTATTCCTTATGCATTTTCCTCTCCCTCCTCCTCCCTCTCCTCCACCTCCTCCCTCTCCCTCCTCCTCACCCTCTCCTCCTTCCCCTTTTCTTCCTCCTCTCCCTTCACTTTTTCTCCTCCTCCCATTTACCTTCCTCCTCTCCCTCCTCCTCCCCACCTCTTTCTCCTTCCTTTCTTCTTCCTCCTCGTCTTCCATAAGTTCTCATGTAGCCCAGGCTGGCCTCAGACTACATACATAGAAGGACTGAGGCCAAGGATGGCCTTGAACTTCTGATTCTCCTCCCTCTGCCTCCACCCTTGTGCACCACCACCCTTGGTTCGTGTGGTGCTGGGATCAAACCCAGGACGGCATGCCTGTTGGGTAAGCAGTCTTCCAAATGGACCACATCCACAGACCCCAAGATTTTTATTAAAATCCACAAATTAGAACTTCAGGTTGTCAGGCTAGACCTTCAACTCCACCACAGTATGCAGAAGCAGGCTAGACTGTGCAAAAGTGAGTGGCCATATGTCCCTAAAATTTTAGTCCATGCATGAATCATATTTGGCCTGAGGGACACAGAGCAATTCTGAGACCAGAAATGAATAAACCACAATAGTCAATTCTGATTCTTTTGCTGTTTGTTTGTTTGTTTGTTTGTTTTTTTGGACAGGACTTCATGATGTAGACTCAAAATCCTTCTGCCTCAGTTTCCCAGGTACTGGGATTATAGGTGTGTGCTACCACACATACCTTTATATTTCCAATCGGCTATTTATATGAGGGGGAGGGTTAAATCAATTAAATAGAATATTTTATTTACTTAATCCAACATATAAAAATATTATTTCAATATGCAGACCATATAGATTGTTGTTGTTGTTAATTATTAAGATATTTTACAGTTCTTGTGGTTTGAGGCTAGGGACTCCAGTGTGAATCTTGTATGTGGGTCACTAGTCTCTACATGAACTGCAGACGTCACACTTGGGAGCACACATGACTGGCAGCTATCACTTGCACAGTCTAGGAAGCAGCCTCTGGCCGTTGTACTGAGTCATCACCATGGTTAAGTGCCAGGACACTACGGACAGCTGGACAATAACTGCCTAGAAATTTTGTTTCCTGTTGAATCAGAATTGAGAAGTGCTGGGATCCATGCTGTATGATTTCTCCCTAAAGCACCGGGGTCAGCACAGGCTGTGTAGGAGCCTCAAATCGATGACAACTGGGCTCGCTCAGTCTTGAGTTGACTTTCATTTGATCTGTACACATTTCCTATTAAAGTTCCAGCCCATGCTTTCAAGGCTTAGGGCTCCCCTTGCTAAATCAGAAAAGATGAAGCGGAAGGTTGAAATGGAGAAGCTTTGAGTAGCTGGCTGCTACTCCCCACAGGTCAGCTGCCTGCCTGCTGGTCCTGCCCATTGGATCCATTACTTGGGTTATTGACCCTCAGAGGCATCTGGGTTTGCAATCTCTGACTCTGTGAGGTTTAGCCGAGAGATAAAGAGGAAGTAACAGGCAAAGAGCAAAGCCACCGAGCTTAGGAAATGTTTCCCATGTGACCTTCATTGAAACCTGTGTTCCAATACGCCATCTTATGAAGGACATGGAACTACCTGGGCCATAAATGCCTGTCTCTCTTCATCCCTATCCGCCATCTTGTAGCTCCACACTGGGCCCATTGACCTTACCTAGACCAATCATTGACCAAGGAGGGCAGAATTGACATGGCAGACCAGCCAATCATAAAACAGAACTTGATTGAGTAGACTTGCCTATGTGGTACACTTCCCATTTCCACAGGAGGAAGGGCTGGGATTGGGTGGAAAATCCCTAAGTTCGGACAAACTTGTAGGTCACCAGTGGGGAGATGGTATGTGATGTAATGAATCAGGGCTCAGCCTACAGTAAGTGCTACATCAAATCTCTCTTCTGCTCCTGTGACAGCCACCCACCCTCCCCATGCCCAACACATCCAGACACACAGGCAAAGGGCTAGGTGATATAGACACTGGGTCCGTTGGACACTACGGTCCCAGAACACAATGCCCTCAACACTCATAGATCAGTGGTCAGCGTGCATAAAGTAGGGTCAAATAGCAGACCCATCCAGTCACTATCAATGCCAAGGACTTGGACACCATGGTCCACACCTGCTCTGGGTCTTATTATCGCTATGTGGGTACCAGCTAAGAACCCAGGCAGTATGATTTCTCTACATCTCCAGGGAAAGTTAGGCCTGTAGATAGATAATGTATCTATCAAAGTACTAAAAGCACAGGGCTAGGGTTATACCCAGGGTCAGCCTAGAACCTGAGCTCAGTTACCCAGGACTATCCTTCAATAGCACTTTCCAGAATCTGAATCCATGTTACCCCTCAACTGCTTGAAAGCCGTGGTAGTTCCTGGTGATGTAGAATTCTAGAACCTATGCATCCTGAGAAATGATGAGATCTCAGATGTCCAACTTGCGTCTCTCACCCCGATCAAGAAAACTACTGGCTACCTTTAGCCACTCCAGGGAGCCTCTGACCACTATACCCCAGGTTTATGTTCCTTCCCTGGGTATGCCTTTAGCACTAGAACCTCAAGAAATGTGAACCTTTGGGAAGAAGTGACCCTGCACCAGACACCAAAGTATTCAGGGATCCACTTAACTCCCCTGAGATATGGTCACTATGACTATTGCCTCCAGATCTCAGAAGAGCCAGGAAGCCACCAACATTCATTCCCAGGAATACAGAGTTGTAACCTGCAGCACAAAGGTGGTCCTAACAGCCAGACTCTACTCTCTGATCATAGCCTTGGGCTACCTCAAACATCCCTTCTCCTTTCATACCAGGCAAGAACCCTGGCTCAAGAAGACCATATAGCCATGGGCTCCCTTGAGCTTTCTCCTCTCCCTGGGAACTATTGGGAGGAATGAAGGAAGGGAGCATCTTGATGTTAATATCCTAAGTACCACACTCACAGGGTGCTCTGGGTAACTTTAGGACGTCACACTGTGCATAGCGATCTCTGACTACAGCTGTCAACATCCCCCACTCCACCTCTTTCTTCTTGCCGAGGAGACATCAGACTTGAGACCATGACTTGCAAGCCCAGTTGGCTCTGGAGGCCAGGTAGGTGGACCAGAAAAGTTAGCTGCTTGGCAAGTGAACTGCAAATCCAATTTCCAGCTCAAGGAGGCTTCACTGAGCAGCACAGAGCTGGCTGGAACAGCTCTAAATGCCTGTGTACAAGAAGCCTAAACTCTGTAAGGCAAGGTTCTTGGTCTTAGTTTTTCTTTTTTGAGATTTTAGTATGTATGCATGTGAGTGTGTGTGTGTGTGTGTGTGTGTGGTGTGTGTGTGTGTTTGTATGCCAGATGTGTGTAGGTGCCCTTAGAAGCCAAAAGAGACTGTTTTATCCCATGGATCTGGAATTATGGATGGCTGTGAGCTAGGAACTGAATTCAAGTCTTCTGTAAGAGCAGCATGTGTTCTTAACTGCTCAGTCATCTCACCAGCCATGAATCTAGATCTTTCTAACTCTCTAATCCATGGTCCAGCCATGCATCAGCCCCAACCCACTAGCCAAAGGAGTGGCTACTAGGAGTAGCCACTAGAGATTTACCTCTGTAAGGTTGAGCGCAGTTTCCTCTGAGAGGGATTTATTGGGCAAGCTGAGGGACACATTTTGAAGGTATCTCAGCACAGTTCCGGGTATCTGGAAGTGTTTTCTCTCCTCCGTCAGGTTGGTGATGATGGGGTGGTAGGCATCTGTGGGCATCTGAAAGACAGTGGCCACATGGCTTCCTGCTAGGAACTAAAACTAAGACATTCTATAGAAACTCAGGGTGACCCCAGGCTCTGGGACAGTAAGGACAATGCCAAGACTGGTCCCACACATGAACCACTCTTCTGTGAAGAATCTACACAGGACAGTATACCATCCTCACAGCATGCTTGTGAAACAAGGACTGTTTGAAAGATGAAATCCTGAATCAGAGTAGATAAGAGTCCAGACACTCACTGTCAAAGTCCCTAAGGAAAGGACATTCAAGACACGAAAGCTGAGTTGAAGCAGGCACATTCTGTACAGATCAACCCATTTCTCTGACATCAGAAGAAAAGGCACCAAAGGACGTGGAGAAGAGATGGGCCTCAAGAAAGAGGAAACCATTTCAGGGGTCACCGGCTCCCAAAATTTCCTTTCCTCCTAGCATTCCAAGGAACAGGACCCAAGGGGATCCTTCTTCCAACCACTCTGGGCACCAAGAATTACCCTGAAATGGACTCCCCTCCCTTTATTAGTTCGTTCTGGATAGGACGCTGGGCCTGCTGGCACACATCAGAAGCCAACACTACAATGAGAGGGTGGAGCTGTGTTTGAACGTGAAGTACCATTCACAGAACCTCCTGTGTTATAAAGTTTTGGCCTCTGGCCCCTGGCACTATTAAGAGGTGATTGGGTCATGGCGGGGTGCTAATTCATCAATGGATTAAACCCATTGATGAGTTTGTATGTTGTAGTATGATCAGTAGACAGTGGGTTTAGGTGGAGAAAAAGCAGATGTGCCATTGAGGGATGCTTTACCCGCAGACACTCATTCCCCTCCTCTCCTCCCACCCTTCTCCTGACCCCCACCCCTACTTTCAGGCTGCTACAGAGCATGGAGCAAGCGCCCTTCCTCCACTTGGCTTTCTCCCACTATTCTGCCTTGTCTCAGGCCCTCAGCAAAGCACCCAGCTGTAACTGTAGCATCTAGCTAGCCAGAGCCCTGTCAGAGCCGAGGAGCAGCGGGAACATGGCGGCTGCCCGCGAACAAGCCGGACCGGGTGCCATCTTCTAAATATTACCTGCTACATCCAGCACACAACGGACTGAAAGCCCCTCTCCCTTGGGTTGTCTTCTCAGATATTTTGTCCCAGCTATGAAAAGTGACTCACGCACAGGGTAAAGGGAAAAGGCCCTGCTCACCATGGTGTGTGCTGTGAGCATCGCTGGTGGTGTTGAAGACAACAGAGCTTGTTTACCTGGAAAATAAAAACGAAACAATGCGTCAACGAAGGCTAAGTCACCCTTTGTCATCCCCAGGGAAGTCTGTCCTTATTCAGAATTTTCCAGCTTGAGACGCCCTACAGAGGCACGGGATGTTTTGAGTGTGGACATAGCTGAGAAGATAAAGGGCTCATAAATCAGCCTAAAACGTAGATTATATGGATTTTCCCAGCAGAAATTATTTTTCCATTTATATTGTAAATTGCTTCTGAACACCGTTCATGCAAAGCCATCACATAAAGGGATGATTTTATGCAAGGTCTCACGAATTTCAAACAAAGCAAGAATGAGAAATAGCCTTCACTGGCACCCAGACTCATTACAGATAAAACACGGGACTCTTAATCACTAGGTATTATAGTTTGAATCAGAAACATCTCCCACACTGGAACACTGGGTCCCCAGCTGGTGACACTATTTTTGGAAGGGCCCCGGAATCTCTGGAGGCAGAGCCTAGCTAAAAGAAGCTGGTGCTGCTAGGGACAGGTCCCTGAGGGTTTATTTATCCCTGTCCACTTCCTGTGGTGTGAACAGATGTCCTTTTCGGCTGTGATGTCCCATTCAAATGTATGGAGCCCATTGGCCACCAGCTGAACCCTCTGAAATCATGAGCCAATATAAATCAATCCTACTTAAGGAAATAGCTTCTGTCTGGTCTTTTGTTGCAACGTAAAAACTGATACACTAGGCTCAGGTAGACTGGATGCCACCCAAAAAGTAGTGGAGGAGACAGAACTCTTACTGTGAGGCATCTTGTTACACTCTCTACTGATGGCCCTGGTTAATTATGAGCCGCTCCCCGTAAGATGCTCAAGGTCAGAGATGAAGCCTCCGCTTGCCTCTCCCTGCCTGCGCTTCACCGGCTCTTTCTAATTCTCTTGTCTAAGGATGAGAACACAGACTTCTTTGATACTTGACCTCATTTTCGGGAAATGTCTCGAGGTTGCTTTGGGTGACCTGAGGAAATGACATCATCACCCTGGCTGCCTCAAGAGTGACGGGTCCCTCGGGACTGGGTGGGGTGAGCTGGCTGGTGACGTCAAGCTGGACCCCAGAAGTATTGTGTTCTCCAAAATCCAGCGACATTTGTCGCTCAGGGACCAAGCACTTATGGGGCAGCCATTCCCTGTGTTTGTGTCATGTCTGGCAATGGGAATGGAGCTTTCTATGTATAGCGTGGTCACGTGAGACAGAGATGAGAAGCGGGACTCTGCCATGTGCCTTGGTCCATCTCAGTCCCCGTGTGATTCCTGCTTTGGGGTCATATGGCAGGTAGCAATGTTCCTACATTTCACAGATGTATGGACTGAGATCTCAGGATCTGGCCCTGGCCTTCTCCTCTCTCTGCCTCTGCACAGGCCCTGCTCCCCACTTGAGTGGAAGGGCCTGAGATTGCTGGAGGAACATCCTGCCTTTCCAGGCATCAATAAGTGATAGCCTTTGTACAGAACAGCTACATCAGGTGACCCTCAGAGACAGGAAATAGGTCCGTGGCAGAAGTCAGGAGAGGCGGCCACATGGCCACCCCTTAAGGATGCTGAACTATTTGAAAAGAGTGTAGAGACTATGGTTGCACACCTGCCAATTTCCTCAATACTATCAAACTGTTTACCTCATTATTTTTATTTTTGTGTGTGCATATAGAAGCAGAGGTCAACCTCAGCGTCCTCCTGTGTCTGCCTCCACTGTGCTGGGATTATAAGCACATATCACCACACCCTGCTTTTTAAATGTGGACCTTGGGATTTGAACTCTGGTCCTTGTGCTTGAGAGATGAGCACTTACTGAACTATCATCCTTGCCCTATTTTTTAAAAATTGCTCACTTTAAATGGTTACACACAGATGTTTTATGAATGAATTTATCAAAGTTTTTTTAAAAATCCCATAGCAAAATGAAGAATTAAACCATGTTCCCCTGCTTATAGGTCCCGGTTCTGAACAAGCACCTGTAGCTGAGCAAGGAGAAGGTACTTTGGGGTCTGAGGCCCAGCAAAGAGGATGTACATGGGACATGTACATGGGAGACTTTTGTTAAGGACCTGGATATTTGCCACCAAAACGTCTGTAATCAGCCTTTTCATGCCCCGTGGAGCCTACAAGGATCTGGGAATATTAATCTCAGTGTGTCTCCGGTGAACTGTTTGCTCATTTATCTTGGGGAACAGGTGTTCAGAAACATGACTATACTGAGAAGGTTCATTAAGACACAGCCCACAGCTGCCGAGACAAGAGCGCTGTGCTGAGCCATCTCTAGGTGCAGACCCCAGATCCACGCACAGTCATCCCATGCACTGACCAATGGCAGCTGTAAAGTACATCTTGATCTCATCGGGGGTCAGCGCCCGTTCCCAGATGATGAACTCGTCGAAAGCTCCGTTCTCGTAACGCTTCGTCGGGTCCTGCTCTGACCCTATAACCATGTGGACTTGGGGATCCCCGTAGGTGTGAGACACTTTCCCGCTCGGGTCCGAGGTGCTCAGAGTCCCGTTGACATACACCTTCAGGCCCTCCTTGGATTTCCATGTGAATAGGACATGAGTCCAGTAAGGACCTGGAGGAGAGTAAAGATGCATCTTAAGTATAGCCAATAAGTTCTATATGACCTTCCCAAGTCCCTAAGACATCTCCCCTTTATATGATATTGACATTAGTGAATCCACCCATGGATTATAGCATAACCTGATTCCTCTTAGTCCTTTGGAGCACATGATCTTTGCTTCCACCCCCAAATTCCAAAAGCAATTTGAGAAGACCCTTCATTACTTTAACACAATGGTCAGAAATGTAAACACGTACAATCAAATGTAATAAGAGACTCGTTTAAAAGGCCCGACCCAAGCATCCACCAATTAGACCCCAATCCTAGTTGAAAAATCTCAGTATGGTCCGGAACAAGATGCAGACATCCCCCATCACAACCCCTGGCAGTCCCCACTGTTACGGTAGGCAGGGGAAAAGGCACACGAGCTGAGAGGGACAGAATAAAATTATCTTTGTTATTAATCCTAAAAGCAACTCCTGAAATGCACAGGTGATAGTCACATGATTGGTGGGTAAAAGGCTAAGGGACAAAAGTCAAAGTTGTCTTCCAGCTTGACAGCTATGACCATGTGGAGTGTGTGTAATAGATATACATACCCACACGGTCATGAGCATCATAAGTGAATGTGTGCATGAGTGTGTGCACTCATGTATACACACACACACACACACACATGACTGAGGAAAACTACAAGAATGAGGAAAGAATTCAATGTCTAGAGAGCTATCCCATGTTCATAGATAGGAAAACTCCATGTTGTTAAGGGGCCAGCTTATCCCAGTCTGACCTGTAGACTCAATGAAATTCAAATTAACCCAAACCCCAGGACATCATCCTTTGGACAACCACCATTTGAGTCTAAAGTCTACACAGAGAGACAAATACCAAGGAAAGTCACATAGAATAGGAGAAAAACAGAGTTGGAAGACCCACATAGTTTCCCTCTGTGGCTAAAAATGACCTACCCAATCGTGGGATGTGTGCAGCCAATTGTAACTAAGAACAGCCATGAATGGGGAGCCATGCAAAACTGTAAACATACTTAAAACATGGTGAGATCCTTTTTAGCATTTCAGTAGCACAATTTTCAGTCGTGAACTTTGCAGGGCGTGATGTTGTTTTCCAGCGACCAGAGGTTGAACAGGCTTGGATCAGTAGGTAAAGCCATGTGGTGTTGGGGGTACAAACAGATAGATCAGAGGGACAGAACAGACAGCCCAAAGGTAGAGCAGCACACGACACCATCTGCTGATATCTGACAGGAGCAGAGCCAGCTCAGTGGAACAAATTTAATCTCCGTAACCCAGGAGGCTGGGAAACCCACAGGGCCAGATGCAAAAATACCAAGAAATGAATCAGGACCCCATGCATATCCCCAACACTAATTCAAAGTAGATGATAGATATAAAATACCAAATACAGAGCAGCAAAACTTCTAGATTATAAAAGGAGAAATCTAGAATGACCCCGAGGTTGAGTCTGACTTTTTAAAAAGCAGTTTTCCTTTGTTGTTTGTTTGTTTTACTCTATGTGTTTGAGTGTTGTCTTACTTGGAGGCAGTTGATGCAGAGGCCATGGAAGGATGCTGCTTTACTGGCTTGTACCCCATGCCTTGCTCAGCTTGCTTTCTTATAGAAGCCAGGACCACCAGCCCACAAATGGCACCATCCATAATGGGCCCTCCTAATCACTCACTAATTAAGAAAATGCCCTACATGCTTGCCTATAGCCTCATTTTACAGTGTGGATTTTCTCAGTTGAGGCTTCCTCCTCTCTGATGACTCTAGCTTGTGTCAAGTTGAAATAAAACTGTCTTGCCTGTGTCTGTGTACATCTGCGCACCATACGCACGCGGTGCCCATGGGAGGCAAAGAGACATCAGAATCCCTAGAACTGAACTTGCAGACAGTCCTGAACTGCCGTGTAGGTGCTGGGAATTGAACTCAGATCCTCTGGAAAAGCAACAAGTGCTCTTAAAAACCGAGTCATCTCTCCAGCCCCTTGATGCTGCACACACACACACATACACACACACACACACACACACACACACACACGCCTCTGGGGGGGGGGTATTTGCAGTGAATACTGTTACACAAAATGGGCAAAGTGATCTCAGAACTCACAGTAAGCGAGTGAACACCTACTTAAAGATAGGTAATAGGTCAAAGCTCAAAATAGGCTCCTCCCCACAGACAAAATGTATGACATCAGGAATGGACCCTGACATCCCTCAAAATAAGCACACATTAGTCTGGCACATCTCTGAAGCATAGTGTGGGGTGGGGTGCTGCCGGGGAAAGGTTGGTCATGTGCAGAGGTAGGAAGCCCTGGGAGACCTCTGTTCCTTGGACTCAATTTCACTATGGGATTTTAATGCTTTAAAACACGGAAGCTGACCAGGACAATAGTACCGTCATGCCAGACTAGTGTCCACGCACCTGGTCTGCAGAGCCAAAGAAAAGGCAGAGTCGAACCTGGTTTCACTGAAGACAGGCCACCGTGCTGACTAGGCTGTATAGGAAGGTGGCTGCTCCACCTAGGACGCAGTTACCCTTCCCCCTCCTGCCACTAAAAGATGGAGCTGGGGTGGCCATTCTCTTTTGTTTCCAATAGGAACTTGGAAGATCTGACTTTTGACATGAAATCGCAACTCACTCAAAAGGTCACTGACAATCTAAAAACTCACAGGGCAGGAGCCACCAAACCATCCAAGGGCCTGGCCTGACATAGCATATATGACATTAACCAAAATGGAGTGGCACAATGACTATAGCCAACCTCCTGATTCCATCAGAAAACCACCTTAGGAAGCCTCTGGGTCCCCCTTTCTCATCAATAGGAAGACTGGCCCCCAAAGGGCCTTATCTGTTTTGAAAGCCTTGGTGTAAGATATCCTCCCGGGGTTGACAAAGATGACACAGGGCAGCCCCCTCTGAAGGACACACAGTGCCCTTGCCCATGGGTCACTGTGGACTGCCAGTGATTACGTCAGAGCTTCCTGCTGGGGATTGTGTAACACTTTAGTAATTTTGACGCTCCGAAGAACACTTGGATCCTAAGCAGGGCCAAGGCGTTATTGGGCTTGACTTTGAAAGTGAGAATAACAAAGCCCTCCAGTGAACAAATGAGGAGCAGATGAGGAGAGGATGTTTACAAGTCTCTCTCGGCATCCCTGGGTTGGAAAACAGCACGTGTTCGGTTTCAAAGAACCTGCTAGATGCCTGATGCTTGCTACAGACCCAAGGCCCATGGGGGGGACGGGGGGGGGAGGAATGAGCTGTTACCTAGGAAACCTTGACCGCAAGTGGTCCTCACTGAGAGCCATTGCTGAGATTCAGATGGAGCCTCCATAAGCAGGAAGGCAAAAGTGTTTCCAGCCTTGGCAGTAGGAAAGGATCCAGAAATTTGATATCTTCCCTAGCTGTGTGTCCCCACCTTGCAGAGGAGGAGCTATGAGTTCGGCTGAAGCAAGTCTGACGCCCACAGAGCAAACTCAAGTCTCCCAGGATTCCACAGCCCATTGTTCAAGACTCCTTTAATCTATCGGCCGGCTGTCTCCCAGTGAAATAGAAACTGTTAGTCTTCTCGTGTTACAAATGAAGAAATGGACGAAAAGTGGTTGAATATGATACCAGGTCTCTAAAACTACAAAGTACAGAGTTAGGACCTGGCCTGACATCTTAACAGGTTGTGCCACCTCCTTCAAATGGACCAGAAAAGGATGCTGAGCTGCTTCAAAGACATTGCTCTCAACTTTAATCAATGCTCCAACCCTTTAATATAGTTCCTCATGTTATGATGACTGTCCCGCCGCATAAAATCATTTTCAATGCTACTTCATAACTGTAATCTTGCTACTGTTATGACTTATAGCATAAATATCTGATATGCAGGATATCTGATATGTGACCCTAGTGGGGGGTCTCAACCCAGAAGTTGAGAACCATTGTTCTAGAAACTTATTATGGAGGACCCCCTGCCTCTGCCCTGGCTGGCTTCTGTCCAGGTCCTCTGCATGCCCATGAAACCCCTCTCCAGACCTGGTCACCTTCTTCCTCTGATATCTTACACTCTCCTCAGTGCCTCCTTGGTTCGGGTGTCCAGTGCTCCATCTCACTAATATCATACCACAGGGCTCCTCCACTTACTCTGAAACTCAGGTCCTTGGCATCCCAGTCCCCTCCCACTGGTTCTAAAGATACATCCTTAATCAAGACCACACAATACTGCAACCTCTCCTCCTGCCTTACTGTCTGCTCCCTGGTTGGCAGCCTGTCTTCCCCAGAACTTTTTGCACCATGCTGAGAACAGCTTCAAGGCCATACCATCTAAAGGTGCGGAGACAGGAGGATTTAACCACAGAGTCTATCTTCTGTGCACAGTTTCCACCTGGGTCCCAGACAATAACTGTGCGTCTGTGATGTCACCTCCATTATGCAGAAAACCAGCCTCACACAGCCACTGGGGCAGCAGCAATCACGCATCGAGAGCTCAAAGTCAGGGCTTTCACCCTGGCATGAGATCACCTTTTGACAACTATCTTCCTGGCACCTTCTTAAGCTGCTTGAGGGAAGGAGCCCTGTGCCACACTAATGGGACGGGAACTCCAGTTGGTGCTACACTCACCAGGAGGGTTGAAGGTGGCCTTCCACGTCATGGAATTGTCACGTGTGTACAGCTCCACGGAGCCCTTTCCACCGCTAGAGCAGACTTTGAACCCGTCAGAGACGACCTGTCCCCCATATGCATAGGGGGCTGGTTGGGTCTGCTCTGCTTGAGTCTTCCAGAAGAATGAAAATGTCACTCCTGAAGAGAAAAGTAGGCATTTATCAGTTGGTGTTTCAGAGACGTGAAACGCCACAGCACTATCCAGTGAAGGCCAGGTACCGTCCCAATAGTATGACCTGAGCCATCACCTCCTTCCAAATAGTGCAAAGCCTTGTTCCCATTCCCGGGGCACAGAAGAGGAAACTGAGACCACTCAGTTAGTGACTGACTCTCAGTCAGATACAGATCCAAGCTGGCTGCCTCTGGGTGTGCAAACATGAACCCTTTCGTGACGGTCTCCACCCCACCTGCTCACCCCAATCCTGACAACGATGTCACACAGGAAGGAACTGTTTCATTCACTCTGCTTACACACAGTACCTTTTTTAAAGATTTGGAGCCTCCGGGATGTCCTCCCACATCCGTAAATACACTTTTCCACTGTCATTTTTATGTCTGCCCCGCATCACATCCTCAACAACCCCCTGTTTCTGAGTCATATGGTTTGCTTCAAAGTTTTGAAGGAAGGTTCCAAACAGAACTCGAAGCTAATTTTTTTTGACATATCTTAAATTGTATATATTTCAGAATATGTTCCCCAGGGAGTGTTCTCATGAAAAGGAAAGCTGATTTTTTTTTTTCAAGGTTCGTAATGCCTTGGCTGCTAAACTGCCTGTGGGTGAAGGTGGGAGGTAGGCAGAGAAAAGAGCAGCTAGCATGTTTCGCAGATGCCCAGCCTGGGTATGTGTGATGGCTAGTTTTAATCATCAAGTTGACCCAACCCTAAAACCACCCAGGAAAAGAGTCTCAATAGAGAGTTGTCTAGATCAAGTTGGTCTGTGGGTATGCCTGTGATAAATTGTCTTGATTGTTTTAACTGATATAAGCAGACCCAGACCGCCCATGGTGGGCAACACCATTCCCTAGGCTTGGGTTCTGAACTGTATAGGAGTAGAGAAAACTAGCTGAGAACAACATGCATTCAATCATTCTCTCTCTGCTCTTGACTGTGGGTGTGATCTGAGTGACAGTTTTTTAAGTTCCTTCTGCTTTGACTTCCGACAATGGTGGATTATAACCTGGAGTCTTGACTCAAATAAATAAATACTTCCTCCCTAAGTTGCATTTTGTCCGCGTAGTTTATTGTAGTAAATTTGAAACCCAGACTCCATGATGGGGTAAAAGTGTTATGTTACCCCATGTGGATTATATGGCCTCCTCTAGGAACATCACTGTGAATGAGTCAGGTCACAGATGCAAAGAGAATATAACTGACCAGGTAGGCTCTGGATGGCCAAGAGTATCTGAAATGCATACGGGCAGGTCTAGGTTCACCTTTCATACAGGTCCATCAAGGGACAGACCTGGCAGGAGGCCTCCATGGCTAACAGGCCTCCCTGAAGTTACACTGTAGCTTTTCTGCTTCAAATAACCTGTGCCTTGCTTCCAAGCCAAGTACACTGTATATGTGTGTTTATATGTGCATGTGGAACTAGCCACCTGCTGAACTCTGTATATAAAAGACAGAAATAAAACAATTACTTGGATCCTCACACCTGGCCAGGGATGTGAGCATGTCAATGAGCCAAGCTGTTCACCCCAGGGCCAATCATCACAGGACACCATGGATCAAGGTACAAGGAGGAGGAGGGAAAGAGTACAGGGACATTTGCCCTGGCCTTGTTTATATAAATGACACCAAATTGACTTCACTGTTATTGTCAAATGTGGTCATGTACAGAGGCTTAGAAGATTCCTGTCACTGGTGTGGAAATTGGTGTCTCATTGCCAGCCATCTTTGCTGCCAGACCTTATGGGTTGGTCTGTTAGAGTCTTTGATGGCCTTGTGACAATCATGCTGCCTCATGCCTTCTGGTATTGAACTCCTCATATGACTAACTCGAGCCTGGGGAATCTGGCACAAACGTCAAGTTTGGAATTCCTCCATTTTATTTTATTTTTTCTATCCAAGAGGAATCTCAAGATTTTGAATGCTTCGAGAAAATGATGAGTGATTGACAGATGTTTGGAATGACAGATTTCGAATTGTCCTGCTCTCGGTTAGTCCTCAGCATATACCTGTTGATGTGACATTTAGCCCCGTAAGAATGCGTAGTTGCTGTGGGTGGATCAAAACTGAAAATCAGAATCCAGGAGATGGCTCAGCGGTTCAAGCATTGGCCAGGCAAGTGTGACTTCTGGAATTTGGATCTCTATAAACCATGTAAATGTCTGGCCATGACAGCCTGCTTATAATTCCATCCTCAGAGTGTTGAGACAGAGAGTCCCCAGAGCAGGCTGACTAGCAAACACAAACCATATCCATAAGCTCTGGGATTGATTGAGAGACCCTACCTCAAGAAATAAAGTTGAAGAGCAATGGACGAAGATTCCTGATACCAACCTGGGGCCTCCACACACCATCCCTCCCCCACATACACACAGATGTAAACATGCACACATACATGCACAGGAAAAAATGGAAAAATAAATAAAGCCAGTCAAGCATGCAGGTGCAGGTCTATCAACTCAGGTACTTGGGAGGCTGAGGCAGGAAGATCGTAAGCTCAAGGCTAGCCTAAGCTACATAGTGAGTTCAAGACAATCCTAGGCAACTTAATGAGATCTTGTCTCTCAACAAAACATAAGAAGACCATGGATGAAGTTGATGGTTGATCGAACACTTGCCCAGGGTGCTGGCCATGGGATTAATCCCAGAGCTAAAAATTTAAAAACAAAATTAAATTATCTATCTATCTATCTATCTATCTATCTATCTATCTATCTATCTATCCATCCATAGTTATATAGATCTATAGATCTATCTATAACCTATCTATTTTTCTATCTAATATATCTATATATCTAATGTCTATAGATACAGATAGACCTCAGCAAGTTATGGTAGATCTATATATTTATCTATAATCTTTCTATCTAATATACTATATATCTAATATGTCTATAGATACAGATAGACTTCAGCCACTGGGATAGGGCTCCATCAGGCTCAGGTGGTACCCTGCCCCTGCCCCTCCCCCATCCACCTCACTGCACTCAGAAACAAGCAGTTTTGTATGGAAATGAACAAGGCACATTGTGAAATTTTTGTTGTGAAATGTATCCCAGCAGGATTCATGGAAGTCATTCCTCCCCGCTCCCCACCCCTCAAAGGGGAAAAAAAAAAATGTGGCTGCTTACAAAAAAAAAAAATTCCTTTCACTCAACTCAAAATGATGCTGTCTCTGCCAAATGTGCCTCTGCCCAGGAAGAGAAATGAAAATGAAAAATTCAATACGGTGTTAGGTAATAAGAATAAAAATTAAAAATTCAGGATAGTGTTGAACCGGGATGAGGAGAAAGTGGGCCATGAACTCTGTCAGTGAAGCCACTTATTTTAGCTCAGCCAACCTGCAAAGTAACGACCCTGTCTGCGGAAGCCCTCACTGAAATATCAGTCTGCGTCTCCACGGTGTGGAAAGATTCACAATGTGCTCACAAGAGCACCTGTCAAAGGCTTAGATCATCAACACAGGGAAGGAAGTCTGAAGGGGAAAGAAATAAGCATAACACAGCACATTGGTTCCGTAGTTTGCTCCTGTTAGCGTCGGTAAATCCTAATCTTTCTACGGCCCCTTGTCAGGGATGCATTGAGTTAGACGGAAGCATCCACGAGGCAGCCAGACCAGCTGCGTCTGCTCGCTAAATGCCCCATGAGTGCTGCCTTGTGCTGAACACTGTAAAGGGTCTCAGAGAGCCAGAGGTGGTCCAGACAGAGTCCCCCACAGTGCTAGAGGCTAGAAAGGTGATGTGACAAGATTCTACCATCAATCACCAAGTCCTGTGGAGGAGCTGCCACACAGACCGAAGGTCTGAGGCAGAGGCGCTTGGCAAGTAAACCAAGCTTAGAACAGGGGCCCAGGTCTGCAAGTACATGCCCAGATCCCCAGAGAGTCCCTTCTTACTCTGCGCATCCCCACATGGGTGCTCTATGTAGTGAAGGAGACAGTAACTGGAAGAACACAGACGTCTCCCTTAACTGATCTCTGGATTCTGTATGTGTCTCAGTTGATAGTGTTGATCTAACAAGTATGAAGCCCTGAGTTTGATCTTCTTAGCACTGCATAAAATCAGATGTGGGGTGAATTCTTCTAATTCTTGTCTTGAAAGAAAGCAAAGTAGAAGGAGAGAAACAGAGACAGAGAGAGACAAACACCCTGCCTGATGTGTTTTGATAGTCATCTGAACTGGGCACCAGGTCAAACTGTAGGTTAGCAAACACCAAGACCTTAACACATGGCCATTTAAAATTATTCCACAGTTTCTCACAAAGCTAAAAATAAAACTATCTTGCACCCAATCATATCACCCATGGGCATATATATACTCACAGGACTCTACATCCTTTCACAGAGACACTTATACATCCATGTTCAAGGATCTCTACACAATAGCCAGAAAATGGAACCACCCTGGCTGTCTCTCAACTGCTGAAGGAATAATGAGAAGGTGGTACCTTTACACAACGGAATATTATTCCGCTTTAGAAGAGAATGAAATCATGAAATTTGCATGAGAATGGGGGAAGTGAGAAACATTATACTAAGTGAGGTCACCCCCGTGTAGAAAGATACAATGTCTTGTGTTCTCTCTCATACGCAGAGCCTCACTTTGAAGCCTTAGATTTGTGTATTTAATTTGGAGTCTCTATAGAGAAGCTAGAAAGGGCCTGTGAGAAGGGGAGGGGAAGAGGCCTGAAGGTACAAGATGAGAGGAGAATATACGGTCTGTGAAAGTGGAGTGATGCATTCTGGGAAAGCAGAGTGAAGCATGCTGGGGGTTAAAGGGTTAAGCAGGAATGGGGTGGGGCAGGAGCATGTGGGGTGGGGAAGGATGAGATGGGTGGTGAGCTAACCAAAGCTAGAGATGTGTGAAAAATACTTTTGATAAGCTAATTGAAATATATATGTAATTTTAAAGAGGAATTTGAACGGAAGTTGCCGGCATAAGGTGAACAATGAGGGCTCTCGGGAGATACGAGTTCTTAAACGATGATCTCTGTGTCAGTCTCGGGCACCCTCCTACAAGTTATGTATTGGTCAGGGAGGCCTCAGAGACCGCTGAGGCAACACAGGTTCTTGCCCTTGCTCTTGGTTGCCCACCAAAACTAGACGGTAAGACCCTACTGCCAAAGACACAGCATACTTTGGTGGCAGGGCAGAGAGAAATCAAGCTAAGACTGACTTGGAAACCTCTCTTTTGGCTAGCTTTCACAGTGCCAGAGAAGGTTATGAATGGCACTGAGGGAAGAAAAGCAATTATTGATTTTATTCGTTGCTGGACCCTATGTGATACAATACTAACCTGCCAAGGAAGATGTGCCCATGAGTGTAATAATGGCGTGAGCATTGTGACATAACCAGCTAGTTTCTAATTGGATGTAAGATCTGCCCTCTGCCCACAATGAAATTCATACCTGGTCCTGTAAACTTGGTCCACAGCCTGTGGCTGGAGAAGTCATAGACCAGTTTGATAAATGGACATGTGATTAAACTGCCTTCTGAATATGTATCTTTATACCCATAGACCAGTGCTGCTGCCAACCCTGGGTAAAGAAGCATCCCTTTGCAGTGGGCAGTGGTTAACACAGAGATTCGTGAGTATTCAAACTGGGAATCTGTGACTATTGGGTGTCCATCCCTAAATAAGACATCTGGTCAACCCTCTGGAGCCATAAAGAAATCATAGAAGAGGAGGCAGGAAGAATATAAGAGCGGGGAGATGGAAAGGGGAGCTGTGAAATGCTGTCTTCTGGATCTGACATGGCTGTCAAACCCACAAGCTCACAACAACTCCGGTTGCCCACCCAAGGTCAAGTCAGTCAACAGTCCAACACAAATTGGGGAGGGCTCATTAGGTCCCAGCCCTAGCTGAGGTGCTATTGGTAATTGATGACTACTGGGGGAGGAATCAGTCTTCAGGGGTGTGGCCACTGCAGGTGGCCTTGCTCTGGTGGATGGTCCCTCACCCATGGCTCGCAGACAGAACCAACTAGATGAATAGGTTATGATGAGAAAAAGAGAAAGAGGACATGATACTGAATTGGATGGTAGAGGATAATGTCCCCAAAGGATTCAAATGTGGCCTAGATATGTCTCCTGAAGTCCTGACTTTAAGGGGAGAGGTGGGATCGTCTTCTTTTTTGACACATCTGTCTTGACTTACAGCTGCAGGTCACAGGCTGGAGCAGGTCCATCCACCATCTAGCCACCCTCAATGAACACATACGAAGTGACCCGGTTTGAGGGTTAACAGGCACACCCTGCTCTGCCAGGCCTGACCCATTATCCGCATCCCAGAACCAGAAATAACGCTGGGAGACCACCCCATCAATTTCCTTCCCACAAAGGCTGGGCTCCATCCCAACCGGAGTGACATATAACTCAGTGGCTCTGTTTTAAACAGGGATGTTCCCCATTCTTCTACAAGGTTAAATATTTTGATCTCCTGGCTCTGTAACGCAATGTCCTAACTTTCGGTCTCCAGGACAGGCCTACGTTCAAGTGGCTGCAACCCTTTCCCTCCTCCCTCTCTCTAACTTCTAACTTGTCTCTGACATTTTCACACATACTGCAGCTGATAAGAACTATGTTCCCTTAGGGTGGGGATGTGATCCAGCAGGTAGGAGTCCTCACTGCACAAGCGTGAGGACCCCAGTTCAGATGTCTGGAACCCACATTTAAAAGAAAAAAGAGCCAGGAATAGTAATGTGCACACAGAACCCCAATGCTATGGTGGGGGACTTCAAGAGGATTGTTAGGGCTGTCAGCCCAGCTCCAGGGTGAGTGAGAGACTCCCTCTCACGGGATAAGGTCCTGATAGAACAGGACCCCCGGATGTCTTCTCCAGAGCATGGACACATTTACTGAGCACACACACACACACACACACAATGGAAGGGTAGAGAGGGAGAGAGATGCATAGACTCTGTTCACATGTGCCACTAGCAGGGTGGCATGTACACCAATCCCAACTCACCTTCAGGTCCACACAGGACAAACACACAAACACACATGCCCTCATGCACGCACACATGCACATTCTGTTCACATGTGCCACTAGCAGCATGTGTTAGCATGTGTTAGCATGTACCCGAGCCCCAACTCACCCTCTGGTCCACACTGGGCGGGGTTGCTAATACAGGATGACTTGTAGCTGCCGTAGTAGAGAAATGTCACCCCCTTCTCCTCCTTGAGGTAAATACCTTTGTTCACCTTCCCTTCCATGATATCTAAGAGAGGGAAAGGACATGTCAGCTACCCAATTGCCACTGGAAGACTAAAGACACATATCAGACATACAAGCAAGTTACAAATGACTGCCCAGCGTTATCTCCCCTCATCATGCATTCATAATGTCACCTTATTCCCTGATAGTAATCGAGTTCACTAATGTTTAATTATTGATAGTGAGAATGTGAATGATTCATAGGTTTAAGTGTTGGGGAATAAATTATTATCTTCTATTAACATCAGGTCCGCATGACCTACATTTTCATGTAACAATATTGTAACAGACATATTTGCCAACTGTCGAACCCTAAATGCCACTTACACTCCTGCTATTAGAGCCCCGCCCACTCGGCCTCACTCTGAGCTTTGTGAGTGGAGCGCTCTCACTGGTTAAGTGTGAGGGGCCATTGTTGCATCCTAGCCTTCCCAGGTACTCACTGAAGCATCCCGGGGTCTCCATGTATGCAGCCTCAGCTTTAGAGCCATGTCCAGACCCAGGAGGAACCACAGAGCCATTTGGAAAGTCCCAGAAGGACCTGCCAACAGCAATCCTGGAGAGCTTCAAACCTAGGTCCCCCACACAGCTCATTCATGTTCTGTCATATGCCGTGGGAAAAGTCAGTTGTGTGCTTTACAGACAGATAAGTGAAGATACATATATATGTATACATATATGTGTATATATATGTATATGTGTGTATACATACATATATACATATATATGTATATATATGTATATACATATACACATATATATTGGTGAGGGGCTGAGGGGCTCTTGCTATGCACCAGAATGAGTAGTTGCAGACATAGCCGCAACCTGTGTAGGAACAGGGAGGCAATGGTGCATGTCCTTCTGGATCCTGGCCAAGTATCCACTCAGGATCTGGAGACTCGGCTTACACGTACCACTGGCTAGATGCAATAGTCCCTGGCATGTGACTCTTCCTCCCAAGGGCCCCAGCGTTTAAACTTTCTGGTTCTACTTATCGCATTGGTTGTCATGAGAGAGCTATATCTCACTTTGCTAAATGGATAACTAGCCACAAGATAATTGAATCAGTCTGCCCAGGCCCCCAAAACAGACTGCTAGCTTAGTAAAAATCATTTACAAATGCCAAACAGCCCACAGTGGAGAGAGAAATCAGGTGATGGGCTAAGAAAAGATAGAGAGAGGCGGGCACAATCTGAACAGGCTTTCTACGCCCATCGGATGCTCACCTCCCTTCAGCTCTGAACTCAAGGGAATCGCAGGCTCTGGGTGTCTAACTGACAATCATGTGACTCGAGTGGGTGTGTCTTCTAAAACAGCTCCTAATGAGTTTTCTGAACGCAGCTATAGAAATGCTGAGGGATTGTTTGCGAGACCAGTTTTTGGATACGTTTTAAAACCAACTTCCGGTTTTCATGAGCTGGGCCGGGTTACCGCCCCCCCAACCCCGCCCCCCCCAGCCCTACTCCACAAACACAATGTGTTCAAAAATCCAATTTCTGCCAAGCGTGCAGAAGTGTGCACCTGGAATCCTAGCACTGGGGAGACAGGAGGAGTGGGTTTTTAAGTTCCTCCTTAGTTACATAGAGAATTTGAGGCAAGCCTGGGCTTATATATATACCTTGTCTCCAAAAAGAAAAAAATAATCCATTTTCAATGTTTAGAAAAGATCTGGGCTGTGTTTGTTTTTGCTTCTGAGATCAAGTGACTGATTCAAAAGAGCCTGGCAGTGTGGAAGAGACCCCACTCATTCCAGACACCGCTATCAGGAAGGCTTCCTAAGCCAGAAGCCTGCGTGGCTTTTCCCAACGCCCTGCCTCTCTCTGGATTTCCACCACTTGCACCTGCCTACCCACTCTTTTACCAGCCAAGAGAGTCGGTCCTACCGAACCAGGTTAGACCAGCTCTTATACATCTCTGGGATCCAAATTTGGCAGGACCAAGCCCCGGTGCTCACCTACGGTCGCAGACAAGTTGGAGTAGGCAGAGTCATTGGTAAAGACAAAGGTAGCATTGTGGGAGAGAGGCACAGTGAGGTTGAGGGTTCGCAGCGCTGGGTGAAAGGACAAAAGAGGACAACACATGAGTGACGTGAGACATATGAGCGGAAACAGCACATCTCTCACCCAGCCTCCTCCTGGTCCTCCTCCCCTCCTCACGCTCCCAGGAGAATCAATAGCCAGTTCCAATGGCCCCCCGAGTTGGGTCACAGCTGACCGTGGCCAGAGTCTAGTAGACAACGTTCTCACTTTGCTGACTCCCATTCCCAGATGGATGCTTCGTTGAGAGATGTTAAGGTGAAGTCAACCATGTATGAAGCATGGAGACACAGTGGAGAATGTGGGTGTGATGTGACGGACCAATGAGACAGAAACACTGGAAAACGGCTGCGTGAGACGGCAACAGATGAGACAACAGGGGGTTCGGCCACAGACAAAAGGGCTGTGCATCCAGGAGGTGGCATCCACAGCCATCCAGCTGTCCCCAGCCTTGAGAGGTACTGAGAGACCCCAACTTGTCTCTGCATCCTGGGGTCTCATGGTGACACACACAGACCGGCAACACAGACTGCAGAGGGGGCTCAGACAGGAAGCCACAGTGCCAGGGCCACATGGTACAGCGTGGGGACAGACGTGGAGGCATTGACAATTTCCACACAAGTCAACATACTCGGTCCCTGCCTTGTGTTGTGGGACCTCAGAACACCCGGAAGCTACTAACTTAATCAGCAGCAGTGAGCTCATAGGGGGAAAAGGGTGAAACACCTGGAACGGAGGTCCTGAGGTCCCGAACAACGTTCTCCCACTTAATCAAGTGATCGCCTCTCAGGGATTTCAGAATAAAGACTTTCGGAGGAAAACATTTAGATTTTGACAAAGAATGATGCTCTGTTTTCCCTAGAGCCAACACACCAGCTGGCACGGGGTACTGCCACCCTTACTAAAACAGAGTGGAGAAAATTCTTGGCTGCAGTACAAGCTGCAGGGGCCACTAGCATCCTCCCACAAGGGAGGGCCCACGAAAGATGGAGACAGAACCCTTCGAAGTGGCCTCGCCCACCACCAGCTCCAAGCCCTCGGCTGGTGCTCTAGAATCAAGGTTTTTGCTTTGATTTACTTTTAATTTTAAGTATATATGTATTTTATTTTTTAAAATAAACACTTATCTATCACACTGTGCACGTGCACGCATGTTCATATGACACAGGTCAGTGGACAACTTGAGGAGAATGTATCTTTCCCTTCCTTCACATAGGTCCTAGCGATTAAACCCTGGTTGATCATGCTTGCCAACAAGTACCTTTCTCCACTGAACCATATTGCCAACTCTTTTTTTATTTTCAAAAATGGGGCTTGGGTACGCCTTGGGGACACATGTTACCGTAAGAAGATAATCTTCAGGATTCATTTCTTTTAACACGTAGGTACCCCGGGATTGAACTCAAGTCATGAAACTTGACAGCAAGCGCCTTTGTTCACTGAACTATCTCACTAGGCTCTGGGCTCTAAAGTTTTAGGGAGACACCTTAGAACCTCCTGTGGAGCTTTCCCACTGCACTTAAGTCGCATCTGTGAGGAAGACGACAGGGAGCTGGGGTGAGCCACATGGCCACCAGCAGTGCTTTGAATGTATTGCACGGGAACCTGTGTATCTACAGAACAATGACAATGTGTGTCTGTGTGTGCCCACATTTGACCTTCTTAAGAGCAACACCTATATAAAAAAAAAAAACAAAACTGTAGAAACCTCCAAAAATCATTCTGTATCAATACTCTTTTAAAAGGAGTTCTCCAGAGAATGGATATGCTCATAACTGTTCCGGGTATCATTGTCTAAGTTCATCAAGACAGAGACCCTGATGCCTCCTGTGGACCTGGCACCAGGAAGATCATCCTAAGAGATGTTGGCTGGGTGTGTAAGTTAGGTGGTTGGTAGACAGGGGACACCTTGCTCTGTGACCTTAAAGCATGAAAGTGTGTCAAAGTTCATCCTGATCCGTAGCACCTGCCTCGCACCAGCTTGTTGTAGCAAGTCAGCCCTGTGCACCCACAAACGCGCACCCCGACTCACGCCATAGAAAGAGGTTCCACGTTAATTAAGGTTTAGGAAACCCTGCCCTTCTGTCATAATGTAGAAACAGTCTCATAAAATACTTGGCAGTGTCTATCAGTGAACCACAGAATGCTCACCCATCTCCATCACCCCAGCTCCAACGTGTCCTGGAACATCTAGAGAGTCCCTCTCTCCAGTATAGGTGCTATCTAGTACCTGGAGACATTACCATCTCCCTGAGCCCCTGTGAGGCCCTATCCCCATGTCTGTAGGTGTTCCCATCTCCCATCTACCTCCAGTTGTGTCCTGAAGCTCCGAGATCCCTTCCACGTTTTCCAATGGCCAGTAATGAGAAGCCGAAGCCAAGACTTCAAACCCTGCAGAGAAAGGATGGAAAAGTTTAAATCACAATTAGGGAGGCAGGGACTGAAGATTGAAGCTGTCACCTGAGCACCTGGAAACTGAAGAAGAGTGAAATTGTCATGGTGCCCACAGACCTGGCCGAGAGGCATTAGGAAAATTCAATACACATTCCCTGTTAAACAAAAACCAGCACTTTAAATTAGAAATCAATGGCTAGTTTCTTAATTGGATAGGACAGGCCAAATAGGGAGGGACGCCTCCTAACTCAGGAAAACAAAAGCCCCAACGCTGTCTGTACAGGGCAGCTGCCCATTAGTGAAGGGGAAAAGATAGAAACACCTATTATCTGGATGTTTCCTGGAGTGGCTTTAGAGGCAACATTTGATATAATTGGACCACAGAATGAAACAAGGTTTCAAATGACTTTACAAGAGGTAGCGGCTAACCCCAATGTCTCTCCAGGCATCACAGAAGTACTTGACAAACACTCCCCTGTGTCTTCTAACAGTAACCCGAAAGATAGCACATTCTTCCCTTATTTGTAAAGAGGAGAAGAGAAATTCTTGCTGGAGAACTGGGGGTGTGGCTAAGTTGGCAAATTGACTGCTGTGTGGGTGTGACTGAGTAGTTATTCTATCCCCCAGACCCACCCGAAACCAGGTGTGGTAGTTAATGCTTGGTAAATTAGGGTGGTAATCCCACTGCTGGAAGGCAGAGAAGGGATCCTGGGAGCTCACACACTAGCTTGTTAGCCAAAAGATGAGAGAATAAAGAAGATACGCAAAGTCCTCCATGAGAGTACACACACACACACACACACACACACACACACACACACGCCCCACACTGCCCAGTACAAAAACATAAAAATAAAAAATAAACAAGAATAGCCATGGCCAAGAATAAATAAGAGGACCTGGAGAGGGTAAGGGCGGGGGACCAGGGATGCTGCCCAGATGCACAGCTGAGGATGGCAGAGGTCTTGAGGGGAGCTTCAGACAAGCAGGGAAGTTGCATGAGAGGCGTTGGGTACCAGGCATATGGACAGATGGTCAGTAGGAGGCGGGGCCACAGGTGACTCCACTGCATATAGAAAGTTGGCTTATGCTGAAAGTGGCATTTTAAATCAAAGATTTATTCACCACAGGTATTGAAGTCATTGGGCATCTGGGAAGAAATAAATTCCTACCTCACGAGTTGGTTCAGATAGTTCAAAATGAGTGTAACACAAACGCTGTGCTAGAAGTGGGTGGGATGGTGTTGGGAACTGGTTCTAACTCTTTGTCTTAATTCTGCTCCCAAAAGTCGAGCTTCCAGACCCGAGGGGCCCTGCCCCCCAGATGGCTTGGATTGGTAATAAAGAATTACCGTACAGCCAATGGCTGGGCAGGGAGACAGAGGTGGGACTTTTAGATTGCATGGCCAAGGGATGGAGGGAGAGAAAAAGGAGAGGAGAATCGCCAGAGGGATCAGATTTAAGGCTGCAGGAGAGAATTCATCCAGCAATGTAGGTAGAAGGAGAATTCGGCCCTATGAGACGCTCCCCAGAAGGTAATAGGGCAGCAGAGATAAAATATACATTTAGAAGTTGTTAAGCCAGGAATACTGGAAGGGAGTGTTTGCTAGCCCCTGGGAGGTTAAGTACCTAGTCATTGAGCTAGTCAAGGCATATCAAAATTAGCTGGTGTGTGTGTGTCATTCATTTGAGAATCTGGAGAGCTCTTGGGCTGGCCCAGCACAAGCATGACCCGTCAGGAGTCAAAGCGGTTTAACCGATTCCCAGATACAGGATGGTACACACAGCTTTCATCTCAGTTTGGGAGGCAGAGGCAGGTGGATCTCTGTAAATTCCAGGCCAGCCTGGTCTACAGAGAGAGTTCCAGGGATATACACAGAGAAATCCTGTCTCAAAAATCAACAACAGCAATGACAAGGGTGAGCCAGGTGCCGTGGCCTGTGCCTTGTGCCTGCACGTAATGAAGGCTTAGGGACCGCTCTCTGCCCTTCCACAATACATTTTGAAGTACCCAGTGCTCTCTCATCTCCATCACACCCGACACGTCCTTCCCTCCCTCTTGGGAGGTGGAAGGATTAGAAGTTTAGAGCCAGCCGCTAGGACATAATGAATTCTAGGTCAACCTGGGCTGCACAAGACCCTGATTCAAATAGATAAATAGAAGCTTTCACATTTAGCTGATTTTGTAAATTTCTATACAGGAAACAAACAGGACCAAACTGTGAGGCATATATATATATATATATATATATATATATATATATATATATATATGACAGAAACACACTGACTTCTTTTTTAGATGTATTCGATTTAGCACATTAACTTCTTATGGGATAGGCATATGGGTCAGTGGGAGAGTGTTCACCTAATATGCTTGAGGACCTGGACTCAATGCTTAAGCAGCAGAGAAAGGGGGGAAGGACAGAAGGAAGAAAGGAAAGAAAGAAGGAAGAAAGGAAGGAAGGGAGGAAAGAACAGAAGGAGGGGAGGAAGGAGGGAAGGGGAGGGGGAGGGGAAAGGAGGCAGGTAGGGGGAGGGAGGGGAAAAGGGAGGGAGCCAAAGGAAAAAGAAGGAAGGAAGAGAGGGAGAAAGGAAGGGAGGGAGGAGGAAGGAGGGAGGAGGGAGGGAGAAAGGGAAGAAGGAGGGAGGGAGGAAGGAGGGAGAAAGGGAGGAAGGAGGGAGGGAGGAAGGAGGGAGAAAAGGGAGGAAGGAGGGAGGGAGGAAGGCAAAGGGAGGGAGGGGAAGGGAGGGAAGTAGGGAGCCAAAGGAAAAAAGGAAAATGGGAGGGAGGGAATGGGGAGGGAGGGAAGGAGGGAGAGAGAGAGAGGGAGGGAGAGAGGGAGGGAGGGAGGAAGGAAAGGAGGGAGGGAGGGGAAAGAGAGAAAAGCTGTCGAGGAAGCCAACAGAAAGCTTAGGCACAGGGACAGTCGAAGGCAGAGACATGCACACTGGTTTTGATTGCAGAGCACCTCACTCTCCCAACCTTACACATGTTCCCCGCCTTGTAAAAGACTACGGTGGACAGTCTGTCGGACATCTCCTGTCGGAATGGCAACCAAGAGGCCAGATGTGTGATGCCCCGCCAGTTCCGCAGAGGTTCGGAGGGAGTCTGTAGCAGTTCAGCCTCTCTAGAGGACAATTTATCTAGGTCTCTGCAGAGGTTAAGGGCACTTTCTCTCAGATGCAGTAACTCCACTCCTAGGAATTTATCCTCAGGAGGCCCTCAAATGTTTGATCAAAGACCTGTATACAAAAGTATTTGTTATGGAATGTTCCCATTCGGGATCAAACGCCAGAGAGCAGCCTGGATGCTCATCCATGGAGAGTGGGTGTCTGTGAAGTGAGCTGGGGTGTGGCTGAAGAATGGTGGGTGTGGCTTGAAAGACCTGTGTCCGAGGCTTGCTGGTGGAACACTTGCCTAGGGTGCTCAAAGCCTTGGGCTCAATGCCCAGTAACACAACACACACACACACACACACACACGCACGCACACACGCGCGCGAGCTCAAACACACTTGTGGTTTTGTTTGTTGACAGTGGGTGTGCTTGCTTATTAGCCCAAGCTGGCCTCAAATCTGTCATCCTCCTGTCCCTACCTCTCATGTACTAGGATTAGGGATGTGTGTGGCAATGAAATGCCTTCAGCGTTCTTTAATTGCTATCATTAGGGAAAAACAGCAACAATAAAAAACACACCAGGTTGACAAGACGAGACAGCAGGTAAAAGAGGTTTCTAGGCAAGCCCGATGATCTAAGTTCAGTCCCCAGATTCCACAGAGGAAGGAGAAAATTGACTCTAAAACACACACACACACACACACACACACACACACACACACAATTACTTAACCATGTCTATCACCTTGTGTGTTCTGCTTGCACCAGAGACTGGCTACAGAGAGCAGCCATGTACCATGCATCTCAAAAGCTAGAAGGGAGCCTATCTAATTCTCAGGAAGCTGAGGCAGGAGGATCGTGGTTTTGAGGCCAGCCTGGACTACATAGCAAAACCTTGTCTCAGAAAAACAAAACAAGCCGAAGGAACGGAGTTTGACTATTTTTTTTTTTTACCATGAAGAGTGATAAATGGCAACAGCCATGGAAGTCTAACCTGATCTTACAATGTGTGCCCACACCAAGAGAAGACCATTGTTACCGTTACAGGCTCTGTGCTTTTGTGAACCAATTAAAAGTAAATAAAATCAGTGAGATGGCTCGCTGAGTAAGTGTGGGCCACCGAGTCTGACAACCTGAGTTTGCTTGCTGGTTCCACAGGGTAGAGGGAGAGAACCAAACCCTGCCAGCTGTCCTCTGACCTCCACAGATGCACTATGGCATGCCCGTGCAGGCACACAGATAAATCAAGGTAAAAGAGAAGCTACTGATTGCAAGCCATAAATAATGTTTTTAAATTAGTTTAGCCAGGTAAGGTCGGACAGATCATCCATCCCAGCAGTGGAGAAGACGAGGCAGCAGACAGTGGGTTCAAGGCCAGCTCAGTCCACAGAGAAAATGTCTGTCTCAAAAGATTAGAATAAATACATTTTTAAAAATCAAGGCGAGATAACTAGAGGTGGCAGCACTCGAGTGCTCGCACACACACACACTCACATGCACATGTGCACGCACACACATGTGCTCACATACGCCTTTAATCTTAGCCTCGGAGGGCAGAGGCAGGTGATTTTGAGGCCAGCTTGATCTAAACAGTGAGTTCCAGGAAAACCAGGGCTATGTAGAGAGACCCTGTCTCAGAAAAAGGAGGGGGAGGAGGAGGAGAGAAAGGAAAGATTGATGGAAGGAAGGAAGAGGAGAGAAGAGAAGAGAAGAGAAGAGAAGAGAAGAGAAGAGAAGAGAAGAAAAGAGAAGAGGTCATATTACTCATATTGCTGTTACATCCTGTTCTCCAACTCACTGACATGCCTTCCTTGACAAAACACTGTGAAGTCCCAGCTTCAAAATTCACAGTGGCCCCAGGCATAGTCTTGGGTCAGCATTCACATTACACTCGTGGGTGACAGCTAAAGTACTCCACCTTAATGGGTACCAAATACCTCATCTCTTGAAGCGCAGATGCCAGGTTGTGTGTCTTAATTACTTTACACACTGCTGGGATAAAAATGCCCGGACAGAAGCAATTCCAGGAAGGGTTTCTCCTGGCTCACTTTGAGGCTGCAGTGCATCACGATGGGGTCTGAGGCAGCTGCTCACAGTTTGTCCAGAGTCAGAAAGCAACAAGAAGTGAAGGCTGCTTCTCGGCTCACTTTCCCCGAGTTACCTCTATCGACTCGACACAGCCTAGCATCATCTGAGAGAAAAGCCTCAATGGGCTGATTTTTCTGGCTCTGATTGGGCATGTCTGTGGGGGAGTATCTTAACTGCTAATTGATATGGGAGAGGCCGGCTCATTGCGGGCCGCACCGTGCACTCGGCTATAGAAGCTTAGCTGAGCATGCGCCAAAGAACAAGCTAAGTGCTGGCGTTCTCCTCAGTTTTCGCTTTAATCCCTGCTTGATTTCCGACTGACTTCCCTCAGTGATGGACTGTGACCTGGAAGTGTAAGCCAGATAAACCCTTTCTTCCCTTATATTGCTTTTGGTCGGAGTGCTTTATTAGAACCAGGGAGATCCAACTGCCATGCTGAGTTTCCTTACCTCAATTAACCTAGTCTAGATAACTCTCCTCATGCGTGCGCGGAGGCTTGCCTCCTGGCGGATTCCGAATCCTATCAAGTTGGTGATATTAACCTCCACAGTTTCCTCCTGTCCCTTTCCTGTCCCGACACAAATCTCAAATGCAAGTGAAATCCAGAAAAAGTCCTCCACCTCAGCCTGAAGGAACTAACCAAGGCCTAACTGCCACTTGCAGCCAGGAAGCAGTACTGGACAGTCTCCGGCTGCGAGATGCTGGAAGAAAGGCAAAATTCCAAAGTCTCCATTTTCAACATTTTTTTTTTTTTTTTTTTTTTTTTTTTTTTTTGCCCCTGGACCTGAGAATATTCAGCTTTCAAAACCATTCCTGGGCTTCTTATCCAATTCATGTCGGAAAAAATTGGAAGCAGCAAGAACATCTATTACACAAAGAGCAGCTGTTGGGGCTTCAGATTCCATCTCTGCATGGTAAGCCATTTGGACACAGTGACTCTCCTACCATCTCTAATGAAGGCTACAGCCACTTCTAGGCAGAAAGGCTGACCAGTAAGGTATAGCGTTCCCCCCAAAAAACAAGCCCATTTGAAAGAGATGGGACAAGAGGTATGAGCTGTGTAGAGTCATCATAATGTTGGCATTGAACCTCAAGACAGGACGAAGTCCCTGCACTCTTCCTAGGATCCTCTGACTACACAAATCTGTCTGCATACAGAAGTCAGAGACAAGGCTACTCCATGGGGAAGTAGTGTGGGCCCAGGAGAGTCCCGAAAAGGATGACATTCAGGTATTTAACAAGCCAGGCGGCTGGACACGAGAGCAGGACAGAGACCAGATCAGTCTACACCAAGTGGTGCTCAGCTCAGCGTTGGAGCAGGAGGTACAAGCAAGCAGTGGCAGCCAGCCTCTCAGGCCCCAGAACAGACTAGTGTCACACTGTGTGGAGATTCACCGGGAATCGCAGGTCTCCCATTTTTCCCCGTTTGATAAAATGAAGCTTTATATCGCTCTTTAAAGAAACGTCTCTTTGCATCAGATGGAGATCATTACAAACAACCACATCTAACCCAAACGCACAGAACAAGTGGCCCTGGGGTGCCTGGTCCCGGTTGATATCGCTATGATGTATCTCCTTCACTTAGGGCTCAGGGAACATCTCAGAAAAGAAATAGGAAATTTCTACAGCCAAAGCACCAGGAAATCTCCTGTGAGGCTGCATCTCCTAGAAATGACCAGGAAACTTCACCAGACCTAAACCGGCACAACAGCAAATAGACATGCCAACATGGAAGGGGAACTCTCACAAGGCCCCCAACCCTAGACACAGGACCACAGGCATCTAAAGAATGCTGAGAGTCAGGTAATTATTCCTTCCAGAGATGAGCTCCTTAATTCGTTTTTTGTTCTATTCAGGCAAGGCCTCCTTGGTGGACCAGGCTATGAACTCAGAATCTCCTTCCTCCGCCTCTGCTCTTAGTGCTGATATGATTCACTTCGCCATTCTGCTGATTCAGGTGTCCCACTTTTGAAAGATAAGTCAGAAATACAGATGTTTTCTATTTGATTTGGAAATTTCCCCAAATGCTAATATTGCCAGGGTTTGGTTTTTGTTTTTTTGTGTTTTTTTTTTTTTAATTAAATGTGTGTGGTGTTAATAAGATTCAGCCCGAAGGTCTCTAAACACCCTACAGGGCGGGATAACCCATGGCACTCAAAATTTCTTAAAAGCGAGACAGCCTCTTCCTTTTGTGGGGGAAAAAAAACCTATGACTGTTTTCAAATCACAAAGGTGACAAACTCATCACAGTTAGTAACAGGGCTGTCTCAGACTCCCACAGGATGGCAATAACATGACTTCAGGAACCGGAAATAATGGCATGGGGCAAGCAGAGAGAAGAGAAGGGAAGAGGAGAGAGGACAGAAGAGATGGAAGGAGACGGGGGCAACAGAACAAAACAGAACAAGAAGGAGTAGGGAAAGATTTTAGTCTACATCCCAATTATAAGCCAGTTCCTCAGGATTCATTTTTCATGTGTATTAATGTTTCCATCAACCCTGCATCAGGTCGGTTTGAGGAGAGAGATGGAAGGGAGAGAGATGGACACCAGCTCTCAAGGCCTCCATGTCTCTAATCCTTTTCTCCCCTTCCCAGCCTGGCTCCTGTGTGGTCAGCGGCCTCCCTTGGGGAATGCCCCTTTGGACTCTGCTATGTGGACACCAAAAGCCTCTCTCTAGGGAAAAGTTGATCTCTCACTGCCGGCTAACAGCTAACGTGGCCTCCGGCTCGAAAAGTTCATCTCCTTGAAGGATGTTGTCCCTGCTGTCTACAATATGGTTTGCCGTGGTTTTCGTAGTAGCCTCTTTCAATCCAGGTCTCTGTTCCCTCACGAAGTGTCCTGACTCCAAGTTCTCCTCCCGTTTTCCACTGCAGTGACCCGCCACAGTGTGTCAACCTGATCTTTGGAGGTGGTAGGCGGGGAGGGTCCATCTCTTCTGTGTCCTGTGTCTGCTGGATCAAATTACATCCTTCTCTGTGTGTGTGTGTGTGTGTGTGTGTGTGCATCTGCGTGTGAAATTTGGGTTTTTGCATTTGCAGACTCCCGTTTTAAATGTCAGTCATTAAAAACATAACTATATAGGTAGATTGAATGATAGAGTGTAAGAACAACTAAACAGGATATAATTAAACATAAACATAGAATGACCACAGAATGTAATTATACACATGAAGTATATTTATAAATCTAACATCCTCCAGAAAATCTCTACTTGCTATATTTCCATGTTTTTGATACAGAATAAACATTGGGATTTTTTTATTCATTTTTTTTAATCCATTATGATGGCTGAAGAGATGGCTCAGTGGTTAGAGTGCTGCCTGCTCTTGCAAAAGGACATGGTTTGAGTCCCAGCACCCACATGGCAGCTCACAACAATCTATAACTCTAGTCCCAGGGGATCTGATGCCCTCTTCTGACCTCACAGGATCCAGGCGTACATGTGATGCAGACGTACATGTGACGACCATGTGAAGTACATGTGACACAGACACACACGTAGGCAAAACATCCACACACATGAAGTTTTCTTTTAAAAACTCCATTGTGAACACGTATTATATTTGACTGGCCCTCAAAAGATGGAGAATGACATTCCTGGTGTGACCCAGTGGGTTACAGAAGTCCTTCATAATCCACCCTGTAAATATAGGAATTACAATGGCTGTCATTGCCTGCTTTGCATGCCGGGTCGAGCCTGAAGCCTGCTGGACCTGAGACAGCAGTCCCGATGGCCTGGAACAAAGCTAGGTAACGACATAGCTTGCTATTTTTCTCAAGTTTCCAGTCCCTCATTACAAACATATCTATAAAAGGGCCATTTTTATAAACTTTTACAAAGTGGCCTGCAATCTTGGTGAATGCCATTTATGGATCTGGCTCCACCAACCTCAGAGCTTCCTAGGTCGTCCTGGGGAGGAAGGCTGTGAGTCGGACTCTGAGCCTGAGAGGGTCTCAGACAAGTGTGGGGGGTCAGTCTCCTCTCTGGATGCCCCCTGACAGCTTTCACATCCTGATTCCCCTATCACGTGGGAACTTGGTAAATTGGTTTTCTAAGGTCCCTTGCAACTACAGTTTACTATAATTCTGCTGCAGTGACAAGCCCACGGTCCCAGTCACAGGGGGACTTGGAAGGTGTCGCACCCCAAAAAGAACCTCACACCATTGTGAGACTTCTAGAACTGAGGTACACTCATGTGATAAATAAAGAATCAGAAGCCATCTGGTGACCCCGGTCAGTGTAGACACCTAAAATAGGAGGAGAAAATGCAGGTGACTTGGCCAGGACTCTGTTTGCAGGATGGCAGTCCTGTTTTTTTTACAGACAGTGCATGGAAGATGGCTGGTGACTTTTCTGAGCCCTACCTTGTACAGAAGGCACTGGGTTAGAACCAGGATGAGGCAATATAGGCGCTTAACCCAACTCTATCAGGGTCTACCACACCCCCTGTCCATGTGCTTGCTGGTGACCCCTACGTGTCAGTTCCCCTAAATCCCTCCAGATGGCGTCATTCATTCGAGTGAGCTTGAACTAACCACTCCAGCTAAGGGCTTGCTGCTGCCTGACAGGTGCAGCCAGGTGAGTGTGGGCAGGTGAAAACTGAGGAGAAGAAACCAGGGGGCTGCTCTATGTCCTTCTTTAGACAACCAAGGCCACTCACTTCCTTGGAAAGTGATAACCCGCCCTGATTTCCCGCTCTCCATGTCTGACCGTCCCTTGGCTCATAAGCCAAACTCTGTGCCTTAGGCTCTCATGACGGGGCCTGGGGGGGGGAGAGGAGGCTGACAGAGATCAGGTTTTCCTGAAGTCTCCATCGGGGTTTCTCCAAAATGAGAGGAGAAATCCAACGTGGCCCTTGCAGAGAAGGCTGAATATTATAGAAAACGAACGAAGCAAAATCCAAAGCGTAAGAATAGATGGGGGCGGGGGAGGCGGTGAGGAAGCAGAGCCGGAGAGGATAAAACAAACAAGGAATCAGAAATAGAAGGGGGGAAGGAAGGAGGAAAAATGGAAAGAAAAGGGAGGGGGGGGAAGGAGGGGAGGAGGGAGAGGGGGGAGGACAAAGGAAGTACTAGGGATGAGGGTAGGGATGGGGATCTGAAGGAAGCGTCTTCTGGGTAGCCATTCTGGATAGCAGGATGCTGAGAGGCACCTGGGGCTCCCTGACCTGAGCTTTGGACACCCTTAGGCTATATCTTGTTTGCCTTCTCTTTCTGTGGTGCACATGAGCTGGCCTGGCTGATGCTGCTACTGCTCTCTTAAGGATGTTCAACCAGAAGAGTGCTGGTTCCACACGACATCAGGTTGGAATGAGCATCTGTACAGAAAGAGGCTGGACCCACACCACTGACATTTATAGAGGTCCAGAATGCTAGCTCATGTGCATGTGGAGTGTGGGTGTGTACACATGTAACTATGTGCAGACATGTATGGCTGTGTGCGTGTGTGCAGAAAATAAGTCAGAGGTCAAATTCTAGACAGAAAAAAAAAAAAAAAAGCTCTTGAAGCTTGCTTTTCTCACCCCAGCGATACGCATTAGTTCTAGATCCCAAAGGGCTGATGGTGCCCATTGGTAGGGGCAGCCCCCAGCTCAGCGGGGAGAGAGCCCTTTTCCCTAACACCATTTCAGGGTATGTTCTCCATATCCATACCCTCTCTGCCACCCTTCACCGTTTTTTTTGCCAGGGTTGGCTTGTGGATAGCCCCAATAGGGAGGGTTCCGTTTAGGTAGGCCGATCCAACTGATCATTTCCTGCAGGGGAAATCTAGGACCCGGAGTCTGAGTCATGGTTTCTTTACTTGGCCCCCAGGCTTTCCAGAAATGGGCTGGACGTTCTTGTCCTCTGCTCTAAACCCCTTCAAGAAAAACCCTAGACCCGGAGAACCTGCTGGAGCAGGCGGAAAAAAAAAAAGGGGGCCCTTCCCATCCATCCTCACTGTAGATGTGGCAAGCTCTTATCTTTAAACAGCAACGTTTCCATCCTTCCAACAAGTGTCATCCTCCTGCTTCAAAAAAGGGGAGTCACAACACCCCAAAGAAATTTTGTCTGAGGGGTGTCCTCCCCCCCCATCCCTCTGGCATGTTCAGCACAAGTGGCAATTGATATTTGGTGATGCGGACATTCAGGAGGGCACTCACAGCATCATGATGCGGGGAGGCACAGGGAGAGTGCCCGTGGTGGTGGCCCTGAGTAGGCCCCAAGGGTGACGTTTGAATGAGAAAAAGCGATTTCATTCTAAAGGCCCTGTTCTCCTTAATTAGATGTAAACACCGGTCCTTGAGCAAGAGGCAGCTGGGACAGAGACCAGCCCCCTCATTGCAGCCTAAAGGACACTGGTCAACACAGGGCTGTTGTCTCGAAGGACAGGATTTTATTTTCTGGGTTTTTGGGGATCCCAACAAGGGGTTTAAACAAATTTTTTTCTGGTATACCCCCAAGGCCAAGGGGGAAAGCAGACAGCATCAGACCCGGGGGACGGGGGGGCAGGGGAGGCTTACCTGGATGTTCCGGGGCTCTGGGCTGAGTGCTCACACCTGCAAGGAAAGACCACAGATAAGTGCTGAGAGATTTCCGGAAGGTGTGCACTCCAGGTGCCTTGGTGGCCTGGGGCCCTTACTGGAAATGCGGGCAAAAAGGCCCAAAGTTAGCCAGACCCAGTGGCAAGGGAATGCCGGAAGATCCTTCATGGTGGGACCCAGGCAGTGGGATCCCCACAGCCTGCAGGGAATTCTTTTACCCCCTGCTTCCTGGGGACAAGGACTCTTCCCCAAAAGGGGTTTCTGGTCACAAAGTCATCCCCTAAAGTTTGGGATGTATAGTGGACACCAGCCGGGATGATTCTCCTCTCGAACTGGAAGTCTTCGGGGGCCCCGAAGGCTGACCAGTGCTGAGCTGGATAACCCAATCCTTCTGGGCTCCACCAGAGTCCCAAGCCTCTGGCTGCTGCGGGCAGTCAGGACCTGGATCCCTTTCGGGGGCTCAGGAGCCCGGTGTCCTGGGTCTGGGGCGGGTTTGGCAATTAGTTGCCTCCTGTCCAAGTCTCAAGTCGGAGAGAGCTCAGAGTTTCGCCCGTAGCTTGGATTTTTAGGATGTGGTGTTGCCTCCTTCTGTTAGCTGAGCTCCGCCACACCTCGTGGCCCAGTCCACCCCGTGGCTTTGGGTTGGGAGACCCAAAGGTGAGTCAGCGGCTAAAAACTTTGTTTCCTCTATTTATATCCATCCCATCGGGCCTTTTCGGGGGTCCTAACCCCAGTCTGTTAGAAACAGCGAGTTCTTTCAGGACTTTCCCATCAAAAGGTAGCCAGATAGCCTGGGGCTTTATGTTTTTTTTTGGCAGAAAGTGTGTGTGTGTTAAGTATGGGAGGAGTTGTGAGGGTGATACTGTGAGTGCAATGGTGAGGGTGTGTAAGTGGGTGAGTGAGAAAGGTGTGTGTGTGTGTTTTGTGTGTGCAAGTATATGTGTGATGTTTTGGGGGTGCAAGCAGGTATAGGTATGAAGGATAGTGAGCATTGGGGGGAGGATGTGGGAAGTAAAAATGGGTTAAGTGAAGGATGGGGGAGAAGCGTGTGGGGGTTAAGGCAAACGTGTGAGGGTGTAAACAAGTGTGTGAGGGTGTGAACAAGTGTGTGAGGGTGTGAGCAAGAATGTGAGGCTGTGAGCAATTGTGTGAGGGTGTAAAGAAGTGTGTGAGGTTTGTGAGCAAGTGTGTGAGACTGAAAGCAAGCATGTGAGGGTGTAAGGAGCATGTGAGGGTGTGAACAAGTGTGTGAGGGTTGTGAGTAAGCATGTGAGTGGGGTGAGCAAGTGTGTGAGGTATAAGGAAAGCAGGTGGGGGTTTGTGAGCAGGTATGTGAAGGTGCAAGGAAGCTTGTGAGAGGGTGAACAAGTGTGTGTGGGGGTGATCAAGCTGTGAGGGTGTGATCAAGCGTGTGAGGGTGTGATCAAGCGTGTGAGGGTGGAGCAAGCGTGTGGGGTGTGGAGCAAGCATGTGAGGGAGTGAGCAAGGTGGTGAGGGTTGTGAAAAAGTTTTGGTTGGGCTCTGAGCAAGTGTGTGAGGTTTGTGGGCAAGCTTTTGAGAGTGTGAGCAGCATGTGAGGAGTGTCGTGGGGGTGTGAGAAAGTGTGGTGAGGGTGTGGAAAGTGTGTGAGGGTGGCAAAGTGTGGGGAGATAGTGTGATGTCGGGAGTGCCGATGGGGTGTGGGGTCTACAAATGTAGTTAAGACATTTTCTGTTCTGTGCTTTCATAGTCACCATGTGCTTGTGAATGTGAACGCCCACAAGTGTGTGTGTATATGAGTGGGGGTATTGTAGAAAGGGGGGGTGAAGGTGGTGGATGCATGTGGCATGTGTATGCATGTGTGTGTATGTGTGTGATATCTGTATTTGTGTGATGTGTGTTTGCATGTGATATGGTACACACATGATGTGTGTATGCATGTGATGTGTGTATGTGTGTGATATGTGCGTATTCTTTGGATGTGTATGAGCGTGTCCATGTAGGCATGTAAGGCATTTGTGGGTGAGTGTGGGCAGGGATGAGTGTGAGCAAGGTGTGTGTGTGTATGAGTGTGGGTGAGTGTGTCTTGTGAGCGCGCTTGGAGGGCATACATAATATTGTCTTTTCCCCATTAGCACCCTCAAAGTCTCATAAGAGCATGGGGTCTGTGATTTCAAAAGCATGTTCAGTTCCCAGCACTCACATCAGACAGCTCACAACTGCCTGTAACTCCAATTCCAGGAGATCCAACACCCATCTGGCCTACTCGGGCACCTATACACATAAACTCATGAAACCCTCACACACTTACACATAAATAAAAAGGAGACATCTTTAAGGCAAAATATTAATAATAAGCACAAGTGTAGTGTGGATGGGTGTGTGTGATCGGGTGTGACTGGTGCCACTGTGCACATGTATATTTTGTAGGGTCATTCCCACCGGCACCCTCAAAATCCCTATCAATACTAGTAAGCACAGGTGTGGATCGCACTTGGAGCTCTGCTAAGATCTGGGTCTTGTTCAAGCAGGGGAAAACACAGGAAAGAAGTCACCTACGCTACCCATCCAGAGCTGGCCATGCTCTCTCTCCAACCCGCCTTGCAGAATTCAAGGGCACCCCCCTGATGTTTGACGCCATCCTTAATCAGATCACCCTCGCTTAGCATCAACCAAGTCAGACTTCCTGTTAGCTGTGCCTCAGTTTAGCAGAACCCAAGACTTGATTCACCTTGTCCAAATGTTCCAACACGCAGGCACGCACACATGCGCACATCCATGCATGCACCCACATAAGCGCCTGAACAATTGCCTTCCCCACAGAGTATGTCCAGTAGCACAGCCACAAGACACAAAGCTCCGTCACCCCAGGTCTCCCCACTTGTGTGCTCTTGGACAGGGCTGTCTCCCAGCTGAATTTCTGCTCTGCAGACGGGGAAGGCAGCATGAGTCCAGGAGATGGAGACTAACATATAAGGCCCTTAATTCGGGGCTTGGAAGAGAGGTAAGACGTTCAAAAAATGTTCGATTACTACGATAAAGTGGAAAATAACACCCAATAAACTTGAGCTATCATTATCCATCTCAATGGCCCTGGCTTTAAATGGGAATTAAGGTCCTGAGTCCAGCATGCTTCCCTAAAGAGGACGGGAAAAGGGTTTCCAGCTCCTGGATGGGGGAGGGAAAAAGGACGTAAAAAACACAGGTGACTGCAGTAACTCCTGCCCTCTCTGACAACTTCTTTTATTATCTGGTCACCTCACTACGGAAGGTTCCAGTGGTTCTCCCAGAGCCAGAGAAACTGAACTCTGACCTCTGGGCTGTTTGTAATAATGGCCTTTAGCTTGGTGCCTAGGTGCCGTTCAGGGAAAAGGGGATTTATAACTTTCTTCTCGTTTCAGTCCTCTCTCCCCTTCCCTAGAAGGACGTGGGGGAGGGGCCTCACCCCCATCTGAACCCAAAAGATTAAACAGATGCTGAGTACAGGCCTTTTTTGTTTCCAAAGCGGAGAATAAAACCAGAAGTTACTTTTAGTATAAATTTGTCCTTGGATAAAGGAAGACACCGGGATTCAATGACAACTGCAAAAACGGGGAGAAAAATCCATTTAGCAGGACCATCTGCCCGGGTTTGCGAGAGCCTAGCACAAGGCCCCAGGCCATAGGGTGCTCATGGTCTTCC